>OY288281.1:27452600-28106189 GCA_958450335.1 Hibiscus tridactylites
AATAAATTTAATAATTTATTTCCTTTTACACAAATTTAATCATATTTGATTTTTACGGAAATAAATTCGATGATTTATATTTCTTAACAAGTTAGAATCAACGCATGATTCTAGCATAGAAATAAATTTAATGATTTATTTCCTTTTACAAAAATTGAATCATACTTGATTCTTATGGAAATAAATTCAATGATTTATTTTCCTTACAACGTTAGAATCATACAAGATTCTCTTGAAAATAAATCCAATGATTTATCTTCCTTTTCCAAAATTAGAATCAACACAAGATTCTAACGAAGAAATAAATTCAGTGATTTATTTCTCATATATCTTTTGTTAAATATTGGGATTAGTAGCACTAAAACTCAAACCAAAGATATCAAGGCAACAAAATCAAAGGAAGTGATCCTTTAATTTTTTTTATTCTTGTTTTAGAAAGATCACGTAAATCCGTTAAAACGGCAGAAATTAATTTCTGAAACGAATTATTTACGAGATCTTTGTTTCCACAACAAATCACGATTTCGCCTGAATATTCTGTTCGTCTCTATAAAAATTCTCAAAAGAAATTGTTAGTACAAAATAAAATCCACATAATTTTCAAAAATACAAAGGATCACAATTAAGACAAAAAATGTGACAAAGTATAATTTATATACATGTCATATTTAAAATGTTCACATTATAAGGTAACACACACTGAATATTACCATAATATATTCCATGTTTGGAACTTTATAGTTGGTAAGTCCTAGATTTGCCATAATGATCCATCTCTCATTTGAAGAATATTTTCCTTGAATAAAATATTATAGCAACTTTCACAAGGAAACAAGCACATTAGGAAACAACTCACATAAAAAAAACAATATCCATAAAAAAATTGAATATTCCATGTAAAACATAATTTAAAAACATATGTACGTACTTACATATGGTTTTAATATTACCATAAAATACCTTGATATATGGTAATTATTTAGACCAATGAATTGGCGGCGGTTGCACCATAAGCTAAGAGTTGGCAGCAACTTAATTTTCTCACCCCATTGATGTAAAATTAGTCGTGCTTTAATGTATGTTGTTCGTCTTGGATTAAAACTGAGAATCTGTCTTAAGATTGTTAGAAAATAGGCGTTAATCCAAGAATAAATAATAAGATAAATAATATTATTTAAACGAACAATACAAAATTAAGAACAATACAACAATATATAAATCAAACCGATTTGGAACCAAAAGAAACGTGTTGAGGCTTGCACGAACGCAGTTTCCTTAAGACAGATTTTCGGCCACTCCTATGGTGCTCGAGTTCATTGGTCGCCTGTCTCCCAGGATACAACAACATAAGATCAACCACAGTTGCACTACTGTGGAGATCACGAACTGACCATTGCCTTCGCCTATCACCGAAAACCACTTGTAAAATCCACAGAGTAAAACAATAAAAATTTTCTGTGGTTTTTAGTTGTGTAAAACTTAGAAGGTTTACTCCCTATTTATAAGAGTGTCATGAGGGTATAAGTGGAAATTTTGACTTAATGGAGCATTCAATATTGAGAATCAATTGATTTTCCTATAAAGAAATTTCCAAAATTATTATCTAAATTAAAGGTAACTTCTAATATTTACCCTTTTAATTCCAAGATAAAATTTGGCAAATTTATACTTTTATTTGAGGAAAATTCATTTTAAATTTGGGTCAAAATATCTGCAAGCCCACGAAGGACCAGATCGGTTCAGACATTTGCGTTACCCGCGTCGTGCACGTCTGCACATTTACGAACCAACAATTGGTTCCACATTTTCCTCAACAACATTTGAATCAATTTCTTATTCAAAGCTCCAAAATTATCAAATTTTTCCAACAATTTCCAAGATTATTGACTCCTAATTGTTGTTTTCAACTGAGGTTTGATTGATTTAAGACCAAAATCTTGCAAAATAAAGGTTTAATTCTTGATTTTCGGAGTGTTGTTGATGATCTCTTTTTTAGATGGATTATAATTGAGTTTTGGTATGTTTATGATGTTGAAAAAGTGTTTTGATGATATAGATTCTGAAATCCTTGAGATCCTTGAATTTTAGGATAGTTATAGTTGAGTTTTTGAGGTCTTTTGTTGGTATTATGGTTGATGGAGGTATAACGAAGGGTTTAGGTTGTTTTTAGATGTGTTTTGATGAATATCAATGGTTGAAAGTGATGTTTGTTGGCTGGGCTTAGTTTAGAAAGCAATCGGTTGAGTTTTCGGTTGTTTTGGATGGGTATTTTGATGTAGTTTTGCTGGGCAACGAGTTTGTGTTTAGTTGCTAGTGTTGGAATGCATTTTAATACATTTGGATCTCTATTTTGATGCTCTAAAAATAGGGGACCTTGATCCGGAAGCAAGCGAAGCGATTTTGGGAGCTTCGGGCAAGTGATCTTCGCATAGGCAAGCGAAGTTTTGTGTATCAGTGAGTGGAAAAGAGTTTTCCAGCTTTGAAACGTTTTGAACGTGCTTTTGGGAGCTTAGTGTAAGTTTGAAACACTTAGCTAAGCTCAAGAGTAAGTAAATCGGAAGTCTCTCTCAGATTGTGCTATGTTTTGGCTTAAAATGCACTTGAATTAAATGTGGTTTAATTACTGTTTTAAAGCATGTTTTGAGCATTGATGTTGCTGGTTTAAATGTCATTTAATTAAGGATGCACATGGTAAGTGATCCTTGGGTTTATATGATTTATGAAATTGGTTTAAAGCATGTTATTGCTTGTGGAAATGACATTGTGGTTTATGCTTGAAAACAGTGAAATGATGTTGGTAAATGATTATATTGGCAAGTGATGGTAAATGGTTTTAGTTACTTTAATCGGATATAGTTAGCCGGCTATAGGATTGGGTGCACCGTAAAAAAAGTCGCCTTGGATGTCGAGGGGTTGTGATTGTGTCGTAAACTCCATCCAAGTACCCTAACGATCGAGGCTAAGATCACAACGGTGGATGGTTTAACCCTGTGTGTGAATCTTGTGGTTTGTGTCCCGTACTCTCATTAGTGGAATTATACAACTACCGATGAGTGATGTTGAAAGGTTGTGATTGTGCCATTATACTCCATCACGGGTGTTGAGGGGTTGTGATTGTGCCATTAAACTCCACCTCGTGTAGTCGATAGTGTGTATGAAGCGTGTGGGACAACGCTTGTAATCCGCGTATCCGACTGTCAATTCTGTTGTGTTTTGATATGGTTCTTGTTATTGATCAAGTGCGAGCCAATATAATGATGATGATATAATGAATTAATGATGATCATTTATTTTGAGAAAGTATGTGATGCTTGAGATTATGCTAGAATGCATGTGATGCTTGGTTTAAGCATGAGCAAAGCTTTTGCTGCTGTAATTAATGATGCTATGAACATGTGGATTTGAAAGTGAATATAATGCTTTAAAGTGCATGTTTTAAAGGAAGGCATGTGTTTTCAAAGAATGATATTTTGGTTTTTAAAATGCATTGATGAATGTTGTGGTTTTGTAGCAATCCTCACTAAGCTTTATGCTTACGCTCATTTGTTTCATCAATGCAGAGAATTGAGCATTATTGGCAACAAGCAAGCGAAGGATATCCAAGTGTTTTTGGCTAAGCAAAGTATGTGATTTACTTTAGTGTAATAACAGGCAAGGGAGGGATTTCCACTCATGGAATGTTGATGTTATGAAACACTTTGTGCATGTTTAGTTTGAGTTTTGAGACTTGTAAATGGCCTCTATATGGTTTATGGTCTTATATTTTGTATTTTGGCTATGCTATGGTTGGTGCTTAAGGGCATGCTTATATGGTCCCATGATCTTCATGAATTGCCATCGCTTGTCTTTGAGTGGTTGTTGATGCATATGTGCTTGAAATGTTTGGTATACCTTGTATAAATGTTTTGGGCATGTATAGTTGTTGACAAATGTGATTTGAGGGCTGTTGGAGGTGTTTTTTTTTCTGGTATGCGTATCGATACTCGGGATTGAGTATCGATACTCGAAGCTTTTCTCAAGCAAATCAACACAGGGGTATCGATACGAATTGCCCCCGTATCGATACGTCTGTGCAAAGTTTGAAGGCCGTACCGATACGCGGGGAAGTGTATCGATACCTTTTCCCCAACTTTGGCTACTGCATTCCCGCGTATCGATATGGGCTTGAGGGTACCGATACCTGTTCGTTATTTTCTGTTAAAAGTATCCTTTAATGTTATGAAAAGTTTCATTTTGGTCCCTGAATGTTGTATGTTCAATTGGTTGAGTTTGGATGATCCGTTTGTGATGAAATTTGACATGGAAGCATGTTACCTGACAAATTAAGGATTGGTAATCTTAAAATTGAATTAGTCCCTGTAATTTTCAGAAATTATAGTTTGGTCCCTAAAGGTTATAGTTTTGCAATTGAACCCCTAATCAAACTCCGATCGCTGTGTCATTTCTTTTAATATGCTTTGTTCAACATATAGGATCTTAATGTGCATCTAGAGAAGATAAAAAGAAAAAAATAGGGTTGTTAATCGAAGTCAGATCTAACGAGTTGACTTCGATTTTCCCCGTGTAATTTTCTTATTTCGGGTCGGGCGTCTAAGCCGTGCAAAGGGGGGTTACATTTGTTGGTATCAGAGCTAGGTTGCGAAAGAACTAGGGATGATGGTAAGTGAAATTGGTATGCTTTGATGTTCAATTCGATGTTAAATGGCATGTTGTTCGAAAAATCATGTTTTTGGTTGTATGTTGGTGTTCATGCCATGTTTTGCTGTTATGAATCATATGGGAGTTAAATATGATTGTGTGTTGATGAGGTGGTAATGACGTGAGCTGGTTGTGGATGATGTAAAGCATGATGATTATGATATGCTATTGTATGCTATGTTATGCTTGAGGGACATCGGGGTGCCCATTGCCTTATTACACTAGTTAAATGTTTTAAATTGGTTTGGTAAACTTGGATCCTTGCTTGGGGCTGGCCTAACTTATGGTTTGAAATGTTTTTGTTATTATGCCTTGTTGAAAATAGCACAATGGGTCCGAGGAGAGAGCTTAGGTCGAATACGATCGTGCCTGCGCCTGAGCAGGGTAATCAGGGGGCTGAGGTTCCACCGGGTGGAAACCTACCTCCTCCGCCACCACCACCTGAAGGTGGAGAGCCGGAGCAATATGGACAGGCTGGTTCAGTGATGGGTGATCTAGCGCCGCTGGTTTAGGGGATCACCGGAGCGTTTCAGGTTATGGTAGCTAGAGCGCAAGTGTAATCGCTAATTTTGTCCGGATTAACATCTTTTTATTTCATTTTATAATAATGGACTTATGAGGGCTTTTTCATATCTTGTCACTATCTAAATAAAAATGTGTCGTGGGCTTTGTTTAGATAAAATTAATTTATATATGTATGTTATACTTTTTATAAAATCCCTAAAAATTATTATTATAAATTGTCATATATTATTATTATTACTAGTATTTAATACTATTAGTATTATCTATTATTAGTATTATTCCATACTATTATTCCCTATTATCCATCATCGATATTAATTATTATTACAATTATTAATGATATTACTATATTGTTAATCTATTATTATCTATCATTATCATTATTACCTATTATCCATTATCATTATTAATTATTATTTATATTATTATTACCTACTATTATTATTATTACTATCTAATATAATTATTATAATTATTCTTATTTTTATTATCTATTACTGTTATTATTATTACAATATTATTATTATCTTATCATTATTATTATTATTGAAATAAGTCTGAAAAAACCAAAATACTAATATAAATAAAGCCCAAAACATATTAATAAATAATGCAATCCCAATTTATAATGAAGTCCATTTACAATCAGTTAAAAAACCCAAATAATACACAGCCCGTTTGGCCCAAATATCTAATACCCTAATCTGATAATAAGTGAAAATCCTAATGGTCCTTATGTTTTGCGCAGCCGGCTCCCAGCCGTTAGATCTGGGATAGATCTAACGGCCCAGATCGAGCTTCGGACAAAAAAACCCTAGAAACCACATTTTCCCCCAGCACCGCATCAACATCTATCGTTAGATCCGGATCGAGATCAACGACCACGATGGAGGGGAGAAGCATCCAGAACCTCCACGCGCCGCACGCGCGGCTCCCCAACTCCCAGCCGTCCTCTGGTCCCCCTCGTACAAGACTCACATGCAACAAAGAATAACCAAAATGTCAGGTAAAATACGCAACCGAAATTCAGGAAATGCAGAGGTAATGACAGATTTCAACGGAGGTGAATACAAACAAATCATAGCAACAAATAACAGATTTTCGACATATTTATGTAAATGCACAAAAATGTAATATTCGTGCTATATAAACCCGAGAGACCAATGATGTGAGGGGGATTCGGAGAGAAAAATTGTAATCAGAAAGTTTCACGGAGAGAAAGTTGTAATAAAAAATTTCAGAGAGAATACAAGCAAGAAAGAGGTTTTTTTGAGGTATTACCATCTCCCTTCATTTCATTTTCGAACCGAAAAAAACAAAAAAAAACAAACAGAGAGGTAGGGTTTTTTCTACCTTTGCGTTCTTTCATCTTCCTTTCGTTCTTCATCTCCTCTCGCCGGTGACAAACCCCTCTGATCTTTTCGGAGATTACGCTGGTGAAGCAGTGAGGGGGTTGATTTCGAAAGGGGTCGGTTTTCTTCAAAACAATTTTAGGTTTCGATTTCTAAAAATAGAGGATTTATGTTTGTGGGGTTTCGAAAATAGACGGAAAAAGATTTTTAGACCTCTGACGTCGTTAACGGTGACCGGAGCAGCTTGACGGCGTCGGGTTTTCAGACGAAGAGGAGAACATCTCTGATTTAGGTTTAGGGTTTGTAAAAAAAGGGAAAGGAGTTAAATGTTTTGGATTCAATTTTTATAATGATTTTCTGTTTTAAAATCGGTATAATAGCATTTTAAGCCCCTCTGTGTCACTTTAATTGCACGAAGGGGGGCTTCCGCTTCTTACATTACGCCCGCGATACCTCTACATGTTTCAGTCTTTTCAATTTCGTCACTGCTTTCATTCCGATTGATTCCCGGGCGGTAAAATTCCCGTTTTGGTCCATGTGGTTTTTTGCATCTTTTTAATTTAATCCCAGTTTGCATTTTCAATTAGCTTTTTAAATGATTTATTTACAGTTTTGATCCCTCAAAGATTTCTTTTTTTATTTATTCAGCACTTTGTTTTTGTTATTCATGCATCGAATATATGTTTGGTTGCCATATTTGTAACCCCCTTAGCCCGGCCTAGACGGTTGACCCGAACTACGAAGATTACACGGGGAAAACCAAAGTCAACCCGAAAGTCAACCTTGATTAATGACCCTTTTTTCATTTTTAAACTTGTCTAGATGCTCATTAACCCTAAGCGTATTCTTGAGAAACATTTATGTGAAAGGCACAACGATCGGATATCAAAAAGGGACTCAATTGCAGAAAATTCAAATATTAGGGACCAAATTGAAAATTTTGGAGATTTGAAGGTCGTAACATATTTTTAAGTTACCAATATTAAATTAGTCATATTACATGCTTCCCTGTCAAATTTCACCTCAATCGGACATCTCAAACTCATGCAATTGCAAATACAATTTCCGGGACTGAAACGTAAAGCTTGCAATGTAACGCCCCAGTTTTGGGCTTAGAAGTCTTGGGCGTTGACCGTTCGGTCAAAGTGCTGTTCGAATCTAAAGAGGTGAATTTAGGAAAGCCTAGTTCGGGTTGCATTAAAAATATGGAAAAATGTTCTAAAATCATCTTTTAATATAATTAAGTGAACTGTGAAATCAATTTTGGAAAATGAGTTTTGGAAGGGTGACATTTTGGCTAGTGACCAAAATGTAATTTTCGCAAGTTTGGTGGCTGTTTTATAAAAGGGTTGAAACTTTGAATCTTCAAGGAGCTATTTACCCAAAGGTAGTTTCTCCAGATTTTTCTAAGATATTTTAAGTCTAAAATCTGATTTTAAAGATATCAAAAAGGAGGGAAAAGCTCATTTGGCAATTTTCTCAACTAACTTCTCTATTTTCTTTCTCTCTTTTTCTCTCAACCCAAGCACTCCATTTCCAGAGAATTGATTCTGATTTCTTCACCTAAATCCTTCCTTTCAACTCTCATTTGATTCCTAATCAACATATCTTCAAAACCTCTTCAATTGCTACTTGTTTCAACAAGGATTTTGATTCCAAAAAAGGAGAAACTCAAGTTTGGAGGTAAGAACGTCCTTCTCCTCTAAACTATCAGTTCTTTACTGAAATTCCTAAGTTTTCAATCCTAAATTGATGTTTAATTAAAGGTTTTAAAGTGGTGAAATGGATCTTGGCTTATAATGCAAGATTTTGATGATTTTTGATGATTTTCGTTAGATCTGATTAATCTGTGTTTTGAGATGTGTTTTTGATGTTAAATGAACTCTAAATTGATAAGGAATTGAGTTTTGATTGATGCAATCCCGGATAGGTTGAGTTTCCTAAGTTTAGCTTGTGTTTCAAGGTTGTTGTTGAGGTGATCTTGTGGATCTGATGTTGCTGGAGGTATAAGGATGTTTATAGGTTGTTTTTAGATGTTATATGATGTTTATGGAAGTGTAGTTTTGCTGGTTTATGGCTGGGCTTTGTTTAGAAGTGGTTTGGATGCATTTTCGGTTGTGTTTGGTGGCCGAAAATGGAGGTTGGATGAGAGCAGCGAGTTTAGGTGCTTTCATTGAAGCAATTAATGCATGATGATGCATTAATCCTCTGCTTTAATGTGTTGAAACAGGGGAGGCATCTTTGGATCCAAGAGTTGTTGATCCGGAAGCTTGATTTGGTGCTTTGGCTTGAAGCAAAGTGGAAATCGGTGAGTGAAGTTGGGTTTTCAGATTTTAAAACCAAGGTTTGAAGGTTTTGGGAGCTTAGTTTAAGTCTAAACAACTTGCTAAGCTCAAGTGTAAGTTTTCGGATTTTCTCTCTAGTGGTGGCCATGATTTTGTTGTGATGCAAAATGGTGAATTGCATGTTTTATTTACTGTTTTGAAAGCATGTTTTAGCATGATACTTGCTGATGTTTTAAGCCATATATTGAAGGTAACTCTAGGTAGGAGTTCCTTGATTTTATACATTGAAATAATGTGGTTTGATGCTTTGAAATGCATGTTGAATATGGCTTGGTTTAATGCTTTAAAACAGTGGATTATATGATGTAAAAGATGTATATTGGCAAGTGATGTTTTGAAAATGTTAAGGTCACTAAGGTGGTTAAAAGTCCTTGAGTGAGCCTTGTTACTTAAGAACATCAAGGTGGTTAAAAGTCCTTGGATGATTCTTGTTGCGGACACTAAGGTGGTTAAAAGTCCTTAGGTGACCCTTTCCATGGTGTTTAAAAGTCCATGGGGCCAAGGTGTTTAAAAGTCCTTGGGGCCAAGGTGTTTAAAAGTCCTTGGGATGATTCAAGCTATGGACAGAAAGGTGGTTAAAAGTCCTTGTGTGGTCCTCATTCATGGTGTTTAAAAGTCCATGGCCAAGGTGTTTAAAAGTCCTTGGGGCCAAGGTGTTTAAAAGTCCTTGGGAAGTTGATGAACTTGTTTTAAGAAATGGAAATTGTCACTTGAGCCAATATGACATGTTATGTTTATGTTGAAGCATGAGATTGCTTGTTTTAAGTATGCTTTTGAGCATGTGCAAAGGTTGATTATAAGCATGATTTGTAAATGTTTTTAATTGCATTATTGAATGGTTTTTAAGAGCATTCCTCACTAAGCTTTTGCTTACGCTCTCTTCGTTTTCTTAATTCAATAATGCAGAGCATTAAAGAACCTTGAGGGGCAGCAAGGAGGGCAAGCATTCTAGTTCAAGTAAAGCTCAATGTATGGAAGGTTTTATAAGTACTTTTTAGCTTTTGTCTAATTTGGCAATGGGGGACCAATGTGTATGTTTTGGGAGGTGTTTGGAACTCCCTAAGTATGTTGAATGATGATTTGAATGTTGGTTTTAGATTGGATCATTATATGCTTGTTGTGGAAGTTTGTGCTTGAATAGCTAGCTTGTGTAGGAAGCATGCCTATAGAATTGGGGCTTTTTGCATATGATGTTGTTTTGTTGAATTGTTGATGCAAGTATGTCCTATATATGTTGAATTGCATGCTGGTAAAGTTTGGTAGCACTTGGAGCATATTTGAATGATCAATTGCATATTTTGGAATGCATTTGGAGCATTTCTGTGCAGGGCGTTTCGGAACAGTGTGCACCGTTTCGGAACGGGTGCCTTGAATGAACCCAGGGGTCCGAAACGGTATGCACCGTTTCGAAACGATTTGGTCTCTGCCAGACCCCCGTTGCGGTACTGGTTGCGGAACGGCCCGTGTTTCGGAACGGGGTCAACCTGTTTCGGAACGGTCGACCGTTGGGGGCTGACATGGGCGGTTATATGTTTTGAAATGTTTGCATTTTGGTCCCTAAAGTTGTAATTTGTTCAATTGGGTCCCTGTTTGATCTCTGATGTTTGTGATCTTTGAGTATGATGTTTGGGTGATCACCATTAGGATTAATGTGCATCTAGATAAGATTAAAAAGAAAAAAAAGGGTCGTTAATCAAGGTTGACTTTCGGGTTGACTTTGGTTTTCCCCGTGTGACTTTCTTAATTCGGGTCAACCGTCTAGGCCGGGTTAAGGGGGTTACATTTGGTGGTATCAGAGCTGAGTTCTCGAGTAATTGGGAATGTTTGTATGCATGATCGAAGTATGTTTGGCTTGTATGCTTGTTGTATGAAAGCATGTTCAGTGGCTTGAGATGTTGATGCTTTTGAGATGTATGCTGTGATGTTGCATGTTGAGGGTACCCATTGCCAAACAAAAGCTAAAGAAATGATGTTGATTTTGAAAAAAATTGAGCTTGAATACTTGGATTGCTTACCTTGCTGGCCTGACTATGTTTTATTTGTATTGTTATGCATGGTAAAAGTATGGCACCACGTAGAGAGTTAAGGAGTAGCGTGAGAGCTACGACCCCGGATGGGAATGAGAATGAAGAAAATGCGGGTAGTGCTGTGTTACCTCCTCCTCCACCAGGTGGTGGTGGTGCGGAGAGGGAAAGAGCTGGAGCTGAAGCAGCTGGTGCTAGAGCTGCAGGACCTGAGGTTGGTCAGGGGCAAGCTATGCCTGATATGACGATGCTGGTACAAGCTATTGCGGGTGCTTTTCGAGCAGCAGTAGCTGGAGCTCAAGGAGCTGGGCATCAGGGAGATGCTGGTGTTAGACTACCCTTAGAGCGTCTGCGCAGTCTTGGTGGGACTGAGTTTAGGGGTATGTCTGCTGAGAGTTCGGAGGCTTGGCTAGAGAGTACCAAGCGTATTTTGGGACAGATGAGCTGCACTAATGTGCAAAAGTTGGGATGTGTTGTGTCCTTGCAGCAGGACGATGCTTATACGTGGTGGACGACGACAATCTCTGGAATGGCTGAAGCTGACATCACTTGGACGTTCTTTCAGAATGCGTTCAAGAGGAGATATCTGGGAGTGAGATATCTGGATGAGAAAAAGCGTGAATTCATGACTCTTACCCAAGGGAGCATGAGTGTGCTGAGTATGAGGTGCAGTTTGTGCGACTCAGTCAGTATGCACCGGAGCTGATTCCTGATGAGCGGGAGAGGTGCGAAAGGTTTCGTTATGGTCTCATAACGGAGGTGAAGATGTATGTGCTGGCCACTGAGTATGATGATTTTGATGTGTTAGTGGGCCGAGCAAAGGACATTGAGATGAATTTGAGTTTGTCTGCGAAGAGTGCTGGAGCAAGTTCTGGTAAGAGGGCTGCTGAGTATAGTTCCGGAGGTGGACGGAATAAGAGGGGACGCGATCAGAGGTATCAGTCCTCAGCTAAGAGAGGTGGAGGTGCACCTGCTAGGGGTGGCAATGCTAGAGCTGACCCTAGTGCTTGTTGGATCTGTGGTTCACGTGGTCACTTGAAGCGTGACTGTCCTCGTGCTGTGAGGGAGGTGCAAGCTCCTGTTGCGGCAGCTGGTTTTGGATGCTGGAATTGTGGTTCTGCAGACCACTTGAGATGAGATTGTTCGAGGTTGGCTGGTGGCCAAGAGCGTGCTCCTGCTGTTGCTGCACCGCAGAGAGGTCGTGGGCGCGGCCGTGGTAATTTTCAGAGGCGTGAGGAAGGTGGTCGTGGAGTAGCCCATGTGGTGGCTATACATCCTGAGGGTGGAGGCCAAGCTAGGGTGTATGCTCAGCGCGAGGGAAGGAATGATGCAGATGTGATTGCAGGTACCTTTACTTTGCAATCCTTGTCATTGCTTTCTTTGATTGATTCTGGATCTACGCATTCATACATTTTGCGTGAGCATGCTGAATTGCTTGGTTTGCCTGTTGAGTCTTTGGATGTTGGTGTTCGTGTCACTAGTTCTTTTGGTGAAACTGTTGTGACTCGAAAGCTTTATAGAAGGTGTCCCTTGGTTGTTCAAGAACATGTCTTTCATGTTGATCTTATGGAGCTGCCCTTTTATGGTTTTGATGTAATCCTTGGTATGGATTGGCTTGTTGAGCATCGTGCTGTTGTGGATTGTGAAAATAAACGTGTTTCGCTTAAGCTTGCAGATGATTATGAAGTGGTTGTTGTTGGTGAGAATGTGAAGTTTCTTGCCAATGTTGTTTCTACCTTGGAGGCGAGTAGGATGCTGAGGCAAGGCTGTGAAGCTTATCTAGCTTTTGTGATGAATCCTAGCTCTAAGGAGTTGAGGGTGCAAGATATCAGGGTTGTGAAGGAGTTTCCTGGTGTTTTTCCTGAGGAGTTGCCTGGCTTACCTCCTAATCGTGAGGTGGAGTTTGGAATTGAGCTGTATGAGAATACAACTCCTGTGTCCATTACTCCCTATAGAATGGCACCTAAGGAGCTGAAGGAGCTGAAGACGCAGTTGCAAGAGCTTCTTGATCGTGGTTTCATCCGGCCGAGTGTGTCACCTTGGGGAGCACCGGTCTTGTTTGTGAAGAAGAAAGATGGCACTATGAGGATGTGCATTGATTACCGTCAGCTGAACAAGTTGACTATCAAGAATCGGTATCCTTTGCCGAGGATTGATGATCTCTTTGATCAATTTCGGGGAGCTGCTGTGTTCTCTAAGATTGACTTGAGGTCAGGGTATTACCAGTTGAAGGTGAAGGATGTGGATGTGCCTAAGACAGCTTTCAGGACAAGGTATGGGCATTATGAGTTCCTTGTGATGCCGTTTGGTTTGACAAATGCTCCTGCTGCTTTCATGGACATGATGAATCGTGTGTTTCATGAATACCTGGACAAGTTCGTTGTGGTGTTCATTGATGATATCCTCGTGTACTCGCGTACTGAGGAGGAGCACGAAGAGCATTTGAGGATTGTTTTGCAAGCTTTGTTGGAGAATCAGCTTTATGCTAAGCTGAGCAAGTGTGAGTTCTGGCTTAGGGAGGTGGTGTTTCTTGGGCATGTGGTCTCAGCTGAGGGGATTCGTGTTGATCCTCAGAAGATTGAAGCGGTGATGAACTGGAAAGTTCCTAAGTCTGTTCATGAGGTCCGTAGTTTCCTTGGTTTGGCGGGATACTACCGAAGGTTTGTGGATGGTTTTTCCAAGATTGCTGCTCCTTTGACGAAGTTGTTGCAGAAAGATGTTAAGTATGAGTGGACAGAAGCGAGACAGCAGGCTTTTGAGAAGCTGAAGGCGGCTTTGACGCAAGCTTCTATCTTGGTTCAGCCTGAATCAGGGAAAGAGTTTGTGGTCTACAGTGATGCATCCTATGTTGGTTTGGGGTGTGTGCTGATGCAAGAGGGTAAGGTGGTGGCTTATGCATCGCGGCAGTTGAAGGTGCATGAGCGCAATTATCCTACGCATGATATTGAGCTGGCAGCAGTGGTTTTTGCTCTGAAGATCTGGAGGCATTATCTGTATGGTGAGAAGTGTACGGTGTACACGGATCACAAGAGTTTGAGGTATCTGATGACGCAGAAGGAGTTGAATCTTAGGCAGCAGCGTTGGTTGGAGTTGCTCAAGGATTATGATCTGACGATTGAGTACCATCCTGGAAAGGCTAATGTTGTTGCGGATGCCTTGAGTAGGAAGGTAGCTGTTGAGCTGAGAGCTATGTTTGCTAGCTTGAGCATATCGCGAGATGGTGGTCTTGTTGCTGAGTTGCAAGTGAAACCATCGTTGGTTCAGTTGATCAAGGATAAGCAGTTGCTGGATGATTCCTTGGTGTCTCATGTTCAGGATATCGCGGAGGGTAGACCTTCGGATTTCTGTTTTAATGATGATGGAGTGTTGTGTTTTGGGAGTCGAATAGTAGTGCCTGATGATGCTGAGTTGAGGCGTGCTATTCTGACTGAAGGTCATAGTAGTCCTTTTGCTATGCACCCTGGTAGTACTAAGATGTATCGTGATCTTCGTGTTGAGTACTATTGGGTGGGTTTGAAGAAGGATGTTGCAGAGTTTGTGAGCAAGTGCTTGGTGTGTCAGCGAGTTAAGGCTGAACATCAGGTTCCTTCTGGTTTGTTGCAACCGTTGAAAATCCCTGAATGGAAGTGGGAGAGGGTTACCATGGATTTTGTATCTGGTTTACCTTTGTCTCCATCGAAGAAGAACTCTGTTTGGGTGATTGTGGATCGCCTGACGAAGTGTGCGCATTTCTTGCCTGTGCACACTACGTTTTCTTTGGATAAGCTGGCAGAGCTGTACATTGCTGAGGTTGTGAGGCTGCATGGTGTGCCTAAGTCGATCGTGTCGGATAGGGATCCGAGGTTCACATCGCGTTTCTGGCAGTGTTTGCATCAAGCTCTGGGTACAAGGTTGCATTTCAGTACATCCTATCATCCTCAATCGGATGGTCAGTCTGAGCGAGTTATTCAGATTTTGGAGGATATGTTGAGATGCTGCGTGATAGAGTTCCAAGGTTCTTGGGAGAAGCATCTGCCTTTGGTTGAGTTCGCTTATAACAATAGTTATCAGGCGAGTATACAGATGGCACCCTATGAGGCTCTGTATGGGAGGAAGTGTAGGACTCCTCTTTGTTGGGCTGAAACTGGTCAAAAGTTGGTTTCGATGCCGGCTTTGTTGAAAGGGACCACCGAGAAGGTGAAGCTCATTTGTGAGCGGTTGAAGGCTGCTTCTGACCGACAGAAATCTTACGCGGATTTGAAGCGTAAGGAGATAGAGTATGCGGTGGGTGACCGTGTGTTCTTGAAGGTTTCGCCTTGGAAGAAGGTGATGAGGTTTGGTCGGAAGGGTAAGTTGAGCCCTAGATACATTGGACCGTATGAGGTTGTTGAGCGAGTGGGTCCTGTTGCGTATCGGTTGAGGTTACCTCAGGAGCTGGAGAAGATTCATGATGTGTTCCATGTTTCTATGCTCCGGAAGTATAGATCTGATCCTTCGCATGTGATGCCTGTGGAGGAAGTGGAATTGAATCTGGATTTGACCTATGATGAGGAACCGGTGAAGGTTCTGGATTCGGATAGCAAGGTTCTTCATGGCAAGACCATTGGGTTGGTGAAGGTGCTGTGGAAGCATCGAGGTGTTGAGGAAGCCACGTGGGAGCGGAAGGAAGACATGTTGAAGCAGTTTCCTTATCTCTTTCCTTCAGGTAAATTTCGAGGACGAAATTTCTTAAGGGGGGGAGAGTTGTAACGCCCCGGTTTTGGGCTTAGAAGTCTTGGGCGTTGACCGTTCGGTCAAAGTGCTGTTCGAATCTAAAGAGGTGAATTTAGGAAAGCCTAGTTCGGGTTGCATTAAAAATATGGAAAAATGTTCTAAAATCATCTTTTAATATAATTAAGTGAACTGTGAAATCAATTTTGGAAAATGAGTTTTGGAAGGGTGACATTTTGGCTAGTGACCAAAATGTAATTTTCGCAAGTTTGGTGGCTGTTTTATAAAGGGTTGAAACTTTGAATCTTTAAGGAGCTATTTACCCAAAGGTAGTTTCTCCAGATTTTTCTAAGATATTTTAAGTCTAAAATCTGATTTTAAAGATATCAAAAAGGAGGGAAAAGCTCATTTGGCAATTTTCTCAACTAACTTCTCTATTTTCTTTCTCTCTTTTTCTCTCAACCCAAACACTCCATTTCCAGAGAATTGATTCTGATTTCTTCACCTAAATCCCTCCTTTCAACTCTCATTTGATTCCTAATCAACATATCTTCAAAACCTCTTCAATTGCTACTTGTTTCAACAAGTATTTTGATTCCAAAAAAAGGAGAAACTCAAGTTTGGAGGTAAGAACGTCCTTCTCCTCTAAACTATCAGTTCTTTACTGAAATTCCTAAGTTTTCAATCCTAAATTGATGTTTAATTAAAGGTTTTAAAATGGTGAAATGGATCTTGGCTTATAATGCAAGATTTTGATGATTTTTGATGATTTTCGTTAGATCTGATTAATCTGTGTTTTGAGATGTGTTTTTGATGTTAAATGAACTCTAAATTGATAAGGAATTGAGTTTTGATTGATGCAATCCCGGATAGGTTGAGTTTCCTAAGTTTAGCTTGTGTTTCAAGGTTGTTGTTGAGGTGATCTTGTGGATCTGATGTTGCTGGAGGTATAAGGATGTTTATAGGTTGTTTTTAGATGTTATATGATGTTTATGGAAGTGTAGTTTTGCTGGTTTATGGCTGGGCTTTGTTTAGAAGTGGTTTGGATGCATTTTCGGTTGTGTTTGGTGGCCGAAAATGGAGGTTGGATGAGAGCAGCGAGTTTAGGTGCTTTCATTGAAGCAATTAATGCATGATGATGCATTAATCCTCTGCTTTAATGTGTTGAAACAGGGGAGGCATCTTTGGATCCAAGAGTTGTTGATCCGGAAGCTTGATTTGGTGCTTTGGCTTGAAGCAAAGTGGAAATCGGTGAGTGAAGTTGGGTTTTCAGATTTTAAAACCAAGGTTTGAAGGTTTTGGGAGCTTAGTTTAAGTCTAAACAACTTGCTAAGCTCAAGTGTAAGTTTTCGGATTTTCTCTCTAGTGGTGGCCATGATTTTGTTGTGATGCAAAATGGTGAATTGCATGTTTTATTTACTGTTTTGAAAGCATGTTTTAGCAAGATACTTGCTGATGTTTTAAGCCATATATTGAAGGTAACTCTAGGTAGGAGTTCCTTGATTTTATACATTGAAATAATGTGGTTTGATGCTTTGAAATGCATGTTGAATATGGCTTGGTTTAATGCTTTAAAACAGTGGATTATATGATGTAAAAGATGTATATTGGCAAGTGATGTTTTGAAAATGTTAAGGTCACTAAGGTGGTTAAAAGTCCTTGAGTGAGCCTTGTTACTTAAGAACATCAAGGTGGTTAAAAGTCCTTGGATGATTCTTGTTGCGGACACTAAGGTGGTTAAAAGTCCTTAGGTGATCCTTTCCATGGTGTTTAAAAGTCCATGGGGCCAAGGTGTTTAAAAGTCCTTGGGGCCAAGGTGTTTAAAAGTCCTTGGGGTGATTCAAGCTATGGACACAAAGGTGGTTAAAAGTCCTTGTGTGGTCCTCATTCATGGTGTTTAAAAGTCCATGGCCAAGGTGTTTAAAAGTCCTTGGGGCCAAGGTGTTTAAAAGTCCTTGGGAAGTTGATGAACTTGTTTTAAGAAATGGAAATTGTCACTTGAGCCAATATGACATGTTATGTTTATGTTGAAGCATGAGATTGCTTGTTTTAAGTATGCTTTTGAGCATGTGCAAAGGTTGATTATAAGCATGATTTGTAAATGTTTTTAATTGCATTATTGAATGGTTTTTAAGAGCATTCCTCACTAAGCTTTTGCTTACGCTCTCTTCGTTTTCTTAATTCAATAATGCAGAGCATTAAAGAACCTTGAGGGGCAGCAAGGAGGGCAAGCATTCTAGTTCAAGTAAAGCTCAATGTATGGAAGGTTTTATAAGTACTTTTTAGCTTTTGTGTAATTTGGCAATGGGGGACCAATGTGTATGTTTTGGGAGGTGTTTGGAACTCCCTAAGTATGTTGAATGATGATTTGAATGTTGGTTTTAGATTGGATCATTATATGCTTGTTGTGGAAGTTTGTGCTTGAATAGCTAGCTTGTGTAGGAAGCATGCCTATAGAATTGGGGCTTTTTGCATATGATGTTGTTTTGTTGAATTGTTGATGCAAGTATGTCCTATATATGTTGAATTGCATGCTGGTAAAGTTTGGTAGCACTTGGAGCATATTTGAATGATCAATTGCATATTTTGGAATGCATTTGGAGCATTTCTGTGCAGGGCGTTTCGGAACAGTGTGCACCGTTTCGGAACGGGTGCCTTGAATGAACCCAGGGGTCCGAAACGGTATGCACCGTTTCGAAACGGTTTGGTCTCTGCCAGACCCCCGTTCCGGTACTGGTTGCGGAATGGCCCGTGTTTCGGAACGGGGTCAACCTGTTTCGGAACGGTCGACCGTTGGGGGCTGACATGGGCGGTTATATGTTTTGAAATGTTTGCATTTTGGTCCCTAAAGTTGTAATTTGTTCAATTGGGTCCCTGTTTGATCTCTGATGTTTGTGATCTTTGAGTATGATGTTTGGGTGATCACCATTAGGATTAATGTGCATCTAGATAAGATTAAAAAGAAAAAAAAAAGGTCGTTAATCAAGGTTGACTTTCGGGTTGACTTTGGTTTTCCCTGTGTGACTTTCTTAATTCGGGTCAACCGTCTAGGCCGGGTTAAGGGGGTTACATGCAAACCTCAAAACCATTCAAATCAGTGCCCAACGGTCACCTGTTTCGAAACGGTGTTGACCGTTCCAAAATGTGGGTTCGTTTCGAGACTTGTTTCGAAATAGGGCCTTCTAGTGGCCAAACCGTTTCGGTACGGTCATCAGCCGTTTCGAAACACCAAGGCCATTACAGGCCCCCGTTTCGAAACGCCAATGCTTGTTCCGATACGGTCTGCCCAGAAGCTGCAGATTTTGCTGGTTTAACATGCATAAAACAGCTCAAACACATCCTAATGACTTCCTAACCATGCCACCAAGTCATCATATATATAGGGTACATGTTTGCAACTTCAAAACACATTCATAGCATCAAACATGGAATTTCACAAGTCTATAGGCATGCATCCTAGTATCCAAAACCAAACAACCAACATAACACCAAATCCAGCATCAAAAGGCCATTTACAAATCCAAATCATCAAAGGCATCATGCCACAAACTAGGGAGTCCAAAACATCTCCCAAAACACATCTTAGGTTCCCATTGCCAAAATATCAAAAACTAATAGTGTTATGAAAACATCACCATACGTGAGCTTAGTTCCCTTGGACTCTCTTGCCTCCTTTTTGCCCTTTGAAACTTCAATTATCTGCATTATTGGTTCAAGAGAGAGAGCGTAAGCACAATTGCTTAGTGAGGCATGCTCTAAAGAAACAACACAATAATGCTTTTTATAAAACACTTTTAACAAGGAATTTCACCACATAATCATCATTATTCATGCAACCTTGCTTACATAACAAGCATCTCATGCTTCACTAAAATCAACATGTCATATTGGCTTCCAAGTGATAATCCACAACCATTTACAACATAAAACACAATCGGATACGCGGATTACAAGCGTTGTCCCATACGCTTCATACACACTACCGAACATACAAGGTGGAGTTTACCGGTACAATCACAACCCCTCAACACCCGTGATGGAGTTTAATGGTACAATCACAACCCCTCAACATCACTCATCGGTATTTGTATAACTCCACTAACGAGAACACGGGACACACAACACAAGATCTACACAGGGACTTTTAACCACCATTGTGATCTTACCTTTCTCGTTAGTGTACTTGGATGGAGTTTACGGTACAATTACAACCCCTCAACATCCAAGGAGACTTTATTCACGGTGCACCCAATCCTATAGCCGGCTAACTATATCCGATTCAAGTACTTTAAAACCAACACATCACTTGCCAATATACATCATTTATCATCAACAATTCACTGCTTTAAAGCATTAATCAAAGCCATTTAACATCATGCATCATTATGCATCAAAACCACATTTACAAATGTCAAACCAAGGATCTCTTACCTTGAGCAGCCTTCAACATATGGCTTTCAAAACCAGCATTAACCATGCTAAAACATGCTTTTAAAACAGATTTTAAACATGCAAATTAAAGACAATGCATCCAACCACCTCATGGCTCATCCAAGAGAGTTTTTCCGAAAACTTACTCTTGAGCTTAGTTAAGTTGCTTAGACTTAAACTAAGCTCCCAAAACCTTCAAACATTTGTTTCAAAGCTGGAAACCCAACTTCACTCACCAATTCCGTTTCGCAAGCTTGCCGAAACGCCAATCAAGCCTCTGGATCAACTCCAAAGATATCCGAAGATGTCTCCCCTGTTTTAAACACATCAAAGCAGAGGATTAATGCATCATCATGCATTGAAATATTCAGCCAACACACTTAAACTCGTTGCTCTACCTAAAGCCAACATTTCGGCTACCAAACACAACCGAAATCACCTCCAAACTCTTCCAAAACTTAACCCAGCCAAGATCCATCACTTCTAACCATTTCTAAACATCAATTAACATCCAAAATGAACCTAAACTCATCCTTATACCTCCAGCTATAACAGAACACCAAGATCACAATTGAACCAAAAATCAGACCGGTCCGGTTCAAACCCTAAACTTCTAATCCCAAAACTGGGGTGTTACAATATTGCTTACATGTGTTTAATGTGTGTACACAATTTGTGGTATATGTATGTTTTTTATATATGTGATCATACGCTTTTAGTCTTGTTTAAATTATCTTAATGTATGTTTTTTGGTGACATAAGCATGTTATTAGGTAGGTGTTTCTATGCCTTTAAATTATCCTGTTAAGTATGTATTTATGATGCATAGTATAGCTTTATTATGTACGGTGTAGGCATTTTTTAATATGTGTATATTTCATCTGTTTTTCATGATGGTTCGAATATATGTGACATGCATTTTAATTGTCATTCATGTGACTCTTTAATTTTGCTCGATAATTAATTAACTTAAAAATATACCCAAAGAGAGGTATTAATTAACCCCGGTATCCGAGAAATGACAGTCCTAGCTCAATGGATGTTGATCGAATATTTGGGTTAATTTTCACCGTCTCTAGGTAAGCGGATGCATAAAAATGAAAATACCACACACCATTCTTTATTTGCTTGCATCATGCATAAAGGTGACATACGAGATCCGAACCCTAAACTAACACGACAATCAGTCTTATATGATGTCAGTTTAGTCTATGGTCCGGTGTACCATCATCCTTTTTAATTAAATGTTTAATTAATCCCAATGCCACTATTTGATAAAGCCCGTGCTATTTAAGTCCTATTTTCATTCAAGAAAAATTTTATTAAGATCACCGTTGATCTTAAATGATTTCTATCGATTAAAGGCAACAAATTATTTGGTACATATTTCTGGGCGTGATGGGGTGCTAACCCTTCCCCACACGTAACCAGCTCCCGAACCCGTTTTAAAACGAATCTCTGGTTTTGTGGTGTCCGGCCTACCTTAGTGGCCGGTGGTGACTCCAAAATTTTACTGTTTTCCAAAATCCAAATTTCCCCCATTTTCTTAATTAACCAATTTCAAAAAGGTGATAAGACCTAGTAGTCGTTTTCAAAAAACCTTATCACGGTAAATTCAGGCACCTGCAGCTGGGCAGGTGGGTTTGCCTTTGGAAAGGCTGAGAAATCTGGGAGCTGTTGAGTTCCGTGGTATGTCTTCTGAGGCATCGTGTAACGCCCCGGTTTTGGGCTTGAAAGTTTTGGGTGTTGACCGGTTCGGTCAAAGTGCTGATCGAATATATAAGAGTGAATTTAGGAAAGCCTAGTTCGGGTTGCATTAAAAATATGGAAAAATGTTCTAAAATCATCTTTTAATATATATAAGTGAACTGTGAAATCAATTTTGGAAAATGAGGTTTGGAAGGTTGACATTTTGGCTAGTGACCAAAATGTAATTTTTGAAAGTTGCGGGACAGTTTTATAAAGGATTGAAACTTTGAATCTTTAAAGAGCTATTATTCCAAAAAGGATTTCTCCAGATTTTTCTAAGATATTTTAAGTCTAAAATCTGATTTTAAAGTTTATGAAAGGGAGGGAAATCATTTTAACCAAAATCTCAACTAACTTTCCATTTTCTCTCAATTTCTCTTTTCTCTCATTTTCTCTCAACCCAAACAAAATTCTCCAGATTTCTTTCTTTGATTTTGACATCTAAATCTCTCATTTCAACTCTCATTTGATTCCTAATCATCTCATCATCAAAACCTCTCAATTTACAAGTTGTTTCATCAAGTTTTTTGGCTCAAAAATGGAGAAATTCAAGTTTGGAGGTAAGAACGTCCTTCTCCTCTAAACTATCAGTTCTTTACTGAAATTCCTAAGTTCTCAATCCTTGATTTATGTTTTATTAATGGCTTTTCAATTGAGATCTTGATTTTTGGCTAAAATGCAAGATTTGGTGATTTTGGTGAAATTTTCGTGTGATCTGTTTAAGCAGGGTTTTGAGATGTTAAAATGATGTTAAATGAATGCTAAATTGATTAGAAGTTGAGGTTTAATCAATGCAATCCCGGATAGGTTGAATTTCCTAAGTTTGGCTTGAGTTTTTAGTTGTTTTTGGAGTGTTTTTGGTGATCTGTTATACCTGGAGGTATAAGGACGTGGTTGTGATCATTTTGCATGTTAATTGATGAATAAAAATGGTTAGAAGTGATGGATCTTGGCTGGGTTAAGTTTTGGAAGTGTTTGGAGGTGACTTCGGTTGAGTTTGGTAGCCAAATTGTTAGATTTGTGATGAGCAGCGAGTTGTGTTGTTGTTGCTGGTGTTTTAATGCATAAGGATGCATTAATGTTCTGTTTTTGTGTGCTTGAAACAGGGGAGTTTGATCCGTGAGCTTTGAAGGTGTTTTCGGAAGGTTTCGGAAGCTTGGAAGGCTTGTTGGCTAGTCTTGTTTGGTTATCGGTGAGTGAAGTTGGGATTTCAGCTTTTAAACCAAGGTTGAAGGTTTTTGGGAGCTTAGTTTAAGTCTAAACAACTTTGCTAAGCTCAAGAGTAAGTGAATGGGTTTTTGCTCTTGAATTGTGTGTGATTTGGTTTTAAAAGCAAATGTGGTTGATGATTGAAATGCATGTGTTTTGCATGGTTTAATTCTGTTTTGTAAGCATGTTTTAGCATGGTTTAATGCTGGTTTTGAAAGTCATTTGAGAAGGATGCTCAAGGTAAGGGATCCTTGGTTTTGTATATGGTAAATGTGGTTTTGATGCATAGTGTTGCATGTTGGTCAATGGCTTTGTATGATGCTTTAAAACAGTGAATTAATGATGATAAATGTTATCTTTTGCATATTGGTTATGCATGTGAATCATTGGATTAATGAGGTAAAGGTTTTGCATATTGGTTATGCATGTGAATCATTGAGCTAATGTTGTGATGGCTTTGCATTATGTTTATGCATGTGGAACATTGGATATTATGGTAAGATGGTTATATTGGCAAGTGATGTGAATGGTTCTTGGTTCGTTGATCGGATATAATTAGCCGGCTATAGGATTGGGTGCACCGTGAATTAAGTCGCCTTGAAGGCGGAGTGGTCAAGTGTGGACCGGATAAGCTCCCCTCAAGTATTCCTAACGAGATGAGGTCATAGTGGAGGTTGTTGCCTACGGGAGGACCTCGGTTGCTTAAGGTCATAGTGGAGGTTGTTGCCCACGGGAGGACCTTGGTTGAGCAAAGGTTATATGGTGGTTAAAAGTCCATATGTGAGAACCTTGTGCTTGTTGAGATCACAATGGCAGTGGTTAAGTCCATGTGTGGATCTTGTGTGTGATGTCCCGGATCTCGTTAGATGATGTTCTACAACTACCAATCGGTTATGCAAAGGTTGTATGGTGGTTAAAAGTCCATACGGGAGAACCTTGTGCATGTCAAGGTTGTATGGTGGTTGAAAGTCCATACATGGGAACCTTGAGGAAAAGCTAAGGTTGTATGGTGTTTAAAAGTCCATACATGGGAACCTTAGGATGTTGAGGTCAAATGGAGGTTGTTGCCCATTTGGGAGACCTTGGATTGGGTAGTGTGTAGGGAGCGTAGGGACAACGCTCGGAATCCGCGTATTCGATCGGGTTGATAAGTTGAAAAGTGAATGTGGTTGATCACTTGAGAGCCAATGTAATGTTCTTGATCATAGTGAAGCATGAGATGCTTGAATTGATGCATGGTTGCATGTGAAGCATGAGATGCTTGAAATGATGCATAGTTGCATGTGAAGCATGAGATGCTTGAATTGATGCATGGTTGCATGTGAAGCATGAGATGCTTGAATTGATGCATGTTTGCATGTGAAGCATGAGATGCTTGAAAAGATGCATTGTTGCATAAAAAGTGTATGATGCTAGTGAATGCATGTTTACTTGTAAGTTGAACAAGTGATGGTAATCATTTGGTAAATGATGCATGTGAGCATGAAATATCTATGTTGCATTGGAGTCTTGTAAGACTTGTTTTTTAAAGGCATGTGAAGATGTTGTTATGGTTTTTATGTTGCCTTGATTAAATGCATGTGATGGACTATTTGAGCTAAGGTTTTGAAAGGTTTCTTGCTTGATATGATTTTCAAGTTTAAGAAAGGTATGTTGTGAAATGGAAGTGTTTTTCAATGGTTTTGTTTAAGCTTGGCATATGGTGTTTATGCATGTTTTGAGTTTGATGTTGAAAAGGGTTTTCAAACATGGCTTTGGTAATCGAATCGGGTTTGTTTTAAAGTGTTTTAAAGACCCGCTGCATTGATGGTGTTTTGGTTTTGAGCATTCCTCACTAAGCATTATGTGCTTACGCTCCTTTTTGTCCATCAATGCAGATTCTTGAAGTTTGGGCAGCAAGGAGCAAGGGATTCAAGGTGGACTCCAATGGAGATGTATGTCTCGGTGAATAGCTATAGTAAATAAGGGCAATGGGGTAGAATCTCTCGGGTTTATGTGAGTGTGATCGTATATGTTGGTTTATGAATGTTTAAATGTTGTTGCTATGTTGTTGGAATATGAATTAGCTTAAACGAGTTTGGTTTGGAAGGTTTGAGCATAAATGGTTAGCTTGTGTAGGAAGCATGCCTTTGAAATTGGGGCTTTTCATATGTGATGGTTATATGTTGAATTGTTGATGCATTTATGGTCCCTGCATGTTGATTGATTATGTGGAATGATTTGGTGTTGTTAATTTGAAGTTTGAAGCATGTTTGATGTTGTTTTTGAGTCGATTTCAGGCAGGGGTATCGATACTCGGGCTTGCGTATCGATACGCCTGAGCCAAATATGCACATTTCTGCCCAGGCGTATCGGTACGGTTGTGTGGGTATCGATACCGTATGAAGGCCGTATCGGAACGGGGGATTTCGTATCGATACCATCGTTGGAGTTTGGTTACTGCCTTCCCCGCGTATCGATACGTGTTCTGTTATTTCGGTTAAAAGTATCTTCATATGTTTCGAAATGTTTGTATTTTGGTCCTGAATCTTGTTTGTGCAATTGTATGAGTTCGGGATGTCCGTTTGAGCTGAAATTTGGCAGAGAAGCATGAAACATGATTAATTTTAAGTTGGTAACTTAAAATCTGGTTAAGTCCTTAAAGTTTTCAGAAGTTACAATTTGGTCCCTAAGGTTGTAATTTGTTCAATTGGGTCCCTGTTTGATCTCTGATGGTTGTGATCTTTGAGCACGGTGTTTGTGTGATCATATAAGGTTAATGTGCATCTAGACAAGATTAAAAAGGAAAAAAAGGGTCGTTAATCAAGGTTGACTTTCGGGTTGACTTTGGTTTTCCCCGTGTAATCTTCGTAGTTCGGGTCAACCGTCTAGGCCGGGCTACGGGGGTTACATTTGGTGGTATCAGAGCTGAGTTGCGAAGGTTGGGGGAAAACGGTAAGTTGTTGTGATGTGTGTTTGATGTTTATCTTGTTGTGTGGTTGAAAGTTGCTTGAAACATGTGTTTCTGAGTATGCTGTTGATGTTTCTGAGCATGTTGCTGATGCATGCAAGCATGTTTTTTGGTTATGAATCTTGGTTGAGTTTATGTGGATATGTGCTGGTGCTATGAGCTGATGTTATGCATGGTGAATGTGTTTTGAGCATGTTATGTTGCTAATATGCTGGTGCAATTGGATGTTGTTTGGTGTAAGCATGATCAAGGTATGTTGTTGATATGCTTGATGTTGTGATATCCATGTTGTGTTGACTGTTATGTCATGTAAAGGGGAGGATTCAGGATACCCATTGCCTTATTAATATAGCTATTGTGTTATTTTGGAGTTGGAGTTTGAATCCTTGCTTAATGCTGGTCTAACTGGTTTGTTTGCTTGTTGTGATTGTATGTATGTTGTTGTTAGTGGTATGGCAAAGTTGATGAAAGAATGGCGGATGAGAGAGATGGTTGCTGCCTTGGGGCAGGTTGTTAAGGCAAAGAATTCACCCTTTTGTAAAGGTGTTTTGTCTCAGTCTTCTGTGCTTAGTGTTGAGATGGTAAGGCAAGGGAAAGAAGCTGGTTCTGTGATAGAAAGTTCATCATCTGTTGTTCAGGAGGTGTTGGGAACATCTCAGGCTGCGGTTGAGGTAGAGTCAGTGGATGTGCTGGCTAGATGTGAGGGTTTGCCGAAGCAGCGTTTGCTTGATTTGGGTGCTGTGGAGTATCATGGTTCTTCCCCGGAGATGTTTGAGGCCTGGTTGGCCAATGTGGTTCTGATTTTGGATCAGGAAGGCTGTGAGTATGCCTTTAAGCTGGGGAGTGTTGTTTCTTTGATGTTAGAGGATGCTTGTGCATGGTGGACATCTGTGGCGGTGGAGTCACATGTCCTTGATATCGATTGGGATTTCTTTGTGTCGGCCTTCTATGAAAGGTATCTTGGAAGGGAATTTCCAAGGGTTAAGCAAGGCGCGGGTAGTGCTGTTGTGGGGCAAGTGATGCTTGAGCAAAGAGTGGAAGTTCAGCCATCTGTGTGTGACCGATGTGAAAGGCAACATGTTGGAAATTGTTGGGGCGCAGGTGTTTGTTGGAATTGTGGTTCTAAAATTCATGTTAAGCGTGATTGTCCTCATAGAGTGAAGTCAGCTTTGGTGTTAGCCAAAGGATCTTTGAAAGGTCGTGGGCACGGCCGAGGCAAGGCTCAGAGGTGGCAGAAAAAGCAGAAGGTTGTGAAGAGTTTGGGAAATGAAGTTTGCTGGAAATGTGGGTCTGCTGGACACATAAGGCGTGATTGTATGATGTTGGCTCAGAATAGCCAAGGTTCTTTACCGCAAGGAGTTGATGTTGACCCCGGTGTGTTAGCTGGTGCTGCAATGGTACGGCAGGAGGATGATGGTTCCGCAAGGAAGAGGGCTCGTCTGATGAAGCTTCAGGGTGGTGTTGTGTTTTCAGGTAACCTTGTTAAGTGATCTTTGCTTTAGTTGCCTTAGTTTGGTTTCTGTTGGTTTTTCCTTGTGCGGTAGTCTGGTCTTGTTGCTAGTATGTTTGGGGTAGTGGTAGTTATGGTTTGGCAATATCTTGGGTGTGAAGAAGGCTTGGGTGAGTATCTTGTGGTTAATGGTTGTTAGTATGATGGAGTTAGATAAGTTAAAGGTGAGAAAGGAGGTTGTTCTTAGACAGATTTTGAGGATGTTATTGGAGGGTGTGAACTGGCATTCATGCACAGCTAAAGTCATTGTTATATGTTATATTATATATGTTGGTCCATGCATACATGTGGCATGACATTAGAGGTTTTGCATACATGTACATCAGGCATTGATAGGGCATGTAGGTGATCATGCATACGATGTTCACGCTCGCTAATAACTAATCGAATCTGTTAGTGTTGTGGTTGGATTAGGTGGGATGATGGGTTTTTAGAGGTTGTTTGGTGCTGAGTGAGAGTTAGAAGTGCTGGAGTTTGTTAAACTAGTTGCTAGTGATAGTGAGAGTGGAATAGCCTATTGGTAGAAGGATAGTGTTTGATGCTCAGAGAGTTTAGTGGTTTGGTGGTGAAGGGTATTGGTTGAGGTTAGTATCGGTTAAGTGGTTTGTTTAGCTAAGTGGAAATGGTAGTTCCTTGGTGCTAAGTGATGTTGCAGTTTGAGGTTGTGTTTTCAAGTGCTGAGGTAGTTTAGCTTTTAAGTTGTTGTGGAGGGGTTGTGTTGGTTCTTAGCAACCTTTGAGAAGATCAGAAGGTGTTATGTGTGTTTTGGTTAAGTGATGTTCTGGTAATGCAAGTGTTCTGGTTGAAGTTTGTAGTGAAAGGGCTGTGAAAGATCGAAGGTTTTCGTTGGTTGTTTGGGTTCTTGTGAGAAGTGGTTGGCTGGTTGTGGTTAAGAAAATTCCGTTTGAAGTCAGTAGGGGTGTGTGGAACGGCTGACGGTTTCAAGTTGGGGTTGTGATGTAATTTTTGGTATTTGGGTGAATAGTTCTGGTGAGCTGTTATGGTAATGTTTTTGGCGGATGTGAAGGATTGTCAGCTTCGTTGAAAAGCTTGAGTAAACAAGTTGATGTTTAAGGATTGTTGCTTGTTGGGTAAATCTTTGGAAGAGGTTTGGGAGTTTGCAAGAGTTTTAGAGGTTGAGGGGTTTGCATAGTGGCTGAGTTGGATTGGTTGTTGTCTTTGTGTAGACAAGTCTTGGGAGTTGTGTGTTACAGTGTTGTCTGCTGTAAGAGCTGAAGTTCTTCAGGTTGATGTTGGAATTGTGTATAGTCCGGTTATGTGAAAGGTTAAGTCGTAGCTACCTTTGAGAGTTTGGATTTGTGAATAGTGTGTGGTGGAGGTTTTGTGTGGAAAGTGATCAGTGGTGTTGGTTGAGGCTTTTGTGTTGCTTTGTGTGTTGCTTGAGAAGCTTGTTGTTCTCTTTTCGCCGGTTGAAATTTCGAGGACGAAATTTCCTAAGGGGGGAAGAGTTGTAACGCCCCGGTTTTGGGCTCGGAAGTTTTGGGTGTTGACCGGTTCGGTCAAAGTGCTGATCGAATATATAAGAGTGAATTTAGGAAAGCCTAGTTCGGGTTGCATTAAAAATATGGAAAAATGTTCTAAAATCATCTTTTAATATATATAAGTGAACTGTGAAATCAATTTTGGAAAATGAGGTTTGGAAGGTTGACATTTTGGCTAGTGACCAAAATGTAATTTTTGAAAGTTGCGGGACAGTTTTATAAAGGATTGAAACTTTGAATCTTTAAAGAGCTATTATTCCAAAAAGGATTTATCCAGATTTTTCTAAGATATTTTAAGTCTAAAATCTGATTTTAAAGTTTATGAAAGGGAGGGAAATCATTTTAACCAAAATCTCAACTAACTTTCCATTTTCTCTCAATTTCTCTTTTCTCTCATTTTCTCTCAACCCAAACAAAATTCTCCAGATTTCTTTCTTTGATTTTGACATCTAAATCTCTCATTTCAACTCTCATTTGATTCCTAATCATCTCATCATCAAAACCTCTCAATTTACAAGTTGTTTCATCAAGCTTTTTGGCTCAAAAATGGAGAAATTCAAGTTTGGAGGTAAGAACGTCCTTCTCCTCTAAACTATCAGTTCTTTACTGAAATTCCTAAGTTCTCAATCCTTGATTTATGTTTTATTAATGGCTTTTCAATTGAGATCTTGATTTTTGGCTAAAATGCAAGATTTGGTGATTTTGGTGAAATTTTCGTGTGATCTGTTTAAGCAGGGTTTTGAGATGTTAAAATGATGTTAAATGAATGCTAAATTGATTAGAAGTTGAGGTTTAATCAATGCAATCCCAGATAGGTTGAATTTCCTAAGTTTGGCTTGAGTTTTTGGTTGTTTTTGGAGTGTTTTTGGTGATCTGTTATACCTGGAGGTATAAGGACGTGGTTGTGATCATTTTGCATGTTAATTGATGAATAAAAATGGTTAGAAGTGATGGATCTTGGCTGGGTTAAGTTTTGGAAGTGTTTGGAGGTGATTTCGGTTGAGTTTGGTAGCCAAATTGTTAGATTTGTGATGAGCAGCGAGTTGTGTTGTTGTTGCTGGTGTTTTAATGCATAAGGATGCATTAATGTTCTGTTTTTGTGTGCTTGAAACAGGGGAGTTTGATCCGTGAGCTTTGAAGGTGTTTTCGGAAGGTTTCGGAAGCTTGGAAGGCTTGTTGGCTAGTCTTGTTTGGTTATCGGTGAGTGAAGTTGGGATTTCAGCTTTTAAACCAAGGTTGAAGGTTTTTGGGAGCTTAGTTTAAGTCTAAACAACTTTGCTAAGCTCAAGAGTAAGTGAATGGGTTTTTGCTCTTGAATTGTGTGTGATTTGGTTTTAAAAGCAAATGTGGTTGATGATTGAAATGCATGTGTTTTGCATGGTTTAATTCTGTTTTGTAAGCATGTTTTAGCATGGTTTAATGCTGGTTTTGAAAGTCATTTGAGAAGGATGCTCAAGGTAAGGGATCCTTGGTTTTGTATATGGTAAATGTGGTTTTGATGCATAGTGTTGCATGTTGGTCAATGGCTTTGTATGATGCTTTAAAACAGTGAATTAATGATGATAAATGTTATCTTTTGCATATTGGTTATGCATGTGAATCATTGGATTAATGAGGTAAAGGTTTTGCATATTGGTTATGCATGTGAATCATTGAGCTAATGTTGTGATGGCTTTGCATTATGTTTATGCATGTGGAACATTGGATATTATGGTAAGATGGTTATATTGGCAAGTGATGTGAATGGTTCTTGGTTCGTTGATCGGATATAATTAGCCGACTATAGGATTGGGTGCACCGTGAATTAAGTCGCCTTGAAGGCGGAGTGGTCAAGTGTGGACCGGATAAGCTCCCCTCAAGTATTCCTAACGAGATGAGGTCATAGTGGAAGTTGTTGCCCACGGGAGGACCTCGGTTGCTTAAGGTCATAGTGGAGGTTGTTGCCCACGGGAGGACCTTGGTTGAGCAAAGGTTATATGGTGGTTAAAAGTCCATATGTGAGAACCTTGTGCTTGTTGAGATCACAATGGCAGTGGTTAAGTCCATGTGTGGATCTTGTGTGTGATGTCCCGGATCTCGTTAGATGATGTTCTACAACTACCAATCGGTTATGCAAAGGTTGTATGGTGGTTAAAAGTCCATACGGGAGAACCTTGTGCATGTCAAGGTTGTATGGTGGTTGAAAGTCCATACATGGGAACCTTGAGGAAAAGCTAAGGTTGTATGGTGTTTAAAAGTCCATACATGGGAACCTTAGGATGTTGAGGTCAAATGGAGGTTGTTGCCCATTTGGGAGACCTTGGATTGGGTAGTGTGTAGGGAGCGTAGGGACAACGCTCGGAATCCGCGTATCCGATCGGGTTGATAAGTTGAAAAGTGAATGTGGTTGATCACTTGAGAGCCAATGTAATGTTCTTGATCATAGTGAAGCATGAGATGCTTGAATTGATGCATGGTTGCATGTGAAGCATGAGATGCTTGAAATGATGCATAGTTGCATGTGAAGCATGAGATGCTTGAATTGATGCATGGTTGCATGTGAAGCATGAGATGCTTGAATTGATGCATGTTTGCATGTGAAGCATGAGATGCTTGAAAAGATGCATTGTTGCATAAAAAGTGTATGATGCTAGTGAATGCATGTTTACTTGTAAGTTGAACAAGTGATGGTAATCATTTGGTAAATGATGCATGTGAGCATGAAATATCTATGTTGCATTGGAGTCTTGTAAGACTTGTTTTTTAAAGGCATGTGAAGATGTTGTTATGGTTTTTATGTTGCCTTGATTAAATGCATGTGATGGACTATTTGAGCTAAGGTTTTGAAAGGTTTCTTGCTTGATATGATTTTCAAGTTTAAGAAAGGTATGTTGTGAAATGGAAGTGTTTTTCAATGGTTTTGTTTAAGCTTGGCATATGGTGTTTATGCATGTTTTGAGTTTGATGTTGAAAAGGGTTTTCAAACATGGCTTTGGTAATCGAATCGGGTTTGTTTTAAAGTGTTTTAAAGACCCGCTACATTGATGGTGTTTTGGTTTTGAGCATTCCTCACTAAGCATTATGTGCTTACGCTCCTTTTTGTCCATCAATGCAGATTCTTGAAGTTTGGGCAGCAAGGAGCAAGGGATTCAAGGTGGACTCCAATGGAGATGTATGTCTCGGTGAATAGCTATAGTTAATAAGGGCAATGGGGTAGAATCTCTCGGGTTTATGTGAGTGTGATCGTATATGTTGGTTTATGAATGTTTAAATGTTGTTGCTATGTTGTTGGAATATGAATTAGCTTAAACGAGTTTGGTTTGGAAGGTTTGAGCATAAATGGTTAGCTTGTGTAGGAAGCATGCCTTTGAAATTGGGGCTTTTCATATGTGATGGTTATATGTTGAATTGTTGATGCATTTATGGTCCCTGCATGTTGATTGATTATGTGGAATGATTTGGTGTTGTTAATTTGAAGTTTGAAGCATGTTTGATGTTGTTTTTGAGTCGATTTCAGGCAGGGGTATCGATACTCGGGCTTGCGTATCGATACGCCTGAGCCAAATATGCACATTTCTGCCCAGGCGTATCGGTACGATTGTGTGGGTATCGATACCGTATGAAGGCCGTATCGGAACGGGGGATTTCGTATCGATACCATCGTTGGAGTTTGGTTACTGCCTTCCCCGCGTATCGATACGACTCCAGGCGTATCGATACGTGTTCTGTTATTTCGGTTAAAAGTATCTTCATATGTTTCGAAATGTTTGCATTTTGGTCCTGAATCTTGTTTGTGCAATTGTATGAGTTCGGGATGTCCGTTTGAGCTGAAATTTGGCAGAGAAGCATGAAACATGATTAATTTTAAGTTGGCACTTAAAATCTGGTTAAGTCCTTAAAGTTTTCAGAAGTTACAATTTGGTCCCTAAGGTTGTAATTTGTTCAATTGGGTCCCTGTTTGATCTCTGATGGTTGTGATCTTTGAGCACAGTGTTTGTGTGATCATATAAGGTTAATGTGCATCTAGACAAGATTAAAAAGGAAAAAAAAAGGGTCGTTAATCAAGGTTGACTTTCGGGTTGACTTTGGTTTTCCCCGTGTAATCTTCGTAGTTCGGGTCAATCGTCTAGGCCGGGCTACGGGGGTTACACATCGGAGGCATGGTTAGCTAGTACGATCCGCATTATGGATCATATGGGATGCAGTGATGCGCACAAGCTGGGATGCGCAATTTCCTTGCTTCAGGGTGATGCCTATAGTTGGTGGACGACTATCACCGCTGGTTTGGAGCCCAATAAGGTTGATTGAGAGTTCTTTCAGAGTGTCTTTAAGAAGAAGTATCTTGGTGTGAGATACTTGGATGAAAAGAAGCGCGAGTTTATGTCGCTTGTGCAAGGAAATCTTTTTGTGGCTGAGTATGAGGTCTAGTTCGTACGTCTAAGCCAGTATGCCTCTGAGTTGATGCCGAGTGAGAGGCATCATTATGATCGCTTCCGGTATGGGCTTGTACAGGAAGTGAAGACCTTTATGTTGGCCACAAATTACACATATTTTAATGTCCTTGTGTGTCGGGCTAAGGACATCGAGCAGATCTTGGGTTTGACATCTCGGGGAGGTGGTTCTAGCTCTGGTAAGAGAGCAGTTGATCTTAGCTCTAGAGGTGGACGAAACAAAAGAGGTTGAGATAGGAGGCATCGACCTGATGCGAGACGAGGTGCTCCAGGACAGAGTGGACAAGCTCAGGGTGGATGAGTGAGGTCCGAGCAGCACACGTGCTGGACGTATGGATCGAGGGACCATCTGAGGCGAGATTGTCCACATACGGCTGGAGAGGCACAAGCTCATGTTGTGGTGGCAGGGAATTCTTGATGGAACTGTGGTTTAGCTGATCATATAAGGCGTGAGTGTCCTCTGTTGGTTGGTGGAGGCCAGGGACGTACACCTACTGTGGCTGCACCTTAGAGAGGCCGTGGGCGTGGCCGAGGTAACTTCCAGAGGAGGGAAGAAGGTCTGAGAGGTATCGCTCATGTTGTAGCAATTTAGCCTGAGGGAGGCGGTCCTGTAAGGGTCTATGCTCAGCGCGAGGGACACAACAACACCGATGTCATTGCAGGTACCTTTGTTCTACAATCTTTATTATTGTTGGCATTGATTGATTCTGGATCCACGCGTTCTTATATCTTGAGTGAGCATACACATTTGCTTGATATACCTGTTGAGATTCTTGAAGTGGGAATGCAAGTGACTAGTTCTTTTAGAGAGACGATGATCATGAGGAAATTGTATAGGAGATGTCCTTTATCTGTTCAAGGTCATGTCTTTCTTGTGGATTTGATGTGATTCTTGGTATGGATTGGATGTCTGAGCATAGAGCAGTGGTTGACTTTGATGTTAATCGAGTCACCTTAAAGCTTGTTGATGATTATGAGGTGGTGATAGTAGGCGAGAATGTGAAATTCTTGTCTAATGTTGTTTCAACTTTGGAAGCAAGTCGTATGCTAAGGATGGGTTGTGATACTTATCTTGCATATGTGATGAATCCTGGTGCAAAGGATGTACGTGTTCAAGACATCAGAACCGTTTGTGATTTTCCAGGTGTCTTTCCGGAAGAGATGCCTAGGTTACCGCCAAACAGGGAAGTTGAGTTTCATATCGAGTTGTAAGAGAATACGACTCCGGTTTCCATTGGTCCTTATCGAATGGAAACTAAAGAGCTGAAAGAGTTGAAGACGCAACTGTAGGAGTTTCTTGATCGAGGGTTCATCCGGCCAGTGTATCACCTTGGGGTGCGTCGATGTTGTTTGTAAAGAAGAAAGATGGGACAATGCAGATGTGTATAGATTATCGACAACTGAACAAGTTGACGATCAAGAACAAGTACCCCTTTCCAAGGATTGATGATCTCTTTGATCAGTTTCGAGGAGCCTCGGTGTTTTCTAAGATTGACTTGAGGTCAGGGTATTATTAGTTGAAGGTGAAGGATGTGGACGTACCTAAGACGACTTTTCGGACGAGGTACACGCATTATAAGTTCTTAGTGATGCCTTTTGGTTTAACCAACACACCTGCTGCTTTCATGGACATGATTAATCGCGTGTTCCATGAGTTTTTGGATCAGTTTGTGGTAGTGTTCATCGTTGACATCCTTGTGTATTCTCGTACCGAGGAGGATCATGATAGACACTTAAGGATAGAGTTTCAAGTGTTGTTGGAGAACCAGCTTCATGCTAAGCTGAGAAAGTGTGAGTTTTGGTTTAAGGAGGTAGTGATGAATTAAAAGGTGCCTAAGTCAGTGACGGAGGTGCGAAGTTTTCTTGACTTGACTGGATATTACCGTAGGTTTGTTGAGGGCTTCTCGAAGATTGATGCACCTTTAACCAAGTTGTTGAAGAAGAATGTTCGCTTTGAGTGGACAGATGCTAGGCAACAAGCTTTTGAGAAGTTGAAAGAAGCTTTGACGCAAGCTCCTGTCCTGATTCAACCTGAGTCTGGTAAGGAATTTGTAGTCTATAGTGATATGCCCATGTTGGTTTGGGCTGTGTGTTGATGTAGGAGGGTAAGGTAGTAGCATATGCATCTAGGCAGTTGAAGGTGCATGAGCGTAACTACCCTACTCATGATCTTGAGCTCACAGCTGTTGTGATTGCTTTGAAGATTTGGAGGCATTACCTATATGGCGAGAAGTGTGTGGTATTCATGGATCATAAGAGTTTGAAGTATCTTATATCTCAAAAGGAGTTGAATCTTAGGCAACGTCGATGGGTGGAGTTGCTTAAGGATTATGATCTGTCGATCGAGTATCATCATGGAAAGGCCAATGTTGTGGCCGATGCTTTGAGCAGGAAGGTGGCTGTGGAGTTGAGGGCGATGTTTGCTCGCTTGAGCATATCGCGAGATGGTGGTCTTGTTGTCGAACTGCAGGTGAAACCATCTTTGATTCAGTTGATCAAGGATAAGCAGTTGCTTGATGATTCTCTTGTCCCTCACGTTCAGGATATTGCGGATGGTAAGCCTTCGGATTTCCGTTTCAATGGTGATGGTGTTCTATGTTTTGGGAGTCCGATAGTGGTGTCGAATGATGCTGAGTTGAGGCGCACTATTCTGACTGAAGCTCAAAGTAGTCCTTTCGCTATGCACCCTAGTAGTACGAAGATATATCGTGGTTTGAAGGATGAGTACTATTGGGTGGGGTTGAAGAAGGATGTTGCCGAATTTGTTAGAAAATGCATGGCTTGTCAGCGAGTGAAGACTGAACATCAGGTTCCTTCTGAATTTTTGCAACCGTTGAAAATCCTAGAATGGAAGTGAGAGAGGATTACCATGGATTTTGTGTTTGGTTTGCCTTTGTCACCATCGAAGAAGAATTCTTTTTGGGTGATTGTTGATCGCCTTACGAAGTGTGCACATTACTTGCCTGTGCATACTATGTATACATTTCTTGCCTGTGTGGTTGCACGGTGTGTCGAAGTCTATAGTTTCGGATAGAGATCCGAGGTTCACATCGAGGTTTTGGGAATGTTTGTATCAAGCCTTGGGTACACGGTTGATTTACAATCGGAGCGCGTTATCCAAGTGCTTGAGGGCATGTTGAGATGCTGCATTATCGATTTCCAAGGTTCTTGGGAGAAACACTTGCCTTTGGTTGAGTTTGCTTACAATAATAGTTACCAGGCAAGCATTCAAATGACTCCATACGAGGCTTTGTATGAGAGGAAGTGTACAACGCCTCTTTGTTGGGCAAAAACTGGGCAAAAGTTGATTTTGATGCCGGCTATGTTGAAAGGAACCACCGAGAAGGTGAGGCTCATTTGTGAGCGCTTGAAGGCAGCATCAGATCAACAAAAGTCTTACGTGGATCTGAAGCGTAAGGAGATTGAGTTTGCGATTGGCGAACGCGTGTTCTTGAAGGCATTGCCTTGGAAGAAGGTGATGAGATTTAGGAAGAAAGGTAAGCTTAGTCCGATGTTTATTGGGCCATATGAGGTTGTGGAGCGTGTTTGTCCTGTGGCTTATCGGTTGAGGTTGCCTCCCGAGTTGGAAAGGATTCATGATGTGTTTCATGTTTCGATGTTGCGGAGGTATAGATCGGATCCTTCGAATGTGATGCATGCTGAGGAGATAGAGTGGAATCCAGATTTGTCTTATGATGAGGAACTGATGAAGATCCTTGATTCGAGCAGCAAGGTTCTTCGTGGCAAGACGATAGAGTTTGTGAAGGTGTTGTGACGACACTGAGGAGTTGAGGATACCACGTGGGAAAGCAAGGCATACATGTTGAAGCAGTTTCCGCATCTTTTTCTTTCAGGTAAAATTTCGAGGACGAAATTTCCTAAGTGGGGGAGAATTGTAACGCCCTGGTTTTGAGCCTAGATGTTTTAGACATCGGATCGGGTCGGTCAGAAACGGTTCGAATCATATTAGATAGTTCAAGGAAATCAAGGTTTGAGATAGGATAAAAATATGACAAAATTGCTAAAATCCTCTAAAATCAAGTTTAAGGGGTTGGTGAAATCAATTTTACAAAATGTGTTTTGGAAGAGGTACATTTTGGGTGGTGACTAAAATGTAATGTTTTAAAACTGTGGAAAAATGAGAATTTCTAAAGAGGAGTCAAAATCTTAGAATCTTTAGGGAGCTTTTGTGCAATTACACCTTTGCTTAAATTGACATGAGTTTTAAATGAGTTTTATAATAATTGATTAAAAAGGGATTTTATTTCAATTAATAAAATTGTAATTTGAGAAGTTTCATTTGACGTAACTAACTTCTCAATCCTCATTTCAGCAAAACCCATTTCTAAACCTTTTCTCTAGATTTCTTTTCTTCCAAACACTCTCTCTTTGATTTCTTATTCGTTTCCAAGAATTCTCTTCATTTTCTTCAAGATTTGTGAAGCAAAAACTTGTCAAACTTTAAGGAAAGCAAGGATTGGGGGTAAATCCCATTTTCAACCTCTAATCTAGGTTCTTTATTGAAATTCCCAAGGTTATTGACTCCTAATTGTTGTTTTCAACTGAGGTTTGATTATAGTTTTGATTTAAGATCAAAATCTTGAAAAATAAAAGTTTAATTCTTGATTTTCGGAGTGTTGTTGTTGATCTCTATTTTAGATGGATTATAATTGAGTTGTGGTAAGTTTATGATGTTAAAAAAGTGTTTTGATGATATAGATTCCGAAATTCTTGAGATCCTTGAATTTTAGGATAGTTTTAGTTGAGTTTTTGAGGTGTTTTGTTGGTATTATGGTTGCTGGAGATATAAGGAAGGGTTTAGGTTGTTTTTAGACGTGTTTTAATAAATATCAATGGTTGGAAGTGATGTTTGTTGGCTGGGCTTGGTTTAGGAAGTAATCGATTGAGTTTTTGGTTGTTTTGGATGGGTATTTTGATGTAGTTTTGCTGGGCAACGAGTTTGTGTTTAGTTACTGGTGTTGGAATGCATTTTAATACATTTGGATCTCTATTCTGATGCTTTACAAATATGGGACCTTGATCTGGAAGCAAGCAGAGCGATTTTGGGAGCTCCTGGCGAGTGATCTTCGCGTCGGCAAGTGAAGTTTCGCGTATCGGTGAGTGGAAAAGTGTTTTCCAGCTTTGAAACGTTTTGAACGTGGTTTTGGGAGCTTAGTGTAAGTTTGAAACACTTAGCTAAGCTCAAGAGTAAGTAAATTGGAAGTCTCTCTCGAATTGTGCTATGTTTTGGTTTAAAATGCACTTGAATTAGATGTGGTTTGATTACTGTTTTAAAGCATGTTTTGAGCATTGATGTTGCTGGTTTAAATGCCATTTAATTAAGGATGTACATGGTAAGTGATCCTTGGGTTTATATGGTTTATGCAATTGGTTTAAAGCATGTTATTGCTTGTGGAAATGGAATTGTGGTTTATGCTTGAAAAATAGTGAAATGATGTTGGTAAATGATTATATTAGCAAGTGATGGTAAATGGTTTTTGTTACTTTAATCGGATATAGTTAGCCGGCTATAGGATTGGGTGCGCCATGAATAAAGTCGTTGTTGCATGTAAAAGTGTCTATCGCAATGTAGTGCAAGTGTACACGACGCAAGTAGTAAAGTGATACGTAAGTGTCGGATATCGTCTCCACAGGGACTGGGCTAATAGCTTCACCTTGGATTACTGCACGAGAGGAAAAAGAATAGTTTAAATTGTTGTCACAAAAATAATAGAGAGAACTGGAATTTAAGATTAAAGAAATCAAGATAGAGAGAATGGGTCGATATTGAATTGCTCAGTAGTGTAGGTGTTGCAAAGTCTGGGAATATCTGTTCTGTCGTCGCGCCTGTCGCGGCAGCGGTCTGTTGTTAGTCGCGGCAGGGATCACACAACTCGGTACTTCAAGCTTGGCAAGAATCCCTGTTGTGCCTTGTCCTATCCCTAGGTCCAAGTCTGTCGATGAACACATCTTTGATGATACCTCCCGGCGTGAATCGAAGGATGAACATCGATGTTGTTGAATTCTTCCTTAGCCACTTAACCTCGTCCTATCCCTAGGTCCAAGATAGTTTAACCATAAACTGGAGAACCCGTACTTATTCCTTTCGTATACTTAACTCTCCCAATATTAAGTAAATATATAATCTCACAATGCTCTCCTAATACTCTTGCAAGATGTTGAAAACCAGAATAAGCAAACTTGAAGTCTATTTTATTGAACAGAAAATTCCTAAAACAAATGCAATCCTTGTAACTACTTTACAAATCAACCCGTGGCCCTAGGGGAAGTTTAGAACATGATGAGAAGGGGAAAACGAGTAGGGTTTTGGGAAGAAGGCTAGAGATGCAAATATCCTTCCCTAGGTCGATTTACATGCATTTATATAGGCCTTGGGTTCAAGTTTTCTAATATGGCAAGAATACAAGTTTAAACTAAAGTACAACTCTATTAAAGACTAAATCTTCAGAGCATGTCTTTAATTCGTCATTCCTTCTTGCTTGGAGTTTCTTCCTTGAACTTTGGGCTTGGCCTTCATTATGATCTAAGGCTTGGAAAAATATAAGGGTGATCCACGACAGACCGGCTAAATTTTCTCTTTCTATCGAGGCCTACTTTTCTTCTTCTCCTCACCACTGCTGTCGTACTTGGCTGCCACGGCAGCGACCATGGCAGCATCGTCCTCCTTGTCTTCACGTCTAGTTCCAGCTCTGCTTCTTCACTGCCCAACGTCTACTTCTCCACTGTCCTCCATCTGCTACAGCAGCTACCTGCAAAAGCATCCAATTTTAGTAGAAACTGTGCCATTTAATATATTTGTGATATATAAATGAAATCTATCCTAAATGCAATGAATTATGCTTGAATGCAGCAGAAATATGGGTTCATTAGGGGGTAAATTATAGAACTTTTACACACTCAACACACCCTCAAACTCAAGTTTTTACTTGCCCTCAAGCAATTCAGACCTAAAAAAAAGAAAAACAAAATTTTTGTTTGGCTTAAACAGTGAACTTTTCCTTACCTACCATTCATTCCCTATTGTGAGCAACACCTTGTTTGATAATTCAGGATTCATCTGGAACCTTGCTATAATTCTCGTGTAGTGTGTGCATGCTTGTGAACAATTATATGCCAAGACTCCTTTAGTTTACTAGAATAGTTAAGCCTCTAACTTGAATTTTTATGCCAATTTTCATCTTTTTGGAGGCAATTCTTAGGCTCCTTTAGTTTTTATACAGACTCGATTCTATTTTCTCAAGCTTAAGTTTGACTAGAGCCGGTTTCGGGCACCTCTAGCTAACTTCCTAGAGCCGGTTTCGGGCATCTCTAGGTGTATTGAGTCTATATTTCTTAACTTCTTTTCCTAGAGCCAGTGTTAGGCACCTCTAGGGGCAACTCAAGTGCTAAGCTTTCTATTCTAGTTTACTAGTAGAGTTCTAGGCAGTATAAAAGTCACAAATGGTGTTTAAGAATTAGAACTATAGTAAGGCTCTAAACTGCTCCTAAAACTATCCTAAAGGCACTGCCACGACAGAGGCTGTCACGATAGGTAAGTTCAGTTCAAAGACTTAAGCCAAAATTTCATCATTTTTTAAGCAAAAATAAACTAAGTAAAAGACACAACTTTTAAACTTAAAAGACTCCATTAATGGAGGGATGCCACCCCCAAACTCGAGGGTTGCATTTCCCTCAATGCAAATGACATAGATGAAAAAGAAAAATAAAAAACAACATCACTAAATATAATAAAAGGCATACAACAATGTAAGATAAGAAACTTAAATTTTCAGGCGCTGTCGTCACCGCTGTTGCTGCTGCTGCTGAGCTGAATCTACCGACGGGTAGTGACCTTCTTGGTTGGTGCTGGCAGGCGGATGTGAGAGGCAGATGTATTCTTGGTTTTGGCCTCCCTTGGAGGTTGAATACGGGTAGGGGAGATATGAGGAGGTTTCTCCACTACCTGAACCTCGGAGCTGCTGCTGCTCTCGCTGCTGCTACTGTTGCTGCTGCTACTACTGCTGCTGCTATTGTCGCTGTTAGATTTTTCTTTGTCCGCTACTGTTTTCTGCCGCTTCTCTGGTGTGAACTCCTTGGACAAGTTCCTCTTGACAGAGGGCTCGTTGTCGGATGCGGCCCAGATTTTGGAAGAAGAGAAACCAGCAATATGCCTATCAAGGTCGTCTTCAGGCTCCTTTCTCTTGGTCCCCCAGGTAGATGTGTCGGTTGTGCGGCTGCTGCCTGCAGCTGTTGTGGCAGGGGTCGGTGTGGATGCAGCAGATGGCGTTTTGGGCGTGGCAGCAGGCGTAGGTGTATGGCCAGGGGTGGGGGCATCAAAATAATGGTTGAGGAAAGTGGGGAACAGAGCATCGAGGAAATTTAAAGAAGTGTGGATGAAATGTACCGTGACGGTGGTGAAGTCTCGGATGAAACTCATGAGGCCGAGCTGTCTCTCCTTCAATTTTTGTATGGCATCAAGGATTTACGAGGAGTTGTCGGCTGGAGGAGCTGATGCAGTAGGCTGCCTGTGTTCTGTGGCAGCAGTCTCAGTGTTGGTAGGCTCTGTCGGCTCTGCTGCTGCGGCAGTAGGATCAAAGGATGACAGGGGCATGGCAGCCTTGAGTTCCATCAAGCTGAGTATGTTCCGACCGGTCCAGCCTTTCTCTTGAACTCGTAAATCTTCGGCTGCCTCCGGTACGTTGTGGCCGCGGCAGAGGGCAGTGATGAGATATGGGTAGAAGAGTGGTCTGGACGATCGGTATACGCAATCCAATATGCCCTCTCGAACATATCTGCCAACATTAATCGACCTCTCATGTAATATGGAATGGATGAGGGCTAACTTAGGTTGGTCGACTGTTGTATTGTGAGAGGAGGGCATAATCCGCTTTTTGATGAAAGCATTCCAAAGCTTTTCCTCCGGGGTGGGCTGAACTCTCTTCACCGTCCTTGGGTTTTTAGGATCGGTATTCCACTCGGTACCCTCTTCCGTGAGTTCTTCTATCACAACATCGTAGTCGGCAGTCTCTAAACTCTCGAGAAATTGTTGGTAGCCATCTTCTTTTCTGCTCACATAGAACCTGTAGAGTGTGTTGATGTACTCGGGCTCGAAGGGTACCTCTTTCCCTTGGACTGTGACTGCTGTCGCATTCCTGCTGCCGATGGCAGCATAAAATTCCCGGACAAGAGTCACGTTCATCTCCTCTGCCTGCTCCGCGAATATCTACCACTTCAGGGCTCTGGTTTTGCTGGCTAGAAACGGCTGCAGCCCCAGGTTCCCCGTTTTGGAAATGTAAATAAAACCTCTCTCCTCCCACATATCACGGATCTGGAAGGATCTTGGAGTTGATGTTGTCGGGGTAGATCCTAAGGCAGAACTTCGGCGGGTGTTTCTAGAAGTCATGTTGCAAGGACTGTGGAAGAAAATGAAAGCAAGTAAAAATTCTAGAGGAAACAAGTAGAAAGAGTAGAAGTGAGTGAAAAATGAATAGTAAAACGAGGTTTATATAGAGGGGGAGTTTGCTGCCCGTTGGAGCTGCAACGGCAGACGCGAATAACGGGGCCAGCTGTTACGCGGTTTCTGACGCGTCTGTCACACGTTCCCGTGTCTGTTGCGCGTCTGCCGCGACAACCTGTTGACAGGATGGATTTTCCGCGTCCATCGGGGCAGCTGTAACGGCAGGCTCCAAAGTTGGGCTTTTTCTGGGCTGATGGAAAGATGGTAGGCTGAATTCACTTCTCCTCTTCTCCTTGTTTCCTTTATTTCCTAAAAATAAAATAATTCTAATTACCTAATATATACTTAATAATAAAAATAAATAAAAAATAAAAACTTAGGTTAAATTAGGGATGCCAGGAGGGGCATCTCCTAAAGTAACCACTTCCTGCATTCTTGAGGCTTCAGTCCCCTGATAATGCTTCAATCTTTGTCCATTGACTTTAAATTGGTGCACGTCTTTCAGAGATCTGATTGTTATGGCACCATGGGGAAAAACCTGCACCACTTGGAATGGGCCAGACCATCTAGATTTCAGCTTCCCTAGGAAGAGTTTCAACCTAGAGTTGAATAACAACACAAGCTGCCCTGGGCAGAACTGTCGTGGCAACAACTTCTTGTTATGCCACTTCTTGGTCTTGTTCTTGTAGATTCTCGTGTTGTCATAGGCCATTGTCCGAATTTCTTCAACCTCATTTAGATCAAGTAGCCTTTTCTGTCCTGCTTTTTCCAAGTCCATATTCACTGCCTTGATGGCCCAGTATGCTCTGTGCTCAATCTCGACAGGTAAATGACATGTTTTCCCATAAATCAGCCGATATGGTGACATTCCCAATGGAGTTTTGAACGATGTTCTGTAGGCTCATAATGCATCATTGAGGTGTAGAGACCAATCCTTCCTAGTTGGCTTGACCATCTTTTCAAGAATGTTCTTAACCTCTCTGTTGGATATTTCAGCCTGTCCATTGGTCTGAGGGTGGTACGTTGTTGCGATCCGATGTTTGACACCATACATTTTCAAGGCAGCAGCTATAACCTTATTGTCAAAATGCCTCCCTTCATCACTGATGATCGCCTTGGGGATGCTGAATCTGGAAAAAAATGTTTTTATGCAAAAACCTCTGAACCGTCTTGGCATCGTTTTTCTGAGTGGCGATCGCTTCAACCCATTTGGACACATAGTCCACTGCCATGAGGATATATAAGTTCCCACACGAAGTTTGGAATGGTCCCATAAAATCTATCCCCCAAACGTCGAAGATCTCGACTTCAAGAATGTTTTGCAGTGGCATCTCATGTCTCCTGGAGATGTTTCCAGTCCGTTGACAATTGTCACAGTTTTTGTAGAATGTTTGAGCATCCTTGAACAGTAACGGCCAATAAAATCCCGACTGCAAAACCTTGGCAGTAGTTTTATTACCTCCTAAGTGTCCTCCATACTGTGAAGCATGACAGTGATGTAGTATAGCTTCATGTTCATCCCGTGGTACGCATCTCCTAATAACCTGATCTGCACAATTTTTGAAAAGAAGAGGTTCGTCCCAATAATAATGCTTAACATCATTTTGGAACTTCTTCCTAGCTTGATAATTAAGGTCAGGAGGAGTTATTCCGCTAACTAAATAATTAACGAAATTAGCATACCAGGGGAGTTCAGAAAACTTACCTGCCGCCATGGCTGTCGCAGCAGTGCTTGTGGCAGCGAACAACTGCTCGTCAGGGAAAGTCTCCAGTATGTGTGTCTCGTCTGCTGGGAGACTCTTTCCCTTCTCTAACCTTGACAAGTGATCTGCATCTTGATTCTCTGTCCCCTTTTTGTCCTTGATCTCAAGGTCGAACTCTTGCAGTAGCAGAATCCAACGTATCAGTCTAGGCTTTGCATCCTTTTTGGCGAACAAATACTTATATGCAGAGTGGTCTGTGTGGACTATGACCTCCGTTCCTAGTATATATGAACGAAACTTATCAATAGAGAGCATCACAACTAACAATTCCTTCTCTGTTGTGGTGTAGTTTACTTGGGCGTCGTTAAGTGTTTTGCTGGCATAGTATATGACATGAAAGAGCTTGTCTTTTCTCTGCCCAAGTGCTGCTCCGACAACATAGTCACTAGCATCACACATAATCTCAAATGGCAGTTTCCAATCTGGTGGCTGTACTATTGGGGCTGATACCAGCTTTTCTTTCAGAACCTTGAATGCCTCAGTACATTCAGCGTTGAAGTCGTAGGGTCGGTTCTGCTCCAGAAGATGGCATAAGGGTTTTGTGATCTTCGAAAAGTTCGTGATAAACCTCCGATAAAAACCAACATGCCCTAAGAAACTTCTGATTTTCTTGACTATGGTGGGTGGTGTTGAGTGTGTAAAAGTGCTATTATTTACACCCTTTTTAACCCATATTTCTGCTGCATTCAAGCATCATTACATTGCATTTAGGTTAGTTTTCAATAAAACATCACAATTATATAAAAGGCACGGATTCTACTGAAAGATGGCTATTTTTGCAGGTATCTGTCATAGTAGATGTTGAAGGCAGGCGCAGGGCAGATAAGCAGGAAAGTTGAACTGGACAAGCAGCCGAAGAAGACGAACCTGTCATGGACCTGTCGTGACAGCATGGTGACAGCAGACTTATGAAGAGGAAAAGTAAAGTGGACCTCGATAGATAGAGAAAAATCTGCTCGTCTGTCGTGTGAAAGCCAAATATTTTTCCAAGCCCCGGATCGAAAGATATGTCAAGCCAAAGCTCACGGAGTGGAAATTCCCACAAAATAAGGATGCGGCTGGATAGTAGGAGACTTTAGAGATTTAGTCTTTATTAGAATCTTACTTTTAATTAAAGTTGTAATCCTTGTTACCTTAGATAACTTGAGCCCAAAGCTTATATAAGGGCATAGATTTAACCTAGGGCATAACCGATTACCCCATAACCGAAACCAAAAACCCCTGCCGTTTACCTGTCACCGACATGTTCTAAATTCCCCTAGGGCCACAGGTTGTTTTGTAAAGTAGTTGCAAGGGTTGCTTTGTTTTAGGATTTTTCAAGTTCAATAAAATAAACTTCAAGTTCTTTTATCTTGGTTTTAATATCTTGCAAGAGCATCGGGAGAGCATTGTGAGGTTATCCATTTACTTAGCATCGGGAGAATTAAGTATACGAAAGAGATAAGAGCGCGTTCTCTAGTTTATAGTTGAACCATCTCGTGCCTAGGGATAGGGCGAGGTTAAGTGGCTAAGGAAGAATTCATACACATCGGTGTTCATCCTTCGATTCACGCCGGGAGGTATCATCAAAGACGTGATCATCGACAGACTTGTGCCTAGGGATAGGGCAAGGCAGATCTGGGATTCTTGCCAAGCTTGAAGTACTGAGTTAGTGTTCGCTGCCGCGACAGCTAACGGACAGACGTCGCGACAGGTGCTGTCGGCGACGGGTGCGACGACAGAACTGGAGATCCTAAGCAATTCAATACCTGCACTACTGAGCAATTCAATACCAGCCCATTCTCTCTATCTTGATTTCTCAATTCCTTTATTTGCGTTTTTACATTATTATTCGTGACAACTTCTCATAATTATTTCCTTTACTTCGTGCAGTGAATTTAGGTGAAGCTATTAGCCCAATCCCTGTGGAGACGATATCCGATACTTCGTATCACTTTACTACTTGCGTCGTGTATACTTGCACTATAATTGCGATAGACTACTTTACACGCAACAAGTTTTTGGCGCCGTTGCCGGGGATTGGCAACATAACTACACCTTTCTTTCCTTGCACTTTTTGTTTTTATTTTCGTTTTTGTTTTTATTTAAATTTTCTTTAAATTTTCTTTTGTGTTTTAAACTCTTGCTTTTCACAAGGTTTTCTTGTTTATGCGCAGATCGAAAAGAGGTGAAGATCCTGAGTATAAATTAGATCCGGAAATCGAACGTTCCTTCAATCTCAAGAAACAGATTCGCCACCTCTTAGACCGGAACGAGTACCTTGAGGAACAGCTAGAGCAGATGGCCCGTAATCAGCCTGTTGGTGATGGTGTACCGCCTGTCGGTGACCCGCCCGCAGCAGGTGGACGACGGTCATGTCGTGACTACATGCTGAACGATCATGTAGAGCTGGAGACCACGCTGCTGGATATTGATGTTGACAACTTCGAGCTTAAACCTGTCATGTTTAGTATGATCAACAACGCCGGGCAGTTTAATGGTTCTGCGACAGAAGATGCTAGGGAGCATCTCAAAACGTTCCAGGAGATCTATGGTTCGTTTAGACTACCAGGAGTTAGTCCGGAGATACTGAGGCTTCGGTTATTTCCCCATTCATTGAGGGACAGAGCTAAAACTTGGTGGAATAAACTTACACCGGGTTCTATTATGACTTGGGCATATTTAACTCGTGAATTTTTGTCTCGTTTTAATCCTTCTCATTTAGCTGAGCGATTACGTAATGAAATTGCTACTTTTCAACAGGAAGATGACGAGCCAATGCACGAGGCCTGGGACAGATTTACAACTCTTCTTCGAAACTGCCCAATGCATGGATTCCCCGTCTGGAATCAGGTAACTAAGTTTTATAATGCTGCTAACTTACAAACTCGCATTCGAATTGATTCTGCAGCGAATGGACTATTATTGGATAAAGATCCGGACGAGGCCCTGCAAGTTTTGAAACATCTGGCTAAGAATGAGGAGCAGTTTCCAACCGCAAGAAGAGGGGGTAAACGGGTACTTGCTGTCAAGGACTATGAGGCCGACAGCACTATGAAATCGAAGGTAGCATTCCTTACTAAAGCCATGAAAAAGTTATTGAATGATGATGAATTACAAGGATTTGCTGTCGAGGAAGTTTGTGCTACTTGTGAGGGAAATCATAGTAGGGATGAGTGCCCAATAAATATAGAAGAGGGAAAATATGTTGGAAGTTACAAGCCGAACTATAATTCCAACAACTATAATCCCAATTGGAGGAAGGATCCCAAATTCTCCTGGAGTAACCCCAACAACGCCCTGAATCCACAAGCGCATAATCAAAATCAAGGGGGTCCTAGATTGTTGACGCGACAGCATCTGCCGCAGAACCTGCCGCAGAACCTGCCGTCTCAGCAGAAACATCAGCCACCACCTGCCACGAGTAGTATATTGGAGCAGACTCTGGCCACCTTTATGTCTCAGACTGGTACGTATATGGAGAATATTAATCAGTTTGTCAAGAAGACGGAAAACTTTATGGATGAAACCAAGATGAGAATGGCAAACCATGAGGCTACCTTGAAATCTCTAGAGACACAACTGGGTCAGGTGTCGCAGCATATTAAGCCACGGCAGAATGGAGGATTCCCTAGCAATACTGAAAATGCTAGACCGCCCCCACATGAGCAATGTAAGGCGATTACTACTAGGAGTGGGAAAAAGTTACCAGGGCCGGAAAAAGAAGCTGAAACAGAAAAGGAACCTGCCGAGGAAGCTGCCCCGACAGGTGATAAACAGACTGCTGCCGATGAGCCTGTCACGACAGCAGAAGCGACAGAGGAGAAAAAAGATGAGTATCGTCCTCAGATTCGCATGCAGTGGGAAGGACGCATTGCTGATTACCGTCCTCCACCACCTTTTCCGCAACGGATACAGCAAGCTAAGCATGAATCTCAGCTTAAAAAGATTTATGATATTTTTAAACAGGTTCATATTAATATTCCGTTGTTAGATACTGTTAGGGAGATGCCCGGTTATGCTAAATTTCTCAAGGATGTTATGTCGAAAAAATCTAAACTTGGGGAATTTGAAACGGTAAGGATGCAAGAAGGTTGCATGAGTATTCTTCATCGGCAGCCACCCCAGAAAAAGAAGGATCCGGGGAGCTTCATCATACCTTGTGTAATCGGCGACAGATTTGTGGGTAAGGCATTATGTGATCTTGGTGCTAGTGTTAATCTAATGCCCAAATCTGTTTTTCAGAAACTAGGTATTGGCAAGGCGCGGCCCACGACAGTTACCCTACAGCTAGCCGACCGCTCTTACGTTCACCCCGAGGGAAAAATTGAAGATATTTTGGTAAGAGTGGATAAACTTATTTTTCCTGCTGACTTTCTTATTTTAGATTGTGAGGCAGATGAGAACGCACCAGTCATCCTTGGGCGACCCTTCTTAGCCACGGGCAGATCATTGATTGATGTGGAGAAAGGAGAACTCACCATGCGCGTGAACGATCAAGAAATTAAGTTGAATGTTCTCCAAGCGATGAAACACGCTGATGTGGATGAGGAATGCAAGGCCATCATTGAGGTGACCTTTGATCAACCCTGCATCAGGTCGGGCTGCCGTGATATAAAATTTGGTCACTGCTGCGACAACCATCTACAGACCTGTCACGACAGCAATGATGACAGCGACGACGACAGCACCGACGGCAGCGACTCCTCTGAATCCGATACATCTGATACTGAAGGTCATGAAGAGGTAGACTGGTTAGACCATCGTCCAAGTAAGTTATTCGAACCTTTGAATTACACTTCGGATAACCATTTAATCCAAAAGCCATCTACTGTTGAACCACCTGTCTTAGAACTTAAGCCCCTGCCAGGGCAGCTTAAATATGCTTATCTTGGTTGTGATGACACACTGCCCGTAATCATCTCTGCTAAGCTGCCGCAGGAACAGGAACGACAGCTGATCGACATGTTAAGGCAGCACAAGAAGGCGATTGGATGAACGATAGCAGACATTCAAGGCATTAGTCCGGCATTATGCATGCACAAAATCCTCCTTGAGGAAGATCATAAGCCGACTATAGATGCCCAAAGGCGGTTAAACCATGCGATGAAGGAGGTAGTGCGTAAGGAGATCATTAAATGGTTAGATGCTGGTATTATTTACGCCATCTCCGACAGCAAATGGGTAAGCCCGGTGCAATGCGTTCCAAAGAAAGGAGGCATGACCGTGATAACCAACGAAAACAATGAGTTAATCCCAACCAAGGCTGTGACCGGTTGGAGGGTTTGTATGGACTATCGGAAGCTTAACAAAGCTACCCGAAAGGATCACTTTCCTTTACCCTTTATTGATCAAATGCTTGATAGATTAGCGGGTAAGCCTTACTATTGTTTTCTTGATGGTTACTCAGGTTACAATCAAATTGCTATTGCACCAGAGGATCAAGAGAAAACGACTTTCACATGCCCCTACGGTACATACGCATTTAGGAGGATGCCGTTTGGACTCTGTAATGCACCTGCCACCTTCCAAAGATGCATGATGGCTATATTCTCCGACATGGTTGAGGACTTCCTTGAGATTTTCATGGATGATTTTTCCGTCTTTGGAGACGACTTTGAGAGCTGCCTCGGCAACTTACAAAAGGTACTTGAAAGATGTGAAAAAGCTAATCTTGTTTTTTGGGAAAAATGCCACTTTATGGTGGATGAGGGGATAGTTCTTGGCCATAAGATTAGCTGCCGTGGGATAGAAGTCGACAGGGCCAAAATAGAGGTAATTGAGAAGCTGCCGCCGCCAACCACAGTCAAGGGCATTAGGAGTTTTCTAGGGCATGCTGGTTTTTATAGGAGATTTATCGCGAATTTCTCAAAAATCACGAAGCCCCTATGTCATCTCTTAGAGCAGAACCGACCCTTTGACTTTAACAAAGAATGTACTGAAGCATTCAAGGTTCTGAAGGAAAAGCTAGTGACAGCCCCATAGTACAGCCACCAGACTGGACACAACCATTTGAGATCATGTGTGATGCCAGTGACTATGCTGTCGGGGCAGCACTTGGGCAGCGCAAGGACAGGCTGTTTCATGTCATATACTACGCCAGCAAAACATTGAATGATGCCCAAGTGAACTATACCACCACAGAAAAGGAGCTGTTAGCTGTGGTGTTCTCCATCAACAAGTTTCGTTCTTACATACTTGGGACGAAAGTAATAGTGCACACCGACCATTCTGCCCTTAAGTACTTGTTCGCAAAGAAGGATGCAAAGCCTAGGTTGATACGATGGATCTTGCTATTACAAGAGTTCGACCTTGAAATCAAAGACAAAAAGGGGACAGAAAATCAGGTGGCAGATCACTTGTCGAGGTTGGAGAAGGGACAGAGTCTACCATTCGATGAGACACACATATTGGAGACCTTCCCAGATGAGCAACTCTTTGCTGCCGCAATCGCTGTCGCGACAGCCATGGCGGTAGGTAAGTCTTCTGACCTTCCCTGGTATGCTGATTTCGTTAATTTTATAGTTAGCGGAATATTTCCCTCTGATCTTAATTATCAAGCCAGGAAGAGGTTCCAAAATGATGTTAAGCATTATTATTGGGACGAACCTCTTCTTTTCAAAATGTGCGCAGATCAGGTTATAAGGAGGTGTGTACCACAGGAAGAGTAAGAAGACATTCTCCATCACTGTCATGCTTAACAATATGGAGGACACTTAGGAGGAAACAAAACTGCTGCCAAGGTGCTGCAGTCAGGGTTCTACTGGCCGACACTATATAAAGATGCACAGGACTTTTACAAGAACTGTGACAGGTGCCAGCGGACAGGTAACATCTCGAGGAGAAACGAGATGCCACTGCAGAACATCCTGGAAGTCGAGATCTTCGACGTTTGGGGGATTGATTTTATGGGACCTTTTCCATCTTCATGTGGAAATCTTTACATCCTCCTAGCAATGGATTATGTCTCCAAGTGGGTAGAAGCAATCGCAACTCAAAAGAATGATGCCAAAACGGTCAAAAAGTTTTTGCACAAAAACATATTTTCTAGATTTGGCATCCCTAGGGCGATTATCAGTGATGAAGGGAGACATTTTGATAATAGGGTAATTGCTGCCGCCTTGAAGAAATATGGTGTCAAGCACAGGATCGCGACAGCATACCACCCACAGACCAATGGACAGGGTGAGATGTCCAATAGGGAAGTGAAGAACATTCTTGAAAAGATGGTCAAACCAACTAGGAAAGATTGGTCTTTACTTTTGAATGATGCATTATGGGCATACAGAACAGCTTTCAAGACTCCATTGGGCATGTCTCCATACCGTTTGATTTATGGGAAAACCTGTCACCTGCCTGTCGAGATAGAGCACAAGGCATATTGGGCAATCAAGGCAGTAAACATGGACTTGGACAAGGCAGGCCAGAAAAGGCTGTTAGATTTGAATGAGATCGATGAAATACGGACAATGGCCTACGACAATGCAAGGATTTACAAGGAAAAGACTAAGAAGTGGCATGACAAGAAGCTGCTGCCACGACAGTTCTGCCCAGGGCAGCTTGTGTTGTTGTTTAATTCTAGGTTGAAACTCTTTCCAGGGAAGCTCAAATCTAGATGGCCTGGCCCGTTCCAAGTGGTTCAAGTTTTTCCCCATGGTGCCATTACAATTCAATCATTAAAGGACGGGCACCAATTCAAAGTCAATGGACAACGCCTCAAGAATTATCAGGGGACTGAAGCCCCAGGAATACAGGAAGTGGTTACTTTAGGTGATGCCCCACAAGGCATCCCTAATTTAACCTAATTTTTATTTTTATTTATTTTATTATTTATTATTATTTATTAGGAAATTAGGTTTATTTTATTCGAATAATGTTTTGTTTTTTTCTAATTTCAGTTTTTAGGAAATAAAGGAGTCAAGAAGAAAAGGAGAAGTGATCCAAGCCCACCGCCCATCCATCAGCCCACTAAAGCCCATTTATGAAAACCTGTCGTTTCGGCTGCCGCCGCAGACGGATATGACAGGCTGTCAACAGACTGTCACGGCAGACACAGAAGCGTGCGGCAGACGCATAGCAGACGCATAAATGCGTGTCAGACGCGTCAGACACGCTACATTCAATCTGCCGCCCCGTTATTCCCGCCTGCCGTTGCGGCATTAAATGGGCAGCTACTCGACCGCTATATAAACCCCTTCCCATTTTCATTTTTCATCACTTCTGATTTTTTCTCTCTTGTTATTCTCCTCTAGTTTTATCTATTTTCTCTCTTTTTCAGCCCTTGCAACCAAAATGTCATCGAGACAAACCCGTCAAAACGCTGCTGCCGCTTCTTCTTCAGCAGCAGCATCACCATTCACCAAAAAGGAACTATGGGAGGAGCGTGGCTTTATATACAACAGAGATGCCCCTCATATGGGTCTGCGGCCGTTCATTATGAAAGCCATAACGGCACAGCTATGGGAGGACTTTGCCGAGCAGCCGGCGGAGTTAAATGATACCTTGGTTCGAGAATTTTACGAGGCCATCGACAGCAAAACAGCGACATCTGTCACTGTCCGAGGAGTGGACGTGCCCCTTACCCCCAGCAGCATCAACCATGTGTTCGGCCTCTTCTTTGGCCCCACTGATGATGCTCACCAACAATTTTGGGACACCCTCGACGCTTCTGCCCATGATGCTGTCATGAGGGAGCTGACAGAGGCTGGGACGACATGGACCACCAGCAAGAAGAATCCCCACTCCGTCAATAGGGCGCAGCTACTCCCTGAAGCAAAACTATGGAACGCTTTCATCAAAAAGCGTATCCTGCCCTCGTCCCACCATACGACAGTCAACCGACAGCGCTTGGCCCTCATTCACTCGATTATGCATGACAGGCCCATCAATGTGGGCAGGTACATGAGGGACAGCATCCTCGATTGTGCTTTCCGCTCAGACTCACGACTCTGCCTGCCGTTCACCATAACCGCCCTCTGCCGCTGTGCTGCCGTACCAGAGGAGCCCTCCGACAAAATCAAGACGAGCAGCGGCTGGACTGACAGCAACATCTCCAGCCTCATAGAGGTCATAGTCGTATCCCCCATCAACGCCTTCGACCCAAATGCCCCTCCTGCTGATTCCGATGATGAACCTGCCACCGAACCTGCCCCAGATGCTGCTGCCGACACCGCTCCGACAGATCAGTCTGCCCACATCCTTGCTGCCATCCTAAGGGTAGAGGAGCGCCAAATGGGTTTGATGACTTTTATCCGCGACTTCTCAAATGCAACGGTAAATTTCATTACTAATACTTTGAATTATTCGGATGTCATCTTCCCCACCTTCCCCGCCCATTATTTCAATATCCCCTCCCCTACTCCCACACCACCTGCCTCTCCCCATACACATTCTGCCTCTTCCACACCATCCCCTGCCCCGACGGCAGCCGGCAGTCCACCGGCAGACACCTCCCCTCGAGGAACCAAGAGACCTGCCACTGATGATAGCCCTCTCATCCGGAGGAATTTGGAGAGTGATTTTACGAGGGTGAAAAGAATTAAGCACGTGGCAAACAAGAGAAGGTTGTCCAAAGCCATCACAACCAGCAGCTCATGGGACAGCGGTAGCAGTTCCGACGTCCAGCTATTGGAGCCACCTGCCCCTCAACCTGCCGATGAACCTGCCCCTCCACCGGCTGATGAACCTGCTGAGCAACCTGCTCCTGAACCTGCCCAGCCCCCTCCACAGCGCAGACGCCGTCATCAGATCCACGTCAGCAGCAGCAGCGAGGACAGCGAGTGAAAATTTAAGTTTTTATTTTTCCTTTAATGCTGCCTGCCTTATCTTTTGTGATGTACTTTTATTTATCTTGTTTTTCTTTATTTTTCATGTCATTTTGCATTGAGGGCAATGCAACCCTTGAGTTTGGGGGTGGCAACCCTCCATCATCAATGGAGTTTTAAGTCTTTTTATTAATTGTTGTGTTATTTATTTAAGTTTTTTTAAAAAAAAAATTTAAACTGTTGGCTTAAAAACTTTGAAGTTAACTTACCTGTCATGACGGCTCTGTCGTGGCAGCATCTTTAGGACAGGTTAAGGAAAAGTTTAGAGCCTTTCTATAGTTCTGAAAACTTAAACACCTTTATGACTGTTATATTGCTTAGATTTCTTTTAGCCAAACTAGAATAGGAAGCTTAGAACTTGGATAGCCCCTAGAGGTGCCTAACACTGGCTCTAGGAAAGGAGTTTAGCAAAAGAAAATCAAAAACCTAGAGGTGCCCAAAACCGGCTCTAGGAAGCTAACTAGAGGTGCCCAAAACTGGCTCTAGAAAAACTTAGCTTGAAAATAGAAGAAAAAGAAGCATGAAAATGTGCCTTCTTAAAAAAATAAACTTTGGCATAAAAATTCAAGTTAAGAAGTTGAATATTCTAGTGAAACTAAGAGAGTCTTAGCATATAACTATTCACAAGCATGCACACACTACACGAGAGCTATAGGGAGATTCCGGACAGAAAAGGAACCTGCCGAGGAAGCTGCCCCGACAGGTGATAAACAGACTGCTGCCGATGAGCCTGTCACGACAGCAGAAGTGACAGAGGAGAAAAAAGATGAGTATCGTCCTCAGATTCGCATGCAGTGGGAAGGACGCATTGCTGATTACCGTCCTCCACCACCTTTTCCGCAACGGATACAGCAAGCTAAGCATGAATCTCAGCTTAAAAAGATTTATGATATTTTTAAACAGGTTCATATTAATATTTCGTTGTTAGATACTGTTAGGGAGATGCCCGGTTATGCTAAATTTCTCAAGGATGTTATGTCGAAAAAATCTAAACTTGGGGAATTTGAAACGGTAAGGATGCAAGAAGGTTGCATGAGTATTCTTCATCGGCAGCCACCCCAGAAAAAGAAGGATCCGGGGAGCTTCATCATACCTTGTGTAATCGGCGACAGATTTGTGGGTAAGGCATTATGTGATCTTGGTGCTAGTGTTAATCTAATGCCCAAATCTGTTTTTCAGAAACTAGGTATTGGCAAGGCGCGGCCCACGACAGTTACCCTACAGCTAGCCGACCGCTCTTACGTTCACCCCGAGGGAAAAATTGAAGATATTTTGGTAAGAGTGGATAAACTTATTTTTCCTGCTGACTTTCTTATTTTAGATTGTGAGGCAGATGAGAACGCACCAGTCATCCTTGGGCGACCCTTCTTAGCCACGGGCAGATCATTGATTGATGTGGAGAAAGGAGAACTCACCATGCGCGTGAACGATCAAGAAATTAAGTTGAATGTTCTCCAAGCGATGAAACACGCTGATGTGGATGAGGAATGCAAGGCCATCATTGAGGTGACCTTTGATCAACCCTGCATCAGGTCGGGCTGCCGTGATATAAAATTTGGTCACTGCTGTGACAGCCATCTACAGACCTGTCACGACAGCAATGACGACAGCGACGACGACAGCACCGACGGCAGCGACTCCTCTGAATCCGATACATCTGATACTGAAGGTCATGAGGAGGTAGACTGGTTAGACCATCGTCCAGGTAAGTTATTCGAACCTTTGAATTACACTTCGGATAACCATTTAATCCAAAAGCCATCTACTGTTGAACCACCTGTCTTAGAACTTAAGCCCCTGCCAGGGCAGCTTAAATATGCTTATCTTGGTTGTGATGACACACTGCCCGTAATCATCTCTGCTAAGCTGCCGCAGGAACAGGAACGACAGCTGATCGACATGTTAAGGCAGCACAAGAAGGCGATTGGATGGACGATAGCAGACATTCAAGGCATTAGTCCGGCATTATGCATGCACAAAATCCTCCTTGAGGAAGATCATAAGCCGACTATAGATGCCCAAAGGCGGTTAAACCATGCGATGAAGGAGGTAGTGCGTAAGGAGATCATTAAATGGTTAGATGCTGGTATTATTTACGCCATCTACGACAGCAAATGGGTAAGCCCGGTGCAATGCGTTCCAAAGAAAGGAGGCATGATCGTGATAACCAACGAAAACAATGAGTTAATCCCAACCAAGGCTGTGACCGGTTGGAGGGTTTGTATGGACTATCGGAAGCTTAACAAAGCTACCCGAAAGGATCACTTTCCTTTACCCTTTATTGATCAAATGCTTGATAGATTAGCGGGTAAGCCTTACTATTGTTTTCTTGATGGTTACTCAGGTTACAATCAAATTGCTATTGCACCAGAGGATCAAGAGAAAACGACTTTCACATGCCCCTACGGTACATACGCATTTAGGAGGATGCCGTTTGGACTCTGTAATGCACCTGCCACCTTCCAAAGGTGCATGATGGCTATATTCTCCGACATGGTTGAGGACTTCCTTGAGATTTTCATGGATGATTTTTCCGTCTTTGGAGACGACTTTGAGAGCTGCCTCGGCAACTTACAAAAGGTACTTGAAAGATGTGAAAAAGCTAATCTTGTTTTTTGGGAAAAATGCCACTTTATGGTGGATGAGGGGATAGTTCTTGGCCATAAGATTAGCTGCCGTGGGATAGAAGTCGACAGGGCCAAAATAGAGGTAATTGAGAAGCTGCCGCCGCCAACCACAGTCAAGGGCATTAGGAGTTTTCTAGGGCATGCTGGTTTTTATAGGAGATTTATCGCGAATTTCTCAAAAATCACGAAGCCCCTATGTCATCTCTTAGAGCAGAACCGACCCTTTGACTTTAACAAAGAATGTACTAAAGCATTCAAGGTTCTGAAGGAAAAGCTAGTGACAGCCCCCATAGTACAGCCACCAGACTGGACACAACCATTTGAGATCATGTGTGATGCCAGTGACTATGCTGTCGGGGCAGCACTTGGGCAGCGCAAGGACAGGCTGTTTCATGTCATATACTACGCCAGCAAAACATTGAATGATGCCCAAGTGAACTATACCACCACAGAAAATGAGCTGTTAGTTGTGGTGTTCTCCATCAACAAGTTTCGTTCTTACATACTTGGGACGAAAGTAATAGTGCACACCGACCATTCTGCCCTTAAGTACTTGTTCGCAAAGAAGGATGCAAAGCCTAGGTTGATACGATGGATCTTGCTATTACAAGAGTTCGACCTTGAAATCAAAGACAAAAAGGGGACAGAAAATCAGGTGGCAGATCACTTGTCGAGGTTGGAGAAGGGACAGAGTCTACCATTCGATGAGACACACATATTGGAGACCTTCCCAGATGAGCAACTCTTTGCTGCCGCAATCGCTGTCGCGACAGCCATGGCGGTAGGTAAGTCTTCTGACCTTCCCTGGTATGCTGATTTCGTTAATTTTATAGTTAGCGGAATATTTCCCTCTGATCTTAATTATCAAGCCAGGAAGAGGTTCCAAAATGATGTTAAGCATTATTATTGGGACGAACCTCTTCTTTTCAAAATGTGCGCAGATCAGGTTATAAGGAGGTGTGTACCACAGGAAGAGTAAGAAGACATTCTCCATCACTGTCATGCTTCACAATATGGAGGACACTTAGGAGGAAACAAAACTGCTGCCAAGGTGCTGCAGTCAGGGTTCTACTGGCCGACACTATATAAAGATGCACAGGACTTTTACAAGAACTGTGACAGGTGCCAGCGGACAGGTAACATCTCGAGGAGAAACGAGATGCCACTGCAGAACATCCTGGAAGTCGAGATCTTCGACGTTTGGGGGATTGATTTTATGGGACCTTTTCCATCTTCATGTGGAAATCTTTACATCCTCCTAGCAGTGGATTATGTCTCCAAGTGGGTAGAAGCAATCGCAACTCAAAAGAATGATGCCAAAACGGTCAAAAAGTTTTTGCACAAAAACATATTTTCTAGATTTGGCATCCCTAGGGCGATTATCAGTGATGAAGGGAGACATTTTGATAATAGGGTAATTGCTGCCGCCTTGAAGAAATATGGTGTCAAGCACAGGATCGCGACAACATACCACCCACAGACCAATGGACAGGCTGAGATGTCCAATAGGGAAGTGAAGAACATTCTTGAAAAGATGGTCAAACCAACTAGGAAAGATTGGTCTTTACTTTTGAATGATGCATTATGGGCATACAGAACAGCTTTCAAGACTCCATTGGGCATGTCTCCATACCGTTTGATTTATGGGAAAACCTGTCACCTGCCTGTCGAGATAGAGCACAAGGCATATTGGGCAATCAAGGCAGTAAACATGGACTTGGACAAGGCAGGCCAGAAAAGGCTGTTAGATTTGAATGAGATCGATGAAATACGGACAATGGCCTACGACAATGCAAGGATTTACAAGGAAAAGACTAAGAAGTGGCATGACAAGAAGCTGCTGCCACGACAGTTCTGCCCAGGGCAGCTTGTGTTGTTGTTTAATTCTAGGTTGAAACTCTTTCCAGGGAAGCTCAAATCTAGATGGTCTGGCCCGTTCCAAGTGGTTCAAGTTTTTCCCCATGGTGCCATTACAATTCAATCATTAAAGGACGGGCACCAATTCAAAGTCAATGGACAACGCCTCAAGAATTATCAGGGGACTGAAGCCCCAGGAATACAGGAAGTGGTTACTTTAGGTGATGCCCCACAAGGCATCCCTAATTTAACCTAATTTTTATTTTTATTTATTTTATTATTTATTATTATTTATTAGGAAATTAGGTTTATTTTATTCGAATAATGTTTTGTTTTTTTTCTAATTTCAGTTTTTAGGAAATAAAGGAGTCAAGAAGAAAAGGAGAAGTGATCCAAGCCCACCGCCCATCCATCAGCCCACTAAAGCCCATTTATGAAAACCTGTCGTTTCGGCTGCCGCCGCAGACGGATATGACAGGCTGTCAACAGACTGTCACGGCAGACGCAGAAGCGTGCGGCAGACGCATAAATGCGTGTCAGACGCGTCAGACACGCTACATTCAATCTGCCGCCCCGTTATTCCCGCCTGCCGTTGCGGCATTAAATGGGCAGCTACTCGACCGCTATATAAACCCCTTCCCATTTTCATTTTTCATCACTTCTGATTTTTTCTCTCTTGTTATTCTCCTCTAGTTTTATCTATTTTCTCTCTTTTTCAGCCCTTGCAACCAAAATGTCATCGAGACAAACCCGTCAAAACGCTGCTGCCGCTTCTTCTTCAGCAGCAGCATCACCATTCACCAAAAAGGAACTATGGGAGGAGCGTGGCTTTATATACAACAGAGATGCCCCTCATATGGGTCTGCGGCCGTTCATTATGAAAGCCATAACGGCACAGCTATGGGAGGACTTTGCCGAGCAGCCGGCGGAGTTAAATGATACCTTGGTTCGAGAATTTTACGAGGCCATCGACAGCAAAACAGCGACATCTGTCACTGTCCGAGGAGTGGACGTGCCCCTTACCCCCAGCAGCATCAACCATGTGTTCGGCCTCTTCTTTGGCCCCACTGATGATGCTCACCAACAATTTTGGGACACCCTCGACGCTTCTGCCCATGATGCTGTCATGAGGGAGCTGACAGAGGCTGGGACGACATGGACCACCAGCAAGAAGAATCCCCACTCCGTCAATAGGGCGCAGCTACTCCCTGAAGCAAAACTATGGAACGCTTTCATCAAAAAGCGTATCCTGCCCTCGTCCCACCATACGACAGTCAACCGACAGCGCTTGGCCCTCATTCACTCGATTATGCATGACAGGCCCATCAATGTGGGCAGGTACATGAGGGACAGCATCCTCGATTGTGCTTTCCGCTCAGACTCACGACTCTGCCTGCCGTTCACCATAACCGCCCTCTGCCGCTGTGCTGCCGTACCAGAGGAGCCCTCCGACAAAATCAAGACGAGCAGCGGCTGGACTGACAGCAACATCTCCAGCCTCATAGAGGTCATAGTCGTATCCCCCATCAACGCCTTCGACCCAAATGCCCCTCCTGCTGATTCCGATGATGAACCTGCCACCGAACCTGCCCCAGATGCTGCTGCCGACACCGCTCCGACAGATCAGTCTGCCCACATCCTTGCTGCCATCCTAAGGGTAGAGGAGCGCCAAATGGGTTTGATGACTTTTATCCGCGACTTCTCAAATGCAACGGTAAATTTCATTACTAATACTTTGAATTATTCGGATGTCATCTTCCCCACCTTCCCCGCCCATTATTTCAATATCCCCTCCCCTACTCCCACACCACCTGCCTCTCCCCATACACATTCTGCCTCTTCCACACCATCCCCTGCCCCGACGGCAGCCGGCAGTCCACCGACAGACACCTCCCCTCGAGGAACCAAGAGACCTGCCACTGATGACAGCCCTCTCATCCGGAGGAATTTGGAGAGTGATTTTACGAGGGTGAAAAGAATTAAGCACGTGGCAAACAAGAGAAGGTTGTCCAAAGCCATCACAACCAGCAGCTCATGGGACAGCGGTAGCAGTTCCGACGTCCAGCTATTGGAGCCACCTGCCCCTCAACCTGCCGATGAACCTGCCCCTCCACCGGCTGATGAACCTGTTGAGCAACCTGCTCCTGAACCTGCCCAGCCCCCTCCACAGCGCAGACGCCGTCATCAGATCCGCGTCAGCAGCAGCAGCGAGGACAGCGAGTGAAAATTTAAGTTTTTATTTTTCCTTTAATGCTGCCTGCCTTATCTTTTGTGATGTACTTTTATTTATCTTGTTTTTCTTTATTTTTCATGTCATTTTGCATTGAGGGCAATGCAACCCTTGAGTTTGGGGGTGACAACCCTCCATCATCAATGGAGTTTTAAGTCTTTTTATTAATTGTTGTGTTATTTATTTAAGTTTTTTTTAAAAAAAAAATTTAAACTGTTTGCTTAAAAACTTTGAAGTTAACTTACCTGTCATGACGGCTCTGTCGTGGCAGCATCTTTAGGACAGGTTAAGGAAAAGTTTAGAGCCTTTCTATAGTTCTGAAAACTTAAACACCTTTGTGACTGTTATATTGCTTAGATTTCTTTTAGCCAAACTAGAATAGGAAGCTTAGAACTTGGATAGCCCCTAGAGGTGCCTAACACTGGCTCTAGGAAAAGAGTTTAGCAAAAGAAAATCAAAAAGCTAGAGGTGCCCGAAACCGGCTCTAGGAAGCTAACTAGAGGTGCCCAAAACTGGCTCTAGAAAAACTTAGCTTGAAAATAGAAGAAAAAGAAGCATGAAAATGTGCCTTCTTAAAAAAATAAACTTTGGCATAAAAATTCAAGTTAAGAAGTTGAATATTCTAGTGAAACTAAGAGAGTCTTAGCATATAACTATTCACAAGCATGCACACACTACACGAGAGCTATAGGGAGATTCCGGACAGATTCTAACCTTTCCGACAGGTTGCTGCCGCCATAGAGAATGAGCGACAGGTAAGGGATAGTTCACTATTTGAAGGCCAACACAAAAATTTTCAGTTTTCTTTTAAGTCTTCATTGCTTGAGGGCAAGCAAAAACTTGAGTTTGGGGGTGTGTTGAGTGTGTAAAAGTGCTATTATTTACACCCTTTTTAACCCATATTTCTGCTGCATTCAAGCATCATTACATTGCATTTAGGTTAGTTTTCAATAAAACATCACAATTATATAAAAGGCACGGATTCTACTGAAAGATGGCTATTTTTGCAGGTATCTGTCACAGTAGATGTTAAAGGCAGGCGCAGGGCAGATAAGCAGGAAAGCTGAACTGGACAAGCAGCCGAAGAAGACGAACTTGTCATGGACCTGTCGTGACAGCATGGTGACAGCAGACTTATGAAGAGGAAAAGTAAAGTGGACCTCGATAGATACAGAAAAATCTGCTCGTCTATCGTGTGAAAGCCAAATATTTTTTCAAGCCCCGGATCGAAAGATATGTCAAGCCAAAGCTCACGGAGAGGAAATTCCCACAAAATAAAGATGCGGCTGGAAAGTAGGAGACTTTAGAGATTTAGTCTTTATTAGAATCTTACTTTTAATTAAAGTTGTAATCCTTGTTACCTTAGATAACTTGAGCCCAAAGCTTATATAAGGGCATAGATTTAACCTAGGGCATAACCGATTACCCCATAACCGAAACCAAAAACCCCTGCCGTTTACCTGTCACCGACATGTTCTAAATTCCCCCTAGGGCCACGGGTTGTTTTGTAAAGTAGTTGCAAGGGTTGCTTTGTTTTAGGATTTTTCAAGTTCAATAAAATAAACTTCAAGTTCTTTTATCTTGGTTTTAATATCTTGCAAGAGCATCGGGAGAGCATTGTGAGGTTATCCATTTACTTAGCATCGGGAGAGTTAAGTATACGAAAGAGATAAGAGCGCGTTCTCTAGTTTATAGTTGAACCATCTCGTGCCTAGGGATAGGGAGAGGTTAAGTGGCTAAGGAAGAATTCATACACATCGGTGTTCATCCTTCGATTCACGCCGGGAGGTATCATCAAAGACGTGATCATCGACAGACTTGTGCCTAGGGATAGGGCAAGGCAGATCTGGGATTCTTGCCAAGCTTGAAGTACTGAGTTAGTGTTCGCTGCCGCGACAGCTAACGGACAGACGCCACGACAGGTGCTGTCGGCGACGGGTGCGACGACAGAATTGGAGATCCTAAGCAATTCAATACTTGCACTACTGAGCAATTCAATACCAGCCCATTCTCTCTATCTTGATTTCTCAATTCCTTTATTTGCGTTTTTACATTATTATTCGTGACAACTTCTCATAATTATTTCCTTTACTTCGTGCAGTGAATTTAGGTGAAGCTATTAGCCCAATCCCTGTGGAGACGATATCCGATACTTCGTATCACTTTACTACTTACGTCGTGTATACTTGCACTATAATTGCGATAGACTATTTTACACGCAACAGGTGGTGGCAGCTTTTCGATTACCTCGATCTTAGCTCTGTCGACTTCTATGCCGCGGCAGCTAATTTTATGGCCTAGGACTATCCCTTCATCCACCATGAAGTGACACTTCTCCCAGTTCAATACCAAGTTTGCTTTCTCACATCTTTCGAGCACTTTCTGTAGGTTGCCTAGGCAGCTTTCAAAATTGTCTCCAAAGATAGAAAAATCATCCATGAATATCTCCAGGAAATCCTCCACCATATCGGAGAATATTGCCATCATGCACCTTTGAAAGTTCGCTGGTGCATTACAAAGTCCAAATGGCATCCTCCGAAAAGCATAAGTACCGTATGGGCATGTGAACGCCATTTTTTCTTGATCATCCTGTGCGATGGCTATTTGATTATAACCTGAGTAACCATCAAGAAAACAATAGTAAGGCTTACCCGCTAATCTATCAAGCATTTGATCAATAAAGGGTAAGAGGAAGTGGTCCTTCCGGGTAGCTTTGTTAAGCTTCTGGTGGTCCATACAAACCCTCCAACTGGTCACAGTCCTGGTTGGGATTAGCTCGTTTTCTTCATTGGTTACCACGGTTATCCCTCCTTTCTTGGGAACGCACTGCACCAGGCTCACCCACTTGCTATTCGAGATGGCATAGATTATTCCAGCATCTAGCCATTTTATGATCTCCTTACGCACCACCTCTCGCATAGCATCATTCAGTCGTCTTTGTGCATCAATGGTCGGCTTATGATCATCCTCTAAGAGGATTTTACGCATGCATAGTGCCGGAATGATGCCTTGGATATCAGCTATCGTCCATCCAATAGCCTTTTTGTGCTGCTGCAGCATCCCTATTAGCTGATGTTCCTATTCCTGCATCAACTTGGAAGAGATGATTACGGGTAACGTATCATTTAAACCAAGGAAAACATATTTTAGCTACCCTGGCAGAGGCTTAAGATCTAAAACAGGAGGCTCTACAGTTGATGGCTTTTGGACTATATGGTCATCCGAGGTATAGTTTAAGGGCTCGAATAACTTACCTGGACGATTGCCTATCCAATTTACCTCCTCCTGATCTTCAGTATCAGATGTATCAGATTCTGAGAAGCTGTTGTCGTCGATGTTGTCGTGACAGTCTTCTAAATGGCTGCTGGGGCAGTGGCCAATTTTGATGTCGTGGCAGCCCGACCTGATGCAGGGTTGATCAAGGGTAATTTTAGTGATGGCCTTGCACTCTTCTTCTGCATCAACATGTTTTATTGCTTGGAGAACATTCAGCTTGATCTCTTCATCGTTCACTCGCAGAGTGAGTTCTCCTTTTTCCACATCAATTAGTGATCTTCTTGTGGGTAAGAAGGGTCGCCCCAGGATGATTGGTGCATTTTCATCTGCTTCACAATCTAAGATAAGAAAGTCAGCAGGAAAAATAAATTTATCCACTCTTACCAGAATATCTTCAATTTTTCCTTCTAGAAGAACGTAAGAGAGGTCTGCCACCTGCAGTACTACTGTTGTGGGCCGAGCTTTTCCAATACCTAATTTCTGAAAAATAGAAATGGGCATTAAATTTTATACTAGCACCAAGATCACAAAGTGCCTTACCCACAAATTTATCTTTGATTATGGATGGTATGATGAAACTCCCAGGATCCTTCTTCTTCTTGGGTGGATGCTTGTGCATAATACTCATGCATCCCTCTGTCATTTTAACTGTTTCAAATTCCCCAAGTATAGATTTCTTCGACATGGCATCCTTGAGAAATTTGGCATAACCAGGCATCTCCTTTATAGCATCTAACAGCGGAATATTGATATGGACATGATTAAAAATATCATAAATCTTCTTAAGCTGAGATTCATGTTTCAATTTCTGTAACCGCTGAGGAAAAGGAGGTGGAGGACGGTAATCAGCAATACCTCCTTCCCACTGCATTCGGATTTGAGGAGGTTTAGGTTCTTCATCTTTCTCCTCTGTCCCTTCTACTGTCGTGACAGGTTCATCGGCAGCAGGCTGTTTGTCATCTGCCGGGGCAGTGTTCTCGGCAGGTGACTCCAAGGCTGGTTCCTTAACTAATTTAGCTTCCTTCTCTGGCCCTGGTAATTTCTTCCCACTCCTAGTAGTGATGGCTTTACACTGCTCATGTGTGGGTTGTCTAGCATTTTCAGTATCGCTAGGAAATCCTCCATTCTGCCTCGGTTTAATATGCTGGGAAACCTGACCCATCTGTGTCTCCAATGATTTTAGAGTAGCTTCATGGTTGCTCATCCGCATCTCTGTTTTATCCATGAATGTTTCTGTCTTCTTGACAAAGTGATTCATGTTCTCAATATAAGTTCCTGTTTGAGACATAAACATAGCCAGGGTCTGTTCCAGTATACTAGTCGTGGCAGCTGGTGGTTGTTGCTGCTGTTGTTGCTGCCGAGTCAATAATCTAGGTCCCCCCTGATTCTGAGTATTCTGTGCTTGAGGATTCAGGGCATTATTAGGATTGCTCCAAGAGAACTTGGGATCCTTTCTCCAATTAGGATTGTAATTGTTGGAATTATAGTTTTGTTTATTGTAGTTCCCAACATACATCCATTCTTCTAACTGTAGTGGACAATCTTTCGAATTGTGGTTCCCATCGCAAGTCTCGCATACCTCTTCAGCAGAGTAGGCAGGCTGTGAATCTTCTTTCAATAGCTTTTTCATTGCCTTAGTGAGATATGCCACCTGTGATTTTAACGAACTATCGGCCTCATAATCTTTTACAGCTAGAACTCGTTTACCCCCTCTTCTTGCTGTCGGAAATTGTTCCTCATTCTTCGCCAGATTTTTCAATACTGCCATTGCATCTTCTGGATCTTTATCCAACATCAATCCATTTGCTGCTGAATCAATTCTCATACGAGTCTGTAAGTTAGCAACATTATAGAATTTAGTTACATGGTTCCAAACGGGGAATCCATGCATCAGGCAGTTCCTTAGAAGAGTGGTAAATCTGTCCTAGGCCTCGTGCATTGGCTCGTCATCTTCCTGTTGAAAAGTAGCAAATTCATTACGTAATCGCTCAAATAAATGTGAAGGATTAAAACGAGACAAAAAATTCACGAGTTAAATCTGCCCAAGTTCGTATTGAACCCGGTTATGTTTATTCCACCAAGTTTTCGCCCTGTCCCTCAATGAATGAGGAAATAACCGAAGCCTTAGTATCTCCGGATTAACTCCTGGTAGTCTAAACGAACCACAGATTTCCTGGAACATTTTCAGATGCTCCCTAGCATCCTCTGTAGCAGCACCACTAAATTGGCCAGCGTTGCTAATCATGCTGAACATAACAAGTTTCAGCTCAAAATTGTCAACATCTACGTCTGGCAGGGTTGTTTCTAGTTCTACATGATCATTGAGCATGTAGTCTCGGCATGACCGGCGTGCGGCAGCGACAGGAGGGTCAGCAGGTGGACTGTTCCCTCCATCTCCGGCAGGATTTTCAGCATCCTGGGGATTCTCTTGGTTGTTCCTTCTTTCTTCACGTCTTTCGTTCACCATTGCTTCTAATTGTTCCTCTAAGTATTCGTTTCTTTCTACGAGGTAACGAACTTTTTTCTTGAGATTGTACGTTCGTTCGATTTCAGGATCTAACTGGTGCTCAGGTTGTTTTCCTCGTTGAGATCTGCGCATACGCAAACAAAAGACCTTGTGAAAGGTATAGGTTGAACAATCCAAGTAAAAACAGAAAAGTAAAGGAAGTGCAGTAAAAGATAGGGTAAAGATATGTTGCCAGTCCCCGGCAACGGCGCCAAAAACTTGTTGCATATAAAAGTGTCTATCGCAATGTAGTGCCAGTGTACACGACGCAAGTAGTAAAGTGATACGTAAGTATCGGATATCGTCTCCACAAGGACTGGGCTAATAGCTTCACCTTAGATTACTGCACGAGAGGAAAAAGAATAGTTTAAATTGTTGTCACGAAAATAATAGAGAGAACTGGAATTTAAGATTAAAGAAATCAAGATAGAGAGAATGGGTCGGTATTGAATTGCTCAGTAGTGTAGGTGTTGCAAAGTCTGGGAATATATGTTCTGTCATCGCACCTGTCGCGGCAGCACCTGTCGCGGCAGCAATCTGTTGTTAGTCGCGGCATCGATCACACAACTCGGTACTTCAAGCTTGGCAAGAATCCCTGTTGTGCCTTGTCCTATCCCTAGGTCCAAGTCTGTCGATGAACACGTCTTTGATGATACCTCCCGGTGTGAATCGAAGGATGAACACCGATGTTGTTGAATTCTTCCTTAGCCACTTAACCTCGTCCTATCCCTAAGTCCGAGATAGTTCAACCATAAACTAGAGAACCCGTACTTATTCCTTTCGTATACTTAACTCTCTAGATATTAAGTAAATAGATAATCTCACAATGCTCTCCCGATACTCTTGCAAGATGTTGAAAACTAGAATAAGCAAACTTGAAGTCTATTTTATTAAACAGAAAATTCCTAAAACAAATGCAATCCTTGCAACTACTTTATAAATCAACCTGTGGCCCTAGGGGAAGTTTAGAACATGATGAGAAGGGGAAAACGGATAGGGTTTTGGGAAGAAGGCTAGAGATGAAGATATCCTTCCCTAGGTCGAATTACATGCCTTTATATAGGCCTTGGGTTCAAGTTTTCTAATATGGCAAGAATACAAGTTTAAACTAAAGTACAACTCTATTAATGACTAAATCTTCAGAGCATATGTCTTTAATCCGTCCTTCCTTCTTGCTTGGAGTTTCTTCCTTGAACTTTGGGCTTGGCCTTCATTCTGATCTAGGGCTTGGAAAAATATAAGGGTGATCCACGACAGACCGGCTAAATTTTATCTTTCTGTCGAGGCCTACTTTGCTTCTTCTCCTCACCACTGCTGTCGTACTTGGCGGCCATGGCAGCATCGTCCTCCTTGTCTGCACGTCTAGTTCCAGCTCTGCTTCTTCACTGCCCAGCGTCTGCTTCTTCACTGTCCTCCATCTGCTACAGCAGCCACCTGCAAAAGCAACCAATTTCAGTAGAAACTGTGTCATTTAATATATTTGTGATATATAAATGAAATCTAACCTAAATGCAATGAATTATGCTTGAATGCAGCAGAAATATGGGTTAATTAGGGGGTAAATTATAGAACTTTTACACACTCAACAGTCGCCTTGGATGTCGAGGGGTTGTGATTGTACCGTAAACTCCATCCAAGTACCCTAACAATCGAGGCTAAGATCACAACGGTGGATGGTTTAATCTCGTGTGTGAATCTTGTGGTTTGTGTCCCGTACTCTCGTTAGTGGAATTATACAACTACCGATGAGTGATGTTGAAGGGTTGTGATTGTGCCATTATACTCCATCACGGGTGTTGAGGGGTTGTGATTGTGCCATTAAACTCCACCTTGTGTAGCCGATAGTGTGTATGAAGCGTGTGGGACAACGCTTGTAATCCGCGTATCTGACTATGTCAATTCTGTTGTCTTTTGATATGGTTCTTGTTATTGATCAAGTGCGAGCCAATATAATGATGATGGTATAATGAATTAATTATGATCATTTATTTTGAGAAAGCATGTGATGCTTGAGATTATGCTAGAATGCATGTGATGCTTGGTTTAAGCATGAGCAAAGGCTTTTGCTGTTGTAATTAATGATGCTATTAGCATATGGATTTGAAAGTGAATATAATGCTTTAAAGCGCATGTTTTAAAGGAAGGCAAGTGTTTTCAAAGAATGATATTTTGGTTTTTAAAATGCATTGATGAATGTTGTGGTTTTGTAGCGATCCTCACTAAGCTTTATGCTTACGCTCATTTATTTCATCAATGCAGAGAATTGAGCATTATTGGCAGCAAGCAAGCAAAGGTTATCCAAGTGTTTTTGGTTAAGCAAAGTATGTGATTTACTTTAGTGTAATAAGAGGCAATGGGAGGGATTTCCACTCATGGAATGTTGGTGTTATGAAACACTTTGTGCATGTTTAGTTTGAGTTTTGAGACTTGTAAATGGCCTCTATATGGTTTATGGTCTTATATTTGGTATTTTGGCTATGCTATGGTTTGTGCTTAAGGGAATGCTTATATGGTCCAATGATCTTCACGAATTGCCATGCTTAATGCTTGTCTTTGAGTGGTATTTGATGCATATGTGCTTGAAATGTTTGATATACCTTGTATAATGTTTTGGGCATGTATAGTTGTTGAAAAAAGTGATTTGAGGGTTGTTGGAGGTGTTTTTTTGGTATGCGTATCATATTCAAGATTGAGTATCGATACTCGAAGGCTTTTCTCAAGAAAATCAACACATGTGTATCGATACGAATTGCCCTCGTATCGATACGCCTCTGCAAAGTTTGAAGGTCATACCGATATGCGAGGAAGTGTCTTGATACCTCTTCCCCAACTTTGGCAACTTCCTTCCCGCGTATCGATACGAGCTTGAGGGTACCGATACCTGTTCATTATTTTCAGTTAAAAGTATCTTTTAAAGTTTTCATTTTGGTCCATGAATGTTGTATGTTCAATTGGTTGAGTTTGGATGATCCTTTTGTGATGCAATTTGACATGGAAGCATGTTACCTGACTAATTAAGGATTGATAATATTTAAATTGGATTAGTTACTGTAATTTTCAGAAATTATAGTTTGGTCCCTAAAGGTTTTAGTTTTGCAATTGAACCCCTAATCGAACTTCGATCGCTATGCCATTTCTTTTAATATGCTTTGTTCAACATATAGGATCTTAATGTGCATCTAGAGAAGAAAAAAAGAAAAAAATAGGGTCGTTAATCAAAGTCGGCTTTTGACGAGTTGGCTTCAGTTTTCCCCGTGTAATCTTCTTAGTTTGGGTCGGGCGTCTAGGCTGGGCTAAGGGGGTTACACAGTTATTAAGCATCTATTGGTACTGCTCCCATGCTTCATACATTGGCTCGTCATCCCCTTGTCAGAAGGTTGTGATCTTGTTTCTCAATCTGCCTGTGATATTAGATGGGGTGAAACGATCCAAAAATTCCTTGCACAACTCTCTCTATGTGTTGAATGACCCTGCTAGCTGGTTGTTTAACCACTGCTTTGCCCTATCCCTTAGTGAATAGGGGAATAACCTCAACCTTAACACATCTTGATGGACTCCGTGTATTTTGAAAGCTCTGTATATATCCATGAATCCTCTTAAGTGCTGTCGAGCATCTTTTGTGGCAGTCCCTCCAAATTTCCCCAAAGTGTTGATCATATTGAACATCACGGGCTTCAGCTCAAAGTGATCCACCTCAATTTCAGGTTCTGTCACTGTAGGATCAAACCCTCTGAAGTCATGCTCTAAGTAGTCCCTGATGATTTGAACATATTGTGGCTGCCTGGGCGGAATAGGGGGTGGCTGCCTGGGTGGAACTTGCTGTTGTTCTCTGGGTGGTGGGTCTTGCTACCCATCCATGCCGAGCATCGTTGGCATGGTTGTCGACTATTTTGTTCATGTTTTCCTCTATTTTCCCTTTTCATTAGCTTTTTCGAGGACTGTTCGGATTTCCTTTTTGAGTTCTCTCGCTCTTCGTTTGATATCGTCACAGTAAACGATTTCGCCTTTTGGATTTGCCCTGGTCATGTGCTAGCAAAGAAAACTGTAAAGTTCTCTGTTTTTTTCTCGATTAAAAATAAAAATAATAAAGACTAAAAATTAACTACAAATAAAAGTACAAGTGCAAAAATATAAATACAAATTTCGATGTTACCAATCCCCGCCAACGACGCCAAAAACTTGTAGAGCGTTTTAGTGTTCTCTAAATATGAGCACAAGTGCACACTCCTGTCAAGTTATAGTATAAAAGATATCGTTTCTCACAGGGATTGGATAGCTTAACTCGAATCGTAATTCCTGCACAAGGGAAAATTTAAATGCACAAATAAGTTGTTTTGTTTAAGAGAGAAAAGTAAATAAAACACAAGTAAATAAAGAGAAGAGATCAGATTGATAAAATGGGCCGGGTTATGTTGCTAGATAGTGTGAAACTGTGTTGAATAGGATAAGTTGTTCTGCGCTACCAGACTTCGCTGCCTCGGCGGGGGATGGCAGGTTGGCTACTGAGACGCTCTCACTGCCTTGGCAGTGGAATGGATGTATGTCTCGGCGGCGAACTCGACAGTACTTCAAGGCTTGGCAGAACGCTTCGAATGTGATCCCGCTTAAGTCTAAGTCAGATTGTTGTTGATGCCTGCTGCAAATAATACCAGTCGCGACATGAATCGTGAAAAGACAACAATGTTTGGTTCGTTCTCTTTTAGCCGACTTAAACCCTATCCTATGTCTAGGCTAGATTGACCAACACTTGATTAAGGTGAGGACCGTACTTACTATTTTCATGAGTTCGACTCTCTCGATACCGAACAAATGGATAGTAATCATCTAATCTTTCGCCTTTATTGAAAACTATGAAGAACATGGAATAAGAAAACCTTGAAGTTTTATTGCAAAAACAATCTTAAAATCCTAAACAACCGTTCTCACACTAGTTTACAACATAACCCAAACCTAAAGAGAATTTTAGAACATAATAGCGGCAAGAAAATCTAAACTACGCCTAAGGGAAAACCTAAGTTGTTTTGAAGTAAAAATATATTGGGTATATATAAGCATTAGTGTAATGACCTGGTTTTGGGCCTAGATGTTTTAAACATCGGATCGGACCGGTTGAGAACGGTTCGAATCGCGTAAGGTGATTTAAAGAAATCAAGGATCGGGATAGGATAAAATTGTGATAAAAATTGCTAAAATCCTCTAAAAATATAATTAAGAGGTTGGTCAAATCAATTTTACAAAAAGAGATTTGGGAAATGGACATTTTGAGTAGTGACCAAATTCCAAAGTTTCAAAACTGGGAAAAATGTGCTTTTTAAGGTGGAAGCCAAAATCTTAGAATCTTTAGGGGGTTTAAGTCAATTTGACATTTCTTCAAATATGACACGTGTTTTAAATGGATTTTAATTAAAGGATTTTAATTAAATAAGATACTAACTAATTGGTAGTTAGTGGATTTTCATTTTACGTAACTACCAATTCCCTCTCATTTTAGCCAAACACCATTTTCTCTCATCTTTTCCAGAATTCTTTCTCTCAAAAGTTCTATCAACATTTTCTAAATCAATTTCAAGAGATCTTCCTTTATTCTTCAAGATTTTTGCAAGGAAAACTTGTCATCTATTGAAGGAAGCAAGGATTTGAGGTAAATCTCGTTCTTAACCTCTAATCTAAGTTCTTTATTGAAATTCGCAAGATATTTGGCTTCTAATAACTATTTTTGATTGAGTTTTTAATATAGTTTTGATTTGAGATCAAAATCTTGTGAAAATGTGAGTGAAATCTTGATTTTCGGACTTGATGAGTTGGGCACTGTTTGGTGTTGATTTTAATTTATTTTTAAGTTGGTTTATATGTTAAGATGATGTGTTATTAACATAGATCCCGAAATCCTTGAGATCTTTTAGTTTCTTGGTAGTTTTAAGTGTGATTTTGGGGTGTAATGGTGGAATTGTGATTGCTAGAGGTATAACGATGAGTTAGGATGCTTTATAGATGTGTCTTGATGTTGTTAATGCTTTGGAAGTGTTGCATGATGGTTGGGCTTGGTTTAGGAGGCAGTCGATTGAGTTTTCAATTGTGTTGGAAAGGTATTTTGGTGTAGTTTGAGTGGGCAACGAGTCTATGGACTGTTGCTGGTGTTAGAATGCATTTTAATGCATGTAGATCTCTGTTTTGTTGGTGTGAAAATAGGGAATCTTGATCTGGAGGCTAATGAGGTGATTTTGGAAGCTTTGGAGGTGTAATTTCTGTGTCGGCGAACAAGGCTTCGCGTATCAGTGAGTGGAAATGCAATTTCTTGCTTTGTAACGCTTTGGCGTACTCTTGGGAGCTTAGTGTAAGTTTGATACACTTAACTAAGCTCAAGTGTAAGTGTTTCGGTAATCTCTCTCTTGGAAATGTGTTAAGTTGGTTGAAAATGCATTTGATGTGAGAGTGGTTTGTTTACTATTTTTAAGCATGGTTTATGTAACCCCCTTAGCCCAGCCTAGACGGTTGACCCGAACTATGAAGATTACACGGGGAAAACCAAAGTTAACCCGAAAGTCAACCTTGATTCACGACCCTTTTTTTTCTTTTTAACCTTGTCTAGATACACATTAACCCTAGGTGAGTACTCACAAAACACATTTGAGAAAGACACAGCGATCGGATAACATTTAGGGATTCAATTGCACTTATTACAAGTTTAGGGACCAAATTGCAATTTCTGTAAATTAGAAGGTCTTTATTGATTTTAAGGTTACCAATATGAAATTAGTCTCGTTACATGCTTCTCTGCCAAATTTCATCTTAAAAGAACATCTCAAACTCAAGCAATTGCAAATTCAATATTTGGGACTAAAATGTAAAGCTTGCAAACTTCAGCACCATTCAAATTTGTGCCCAACGGTCACCCGTTTCGAAACATCCACTTGCTGTATCGGAACGCTGGATCGAAACGGCGTTGACCCATTCAAACACATCCAAAAGACTCTCCAAACATACCAACAAGTCATTAAGCATATAAGGTACATAACTAGAACCCCTAAACACCTTCATAGCATCAAACATGAAAACTCACAAATCTAGAGGCATGCTTCCTATTACCAAATCACTAATAGGCAATCCAACCTCAAAACAAGTAATCAAGGCCATTTACAATTCAAACCAACCAAGGCAATTATTTGCATTATTGGTAAAAGAGAGCGTAAGCACAATTGCTATCGATACATGGCCAAGTGTATCGATACGGGTAGTTAAATATCACTTAAAAGTATCTTTTAAGGTTTGGAAATGTTGAATTTTGGTTCCTGAATGTTGTGTGTGCAATTGAATGTGTTTGGATGACTCGTTTGAGCTGAATTTTGACATGTTGGCATGTTACATGACTAATTGAGGATTGGTAACTTTAAAATCATGAAAGTCTCTGTATTTTATGGTATTTACAGTTTAGTCCCTAAAAGTCAAATGTATGCAATTGAACCCCTAATCGAACTCTGATCGCTGTGCCATTTCCACCTAATCGCTTTGCTAAACTTATAGGTTAATAATATGCATCTAGAGAAGATAAAAAGAAAAAAGGGTCGTAAATCAAGGTTGACTTTTGGGTTGACTTTGGTTTTCCCCGTGTAATCTTCGTAGTTTGGGTTAAACGTCTAGACCGGGCTACGGGGGTTATAGATCTTGAAGAATTAGCTATGATAGCCAAAAGATTCTCATGGTTTATGAGGTCCAAACGGGGTAGAAAATATCAAAGAAAGATGGACTTCAAGACCAAGAACAAAGATGAAGAAAAGGATCTGATAATTTGCTATGAGTGCAAGAAACCGGGTCACATCCGTTCCGAGTGTCCTCAACTCAAGAAGAAGGGCTTTGAGAAGAAGAAGAAGCTTAAAGCTAAGCTTGCTACTTGGAGTGATGAGGAGTCATCCGAGGACGAGGAACAAGAAGTGGCTATTCTTTGCCTCATGGCTCTTGAGGAGAATTCTTCTATGGTAACCTCTATCTCATCTACTTTTGATTTTACATATGATGAATTGCATGAAGCATGTGATGAGTTACAAGAGGTGTATGATGAGTTAGTTGAGAAGTATAAGGAGTCCTTTTTGAAAAACAAAAAGGTCATTTCGGATTTGCATTCTAAAAATGATTTAATTTCTCAAGCTAACTTGGAATTTGAGAAAAAGATTTTAGGTCTACGAGATGAACTTGAATACTTTCAAAATGAAAATGTTGATTTAAATAATCTTATTTCTCAATGTAACATTAAACACAAAAAGGTGTTAGATGAGCTAAGTGAGCTCAAAAAGTCTTTCAAGAGTGTTGGTACTTTGAAAATGAAATAGGTGAATCATCGAGAACAAACCAACCTAAAATAAAGAATTTTAACTACAAACAAAGTGGCTTCTATAGGCATAATAAAACTAAAAGAATTAGAAGTGTAGGGGTTCCTAAGGAACTTGTCAAAACTAATAATGTTGATGCCATGTCACCTTGAATTCCTAAGGGAACCAAGCTTTTGGGAGCTAACACTCGTGGACCCAAAATGATTTGGGTACCAAAAATCAAAGCTTAATCTCTTTATATGTAGGGGGCATTGTTACAAGGCAAAAGCACAAACCCAAAACTCATGGTACACTGATAGTGGATGCCGAGGCACATGACCGGAGACAAGAGTCGATTCATGGACTTAAAGCCAAAAAGTAGAGGAGTAGTGACATTTGGTGACAACTCCAAAGGCCACATTGAAGGTATTTGCTCCATAGGTAATCACTCTACTGTACTCATTGAAAATGTGTTATATGTCAATGGTCTAAAACATAATTTATTAACCATTAGTCAATTGTGTTATAAAGGGTTTAATGTCCTATTTGATAAAAATGGGTGTAAAATTGTTGACATTAAATCTAATAAAATAATGCTCATTGGTCATCGTATAGGAAAAATATATATGGTGCATCTAGATGATATCCATTCATCCCATGCATGTTTTGTTGCACACAATTAAAATGATGCTTGGTTGTGGCATAGGAAACTAGGACATGCTAGCATTATTGTTTTAGAAAAATTAGTTTCCCTAAATCTAGTTAGAGGTTTACCCAAGATTAAGTTCTCAAATGATCAAATATGTGATGCATGCTCTAAGGGTAAACAACATAGATCATCCTTTAAATCCATTAATGATGTCTCTACTAGTAAATGTTTACAATTGATCCATATGGATCTTTTTGGGCTTATTAGAACTATGAGCTTGGGTGGTAAATCGTATGTTTTTGTACTTGTTGATGACTATTCTAGATATACTTGGGTTCTATTCTTAAGTACAAAATATGAGGCTTTAGAAAAATTCATCATGTTTTCTAAATTAACTCAAAATGATCTTGAGCTTAAGATTTCTCACATTAGAAGTGATCACGGAACCGAGTTTCAAAATTTAGGTTTTGAAGAGTTTTTAAATGAAAATGGTATTAGCCACAATTTTTCGGCACCTCGAACTCCTCAACAAAATGGGGTAGTTAAGAGGAAAAATAGGACTTTACAAGAAATGGCTAGAACCATGCTTTGTGAAAACAATTTACCTAAATATTTTTGGCCGGAAGCCACAAATACCACTTGCTACATTGTAAATTAAGTAATGATTAGACCACTTCTAAAGAAAACACCATATGAGATTTTAAAATCTAAGAAGCCTAACATTAGCTATTTTCACCCATTTGGTTGCAAGTGTTTTGTTTTAAACAATGGAAAAGACAACTTAGGTAAATTTGATGCTAAAAGTGATGAAGCTATTTTCTTAGGATACTCTTTAAACTCGAAAGCCTATTGTGTATTTAATAAAAGAACTTTAGCAGTAGAAGAGTCTATACATGTTGTTTTCGATGATGACCTCCTTCTGAGGAAGAAATCTTGTGATGATGATGATGTAGGAATCCTTGATGCCTTTGATGGAGGACAAACTTCAAAGGAGGATGAGATTCCAACTAAAGAAGAAAATGCACAAGATCCACCTCTTGAAGCCTTGAAGGACTTGGCTCTTGAGAAAAAGGAAGTGAGCTACCCAAGGGAGTACAACTATGTCAAAGGTGGTGAAATCTTGGGTGATCCATCTAAGGGGGTAACTACTAGATCCTCTCTTAAATTAATGAATCATGTTGCATTTATCTCATGCATAGAGCCTAAAAATATCAAAGAAGCTTTAAAAGATGAGTTTTGGATTATGGCTATGCAAGAAGAGTTAAACCAATTTGAGAGGAGTAATGTATGGACATTAGTTGAAAGGCCTAGTAATCAATCTACTATAGGAACTAAATGTGTATTTAGGAATAAACTAGATGAGAGTGGTAACATTGTGAGAAACAAAGCTAGACTAGTTGCTCAAGGTTACACTCAAGAAGAGGGAACAGATTTTGATGAAACCTATGCACCCGTAGCTAGAATGGAAGCTATTAAGATGTTGCTTGCATATGCATGTTATCATGACTTCAAGGTTTTTCAAATGGATGTAAAAAGTGCATTTTAAATGGTTTTATAAATGAAGAAGTGTATGTGGAACAACCATCGGGTTTTGAGGATTCGAAATTTCCAAAACATGTTTTTAAGCTTACCAAAGCACTTTATGGTTTAAATCAAGCTCCTAGAGCTTGGTATGAAAGGCTTTCAAACTTTTTGATTGAAAAAGGTAAGGTGGACACTACACTTTTCATAAAAAGATATAAAAATGACATCTTAGTAGTGCAAATATATGTTGATGATATTATTTTTGGATCTACTAATGAATGTCATTGCAAAGAGTTTGCTAAGTTAATGCAAGGTAAATTCGAGATGAGCATGATAGGGGAGCTCTCATTCTTTTTGGGACTCCAAATCAAACAAAGGAAGGATAGCACCTTCAAAAATCAAGCAAAGTACGTGAAAGATATGCTCAAGAAGTTTGGCTTGAAGAATGCAAAGCCTCAAGCCACACCAATGAGTTCATCTACAAATCTTAACAAAGATGAAGGAGGTAAGTGTGTTGATTCTAAGCTTTACTGTTCTATGATTGGATCTTTGATTTACCTTACCGCAAGTAGATCAGATATATTGTTTAGTGTTTTCTTGTGTGATAGGTTTGAAGCTAGTCCTAGAGAGTCTCACCTTATAGATGTTAAAAGGATCTTTAGGTACCTTAGAGATACTCCTTGTTTAGGTCTTTGGTACCCTAGAGACTCAACCTTTAACCTTCATGCTTATTCGGATTCAGATTATAGGGGTTGTAAAATTGATAGGAAAAGTACTTCTGGCACTTGCCAATTCTTAGGTAGTATGCTCATATCTTGGTTCTCTAAGAAACAAAATAGTGTGGCTTTATCTACCACCAAAGTCGAGTACATATCCTTAGGGAGTTTTTGTGCTCAAGTCCTTTAGATGAAGCAACAACTCTTAGACTATGAAATTAAAGTAGAAACCATACCCCTTAAGTGTGATAACACTAGTGCAATTTGTCTCACCAAAAATCTCATCCAACACTCTAGAACCAAACACATAGAAATAAGACATCGTTTCATTATAGATCATGTCCTTAAGGAAGATGTTGTTATAGAGTATGTTGACACCTTGAACCAACTAGCAGACATTTTTACCAAACCTCTAGACAAAGAGCATTTTTGGTCCCTTAGGAGAGAGTTAGGTCTAACTAGCCTATCTTGACCCTTTAGGACTCTTTTGAGGTTAAAATTTGCTTGATCTTGTGAAAATGCATGTTTATGTGTTGTTTATCTTAATAGAAACCATGCTTATAGCTAGGGGAGTATGCTTCTATTAGAATATGCTTAGATCTGCTCATACATCATTTGCATACATTTAGGAGATGTTAAAGTTGAGCCTTTGGTTGTTTTAAAAGCCAAAAATGCATTTCTAGGCATGGAGTGTCGATACGGCCTTATGCGTATCGATACGAGTACTTCATTAGTTTACCAGACTGCATTTTCTCTCTTGCGGGTATCGATACGGTTAAATCTGTTTCGATACGGATGCCATCCGTTTTGATACGGTTCATTGACACGCGGTTCCAAGGAATTACCATTGTAGCCCTGTATCGATACACCCTTTAGGCGTATCGATACTCGATCACGCAAACAACTATTTATTGGCATTAAAAGAGTTTCACTTTTATCAAAACTCCTATTTCAAAAACCCTAACCGATTTTCCTCTATAAAAAACCTCGCAATCTCTCATATTCTCACCACAAAACTTAAAATCTCTTGAGGGTTTTTCAAAATCAAGCCAAGTCTTAAGGCTCTCCATCAATTTGGTGCAAAATCTTCATCCACTCCTCCCTATCTCAATATCAAGGTATACAAATTCTTTTTCTTTCTATTTTATTTATGATTTTCTTTTTTAAATCTTTTTGTTTTGTTTTTGTTCTTTCAAAAGATTTTATCAAACTTTTTTGTTTTGTTTTGGCTTTCAAATTTTTTTACCTTGATTATTGATTTATCCATGGGTTGAATGAGAAAAATAATGCATACACATTATTTTGATCAATTTATATAGGCTATGGCACCTAAAAAGAGAGCGCGCACTACAAGCAAAGTCGGTGAAGGATCGACTCCCAGCGATGGTACTCGTCCGAATTTGACTCTTATCTATCAAAGGTGTTTTAGAACTCCCTGAGAACTCAACTATTTTTGCTCTTTTCAAAATTATAAGATTCGACCGGAGAGGGTAATTTCTGTTCCTTTTCTCAATTCAGACCATTTTAAGTTTGTCTATTTACCTTTGCTCCAAGAATGGAAGTTTAGATATTTTCTACAAATATCGGGATTTTTCTTTCGCAATTTGGTTTTGATCTTTTATGCTAATGCCAAGTGTGTTGTCGATGCCTCTGGTAATATTGTTGTCGTTAACTCTTATCTCATGGGCAAAAAGATTACCGTTGATGTTCAATTTCTTTGTGATGTTTTTAAGTTTGAGGGTGAGGATATCGAAGATGAAAATTCTCTTGGACATGTTTTGGGGGGGTTCCGTGACCGTTCTAAATGCTCAAGACCGCATCCTACACTTGATTATCACTTGGTGGTTTAAGCCTTATGGAGGAAAATACTCCACCATCCGCCAAGTTGATGACTTTTTGATTCAGTGCTTTCACCAGAGACTATAACCTAACCTTGCTCGTATCATGTTTGCGGAGATTTTCTTCCTCGTGCAACATCGTCACACATCTCTTGTCACTTCATTCACCTATGGCACCGCCTTGAGCTATTTCTTCACTCAGAAGGAGATTGATTCCTCTCATGATTTTCTGACAAGCCTTACTGATCCTATTAATGAGAGGTCTCTTTCTAGGGGGAAGTTTCACTTCTTCAATGGTAGTTGGCTCCGCATCTCCGAGATTCCTAGTGATGCAATTCCCGAAGAGATTGTCAATCCTCAAGCTCCTTAAGCACCTCCTCCTCCATCCATGGATTCTCTCATAACCTACCTCAATGAACAATTCACGGGCTTACGCACGGGAATTGCTTCTATGGATCAAGTCATGAATTCGGGGTTTGCCGCCATTGATACACGCTTCACAAGCCTAGAAGATCACATGAAAAATGTGGAGAAGCGTATCTCTTCTATTGAGGCCGAGCACTATTCGATGAATATCTCTCTCACGACCTTCCATGATGAGTGGTGTCAATCTAGGAGGAATGATGATGCTGATGAAGATGAAGAAGAAGACGATGGTGATGGAGACGAGTAGTAGATTGTCTTTTCATATCATTCATGTCATCGTAGGATTTATTTTCATGCACTTTGAATAATGTTCTTAGGATTAAGTTTACCATTTAAAACCTATGCTTTGATTTCTTTTGTTTGGATTTGAGTTTGATGTTTCTTCATTTATGAACTTTATGCTTATCTATTATATGTTGTTTGGTTATAGATTATGCCTTTATAGCCTATGTCTCTTAATTTTGATCTAACAAAAGGGGGGAGAGGGAAGTTCACAAGCTCACTTAAAACTTAAACTTAAAATTTACCTAGCTAACATTAAGGGGGAGTTGTTTTCCAAAGTTTTTCAAAAGACATAAAAATTTTAAGCTTTGGTTTTTTTATATCAAAAAGGGGGAGACTGTAAAACCTATGTTTGATTTTGATATAACAAAGTGTTTTAAGAACTAAATTGTAAAACTTGAAATGAATTTTTTAAGTCCCTCAAAAGGTTTCAAATCAACAAGGCTTTGCTCTAATTTGAAAAACTCAAACTCCAAAATATTTTCTAAGTGTTCCAAGGCCAGATTGCTCAAAAACGTCAATGTGTATCGATACGCCTCTTACCATATCGATACCCTTTTTACAAACTTGGCTACTGGAGAAAACTGTTTCGATACGCCCCTTATTGTATCGAAACAGGGTATCGAAACAGATTGCATCTGTATCGATATGCTCTCTCAATAAAATCACACGGAGTTTGAATGGTGTACCGATACGGTCTCACTCGTACTGATACGGTTTAAAATAATTTGAAAAATCAGAAGCCTTAAATATTTTGACTGTTGGTCGTCAGTTGGTAGGTAACAAATTTTTAAAGAATTGATTAATGAGTATCGATATGCTCTTACTCGTATCGATACGAATTCCTCCAGTGAGCTTTGTAGAAAAAATTGTATCGATATTGTCTTACCCGTATCGAAACAGTTACCTAACCCGTACCGATACGCCTACACGCGTATCAATACGCCTCTCTTGTAATTGTGCAACGGCTCTTTCTTTTTTGAGATATGTATCGATACACCTCCCCGTGTACCGATACGGTAGGCTGCAGAAGTGCACATATGGTGGAAAGAGAGGGTTCCAACGGCTAGAATCAATTCCCTAACCACCCAAACGGCTAGAATTAATGGAGATGATGTAAAATCAAGTCTATTGAAGACCAACAACAACTATTGTATCCAAGAGAAACATCTATATAAAAATCCAAGCTCAAGTGCCAAAAAGTCTCATTCTTGTATAATCCCAAATTGTATTGAGTGAAATTCCTATCTTGTATTTCAATTTGGGTTGAGTGCTTGTGTTAAAAGGGGAAAACTTGTACTGTGAGATATTCTACTTGCCTTCAATTTCCTCTTTGTAACCAAGTGAGGCTTTGGTCAATTTTGGGTAGAAAATTGACCGGTATTGTAAAGGTTTCCTTCTAAGCCTAGAAAGGGGGAAGATCAATTAGTGAATTGTAGGAAAATCCTTAGTGGGAGCTAAGGTAGTGGATGTAGAGTTCATTTGGAACTTGAACCACTATAATTGCTTTGTTCCTCATTTTTATTCATACCACTTCTCCAACAAAATTTTAAAACCATATTCACCCCCTCTTGTCTTTAATCAATCCATTGATCCACTCAACAAAGTGTTAGATTATGGCTGGGCTGAGTTTAGTGAACAATCGAAGGCGTTTTCGGTTGTTTTGGATGGGTATTTTGGTACTTTAGGGTAGAGCAACGAGATTGTTTAGGTTTCAAGTGTTTTAATGCATTATGATGCATCGATCTTCTGTTCTTGTGTGGTATAAACAGGGGAGAATATTTTGGAAGCAATCGGTGAAGATCTTGGGGCTTCAGTCGCTTAAATTCGCATCGGCAATTCTTGGTTTCGCGAGTCGGTGAGTGGAAATGAGTTTCCCAGCTTTGAAACACTCTAAAGATGGTTTTGGGAACTTAGTGTAAGCTTGAAACGCTTTACTATGTTCAGATGTAAGTAAAGTGATTCTCTCCCTCATTTTGTGCTATTATGAGTTTGTTGATGCACTTGATTTTAAATGTGTTTTACCTATTGTTTAAAGCATGATTTAAAGTAAGAGATGTACTGTTTATGATGCCATATTGATGAAGGATGCACGTGATAAGTGATCCTTGTATGTATATACTTATACATGTTCTATGAAGTATGATTTGATGCTTGTAAATGTGGCTTATTGTGAATGCTTTGAAAACAGTGAGGTTTGTACTTAATGAGCATTATATTGGCAAGTGATATTGTGAAAAGTAGTTTATAAATGAAATCGGATATAGTTAGTTGGCTATAGGATTGAGTGCACTATAAACAAGTCGCCTTGGATGTTGAGGGGTTGTGAATGTACCGAATACTCCATCCAAGTACCCTAACGATTGATGAGATTGAGTTGTGCCCGTCTCTTGTTAATGGGGTTATACATCTACCGATGAGTGGTGTTGAGGGGTTGAAAGGTACCGAATACTCCACCACAGGTGTGTGAACCTTGAGATGCCGATGAGAATGTATGAAATGTTGGGACAACACTTGAGAATCCGTGTATCCGATATGATTTTGAGAAATGAGTATGTTGATGATCACTTGTGAGCCAATATAATTGATAGATTGTTATGAAATGTATATGTGTAACCCCCTCGTCCCGGTCTAGTCGACCGACCGGTCAGAACATGTTACACATGGAAAACCGAAGCGAAACCCGTTAAGGCTTCACTCCGATTAGCAACCCTAGAAAATTCTTTTAACATTATCTTGTCTAGATGTTTAATTATATCCAAAGTGATAGAATACGCGGCGGAAACACACACGGATACAAACACCCAAGACATGCAATCAAACAAACCCCTTTTTAGCCTTTACAATAGGCTGTATCAATACGCTATAAAAAAGTATCGATACGCCTGGACTTGGTCAACAACCCAAAGTCAACCTAGGGAGACCGTATCAATGCACTGGAAGATAGTATCGATACGCCCCCAACGGTCAACTTTTCACGTTCAACCTACGAAGACTATACCGATAACCCTAGGACTCGTACCGATACGCCAAAATCTCGTCAATTTCTTAGATTTCCAGAGAGATTTTGGCGTATCGATACACCCCCGTGTGCCAGTACGCATAGCCTAAAAACAAGGTTCAAGCATAGGACCGTATCGATACAGCCCTGAGGCGTATCGATACGCCCTACACTACAAAATGTTTTAGCTGTCAAAACACAAAGGGACGTAACATGAAGACACTTAACGAGTATTTAAGCAACATATAAGCACACATGTGATTCAAGGCAAGCAAGAAACATCCATTTAGGTCATTCCAACACATGCTCAAGCACCAAGCCATCAAACATGATATATATGAGGCAATAAAGCATACTTAACATCCATCAAGGGTATCAAAGCCATAACAAGGCATACTTCAACATCAAAACATGTTAACAACTTTAACAATAACAAAGTTAAGAGTTTGAACACCAACTCCATGCAAAGCCTAATATTCCCATTGTCTAAGCATTATTACAAAACATAAACCATACTTTAGTTACTAGAGAACTCCGAGAAACACCTTCCTTGCCCACTTACCTCCCAAGCCACTAACGATCTGTATTGTTGGAAAAGAATAGAGCGTAAGCTTGAGGCTTAGTGAGCGGGGCTCTAAAAGTCAACAACAATGCAGTTTTAAAACGTAAGTCTTAGGTTTAAAGAAAAACCATTTAAGGAAAAACGTAATGAAACACAATCATCACAAATACAAGGTATGCACATGCATAACCCAAAACCCGGTGGGATTACACATCATCGTTCAACTAGTAGTTTTCTTATGGGACTACACATCACCGTACTCTTCTACTAGTTACTACCAGTGGGACTACATATCACCGTAGTAACGACAACCATCACATGAGGCTCGACACTAACAACGACTACACAACAAACAATAGTTGGAGAGTAAAAACAATCTAAGAACATCACCACAATGCACGTATCACGAGAACCGAAAATCAACCAACAAACGAGATTAGATGAACTTACTCTTGGGTCTAGGTTAGTCTCTAAGACTCCACCAAAACCCATACCTTCATTGAACATAAATAAGATTTCAAAACAGTATCCACTCACTGATGAACCCAACCGTAAGCCGAAACACTGATCTCAAGCTTACGTAGCACCCGGTATTGCACCCGAAGCACCCGAACCTGATTCCTTTGTTTAAACAAATCCAAATCATACTATTAGGACACTAATACACTTGAAAACCAGTAGCCACCCGGAAACTCACTCTTGCAACCAAAACACATCAATTCGAATCAAAATTTCGTCCAAACTTCACCATTTTCGTTCTAAACAAACCCCACACTGAAATCATCTATTTCAACCATTAAAACACATTCAAAAACATCTAGAAGCATCCCCCCATCATCATATGAACCACCAGCCACATTTTCAACCTAAAATCAACCCAAAAACCCAACCTTTTCAACCTAAAAATCTCATTTTTATACCCATTTCGGGTTTCCCACCAATACCCATCATTTTAACATTTTAAGACACTCAGATATGATCAAAAACACCCTTAAACGCTACATTAGAAACCCACATGAAGAACCTATAGAAATACCCATTTTCTCAAACCCCACACCAAATCAAAATACATTTTAATGGCTTTTAAATAGGGTTTTCAAAGAACACAAGCTAGATAAATGTAAAAACTGAAATAAGGAAGAGATTACCTTCAAAAAATCTTGCTTGGATGAATGATTTGAGCTATGGAATAGTGATTTAGGGTTTTAGAGAGGTTTTAGTGGGAATGGGGATTTTGAAGAAGATGACATCTTCTTCAAATTTCTTTTCTTTATTCTCTTTTACTCAAAATTCTCATTCTCAATTTCATTAATGGCATTTTAGTAAATAAAAGCAACTTCCATAAAAATCATCATTTTAAATCTCATTTAACCCGAACTAATCCCAGATCAAAACCGGTAAACTCCCAGACCCTAAATAGGGGCATTACAACTCTCCCCCACTTAAGGAATTCTGTCCTCGAAATTACCTGACGGAAAGAGATACGGAAATTGTCTTTCCATGTCTTCCCTTCTCTCCCAAGTAGCCTCTTCCACACCTCGGTGGCTCCACAAAACCTTGACTAATTCGATAGACCTCCAACGTAACACTTTCTTGTCCGTAGCAAGAATCTCAACCAGATCCTCATCATACGACAAGTCGGGGTTCAACTCAATCTCTTCCGTTGGCATTATGTGAGATGGGTACGATCTATACTTGCGAAGCATCGATACATGGAACACATCGTGGATCTTCTCTAACTCGGTCGGGAGTCTCAATCTATACGCAACGGGACCGATCCTCTCAACTACCTCGTAAGGTCCAATGAACCTCGGACTCAACTTACCCTTCTTGCCAAACCTCATCACCTTCTTCCAAGGTGAGACTTTCAAGAACACCTTCTTGCTCACGACATACTCTATCTCTTTTCTCTTCAAATCGGTAAAAGACTTATGTCGGTCTGAAGCTACCTTCAAGCGATCACATATCAACTTTACCTTCTCGGTAGTGCCCTTAAGCAAATCGGGCATCGGTACAAGCTTCTGTCTGGCCTCGACCCAACAAATAGGCGTTCTACACTTTCTACCATACAGAGCTTCATACGGTGCCATCTAAATACTATCATGATAACTGTTGTTATACGCAAACTCTACTAAAGGTAAGTGCTTCTCCCAAGAACCTGAAAGTCGATAATACAACACCTCAACATGTCCTCCAACACCTGAGTAACCCTCTATGACTGACCATCTGACTGCGGGTGATACGAAGTGCTGAAGTTCAACCAAGTACCCAAGGTACGATGTAAACACTCCCAAAATCTAGTCGTGAACCTCAGATTTCAGTCTGATACAATCGATTTAGGTACCCCATGCAGTCTCACTATCTCACTGATGTATAGGTCGGCCAACTTATCTAAGGTGTAGGTAGTATTAACAAGTATGAAGTGAGCATACTTAGTAAATCTATCGACTATCACCCACACTGAGTTCTTCTTCAAATGATTCAACGGTAAGCCCAACACAAAGTCCATGGTGATATGTTCCCACTTCCATTCCGAAATCTTCAACGGCTGTAACAAACCTAAAGGAAACTGATGTTCGGCTTTAACTCTCTGACATACCATACACTTACTCACAAACTCGGCCATATCTTTCTTCAACCCAACCCAGTAGTACTCTTCTTTCAACCCACAGTACATCTTCGTACTACCCGGATGCATAGCAAAAGAACTGTTATGTGCTTCATTCAAGATGATACGCCTTAACTCGGCATTTTCCGGAACTACTATCCTATCCTTGAAACATAGGATGCCATTCTCACCAAAGCAAAAACTTGTAGGTTTATCCTCAGCTATATCTTGCACGTGAGGTGCCAAAGTCTCATCTTGCAATAGTTTCTCTCGAATCAACTGAACCAACGAAGGCTTAACTTGAAGCTCGACTATCAAACCACCATCCCTTGACACACTCAATCTCGCAAACATAACTCGTAACTCAACTGCCACTTTTCTACTCAAAGCATCAACCACTACGTTTGCCTTACCCATATGATACTCTATCGTAAGGTCGTAATCCTTAAGGAGCTCTAACCACCTACGTTGTCTAAGGTTCAACTCCCTCTGAGACATCAAGTACTTCAAACTCTTGTGGTCGATATAAACGGTGCACTTCTCACCATAAAGATGGTGTCTCCAACTCTTCAAAGCAAACACTACTGTGGCTAACTCAATATCATGAGTGGGATAGTTCTTCTTGTGAACCTTCAATTGTCTCGAAGCATAAGCTACAACCTTACCTTCTTGCATAAGCACACAACCTAAACCTACATACGATGCATCATTGTAAATCACAAACTCTTTTCCCGGTTCAGGATGAATCAAGATAGGAGCTTCGGTCAAAGCTTTCTTCAACTTCTCAAACGCTTGTTGTCTTGCATCTGACCATTCATACGGAACATTCTTCTGAAGTAGTTTAGTCAAAGGAGTTAATATCTTTGAAAATCCCTCGACGAATCTTCGATAATATCCCGCCAAGCCTAGGAAACTACGTATTTCTGTCACTGACTTCGGTTGTTTCCAACTCATTGTGGCTTCTATATTCTTGGGGTCCACACTAATCCCATTGGCCGAGATCACATGACCTAGGAAAACTACCTCACTAATCCAAAACTCACATTTACTTAACTTGGTATATAACCGATTCTCAAGCAAAGTCTGAATTACTAGTCGCAAATGCTCATCATGCTCTTCCCCGGTCCTAGAGTACACTAAGATGTCATCCATGAACACTACCACAAACCTATCCAAAAACTCATGGAACACTCGGTTTATCATATCCATAAATGCATCTAGAGCATTAGTCAAACCGAAAGGCATTACCAAGAACTCATAGTGCTCATAACATGTACGGAAAGTTGTCTTCAATATGTCCACATATTTCACCTTCAACTGGTAGTAACTGGATCTCAAATCAATCTTTGAAAACACTGAAACACCTTTCAACTGATCAAGCAAGTCATCTATCCTAGGCAAATGGTACTTGTTTTTCATTGTTACCTTGTTCAACTGCCTATAATCTATACACACCCTCATACTACCGTCCTTCTTCTTCACAAACAAGACCGGTGCACCCCACGGAGAAATACCAGGCCTAATGAAATGTCTATCTGACAACTCATGAAGATGTGTCTTCAACTCTTTCGGTGTAATCCTATACGGAGCAATAGACACGGGTGCAGAATCGGAATACGTCTCAATAGCAAACTCAACTTTTCTATCTGGAGGCAAACCCGACAACTCTTCCGAAAAAACACTCGAAAAATCACAAATTGTCCTGATGTATTGCGGCCTAACCTCACTAATATTCAGATTCGTCACATAAGCCAAGTAAGCCTGACAACCCGAATCCATCAACCTCTGAGCTTCCAACGCATAAACAACATTAGACAAGAACCTAACATTCTCGCCAACTACCACAACCTCAAAGTCATCTGTAAGCTTCAAAAAGACTCTATAGGTCTCAAAGTCAACCCTAGCTTTATGTTCTATGAGTCAATCCATGCCCAAAATCACATCAAAACCATAGAACAGTAATTCCATCATGTCAACCGGAAGTATGTGGCCTGAACCATCAAGGGACACCTCTTATACACCTTCCTAACTACCATTGTATCACTAAAAGAACTAGTAACGTTTACACCTACCTCTAACCACTCATACGGTAAACTTAGAGACCTTGCGTGTTCACCTAAAATATACGAATGTGTCGACCCCGAATCTATCAAAGAAAGCAAAGTCAAAGACTGTAACGAGAAATTACCTGCAATGACATCCGTGTCATTCCCAGCCTCTCGTTGTGCATACACTCTAGTCGGTCCTCCACCCTCGGGCTGGACTGCCACTACATGAGCCAAGTTCCTCTGACCATCATTCCTCGGGTGAAAGTTACCACGACCACGCCCACGGCCTCTCTGATGCTCAAAACCCCTAACTGGATTCGGTCCGCCCCTAGCCGGGTGTGGACAGTTACGCCTTAAATGGTCTCGGGAACCACAGTTCCAACACACCCCATAGGTACCCATACACTCGCCCTGATGGCGTCTCCCGCACCTAGTGCACTCGGGAGTGTGAACAACAGCTCCTTGACCCTGATGGCCCCGTCCATAGTTACCACCCCTATGCCTCGAATCGGGCTGATACCTCCTATCTCTATGCTTCTTGGCATGATCTCTATCCCAATCTGTGTGTCTCTTCCCGGAATCGAACCCACTAGCACGAGCACTGGAGCCTAAGTTCTGCTCAATATCCTTGGCCTTGGAGACCAAAACATCAAACTCGGTGTAGTCAGAGGCAAGCATGTAAGTTTCATGTCTCTAGTCAACCCATATCGGAACCGCTCACACCATTCCCTCTCACTGGGAACCAACTCGGGAGCATACTGGCTCAACCTCACAAACTGAACCTCGTACTCAGACACTGTCTTGCTACCCTGAACCAAGGCCATAAACTCCCTCTTCTTCTCATCCAGATATCAGACTCCGAGATACTTCCTCTAAAAAGAATTTTTGAAAAATTCTCACGTGACATCTGCTTCGGCCATACCCGAAGTAACATTGGTCCACCAAGTGTATGCGTCCCCCTGAAGCAAGGAGACAATGCAACCCAACTTACGAGTGTCTGAGCACTCCATCTGACCCAAGATGCATGTAGTACTCTCGAGCCATGCCTCTGAACCCTCGGGAGTCAAACCACAGAACTCGACCCCGCCTAAACTACGGAGCCTCTCAAGTGCTAAACCAGTTCCCGCACCCTGAGGTGGTGCTGCAGCTTGCATACCGGCCAAAGTTGTCTAAAAAGCTCCGGCTATGGTCTGAATCAAATGGGTCATGTTCGCACCTGCCTGAACCTGGCCCGCCTGGGCTCCATTATCCTCAATGTTCGCATCGGCCTGAGGCCCATTACCATCACCTCCGACTTGCGCACTAGCTTGAGGCTCATTACCTTCGCCGCCCACTCCATTACCATCGGGAGCAGGAGGAACAGGAGGCTCATCCCCGGGTGCATGGTCACCCACTCTAGGCTGTCCCCTCGGTCTCACCATAATGGGATAAAATCTAAAACAAACAACACATCACACAAAAAAGAAAACATGAGGTTAGCAAGGGCAAGGATTTCAAGTTCTCGGCCATTTAAACCAAAATCTTTTTTTTCGATAACAACACCTAGCAATGGGAACACTTGACTAGACTTCAACCAACAACAAGAACATTTAAAAGCATGCATTCATACACCGTGCAATAGCAAGCAACCATACAACCAACTTAACTGAATTACCTTTCCCGAGAAACCTCGTAATCGAGGCTCTAATACCACCAAATATAACCCCCTCGTCCCGGTCTAGTCGACCGACTGGTCCGAACAAGTTACACGGGGAAAACCGAAGCGAAACCCGTTAAGGCTTCACTCCAGTTAGCAACCCTAGAAAATTCTTTTAATATTATTGTGTCTAGATGTTTAATTATATCCTATGTGATAGAATACGCGGCGGAAACACACAGGGATACAAACACCCAATACATGCAATCAAACAAACCCCTTTTTAGCCTTTACAACAAGCCGTATCGATACGCTATAGGACTGTATCGATACGTCTGGAATTGGTCAACAATCAAAAGTCAACCTAGGGAGACCGTATCGATACACTGGAAGGCAGTATCGATACGACCCAACGGTCAACTTCTCACAGTCAAACTACGAAGACCGTACCGATACGCCAAAAACTCGTCAATTTCTCAGATTTCAAGAGAGCTTTTGGCATATCGATACACCCCCGTGTACCGGTACGCATACCCTAAAAATAAGGTTCAAGCATAGGAACGTATCGATACAACCCTAGGCGTATCGATACGCCCTGCACTGCAAACATGTTTTAGATGTCAAAACACAAGGGACTTAACATGAAGACACTTAACGAGTATTTAAGCAACATGTAAGCATACATGTGATTCAAGGCAAGCAAGAAACATTCATTTAGGTCATTCCAACACATGCCCAAGCACCAAGCCATCAAACATGATATATATGAGGCAATAAATCATAATTAACATCCATCAAGGGTATCAAGGCCATTACAAGGCATACTTCAACATCAAAACATGTTAACAACTTTAACAATAACAGGCTTAAGAGTTTGAACACCAACTCCATGCAAAGCCTAATATTCCCATTGTCTAAGCATTATTACAAAACATAAATCATACTTGAGTTACTAGAGAACTCCGAGAAACTCCTCCCTTGCCCACTTGCCTCCCAAGCCACTAACGATCTGCATTGTTGGAAAAGAAGAGAGCGTAAGCTTAATGCTTAGTGAGTGGGGCTCTAAAACTCAACAACAATGCAGTTTTTAAAACGTAAGTCTTAGATTTAAAGCAAAACAATTTAAGTAAAGACGTGATGAAACATAATCATCACAAATACAAGGTATGCACATGCATAACCCAAAACCCGGTGGGACTACACATCACCGTTCAACTAGTAGTTTTTTTATGGGACTACACATCATCGCACTCGTCTACTAGTCACTACCGGTGGGACTACACATCACCGTAGTAACGACAACCATAACGTGAGACTTGACACTAACAACGACTACACAACAAACATTAGACTGAGAGTAAAAACAATCTAAGAACATCACCACAACACACATATCACGAGAACCGAAAATCAACCAACAAACGAGATTAGATGAACATACTCTTGGGTCTAGGTTAGTCTCTAAGACTCCACCCAACCTCAAACCTTCATTCAACACAAATAATATTCCAAAATAGTATCCACTCACCGATGAACCCAACCGTAAGCCGAAACACCGATCTCAAGCCTCCGTAGCACTCGGTATCGCACCCGAAGCACCTGAACCCGATTCCTCTGTTTAATATAATCCAAACCATACTATTAGGACACTAATACACTTGAAAACCAGTAGTCGCCCGAAAACTCACTCTTGCAACCAAAACACATCAATTTGAATCCAAATTTCGTCCAAATTTCACCATTTTCGTTCTAAACAAACCCCACACTGAAATCATTCATTTCAACAATCAAAACACATTCAAAAACATCTAGAAGCATCCCCCGTCATCAAAGGAACCATCAGCCACGTTTTCAACCTAAAACCAACCCAAAACCCAACCTTTTCAACCTAAAATTTCATTTTTATACCCATTTCGGGTTTCCCACCAATACCCATCATTTTAACATTTTTAAGACACTCAGATATGATCAAAGCACCCTTAAACGCTACATTAGAAATCCACATGAAGAACCCATAGAAATACCCATTTTCTCAAACCCCACACCAAATCAAAATACATTTTAATGGCTTTTAAAAGAGGGTTTTCAAAGAACACAAGCTAGATAATGTAAAAACTGAAATAAGGAAAATATTACCTTCAAAAATCTTTCTTGGATGAATGATTTGAGCTATAGAATATTGATTTAGGGTTTTAGAGAGGTTTTAGTGGAAAAGGGGGAATTTTGGAGAAGATGACATCTTTTTCAAATTTCTTTTTTTTATTCTTTTTTACTCAAAATTTTCATTCTCAATTTCATTAATGACATTTTAGTAAATAAAATCAACTTTCATAAAATCATCAAGTTAAATCTCATTTAACCCGAACTAATCCCAGACCAAAGCCGATAAACTCTCGGGCCTTAAATCGGGGCATTACAATATGGATGCATAACATGAAAATGCATGTTTTACTCTTTGAGCTTTGCATATGGTATCTATGCATGGAAAGGCTTAAGTAGAGTGCTAGCAAATGAATTTGTTGTTGAGTATTTAATACTTGTTGCAGGAAGTGTAACATGTTGATTTTGTTAAGGAAGTGCATAGTTTTCAAAGAAGGTATGATGGTGTTCAAATGATGAAAAATAGTTTTATGCATTGATGGTGTTTTGGTTTTTGAGCACTTCTCACTAAGCTTGTACGCTTACGCTCTCTTTATTGTCCATCAATGCAAATAATTATGTGTTTGGAGGCAACAACTTGCAAGGGGATCGGAAGAGACTTCGCTTTGAATGTATATTTCGGTTATGGACTAGAATAATAAGGGCAATGGGGGTTCCATGGTTTGTTTGGGTGATGTGTATGAACACCCTTTTTGAGTATGTTTGCTTTATGGTTTTATATTTGTAAAAGGCCTATATTTGATGGTTTGTGCATTGGTTTGAGTTTTGACTCTTGAGTGGCTTATTAGCTAGGTTGCTTGCCTATAGTTTATTCTTGATGCAATATGCCATAAATTGATGATGAATATGTCATAAATGTTTGAGGATTGATGTTTAAATATGATGTATGCATGTTGGAGGCATGTTGGATTGGTTTAGGATGAATTTAAGTGTGAAAAACTAGCAAAAAGTGTCATTACAGGCCCAGGTGTTTCGGTACACTCGACCCTGAACCGAAACGGTGAGCCTGAAATGGCCTAAAGGTTTTGAAACATGGTAGGTTTGTTCCGGTACATTTTGCTACTGGAAACACAGTTTCGAAACACCTCAAGGGTGTTTCGATACGAGCTTGTATTCTGAGTCATGAGGTAATGTTTCGATACACCTGTTCCGATACAGGGCTAGTATGTACTGAAATAGATGGTTGTTATGTTAGTTGATGGAATATTTTGAGGTTCTATTTTTTTTTTTGCGTTTTAGTCCCTGAATGTTGTTGATTCCATTAAGTGAATTTGAATGATTATTTTGAGTTGAGTTTTAATAGAAATGCATGCAATATGATTAATTTAAATATGGTAATCTAAAATTTGAGGAATCCCTTGTAATTTAATAAGTTTACAAAATGATCCCTAAAATTATTTTTTGAAAGCAATTGAGCCTTAATCAATGTTTGATTGATAATATGTATGTTCCGTTTCGATGATAAACACTTAAGTTTCTAACGAGCATCTAGACAAGATAAAAAAAGAAAAAAAATAAAGTCGTATATTAAGGTAAACCTTCTCAGTTTACTTTAATATTCCCATGTGACCCGCTCGATTCAGTCTTTCGCCTAGACTGGGTCGAAAAGATCAGTAAACATATGAAAAAAAACTATTAATATGAAAGTTTGTTACGACATTAAGGTGTTCCTGCGTAAAAACTCTTGCCACAAAAATCATGATGTGGTTTACTTGTCGCGATGTGCCAATATTACGATAGGAAAATTTTCAAACCGTTACAATGCGACAGTAACGGCAAACTTATTACGATAATGTTACTCCCAAATCAATTTATTCTATTTACAATATTAGAACTCCAATTTAATATTGGATAAACTATCTTAGTGACCACTCAACTATTAAGTCTGACCTATTTTGACAGTCGAACTACAAAAATTTAAAAACTGGAGTTCATATAAGATTAAACTAATTATTTGCAAATATTACTCTTTACATAGCAAGTACCAATCTCAAATAGGTAGATTAACAAAACTACCACATCTACTTTTAACATTTAGAAACTGCCCATTTTTCCATTCAAAAAACACCAAAATATTCAAGCAAGGATATTACACTGCAGCAGCACCATGTTTTGCCTTGGAGTGGGATTGTAAAGCATTTTCAGAGCCAAATGACCTACTCAAGTTTTGAAGACGAATGATATTATCACAACTCATAAACAAAAAAGTAAATTGTGATTGGCTTAAATTCGTACTAAGAAGAAAGAACTGACCTGCCACAGGACTTGCAAGGGAATGATGAACCACCTGACTTTGGAGTCTGCTTCGCCTGAGCAGCAGCAGCTGAAGCTTTTTTAGCTTGCTTTGCAGGGTGAGGGGTGGCAGTATGTCCACCCACTTTCTTGCCGTCTGCACCAAGGGCTTGCAAATCTTTTATTAATAGTGTGTTAGAAAAGGGGTAAAGAATGAATCGTATAACTTAATCCCTCATTAGTCATTTAGAAATCGGCATCTATAGAAAAGCAGAGATGGTGGGAAATCTACCTGTCTTCTGGGGAGTCACTAGCTTTGCCTTCTTTTCGGGAGCAGGGGTTTTCCTAGCTGACTCTGCAGATCTCTTCTTGCTTGGTCCAGCCTAAGACAAACCATTCAACGGTGGTTAGAAAAACAAAGTAAAAGCTTCGGCAGTAAAGCTCCTCAAAGTCCTGAATGACAAACCTAAAGTACCTTCTCAGGTGTCTCTTGATCCTCATCTGAACTTTCTTCTTCACTATCATCCTCATCACTGTCAGTATTATCATTGTTACTTTCCTTCTCAACATTAACAGGCATGGCAGGCTCCTGATATAATAATTCAGAATCACTAATTAGACACTGTTTTCTAGCCCAGTTAAGAAACAACGATAAAAACAACTACTAAGACCAAGCAAGAGAGATTCAATTTTGCGATATTCCGAAAGGATAGTTGCATTAAGACACATTTAAAACTATTTCCTTAATGGTCAGACACTGTATTCATTTCTAGCACAGTTTAACACCCTCTTTTATTGGTCAGAATCTACCTGATCCTCACTGGACTCTTCATCCTCGGAAGTATCATCTTCATCCTCATCATCACTACTATCCTCATCTTTTGTTGGTTCCACAATCTTAACCTGCTGTGATGCAGTAGGATCAGATGCTGTAGCAGGAGGCTTTGCGAGATTAAATGTCGGTTGGGGGAGCTCCTCTTCAGACTCACTATCTGTGAAGAAAAAGTTGTAACATAATTTTCAAATTTAAATAGTACTAGGAAACATCAAATTAACAGGAACTCCTAGCAGAATGACTCACCGCCACCTTCAGAAGTTTCAACATAATACCCAGTGATATAGATACTACCATTCTTCCAGGAATGAGACAACTCAAATGTGTTGGTCAACACCAAATCCAACGGTATTTGGGGGAATTTCTCTTGGGAAAGTGTTCCAATTACAAAGTTGTCATTTTTGAATTTGAGATAGATATAAATAAGTCCGTTTCCTTTTCCTTTCTTGTTATCACCAGTCACCTCCCCAAGAGCAACCTACGGGTTATATAGCAGCAGACTTAATAGAAAGATCTAATTGTCAACAGTGAAAATAAGTTTGGAAATCACAGTTCCTTTATAATAACTAACTAACCTGTGAAATATGCAGGACCCTACTGCTATCATTCTTCAATTCCACCTTACAATTTTGTCCACTTTTAACCTCAGCACCTACACATAGGCCAAATTTGAGGAAAATCCAATAAGAATTCCCAAATATGCAATTAAAAAAGTTCAACTATGACATATTCTAAAAGGTCCCCGACATGGTAGTCCAAATCAAAGTAAACAAGCCCTTAATATCACAACTATTAAAAAACGATTTAACAAGAATATCAAAGCATGGTTCACACATTTTTTCCTCCTTCCACATGCATAAACATTCTATTAGAATGACAAATAAAATAATAATATTTTTTTCTTTAAATAGTCGTAGAATGTGAAACCTAGGAAACAATTCAAGAAACAAAAAGTTAAAATGCAGGATCAAATGTATTTTATCATGCTAGAAATTTTATGTAATTCATACTACCAGAAGAATTAACCCGTAACATTAATCAAGTGCCTTTAAACAAAGAGCATGCCACAATCTACCTAGAGAGTTAAATAATTGATCGGAAGAAAGAGTTAAAAAGAATTACCCCAAAACTCCATCACGAGAGTGTGAGTAAAAGGGTTAGGGTTTTACCCAGTTTTTTTTAGATGAACGGTGGGAGAGAAAGTGAATTGTAAACACTTACGGTGGGGATAATATTAAGATGTTTAAACATAAAAAGCGTTTGGGCTTTTGCAATAGATGCTCAGAGCCCAATACCTGATATTAACAATCTTTTTTCTATTTATTTATTTTTTATTTGATTCATTAATCGATTAATCCAAATCAAATTTTATAGAAATCCATTTGGGATAACACTTTCAATCCAATTTTTTCTATAAATAATGCCAATATATGTTTCAATGAGATCTTTAACTGGGTAGTCTTTTATATTTGTTGCAATGGCATTACTTGTGTGATGACCCATAAAACATAAGGAAGAAGAGATTGAGCACCTAATGTTGATACAATTTTTATAGATAAGTTTGAGGGATATATACAATTATGCTCACTTTGCATATGGTAGAATTTGGGATTACTTGTAAATTTAAAAATATTGGTTATAGTTAAAAGAGGTGCAAGTTCAATTTCGAGTTCGAGTGGGCAGCCATCTATGAGATATAGTTAGCAATTTTAACATTTATTTTAATCCTCGAAAAAGTTCATTATGATGGAAATCAAGGTTTTACGAGACCAATGCAAGATTTTTTTATGGTCAAAGCAAGACAAATACCAACTCATTGAGTTACATTAGAATGATTGATTTGTAATGTAGAAGTTAACTTATGATTAATAGGTAATCCAAATAAGTGTTTAGTCATGTAATTGTCATGAGTAAACAAATTCATGTTAGGAATATTAAGTCGTCTAAAGTCCAATGAGAAGATAACTAGTTTTGGCTATCAAACCGTGATGATTCAGAAGCATAGATATAGATGTGTTTGATTGAGGTAGACAACATATTAGACTGACTAAAGACAGATTATCTTATACCCGTTTATAGATTAAATTCACTTGAGACATTCAAAATATACATACCTTAATCATGAGTTACCTTAATCCTGAGTAAATGAAGAATTATGTATGTGTAACTTGCATGCTTTGAATATTAAGAACCGATGCATCTTAAAGTAGTAAGTAGTTGGTTGATATGTTGGGTATACAACTCATACATGATAAAGTTTCATTTATATATATGGAATCATAAATCGATTAAAGAGTAAAATATGTCCTCTCAATAACATGTATGGGTTATAAAATTATGGTCATGGATCATTCATCCTATGAATTACAATAGAAATTGATATTAAAGTGATCATTGATTGATGTATAATAAACGCATAAAAATAGCAAGTATACTCGTCGATCAAGTAATAAAATGATAAGTAGAGTGTCGAACCTACAAGGATTTGAGTGATAAACTCAATGTGATTGCACGAAAGAGTTAGTAAAATAATGGTGTGTGGTATAACGAATAAAACTATAAACTAATGCTATTGCAAGAAAAAGTAAATTGAAGCAATTATTGAGAACAAATAGATGTTGTAGCAAAGATATCAAATGAGAATGGATGATGGTTTTATTGCTAAGTACAATGCTAACTATCAATTGAATGTATAGTGGTGAGATTATACTTATCTACTCGACAATTTTTTCGTATAAATTCTTAAACTATGTCTAGCTAGAAGTTGATAAAAGAATGCCATTGGCGGATCTAAACTTCGTATCAAGTGGGTTCAAGACTCAGGAGTTGCTAGATCGAGGGTTCATAAGGCCAAGTGTTTCACCTTGGGGTGCACTGGTCTTGTTTGTAAAGAAGAAAGATGGCACGATGCGTATATGTATAGATAATCGGCAACTGAACAAGTTAATGATTCAGAACAAGTACCCTTTGCCAAGGATTGATTATTTGTTTGACAGTTCCGATGTGCTTCACTGTTTTCTAAGATTGATTTGAGGTCTGGTATTATCAATTGATGGTAAAGGATGTAGATGTGCCTAAGACAGCTTGTAACCCCCTTAACCCGGCCTAGACGGTTGACCCGAATTAAGAAAGTCACACGGGGAAAACCAAAGTCAACCCGAAAGTCAACCTTGATTAACGACCCTTTTTTTTTCTTAATCTTATCTAGATGCACATTAACCCTAATTGTGATCACACAAACATCATACTCAAAGATCACAAACATCAGAGATCAAACAGGGACCCAAATGAACAAATTACAACTTTAGGGACCAAATTGTAATTTCTGATAAATTAAAGGACTTAACCAAATTAATCTTACCAACTTGAAATTAGTCAGGTTTCATGCTTCACTGTGAAATTTCAGCTCAAAAGGACTTCTCAAACTCATACAATTGAACAAACAAGATTCAGGACCAAAACGCAAACATTTCAAAACATATAACTGCCCATGTCAGCCCCCAACGGTCGACCGTTCCGAAACAGGTTGACCGTGTTCCGAAACACGAGTCGTTCCGAAACCAGTACCGCAACGGGGGTCTGGCAGAGACCAAACCGTTTCGAAATGGTGCATACCGTTTCGGACCCCTGGGTTCATTCCAGGCACCCGTTCCGAAACGGTGCACACTGTTCCGAAACGCCTGCACAGATTTCAGCAAACTAGCATACCAAAACATGCAATTGATCACTCAAACATGCTCCAAATGCTACCAAACTTTACCAGCATGCAATTCAACATATATAGGGCATATTTGCATCATCAATTCATCAAAACAACATCACAAGCAAAAAGCCCCAATTCTATAGGCATGCTTCCTACACAAGCTATCTATTCAAGCACAAACTTCCACAACAAGCATATAAGGATCCAATCCAAAAACCAGCATTCATAACAACATTCAACATACTTAGGGAGTTCCAAACACCTCCCAAAACATACACATTGGTCCCCCATTGCCAAATTATCCAAAAGCTAAAAGGTGCTTATAAAACCTTCCATACATTGAGCTTTACTTGAACTAGAATGCTTGCCCTCCTTGCTGCCCTTCAAGGTTCTCTAATGCTCTGCATTATTGAATTAAGAAAACGAGAGAGCGTAAGCAAAAGCTTAGTGAGGAATGCTCTTAAAAACCATTCAATAATGCAATTAAAAACATTTACAAAACATGCTTATAATCAACCTTTGCACATGCTCAAAATCATATTTAAAACAAGCAATCTCATGCTTCAACATAACATTAAAACAAGCATCTCATGCTTCACAATATTCTTAACATGTCATATTGGCTCAAGTGATACATTTCATTTATTAAAACAAGTTCAACAACTTTCCCAAGGACTTTTAAACACCTTGGCCATGGACTTTTAACCACCATGGATAAGGACCACACAAGGACTTTTAACCACCTTTGTGTCCATAGCTTGAATCACCCCAAGGACTTTTAAACACCTTGGCCCCAAGGACTTTTAAACACTTTGGCCCCATGGACTTTTAAACACCATGGAAAGGATCACCTAAGGACTTTTAACCACCTTAGTGTCCGCAACAAGAATCATCCAAGGACTTTTAACCACCTTGATGTTCTTAAGTAACAAGGCTCACTCAAGGACTTTTAACCACCTTAGTGACCTTAACATTTTCAAAACATCACTTGCCAATATACATCTCTTACATCATATAATCCACTGTTTTAAAGCATTAAACCAAGCCATATTCAACATGCATTTCAAAGCATCAAACCACATTATTTCAATGTATAAAATCAAGGAACTCCTACCTAGAGTTACCTTCAACATATGGCTTAAAACATCAGCAAATACCATGCTAAAACATGCTTTCAAAACAGTAATTAAAACATGCAATTCACCATTTTGCATCTCAACAAAATCATGGCCACCACTAGAGAGAAAATCCGAAAACTTACACTTGAGCTTAGCAAAGTTGTTTAGACTTAGACTAAGCTCCCAAAACCTTCAAACCTTGGTTTTAAAATCTGAAAACCCAACTTCACTCACCGATTTCCACTTTGCTTCAAGCCAAAGCACCAAATCAAGCTTCCGGATCAACAACTCTTGGATCCAAGGATGCCTCCCCTGTTTCAACACATCAAAGCAGAGGATTAATGCATCATCATGCATTAATTGCTTCAATGAAAGCACCTAAACTCGCTGCTCTCATTCAACCTCCATTTTCGGCCACCAAACACAACCGAAAATGCATCCAAACCACTTCTAAACAAAGCCCAGCCATAAACCAGCAAAACCACACTTCCATTAACATCATAAAACATCTAAAAACAACCTATTAACAACCTTATACCTCCAGCAACATCAGATCCACAAGATCACCACAAAAACTACCTTGAAACACAAGCTAAACTTAGGAAACTCAACCTATCCGGGATTGCATCAATCAAAACTCAATTCCTTATCAATTTAGAGATCATTTAACATCAAAAACACCTCTCAAATCACAGATTACTCAGATCTAACGAAAATCATCAAAAATCATCAAAATCTTGCATAATAAGCCAAGATCCATTTCAACACTTTAAAACCTTTAATTAAACATCAATTTAGGATTGAAAACTTAGGAATTTTCAGTAAAGAACTGATAGTTTAGAGGAGAAGGACGTTCTTACCTCCAAACTTGAGTTTCTCCTCTTTTTGGAATCAAAATCCTTGTTGAAACAAATAGCAATTGAAGAGGTTTTGAAGATACAATGATTAGGAATCAAATGAGAGTTGAAAGGAGGAATTTAGGTGAGAAAATCAGAAACAAATCTCTGGAAATGGAGTGTTTGGGTTGAGAGAAAAAGAGAGAAAGAAAATAGAGAAGTTAGTTATGAAATTAGCCAAATGGCTTTTTCCCTCCTTTTGATATACTTTAAAATCAGAATTGTAACTCAAAATATCTTAGAAAAATCTGGAGAAACTCCCTTTGGGTAAATAGCTCCTTAAAGATTCAAAGTTTCAACCCTTTATAAAACAGCCACCAAACTTGTGAAAATTACATTTTGGTCACTAGCCAAAATGTCACCCTTCCAAAACTCATTTTCCAAAATTGATTTCACAGTTCACTTAATTATATTAAAAGATGATTTTAGAACATTTTTCTATATTTTTAATGCAACCCGAACTAGGCTTTCTTAATTTAACCTCTTATGATTCGAACAACACTTTGACCGACCGGTCAACGCCCAAGACTTCTAAGCCCAAAACCGGGGCGTTACAACTCTCCCCCCCTTAAGAAATTTCGTCCTCGAAATTTACCTGAAGGAAAGAGATAAGGAAACTGCTTCAGCATATCTTCCTTCCGCTCCCACGTGGCTTCCTCAACACCGCGATGCTTCCACAGCACCTTCATTAACTCAATGGTCTTGCCACGAAGAACCTTGCTATCCGAATCCAGAACCTTCACCGGTTCCTCATCATAGGTCAAATTCGGATTCAACTCCACTTCCTCCACAGGCATCACATGCGAAGGATCAGATCTATACTTCCGGAGCATAGAAACATGGAACACATCATGAATCTTCTCCAGCTCCTGAGGTAACCTCAACCGATACGCAACAGGACCCACACGCTCAACAACCTCATACGGTCCAATGTATCTAGGGCTCAACTTACCCTTCCGACCAAACCTCATCACCTTCTTCCAAGGCGAAACCTTCAAGAACACACGGTCACCCACCGCATACTCTATCTCCTTACGCTTCAAATCCGCGTAAGATTTCTGCCGGTCAGAAGCAGCCTTCAACCGCTCACAAATGAGCTTCACCTTCTCGGTGGTTCCTTTCAACAAAGCCGGCATCGAAACCAACTTTTGACCAGATTCAGCCCAACAAAGAGGAGTCCTACACTTCCTCCCATACAGAGCCTCATACGGTGCCATCTGTATACTCGCCTGATAACTATTGTTATAAGCGAACTCAACCAAAGGCAGATGCTTCTCCCAAGAACCTTGGAACTCAATCACGCAGCATCTCAACATATCCTCCAAAATCTGAATAACTCGCTCAGACTGACCATCCGACTGAGGATGATAGGATGTACTGAAATGCAACCTTGTACCCAAAGCTTGATGCAAACACTGCCAAAAACGCGATGTGAACCTCGGATCCCTATCCGACACAATCGACTTAGGCACACCATGCAGCCTCACAATCTCAGCAATGTACAGCTCTGCCAGCTTATCCAAAGAGAATGTAGTATGCACAGGCAAGAAATGCGCACACTTCGTCAGGCGATCCACAATCACCCAAACAGAATTCTTCTTCGATGGAGACAAAGGCAAACCAGATACAAAATCCATGGTAACCCTCTCCCACTTCCATTCAGGGATTTTCAACGGTTGCAACAAACCAGAAGGAACCTGATGTTCAGCCTTAACCCGCTGACACACCAAACACTTGCTCACAAACTCTGCAACATCCTTCTTCAAACCCACCCAATAGTACTCATCACGAAGATCACGATACATCTTAGTACTACCAGGGTGCATAGCAAAAGGACTACTATGACCTTCAGTCAGAATAGCACGCCTCAACTCAACATCAGCAGGCACTACTATTCGACTCCCAAAACACAACACTCCATCCTCATTAAAGCAAAAATCCGAAGGTCTACCCTCCGCGATATCCTGAACATGAGACACCAAGGAATCATCCAACAACTGCTTATCCTTGATCACCAGAACTAACGATGGTTTCACCTGCAACTCAGCAACAAGACCACCATCCCGCGATATACTCAAGCTAGCAAACATAGCTCTCAGCTCAACAGCTACCTTCCTACTCAAGGCATCCGCAACAACATTAGCCTTCCCAGGATGATACTCTATCGTCAGATCATAATCCTTGAGCAACTCCAACCAACGCCGCTGCCTAAGATTCAACTCCTTCTGAGACATCAGATACCTCAAACTCTTGTGATCCGTGTACACAGTACACTTCTCACCATACAGATAATGCCTCCAGATCTTCAGAGCAAAAACCACTGCAACCAGCACAATATCATGCGTAGGATAATTGCGCTCATGCACCTTCAACTGCCGCGATGCATAAGCCACCACCTTACCCTCTTGCATCAGCACACACCCCAAACCAACATAGGATGCATCACTGTAGACCACAAACTCTTTCCCTGATTCAGGCTGAATCAAGATAGGAGCTTGCGTCAAAGCCATCTTCAGCTTCTCAAAAGCCTGCTGTCTCGCTTCTGTCCACTCGTACTTAACATCTTTCTGCAACAACTTCGTCAAAGGAGCAGCAACCTTGGAAAAACCATCCACAAACCTTCGGTAGTATCCTGCCAAACCAAGGAAACTACGGACCTCATGAACAGACTTAGGAACTTTCCAGTTCATCACCGCTTCAATCTTCTGGGGATCCACACGAATCCCCTCAGCTGAGACCACATGCCCAAGAAACACCACCTCCCTAAGCCAGAACTCACACTTGCTTAGCTTAGCATAAAGCTGATTCTCCAACAAAGCTTGCAGCACAATCCTCAAATGCTCTTCGTGCTCTTCCTCAGTACGCGAGTACACGAGGATATCATCAATGAACACCACAACGAACTTGTCCAGGTATTCATGAAACACACGATTCATCATGTCCATGAAAGCAGCAGGAGCATTTGTCAAACCAAACGGCATCACAAGGAACTCATAATGCCCATACCTTGTCCTGAAAGCTGTCTTAGGCACATCCACATCCTTCACCTTCAACTGATAATACCCTGACCTCAAGTCAATCTTAGAGAACACAGCAGCTCCCCGAAATTGATCAAAGAGATCATCAATCCTCGGCAAAGGATACCGATTCTTGATATTCAACTTGTTCAGCTGACGGTAATCAATGCACATCCTCATAGTGCCATCTTTCTTCTTCACAAACAAGACCGGTGCTCCCCAAGGTGACACACTCGGCCGGATGAAACCACGATCAAGCAGCTCTTGCAACTGCGTCTTCAGCTCCTTCAGCTCCTTAGGTGCCATTCTATAGGGAGTAATGGACACAGGAGTTGTATTCTCATACAGCTCAATTCCAAACTCCACCTCACGATTAGGAGGTAAACCAGGCAACTCCTCAGGAAAAACATCAGGAAACTCCTTCACAACCCTGATATCTTGCACCCTCAACTCCTTAGAACTAGGATTCATCACAAAAGCTAGATAAGCTTCACAGCTCTGCCTCAGCATCCTGCTCGCCTCTAAGGTAGAAACAACATTGGCAAGAAACTTCACATTCTCACCAACCACCACCACTTCATAATCATCTGCCAGCTTAAGCGAAACCCGCTTATTCTCACAATCCACAACAGCACGATGCTCAGCAAGCCAATCCATACCAAGGATCACATCAAAACCATAAAAGGGCAACTCCATAAGATCAACATGAAAAACATGCTCTTGAACAACCAAAGGACACCTTCTATAAAGCTTTCGAGTCACAACAGTTTCACCAAAAGAACTAGTGACACGAACACCAACATCCAAAGACTCAACAGGCAAACCAAGCAATTCAGCATGCTCACGCAAAATGTATGAATGCGTAGATCCAGAATCAATCAAAGAAAGCAATGACAAGGATTGCAAAGTAAAGGTACCTGCAATCACATCTGCATCATTCCTTCCCTCGCGCTGAGCATACACCCTCGCCTGGCCTCCACCCTCAGGCTGAATAGCCACAACATGGGCTACTCCACGACCACCTTCCTCTCGCCTCTGGAAATTACCACGGCCGCGCCCATGACCTCTCTGTGGTGCTGCAACAACAGGAGCACGCTCTTGGCCACCAGCCATCCTCGGACAATCTCGCCTCAAGTGGTCAGCAGAACCACAATTCCAACATTCAAAACCAGCTGCCGCAACAGGAGCTTGCACCTCCCTCACAGCACGAGGACAGTCACGCCTCAAGTGACCACGTGAACTGCAGATCCAACAAGCACTAGGGCCAGCACTAGCATTGCCACCCCTAGCAGGTGCACCTCCACCTCTCTTAGCTGAGGACTGATACCTCTGATCACGTCCCCTCTTGTTCCGTCCACCTCCGGAACTATACTCAGCAGCTCTCTTCCCAGAACTTGCTCCAGCACCTTTCGCAAACAAACTCAAATTCATCTCTATGTCCTTTGCTCGGCCCACTAACACATCAAAATCATCATATTCAGTGACCAGCACATACATCTTTACCTCCGTTATGAGACCATAACGAAACCTCTCGCACCTCTCCCGCTCATCAGGAATCAGCTCCGGTGCATACTGACTGAGTCGCACAAACTGCACCTCATACTCAGCCACACTCATGCTCCCTTGGGTCAGAGTCATGAATTCACGCTTTTTCTCATCCAGATATCTCACTCCCAAATATCTCCTCTTGAACGCATTCTGAAAGAATGTGTAACGCCCCGGTTTTGGGCTTGGAAGTCTTGGGCGTTGACCGGTTGGTCAAAGTGCTGTTCGAATCGTAAGAGGTTAAATTAGGAAAGCCTAGTTCGGGTTGCATTAAAATTATGGAAAAATGTTCTAAAATCATCTTTTATTATAATTAAGTGAACTGTGAAATCAATTTTGGAAAATGAGTTTCGGAAGTGTGACATTTTGGCTAGTGACCAAAATGTAATTTTTGAAAGTTTGGTGGCTATTTTATAAAGGGTTGAAACTTTGAATCTTTAAGGAGCTATTTACCCAAAGGGAGTTTCTCCAGATTTTTCTAAGATATTTTAACACATAATTCTGATTTTTAAAGTAAATAAAAGGAGGGAAAATTCATTTTAGCCATTTTCTCATCTAACTTCCTATTTTCTTTCTCTCTTTTTCTCTCAACCCAAACACTCAATTTCCAGAGATCTAAATCTGATTTTCTCACCTAAAATCCTTCTTTCAACTCTCAATTGATTGCAAATCATTGTGTCTTCAAAACCTCTTCAATTGCTTCAAGTTTCATCAAGCTTTTCAATTCCAAAAAGAGGAGAAACTCAAGTTTGGAGGTAAGAACGTCCTTCTCCTCTGAACTTCAAGTTCTTTAATGAAATTCCTAAAGTTTTCAATCCTAATTTGATAATTGATTAAAGGTTTTAAGGTTGATTTATGGATCTTGGCTAATTATGCAAGATTTTGATAATTTCACATGATTTTCGTTTGATCTGTTTAATCTGTGTTTTGAGGAGTGTTTTTGATGTTAAATGATCATTAAATTGATGTGGAAATGGGTCTTGATTGATGCAATCCCGGATAGGTTGGATTTCCTAAGTTTAGCTTGTGTTTTAAGGTAGCTTTTGTGGTGATCTTGGTGATCTGATGTTGCTGGAGGTATAAGGATGTTTATAGGTTGTTTTTAGATGTGTTTTGATGTTAATGGAAGTAAGGTTTTGCTGGTTTGTGGCTGGGCTTTGTTTAGAAGTGTTTCGGATGCATTTTCGGTTGTGTTTGGTGGCCGAAAATGGAGGTTTTGTGAGAGCAGCGAGTTTAGATGCTTTCATTGAAGCAATTAATGCATGATGATGCATTAATCCTCTGCTTTAATGTGTTGAAACAGGGGAGGCGTCCTTGGATCCAAGAATTGTTGATCCGGAGGCTTGTTTTGGTGCTTTGGCTTGAAGCAAAGTGGAAATCGGTGAGTGGATTTGTGAAAATGGTTTTCGGCTTTGAAACCAAGGTTTTGGGAGCTTAGTTTAAGTCTAAACAACTTTGCTAAGCTCAAGTGTAAGTTTTCGGATTACTCTTGGTGTGGTGGCCATGTTTTGGTGCAATGAAAAATGATGATTTTGCATGATTTGTTTACTGTTTTTGAAAGCATGTTTAAGCATGATAATTGCTGATGTTTTAGCATGATATATGCTGATGTTTAAAGCCATGTGTTGAAGGTGACTCTAGGTAAGAGTACCTTGTTTTTATGCATTGTTTAAATGATGATTTAATGCTTTGAAGTGCATGATGAAATGGCTTGGTTTAATGCTTTAAAACAGTGGATTATATGTTGTATAAAGTGTATATTGGCAAGTGATGGTTTGTAAAAGTGAAGGTCACTAAGGTGGTTAAAAGTCCTTGGATGAATCTTGTTGCGGACACTAAGGTGGTTAAAAGTCCTTAGGTGCTCCTTTCCATGGTGTTTAAAAGTCCATGGGGCCAAGGTGTTTAAAAGTCCTTGGGGCCAAGGTGTTTAAAAGTCCTTGGGGTAATTCAAGCTACGGACACAAAGGTGGTTAAAAGTCCTTGTGTGGTCCTTTCATGGTGTTTAAAAGTCCATGGCCAAGGTGTTTAAAAGTCCTTGGGGCCAAGGTGTTTAAAAGTCCTTGGGGAAAGTTGTTGAACTTGATTTCATAAATGGAATGTATCACTTGAGCCAATATGACATGTATAGTACATTGAGATGCATGAGATGCATGTTTTAATGTTTATGTTGAAGCATGATATGCTTGTTTAAATGAAATGTGGAAGCATGGAATTGCTTGATTTAAAAGTATGCTTTGAGCATGTATAAAGGTTGTTTATAAGCATGTTTTACAAATGGTTTTAATTGCATTATTGAATGGTTTTTAAGGAGCACTCCTCACTAAGCTTTGGCTTACGCTCTCTCGTTTTCTTGATTCAATAATGCAGAGCATTAGAGTACATTGAGGGCAGCAAGAGAAGGCAAGCAAACAAGTTCAAGTAAAGCTCAATGTATGGAAGGTTTTGTTAAACATTTAGCTTTTGTATGTTTTGGCAATGGGGGACCAATGTATATGTTTTGGGAGGTGTTTGAGACTCCCTAAGTATGTTAAATGTTGATGTTGTTGCTGGTTTTTGGTTTGAACCTTATAAGTTTGCTTTGCAAGTTTGATGCTTGAGTGGATAGCTTGTGTAGGAAGCATGACCATTGAATTGGGGCTTTTTGCATGAGGAGTTGGTTTGTTGATTTGTTGGTTCCTATATGTCTTAAATATGTTTAATTGCATGCTGGTAAAGTTTGGTGATGTTTGGAGCATGTTTGAGTGTCCAATTGCATGATTAGGTATGCTTGTTTGCTGAAATTTGTGCAGGCGTTTCGGAACAGGGGTGTACCGTTTCGGAACGGGTGCCTTGCATGAACCCAGGCGTCCGAAACGGTATGCACCGTTTCGAAACGGTTTGGCCTCTGTCGAGCCACGTTCCGGAACCCGTTTCGGAACGGCCCGTTTTTCGGAACAGGGTTAGCCTGTTTCGGAACGGTCGACCGTTAGGGGGGCTGACATGGTAGTTATATGTTTTGATTTGTTTGCGTTTTGGTCCCGAATCTTGTATGATCAATTGCATGAGCTGTGGATGTCCTTTTGAGCCGAAATTTCACAGAGAAGCATGAAACCTGATTAATTTCAAGATGGTAACTTTAATTTGGGTTAAGTCCCTTAATTTATCAGAATTTACTTTTTGGTCCCTAAAGTTGTAATTTGTTCAATTGGGTCCCTGTTTGATCTCTGATGTTTGTGATCTTTTAGTATGTTGTTTGTATGATCACAATTAAGGTTAATGTGCATCTAGATAAGATTAAAAAGAAAAAAAAGGGTCGTTAATCAAGGTTGACTTTCGGGTTGACTTTGGTTTTCCCCGTGTAATCTTCGTAGTTCGGGTCAACCGTCTAGACCGGGCTACGGGGGTTACAGAATGTCCAAGTGATGTCAGCTTCAGCCATTCCAGAGGTTGTGGTCGTCCACCACGTATAAGCATCGCCCTGCAGCAAGGACACAACACATCCCAACTTTTGCACATCAGTGCAGCTCATCTGTCCCAAGATTCGCTTGGTACTTTCTAGCCAAGCTTCCGACCTCTCAGCAGACATACCCCTAAACTCAGTCCCACCAAGACTGCGCAGACGCTCTAAGGGTAATCTAACACCAGCATCTCCCTGATGCCCAGCTCCTTGAGCTCCAGCTACTGCTGCTCGAAAAGCACCCGCAATAGCTTGTACCAGCATCGTCATATCAGGCATAGCTTGCCCCTGACCAACCTCAGGTCCTGCAGCTCTAGCACCAGCTGCTTCAGCTCCAGCTCTCCCTCCCTCAGCACCACCACCACCAGGTGGAGGAGGAGGTAACACAACACTACCCGCATTCTCATCATTCTCATTCCCATTCGGGGTCGTAGCTCTCATGCTACTCCTTAACTCTCTACGTGGTGCCATACTTTTACCATGCATAACAATACAAATAAAACATAGTCAGGCCCAGCAAGGTAAGCAATTCCAAGTATTCAAGCTCAATTTCTTTCAAAATCAACATCATTTCTTTAGCTTTTGTTTGGCAATGGGTACCCTCATCATGCAACATCCCAGCATACATCTCAAAAGCATCAACATCTCAAACCACTGAACATGCTTTCATACAACAAGCATACAAGCCAAACATACTTCAATCATGCATACAAACATTCCCAATTACTCGAGAACTCAGCTCTGATACCACCAAATGTAACCCCCTTAACCCGGCCTAGACGGTTGACCCGAATTAAGAAAGTCACACGGGGAAAACCAAAGTCAACCCAAAAGTCAACCTTGATTAACGACCCTTTTTTTTCTTAATCTTATCTATATGCACATTAACCCTAATTGTGATCACACAAACATCATACTCAAAGATCACAAACATCAGAGATCAAACAGGGACCCAAATGAACAAATTACAACTTTAGGGACCAAATTGTAATTTCTGATAAATTAAAGGACTTAACCAAATTAATCTTACCAACTTGAAATTAGTCAGGTTTCATGCTTCTCTGTGAAATTTCAGCTCAAAAGGACTTCTCAAACTCACACAATTGAACAAACAAGATTCAGGACCAAAACGCAAACATTTCAAAACATATAACTGCCCATGTCAGCCCCCAACGGTCGACCGTTCCGAAACAGGTTGACCCTGTTCCGAAACACGGGCCGTTCCGAAACCAGTACCGCAACGGGGGTCTGGCAGAGACCAAACCGTTTCGAAACGGTGCATACCGTTTCGGACCCCTGGGTTCATTCCAGGCACCCGTTCCGAAACGGTGCACACTGTTCCGAAACGCCTGCACAGATTTCAGCAAACTAGCATACCAAAACATGCAATTGATCACTCAAACATGCTCCAAATGCTACCAAACTTTACCAGCATGCAATTCAACATATATAGGACATATTTGCATCATCAATTCATCAAAACAACATCACAAGCAAAAAGCCCCAATTCTATAGGCATGCTTCCTACACAAGCTATCTATTCAAGCACAAACTTCCACAACAAGCATATAAGGATCCAATCCAAAAACCAGCATTCATAACAACATTCAACATACTTAGGGAGTTCCAAACACCTCCCAAAACATACACATTGGTCCCCCATTGCCAAATTACCCAAAAGCTAAAAGGTGCTTATAAAACCTTCCATACATTGAGCTTTACTTGAACTAGAATGCTTGCCCTCCTTGCTGCCCTTCAAGGTTCTCTAATGCTCTGCATTATTGAATTAAGAAAACGAGAGAGCGTAAGCAAAAGCTTAGTGAGGAATGCTCTTAAAAACCATTCAATAATGCAATTAAAAACATTTACAAAACATGCTTATAATCAACCTTTGCACATGCTCAAAATCATATTTAAAACAAGCAATCTCATGCTTCAACATAACATTAAAACAAGCATCTCATGCTTCACAATATTCTTAACATGTCATATTGGCTCAAGTGATACATTTCATTTATTAAAACAAGTTCAACAACTTTCCCAAGGACTTTTAAACACCTTGGCCCCAAGGACTTTTAAACACCTTGGCCATGGACTTTTAACCACCATGGATAAGGACCACATAAGGACTTTTAACCACCTTTGTGTCCATAGCTTGAATCACCCCAAGGACTTTTAAACACCTTGGCCCCAAGGACTTTTAAACACCTTGGCCCCATGGACTTTTAAACACCATGGAAAGGATCACCTAAGGACTTTTAACCACCTTAGTGTCCGCAACAAGAATCATCCAAGGACTTTTAACCACCTTGATGTTCTTAAGTAACAAGGCTCACTCAAGGACTTTTAACCACCTTAGTGACCTTAACATTTTCAAAACATCACTTGCCAATATACATCTTTTACATCATATAATCCACTGTTTTAAAGCATTAAACCAAGCCATATTCAACATGCATTTCAAAGCATCAAACCACATTATTTCAATGTATAAAATCAAGGAACTCCTACCTAGAGTTACCTTCAACATATGGCTTAAAACATCAGCAAATACCATGCTAAAACATGCTTTCAAAACAGTAATTAAAACATGCAATTCACCATTTTGCATCTCAACAAAATCATGGCCACCACTAGAGAGAAAATCCGAAAACTTATACTTGAGCTTAGCAAAGTTGTTTAGACTTAGACTAAGCTCCCAAAACCTTCAAACCTTGGTTTTAAAATCTGAAAACCCAACTTCACTCACCGATTTCCACTTTGCTTCAAGCCAAAGCACCAAATCAAGCTTCCGGATCAACAACTCTTGGATCCAAGGATGCCTCCCCTGTTTCAACACATCAAAGCAGAGGATTAATGCATCATCATGCATTAATTGCTTCAATGAAAGCACCTAAACTCGCTGCTCTCATTCAACCTCCATTTTCGGCCACCAAACACAACCGAAAATGCATCCAAACCACTTCTAAACAAAGCCCAGCCATAAACCAGCAAAACCACACTTCCATTAACATCATAAAACATCTAAAAACAACCTATTAACAACCTTATACCTCCAGCAACATCAGATCCACAAGATCACCACAAAAACTACCTTGAAACACAAGCTAAACTTAGGAAACTCAACCTATCCGTGATTGCATCAATCAAAACTCAATTCCTTATCAATTTAGAGATCATTTAACATCAAAAACACCTCTCAAATCACAGATTACTCAGATCTAACGAAAATCATCAAAAATCATCAAAATCTTGCATAATAAGCCAAGATCCATTTCAACACTTTAAAACCTTTAATTAAACATCAATTTAGGATTGAAAACTTAGGAATTTCAGTAAAGAACTGATAGTTTAGAGGAGAAGGACGTTCTTACCTCCAAACTTGAGTTTCTCCTCTTTTTGGAATCAAAATCCTTGTTGAAACAAATAGCAATTGAAGAGGTTTTGAAGATACAATGATTAGGAATCAAATGAGAGTTGAAAGGAGGAATTTAGGTGAGAAAATCAGAAACAAATCTCTGGAAATGGAGTGTTTGGGTTGAGAGAAAAAGAGAGAAAGAAAATAGAGAAGTTAGTTATGAAATTAGCCAAATAGCTTTTTCCCTCCTTTTGATATACTTTAAAATCAGAATTGTAACTCAAAATATCTTAGAAAAATCTGGAGAAACTCCCTTTGGGTAAATAGCTCCTTAAAGATTCAAAGTTTCAACCCTTTATAAAACAGCCACCAAACTTGTGAAAATTACATTTTGGTCACTAGCCAAAATGTCACCCTTCCAAAACTCATTTTCCAAAATTGATTTCACAGTTCACTTAATTATATTAAAAGATGATTTTAGAACATTTTTCTATATTTTTAATGCAACCCAAACTAGGCTTTCCTAATTTAACCTCTTATGATTCGAACAGCACTTTGACCGACCGGTCAACGCCCAAGACTTCTAAGCCCAAAACCGGGGCGTTACACAGCTTTTCGTACAAGGTACGAGCATTATGAGTTCGTGGTGATGTCGTTTGGTTTGACAAATGCACCGGCTGCATTCATGGACATGATGAATCGTGTGTTCTATGAGGTTTTAGATCAGTTCGTGCTAGTGTTTATTAATGATATTCTCGTGTACTCTTGTACCGAGGAGGATCACGACAAGCATTTGCGAATGGTGTTGCAAGTGTTGTTAGAGAACAAACTTTATGCTAAGTTGAACAAGTGCGAGTTTTGGCCCAGGGAAGTTGTCTTCCTTGGACATGTGGTGTCGGCTGAGGGTATCTGAGTTGACCCACACAAGATAGAGGCGGTGATGAATTGGAAGACGCCTAAATCGGTGACGGAAGTGCGTAGTTTCCTTGGTTTGGCTGGATATTATCGCTTTGAGTGGACATATGTTAGACAACTAGCTTTCGAGAAGTTGAAGGAATGTTTGACGCAAGCTCCTGTCTTGATTCAACCTGAATCGAATAAGGAGTTTGTGGTTTACAGTGATGCATCGTATGTTGGTCTAGGTTGTGTGTTGATGAAAGGTGGGACGGTTGTGGCATATTCATCTAGGCAATTGAAGGTGCATGAACGCAACTATCCTACTCATGATCTAGAACTTGTTGCAGTTGTGTTTGCTTTGAAGATTTAGAGGCATTACCTTTACGGTGAGAAGTGTGTGGTTTACACAGATCATAAGAGTTTGAAATATCTAATGTCCCAAAGAGAGTTGAATCTTAGGCAACAAAGATGGTTGGAGTTTCTCAACGATTATGATCTGACGATAGAGTATCATCCTGGAAAGGCCAATGTTGTTGCCGATGCTTTGAGTAGGAAAGTGGATGTAGAGTTGAAGGCGATGTTTGCTCAGTTGATTATATCGCGAGATGGTGGGTTGATAGCCGAGTTACAAGTGAAACCATCCTTTATTCAGTTGATTAAGAAGCAGTTGCTTGATGATTGTTTGGTGCCTCATGTTCAGGATACAACGGATGGTAATGCAATAGATTTTTGTTTCAATGACGAATATGTTTTGTCCTTTAAAAGTCGAATAGTTGTGCCAGAGGATGTTGAGTTGAGGCGCATTATTTTGACTGAAGCTCATAGCAGTCCTTTTGCTATGCATCCTGGCAGTACAAAAATGTATCATGGTTTGAAAGATGAGTACTATTGGGTTGGGTTGAAAAGGGATGCTGCTGATTTTATGAGCAAGTGTATGGTTTGGCAGCGTGTGAAAGTTGAGGATCAGTTTCCTTCCGGTTTGTTGCAACCTTTGAGAATACCGAAATGGAAATGGGAGAGGATTTGATGGATTTTGTTACTGGCTTGCCTTTAACCCCGTCAAAGAAGAACTCCATTTGGGTGATTGTGGATCGCCTTACGAAGTGTGCGCATTTCTTAGCTGTGCACACTACATATACATTGGATAATCTGACAACATCGTACATTGCCGAGATAGTGCGTTTGCATGGTCTACCTAAATTTATAGTGTCGGATAGAGATCCGAGGTTTACAATGAGGTTTTGGGAGTGCTTGCATATAACTTTGGGTACAAGGCTTAATTTCAGTACCTCGCAAGTGCACACTCCTGCTAAGTTATAGTATAAAATATGTCGAATCCCACGAGGATGGGACAGCTTGTCTCGTTTCGTAGTTCCTACACAAGGTAAAGTAAAAGCACAAGTGAATAATTGGTTAAGATAGAGAAGTAAATAAAAGCACAAGTAATAGGGAAGAGGTGAATCAGGTTGATAGAGCAGGCAGGGTTATGCTTCCACTTAGTGTGAAAACTACATTGTTGTTGAGTGTATAAAAGTTCTATATTTTACCCCTCATTTACCCATATTTTTGTTGCATTCAAGCATAATTCATTGCATTTAGAATTAATAGAGTTTTGCATATACATCACAATTAGATAAAATAACACAGTTGCTACTGATTTTAGTTACTTTTGCAGGTATTTGTTGCGGCAGACTCAAGGCATCAAAGGAGTAGAGGCGGATCGCAGAGCTGAAGTCGAGAAGCAAACGCTGCCGTGATTACTGTCGTGGCAGCCATGACGACATAATGCTGAGGTGGAAAAGTGAAGTGGAGCTCGACAGATAGAGGATTTCAAGCCGGTCTGTCGTGGACCACTCCCATATTTTTCTGAGCCCTGAGGCAGAATGAAGGCCAAGCCCAAAGTTCTAGGAAGAAACTCAAGGCAAGAAAAGAGGACGAATTTAAGGCATCTACTCAGAAGATTTAGCCTTTAATAGAGTTGCACTTTAATTCGAAATTGTATTCTTGCCATATAAGAAAACTTGATACCAAGGCCTATATAAAGGCATGTAATCGACCTAGGGAAGGATATCTCATTCCTAGCCGTCTTCCCCTAAACCCTTGTCGTTTTCCCTTCTTCACCATGTTCTAAACTCCCCCTAGGGCTAAGGGTTGATTCTGTAAAGTAGTTGTAAGGATTGTATTGTTTTAGGAATTTTCAGTTAAATAATAAAAGCTTCAAGTTTATTTATTCTGGTTTTTCATTTCTCACAAGAGTATCGGGAGAGCATTGTGAGGTTATCCATTTGTTTGATATCGGGAGAGTCAAGCATACGAACGGAATAAATACGCGTTTTCCAGCATATGGTTAAACCATCTTGGCTTAGGGATAAGTTCAAGGTTAAGTGGCTAAAGAAGAATTCAACAACATTGGTGTTCACCCTTTGATTCACGCCGGGAGGTATCATCCAAGAAGTGCTCATCAACAGAACTTGGGCCTAGGGATAGGACAAGTCATAACATGGATTCTTGCCAAGCTTGAAGTACAAAGTTGTTGATCGCTGCCGCGACACCAACAGACCTCTGCCGCGACAGGTGCTGCCGTAACAGGAACGATGACAGAAGACAGAAGTTTCTCTAACAGTGCAACACCTGCACTACTGAGCAAATCAATACCATCCTATTCTTTAAATCTGATTTCTCTATCTTTTACTTTAGTTGTTTCCCAAGATTACTTCATCCATTCAATTAAACTATTTCTTCCTCGTGTGCAACAATTCAAGGATAAAGTTATTTCCAATCCCTTTGGAGACGATATCCGATACACTCTTATCACTTTACTACTTGCGTCGTGTACACTTGCACTATTTGCGATAGGACTCTTTTACACACAACAAGTTTTTAGCGCCGTTGCCGGGGACTGGCAACATATCTTCACCCTTTTTATTACTGCACTTCTCTTTTTATTTTTGTTTTTGTTTTTAGTGGTGTTATTTACCCCGTGCTTTTCACAAGGTTTTATGTTTGCTTATGCGCAGATCTAGACGAGGTAAAGAACCTAAGTACGAATTAGATCCAGAAATCGAACGCACGTACCAACTCAAGAACCAAGCCCGACTCTTGATAGCAAGAAACAACTATCTTGAGGAGATACTGGAAGAAATGGTGAACGGAAGGCAAGGCGATGGGCTAAATGACCCCAACAACAATAACTAGAGAGTTATTGTTGTTCCTCCCCAAGATGCCCGAAACGAACGGCCTGTTACCGCTGTTGCACGACAGACCTGTCGAGACTACATGGACAATGACAATGTTGAACTGGAAACCACCTAGCCAAACGTGGAAGCTGAAAATTTCGAACTGAAACCTGTAATGTTCAGCATGATAAATTCCGCTGGCCAGTTTAGTGGTTCTGCTACTGAGGATGCCCGAGAACATCTTAAAACGTTCCAAGAAATCTGTGGATCATTCAGACCGCCAAGAATAAATCCGGAAGTACTGAGGCTTCGGTTATTTCCTTATTCATTGAGAGATAGAGCTAAAAATTGGTGGAACAAATTAACGCCGGGTTTAATAAGAACTTGGGCAGATCTCTCTCGTGAATTCCTTTCTCGTTTTAATCCTTCTCATTTATCTGAAAGATTGCGTAACCAGATTGCTACTTTTCAACAAGAAGATGACGAACCAATGCACGAGGCATTGGACAGATTTACAACTCTTTTACGGAACTGGCCGATGCATGGATTCCCCGTGTGTAATCAGGTTGTCAAATTCTACAATGCTGCCAATGCACACACTCGACTGAGAATAGATTCAGCAGCAAATGAGCTATTACTGGATAAAGAACTAGACGAGGCAATGATAGTGTTAAAGAAGTTAGCGAAGAACAATGAGTAATTTCCTACAGCTCGGATAGGGGGCAAACGAGGAATATCTATGAAGGATTACGAAGCTGATAACTCGATGAAATCACAGGTTGCATACCTCACAAAGATAGTAAAAAATCTACAGCAGAAAGATTCTAAAACTGTATATTCTACAGAAGAGGTATGTGAAACCTGTGGTGGGAACCACGGTTCAGAAGACTGCCCTTTACAGTTGGAAGAAGGGATGTATGTTGGGAACTATAACAAGCCGAGAAACTATGACCCCAGCAATTACAATCTCAACTGGAGGAAAGATCCTAAGTTTTTCTGGAGCAATCCGAACAACGCACAGAATCCTCCAGTGCAGAACAACCAAAACCAAGGGGTACCTAGAATTCTGTCGCGACAACAGTTACAACAGCAGCCAACAGCAACACCTAGTATACTAGAATAGACCTTGGCAACATTTATGTCACAGACAGAAGCATACATGGCAAACATGGATCACTTTGTCAAGAAAAATGAATCATTCAGGGATAAGACAAAGATGAAGATGACAAACCATGAGGCTACCCTAAAATCTCTAGAGACACAAATGGGCCAGGTTTCACAATATATCAAACCGAGGTAGAACGAATGATTCCCTAGTGATACCGAGGTCACTAGAAAACCCACACATGAACAATGTAAAGCAATTACAACTAGGAGTGGGAAACAATTACAAGGGCCGGAAATAAAAGACATACCAAGTAAGGATCCGACCCTAGAAACACCTGCCGTGAACACTGCCCCGACAGAGGAGAGACAACCTACTGTCGACACGCCTGCCGCGACATCAGAAGGGACAGAGGAGCAGACAGAAGATGCTGAAGAACTCAAGCCTCCTCATATCTGAATTCTATGTGAAGGACACCTTGAGGATTACCGTCCTCCACCCCTTTTTCCACAGCGGTTACAGAAACAAAAATAGGAGTACAAGCTTAAGAAGATTTATGATATATTTAAGCATGTACACATTAACATACCGCTGCTAGAGGCCATCAAGCAGATACCTGGATATGTTAAGTTTCTCAAGGATGCAATGTCTAAAAGGTCCTGACTTGGGGAATTTGAGACAGTAAAGATGATAGAAGGATGCATGACAATCTTGCATAAGCATCCACCCCAAAAGAAGAAGGATCCTGGGAGCTTCATCATACCGTACATAATTGGCGATAAGTTCGTGGGTAAGGCACTTTGTGATCTTGGTGCTAGCATAAATCTAATGCCCAAATCTGTATTTGAGAAACTAGGTATTGGACAAGCAAGGCCCACGACAGTCATGGTGCAGCTGGCAGACCGCTCTTACGTACAACTAGAAGGGAAGATCGAAGATATTTCGGTAAGAATGGATAAGTTCATTTTTCCTGCTGACTTTCTTGTTTTAGACTGTGAAGCAGACGAAAATGCACCGATCATCCTGGGGTGACCCTTCCTAGCCACATGCAGAACTATGATCAATGTTGAGAAAGGAGAACCGACGATGAGAGTAAATGATTAGCAAATCAAACTCAATGTTCTCCATTCAATAAAACAGGTTGATGCAGAAGAAGAGTGCAAGGCAATCTCTGAAGTAGTCATTGACCAACCCTGTATCAGGACGAGCTGCCACGATAGACAGTTTGGTCACCGCCACCGCAGTCACCCGGAAGACTATCACGGCAGCAACGACGACAGTTCCCCTCAGACACAAAATCATCCGGCACTAAAGGTCCTGAGGAGGTAAATTGGATAGGCACACGTCCAGGTAAGTTCTTCGAGCCTTTAAATTATACCTCGAATGAACATGTAATCCAGAAGCCTTCCATTGAAAGGCCACATGTTCTAGACCTTAAACCCCTGCCAGGGCAGCTTAAATATGTCTTTCTTGGTTTAAATGATACGTTACCCGTAATCATCTCTTCCAAGTTAATGCAAGAATAGGAGCAGCGGCTAATCAAAATGCTACAACAACATAAGAAGGCTATTGGATGGACTATAGCTGATATCCAAGGCATCAGTCTGGCTTTATGCATGCACAAGATCCTCTTGGAGGATGATCATAAGCCGACCATTGATGCCCAAAGACGACTGAACGAGGCTATGAGAGAGGTTTTGAGGAAAGAAATTATCAAGTGGCTTGATGCCAGAATCATATATGCCATCTCAGATAGCAAGTGGGTGAGCCCGATGCAATGTGTGCCCAAAAGAGAGGCATAACCATAGTAACCAATGAAGAAAATGAACTAATCCCAACAAGGACTATGACCAGTTGGAGGGTTTGTATGGACTACCAGAAGCTTAACAAAGCTGCCCGGAAGGACCAGTTCCCCTTTCCTTTTATTAATCAAATGCTTGATAGATTAGCGGAGAAACCTTACTATTGTTTTCTTGATGGTTACTCAGGTTATAACCAAATAGCAATCTCACCGGAGGACCAAGAGAAAATCACCTTCACATGCCCGTATGGCACCCACGCCTTTCGAAGAATGCCGTTTGGGCTCTGCAATGCACCAGCGACCTTTCAACGGTGTATGATGGCAATATTCTCCGACATGGAGGAGGATTTCCTAGAGATTTTCATGGACGACTTTTCTGTCTTTGGAGACAACTTCGAGGATTGTTTAGGCAATTTACAGAAGGTTCTTGAGAGATGCGAAGAGGTGAACTTGGTTTTAAACTGGGAAAAATGCCACTTTATGGTGGATGAAGGAATAGTACTAGGCCATAAGGTGAGCTGTCGCGGCATAGAGGTGGACAGAGCCAAAATAAAGGTCATCAAAAAACTGCCACCACCCACCACAGTAAAAGGGATTCGAAGTTTCTTAGGGCATGTAGGGTTTTATCGAGGATTTATAGCTAATTTTTTGAAGATTACCAAGCCCCTTTACCACCTGTTGGAACAAAATCGTCCCTTTGATTTTAATGCTGAATGTACTGAGGCATTCAGAATACTGAAAGAGAAGCTGGTAACAGCCCCGATCGTACAACCACCAGACTGGAGTTTGCCATTTGAGATAATGTGTGATGCCAGTGATTACGCTGTCGGAGCAGCATTAGGGCAGAGGAAGGATAAGCTCTTCCATGTGATTTACTATGCCAACAAAACATTGAATGATGCCCAAATCAACTACACCACGACAGAGAAGGAGCTATTAGTAGTGGTGTTCTCAATCGACAAGTTTCGTCCGTATATACTTGGAACGAAGGTTGTGGTCCATACATACCATTCAGCACTAAAGTATTTGTTCACGAAAAAGGATGCAAAACCTAGACTAATACATTGGATTCTACTGCTGCAAGAATTTGACATTGACATCAAGGATAAAAAGGGAACAGAGAACCAAGTAGCAGACCACTTGTCAAGGCTGGAGACGGGAATGAGTCAATCCACAGACAAGACCAACATACTGGAGACTTTCCCAGATGAGCAGTTGTTTGCTGCCACCAGCACTGCCGCGACAGCCATGGCGACAGGTAAGCTTTCTGAAACCCCTTGGTATGCTAACATTGTTAATTACATTGTAAGTGGGTTATTACCTCCTGAGCTTAATTACCAAGCAAGGAAGAGATTCCAAAATGATGCAAAACATTATTATTGGGACAAACCTCTTCTTTTCAAGCACTGTGCAGATTAAATTACCAGGAGATGCATACCACAGGACGAACAGAAAGCTGTGCTTCACCACTGTCATGCTTCCCTTTATGGAGGACACCTAGGGGGAAACAAAACTACAGCCAAGGTTCTGTAATCTGGTCTCTATTGGCCCAGACTGTTCAATGATGTGCAAGCTTTTTACAAGAGCTGTGACAAATGCCAAAGGACTGGGAATATATCAAGAAGTCATTAGATGCCACTACAGAACATAATGGAGGTCAAAATCTTCGATGTATGGGGAATCAACTTCATGGGGCCATTCTCAGCCTCTTGTGGGAATTTGTACATCCTACTGACAGTGGACTACGTGTCAAAGTGGGTAGAAGCGATCGCCACTCAAAAGAACGACGCCAAGACTGTGCAAAGATTTCTTCACAAGAACATCTTCTCCAGATTTCACATTCCAAGGGCGATAATTAGTGATGAGGGGAGCCATTTCGATAATAGGGTAATTGCTGCTGCATTAAGAAAATATGGAGTGAAGCACCGAATTACAACAACGTGCCACCCTCAAACCAATGGGCAGTCCGAGATATCAAACAGAGAAGTAAAGAACATACTAGAGAAGATGGTTAAACCCACTCGAAAGGATTGGTCTCTACATCTCAATGATGCACTCTGGGCCTACAGAACAACGTTCAAGACACCATTGGGGATGTCACCCTATCGACTCATCTATGGGAAAACTTGTCATTTACCTGTCGAGATAGAACACAGAGCCTACTGGGCTATCAAGGCAGTGAATATGGACTTGGATAAGGCAGGACACAAAAGGCTACTAGACTTGAATGAGATTGAGGAAATTCGAGCAATGGCCTACGACAATGCCAAGATCTACAAGGATAAAACCAAGAAGTGGCACGACAGGAAGCTGCTGGCACGACAGTTCTGCCTAGGGCAGCAGGTGTTGTTGTTCAACTCTAGGTTGAAGCTCTATCCAGGAAAACTAAAATCTAGATGGTCTGGTCCTTTCCAAGTTGTCCAAGTTTTCCCCCATGGTGCCATTACAATCAAATCACTGAAGGATGTGCACCAGTTCAAGGTCAATGGACAAAGGCTCAAGCATTATCAGGGGGCTGAAGCCGCAAGGATGCAGGAAGTAGTTACTTTAGGAGATGCCCCTCAAGGCATCCCTAATTTAACTTAGTTTTATTTTATTTTATTTTATTTATTTATTAGGAATTAAGATTTTTATTTATTTAATTATTTTAGGAAATAAGATTTTAATTCAGTTTATTTATTTAATTATTTTTATTATTTTTAGGAAATAAAGGAAGCAAAGAAAAGAGGAGGAATGAACCAGCCCACTACATCAACAACAACCCAAAAAGCCCAACGGACAAGCCTGTCGTCACAGCCTGTCACCAGCTATCGCGACAGACGCGAAAAAAACAGCCTGTCACGGAGTTGTCGCGACAGACACGAAAACGAGTGATAGACACATCAGAAACCGCGTAACAGCTGGCCCCGTTATTCGCGCCTGTCGCTACAGTCCTAACGGGCAGAAAACCCCGTTCTATATAAACCCCCACTCTCTTTTCATTTTTCATCTCATTTTCATTCTCTCAACTTGTTTCCCAGATTTTAGATTTCAGAAAACTCTATTTCATTTTGCTACAGTTCCTTGCAATGGCCAGCTGAACAACCCGACGCAGCGCTGCCTCCACCTCTGCCACGGTAGTGTCAACACCAAGCCACAGCGGCATACCCAACCATTTCGCATCCACAGACTCAGCAAAATGGTACTACGGTTCTTTCCAAAAGAGAGAAATATGGGAAGAACGAGGGTTCATTTATACCCAAACGACGAGAGAGCTAGGGCTAGAAAGCTTCATTGCCAAGAAGATCCTCGCCTTCAAGTGGCAGAAATTTGGTGCCCAGCCCGAAGAAATGAACGTAACCCTCGTTCGTGAATTCTACGCTGCCGTCACCATTAAGGATGCCACGACAGTGACTGTCTGAGGCAAAGAGATATCTCTCGAGCCGGCGTACATCAACACGCTATATGGGTTGTACGTGAGCAAGAAGGAGGACGCCCACCAGAGGTTCGTGAACAGTCTATCGTCGGTAGACTATGACGATGTCATGGTAGAAGTGACAAAAGAGGGCATGGAGTGGAACGGAGACCCTAAGCACCGGTGGACTGTGAGGAGGACCCAGCTTACCCCACAAGCCAAGCTGTGGAACCATTTCGTCAAAAAGCACCTCATGCCTACCTTCCACAACACCACTGTCGACCGACAAAGATTAGCCCTTGTCCACTCCATTCTAAACAAGAGGCAAATCAACGTTGGCCGCTACATCCGAGATGAAATCCTCGAGTGTGCTCCCTGACCTGCAGGCCCCCTAGTCTTCCCCTATCTCATCACCACGCTCTGACGGGGCAATAATGTGCCAGAAATCAAAGAGGATGTCAAGATCCGGGGGAAAGGATGGACACATCAGAATCTCTACAGTCTTATGGAATCGAAAGCTGCCACTCCCCTGTCGTATGTAAACCCCTTATGCCGTGACAGAACCGACGACAGACCCTGGCTCCCCTGATCCTGTCATTGCAGAACAAGAGCAGACGATAGTAGCACCACCGGCAGACACCTCCAGCCAGATTCTGACGATGCTGCAACAAATGGAAGCACGACAACTCGGCCTAATGGGATTTCTAAGGGACTTCACTGCCGCCACAGTAAATTTTATCAAGTCTGATTTAAATTTTTCCAATGTGCAATTCCATATTTTCCCAGAAAATCTGTTTGCTGCACCCACACCTGCTGCTAGCCCCAGAACCCCCTATGCTGCCTCCACACCCACACCTGCCACGACTAGCGATGGCGGTAGAAAATCTGCCACTCCCCGAGGAGAGAAAAGGAAGGACCCCTACCAGAGGTTGACCCAAAATATTTTGAAGGGTTCTCCTCCTCCTCCGTCTGGCAGGATTCTGACTCGGAGCCGTAAGTTGTCTGAAACATCTCCAAGGACTTCCCTCCAATGAAAAGGAAGAAGCTGAACGAGACTATCGAAGGACCCTGCCACGACAGATCAGGCAGCAGCAACAACAACGATGATGATCTCGAAGTCCTGGACCAGCCCCCACACATCTCACCTAATCGCGTCCAGCCACCTCGAGAGGCAAAGAAGAAGATGGCCTCCTCGTCTCCCAGCAACCAGCCAGCCTCTGCCGTCAAAGTCACTGCCCGCCGGCAGCTCCAAGTTAGCAGCAGCAACGACGACAGCTCCTCAACTTAAGTTCTTTTACTTATATATTTGTTGTCTTTGCTATTGTTATATCTATTTTGTGATGTATCCTTTATGTTTTTCATTTTTATTATTGTCATGCATTGAAGGCAATGCAACCCTCGAGTTTGAGGATGGGCATCCCTCCATTAATGAACTTGTTAGGTTGTGTCTTTAATTTATGTCTCATTTTAAAGTTTATGTTTATTTTTGTGTCAAAAAAATGAAAATAAAAACAAAATTTTGGCTTAAGTCTTAGAACTGAACATACCTGCCGCGACACACTCTGTCATGATAGTGCCTTTAGGATGTTTTTAGGAACTATTTAGAGCCTTGCTATAGTTCTGATCTTTATAACACCCTTTGTGACTCTTATGCTGTCTAGACTTCAGTAGTGAACTAGAATTGGAAGGTTTACCCACTTGAGTTTCCCCTAGAGGTGCCTAACACTGGATCTAGGAAAGGAACATAAGAAAAGAAAAATTTTAGACTCACTTGCCCACAAAACTGCCTTACAATGATTTCAGGAAGATTTTTCTTTGAGCTTAAGTTAGAAAAAACTAAAGGAGCCTAAGAATTCCCTCCATAAAAGATGAAGTTGAAGGTAAAAAAAAAACTAAAGGGGCCTAAGAATTGCCTCCAAAAAAATGAAATTGAGTCTAAGCTCAGCAAAAACTAAAGGAGCGTAAGAATAGCCTCCAGAAAAAATGAAATTGGCATAAAACTCAAGTTGGTAGCATAACTATTCTGCTAAGCTAAAGGAGTCTAGGCACATGTTTGTTCACAAAACCTGCACACACTGCACAAGAGCTATAGAATTGTTCCGGATAAATCCAGAAACACCCGACAAGGTACTGCTCTTGATAGTGAATGTGTGGTAGGTAATGAAAAGTTCACTGAATAAAGCCAAAACAAAAAAAAGTTTTTATTTTTAGTTAGGTTGTATTTGCTTGAGGACAACCAAGAACTAGAGTTTGGGGGTGTGTTGAGTGTATACAAGTTCTATATTTTACCCCTCATTTACCCATATTTCTGCTGTATTCAAGCATAATTCATTGCATTTAGGATAGAGTTTTGCATATACCTCACAATTAGATAAAATAGCACAGTTGCTACTGATTTTGGTTACTTTTGCAGGCATCTACTGCGGCAGACTCAGGGCAGCAAAAGAGCAGAGGCGGATCGTAGAGCTGGAGTCGAGAAGCAAATGATGCCGTGATTACTGTCGTGGCAGCCATGACGACATAATGTTGAGGTGGAAAAGTGAAGGGGAGCTCGACAGATAGAGGATTTCAAGCCGGTCTGTCGTGGACCACTCCCATATTTTTCTGAGCCCTGAGGCAGAATGAAGGCCAATCCCAGAGTTCTAGGAAGAAACTCAAGGCAAGAAAAGAGGACGAATTCAAGGCATCTACTCAGAATATTTCGTCTTTAATAGAGTTACACTTTAATTCGAAATTGTATTCTTGCCATATTAGAAAAATTGAACCCAAGGCCTATATAAAGGCATGTAGTTCGACCTAGGGAAGGATATCTCATTCCTAGTCCTCTTCCCCTAAACCCTTGTCGTTTTCCCTTCTTCACCATGTTCTAAACTTCCCTAGGGCTAAGGGTTGACTCTGTAAAGTAGTTGCAAGGATTATATTGTTTTAGGAATTTCCTGTCAAGTAATAAAAGCTTCAAGTTTATTTATTCTGGTTTTTCATATCTCACAAGAGTATCGGGAGAGCATTGTGAGGTTATCCATTTGTTTGATATCGGGAGAGTCAAGCATACGAGCGAAATAAATACCCGTTTTCCAGCTTATGGTTAAACCATCTTGGCTTAGGGATAAGCTCAAGGTTAAGTGGCTAAAGAAGAATTCAACAACATTGGTGTTCACCCTTTGATTCACGCCGGGAGGTATCATCCAAGAAGTGCTCATCAACAGAACTTGGGCCTAGGGATAGGACAAGTCATAACAGGGATTCTTGCCAAGCTTGAAGTATAAAGTTGTTGATCGCTGCCGCAACACCAACAGACCTCTGCCGCGACAGGTGCTGCCGTGATAGGAAGGACGACAGAAGACATAAGTTTCTCTAACAGTGCAACACCTGCACTACGGAGCAAATCAATACCAGCCTATTCTGTAAATCTGATTTCTCTATCTTTTACTTTAGTTGTTTCCCAAGATTACTTCAACCATTCAATGAAACTATTTCTTCCTCATGTGCAACAATTCAAGGATAGAGTTATTTCCAGTCCTTGTGGAGACGATATCTGATACTCTCGTATCAATTTACTACTTGCATCGTGTACACTTGCACTATTTACGATAGGATTCTTTTACACGCAACAATTGTAAAAGATAGGAGTTATTTTACGTTGCCAAGATATGCTACCTTGGCGGGTATGGCGGGTGGCAAACTACGACCCTGTCACGCGACCGCAGCAGGTCATTACCACTGGAGGGGTGTACTGTCTCGACAGGTGGAATGGAAAGAAGTCCTAGCGACAAGTTTGGCAGATACTGTAAGTTCGGCAGGATAGTCGACAGTGATCCCTCATATATCTAGGTTAGGATGCTCGAGAGCTAACGTGATGTAGGCAATATCTAGCAATCTCAGCTTCAACCTAACACAGGCTAGTCATCTCGGTTGGTAATCCGTTTTAGCCGCTGAGACTTGTGGGCTGGTGTTGAACCAACTTAGTCACGCCTCAGCACGTTGTGACCGTACTTAACCCTTTCGTGAGCCTTGCACTTTCGTACCCGACAAATGGATTCTCTCAAACGACTGGTGTAGAATGAATGAAAGAATGAAAAACAATGGATTGAGTAAACTTGGAATATTTTATTGAAAAATAACTCAAGACCCTAAACAACCGTTTCACACTAGTTTACAACATAACCCTAACCCAAATGGAGTTTAGAACATGGCGGCGGCGAAGAACACAAGAAAAGTCTATATAAAACCTAAGATAATTTGAACTAGGAGTACAATGGGTATTTATAGACTAGATACTAGGTTAAGTCCTCCTTAAAGTAGAAGTCCTCTAAAGTAGCTTTCACTCTTTAATATGACTTCAAGTTCCGACTTCTTTGCATGGAATATGGACTCTATCTCGTTTTCCTTAGCCCGAAAGTAAGCGTGAGAATTTTGCTTCGGCAGCCCTAGCCGCTGCTACAGACGTCGGCAAATTATATGAACACCGACGATAGATTCATAAGTTTTAGCTCTACAGATTGTGCTCCGGTTCTCCCAACTTCCATAGTCAGCTGCCGTGGGCAGCAAGGTCGGCGGCAACTCAGCTCGGCAGGTGCTTGGCAACAACTATCTTCTGTTGGAACTGCTTCAATACTGCTCATGAGTTTGCTCCTCAGCATTGTGTCCTCCGCTCCTCGGTTCCCTCTTTCAGCTGTTAGTACCTACATACAATAGTACACTAAAACAATATCTCTTGTTCATCAAATAAATGATAAGTTATAAAAGTAAGGCATAACAATGAAAAACTGCAAAATGCTATGCATGAACCTAATTATGCCTAAAATGTGCTTAAAAAAGTAATAATAAGAGTTGGAATGTGCATGAAATGTAGGACTTTTGGACACTTTACATCCGACCTACCTAAGTGGCCGGTGGCGACTCCAAATTTTTATAGTTTTCCGAAACTCGAATTTTCCAAAAGAAATTCCCCTTTTAAATAAATCTTTTTCAAAAGCGGGATACTTGAAAGGTTTTCAAGAAAGAAAAAAAGTTATTACACCATCCAAGCCTCGGAGGCTGCAGGAGACAATCCACGATAATCAACGCCTCCTAAACTTAACAAGCATTCCAACGACAAACCTAATTGCCCAGCAAAAGGTGCTTGCACTTGCACTCAACAAACATCAGCCTAGTATGCCCCAGTCATCGTCTGTACCAAAGGCGTCAAATCACCCAACACATGACCAACTTGCCCATGTTGTAGTTGTTCCGCACCCCAGGCGAAGGTGGTGAAGGAGGCAAATTCCCACCAGGTAGAACCTCGTTCTCCTGATTTCCTTGCTCACCAGCAGGAGAAATCGTACTTGAACATAGCCCTCTCCTCGGTCCCATTGTTCTATTATAATTAAGGCATGATAATAAAACAAAACAAGAAATCATGCCAGCTTCAAGCAAGGATCCATGACTTCGAATTCAATTTAAAAACACTTTAATATAGTAATAAGGAAATGGGCATCCCACTTTCCCCCAAACATAACATAAGGCATACAACATACATATCACATATATTGTGCATCGCAATTAATCAAATTTAGCCCACAACATCATCATGTATATAACAACTCACAGATACATCACAATCATTATACATGGCATCATCATCATTATATCAACATTATCATGCTTATAACATCCACCGTGCAGGCAACATCACCAATTATATGAAATTACATCACATCGACTTATCATTAACTTACCATCATCCCATTCTTTCGAAACCTAGCTCTGATACCACCAAATGTAACCCCCTCGACCCGGCCTAGCCCATAGACCGAACCAAATAGGTCACACGGGGAATATTGAAGTAAACCATGATGGTTACCTCAATAAACAATCCTATTTTTTCTTTTTATCTTATCTAGATGTTAATTAGAATCCTATGTGTTGAACATTACAACGGAACATTCGTAACTCGATCAAACATCAATTTCATTCAATTACAGATTTTAGGGACCAATTTGTAATTTTTCTTATTTATAGGGATTTAAGCCATTTTTGTGTTATCATCCTTTAATTAGCCACATTACATGCATCTTTGTCAAAACCCATCTCAAAATAATCATTCATGCCCATCTAATTTCATCCACAATATTCAAGGACCAAAATGCAAAGAATCAGAACTTCAGAATATTTCATCAACCAACATAACTGCCAGTCGTTTCAGTACATGTTTCCCTGTATCGAAACAGGTCCTCACGGCACTGAACACGGGCCCATATCGAAACAACCTCGAGTTGTTTCAGAACACTGGTTTCTAGTAGCAAAACGTACCGGAACAGACTTACCCCGTTTCGAAACCCTTAGGCCATTTCAGGCTCACTGTTTCGGTATAAACTCAAGTGTACCGAAACACCTGGGCCTGTAATGACACTTTTTGCTGGTTTTTCACACTTAAATCCATCCTAAACCAATCCATCATGCTTCCAACATGCATACATCATATTTAAACATCAATCCTTAAACATTTTTCGCATATTCAACTCCAAGTCATGGAAAATTGCATCAAAGCTAAACTATAGGCATGCAACCTAGCAAATAAGCCACTCAAGAGTCAAAACTCAAACCAATGCACAATCCATCAAATATAGGCCTTTTACAAGTATAAAACCATAAAGCAAATATGCTCAAAAAGGGTGTTCATACACATCACCCAAATAAACCATGGAACCCCCATTGCTCTTATTACTCTAGTCCATAACCGAAACATACATTCAAAACGAAGTCTTCTATGACCCCCTTGCAAGTTGTTGCCTCCAAGCACTCAAGTTTCTAACACTTAACTTAAGCCTTTCGATGCATAGTTACCATATACAAAGCTTAAAGAGTAAAACATGCATTTTCATGTTATACATCCATATTCATTTCCATACTCATTTCTCAAAAATATATCGGATACAAAGATTCCCAAGTGTTTTCCCAACATTTCATACATTCTTACCGACATCTCAAGGTTCACACACAGGAGCTACCCTCCACCGTTGTGACACCCATGGTGGAGTATTCGGTACACAGTATAAACCCTTCAACACCACTCATCGGTAGATGTATAACCCCACTAACAAGAGACGAGACACTATACACTTTCCTCAATCGTTAGAGTACTTGGATGGAGTATTCAGTACACTCACAACCCCTCAACATCCAAGGTGACTTGTTTATAGTGCACTCAATCCTATAGCTGGCTAACTATATCTGATTTCTTTTATAAACCATTTTTAAAACATCACTTGCCAATATAATTCTCATTTTGCACAAACCTCACTATTTTCAAAGCATTACCAATATGCCACATTTCCGAGCATCAAACCATGCTTCATAAATCATGTATAATCATATACATACATGGATCACTTACCATGTGCATCCTTCATCATTATAACATCAAAAACAGTAAATCACTTACTTTGAAACATGCTTTAAACAAAAGGTAAACACATTTAAAAATCAAGTGCATCAACAAACTCATAATAGCACAATCTGAGGGGGGAAATAACTTTACTTAATTCTGAACTCAGTAAAGCATTTCAAGCTTACATTAAGTTCCGAAAACAACCTTTTAAGTGTTCCAAAGCTGGAAAACTCATTTCTAGTCACCGACTAGCGAAACTAAGATTCGCCGACGCGAATTTAAGCGTCTGAAGCCCCCGGATCTTCACCGATTGCTTTTTATGTATTCTCCCCTATTTTTACCACACAAGAACAGAGGATTAATGCATCATTACGCATTAAAATCACCAGCAACTTAAACAATCTCGATGTTCTGCCCAAAATACCCATCCAAAACAACTGAAATCAACTTCGATTACTCTCTAAACTCAACCCAGCCATAATCTAACACTTCCATCACATTTTAACCATCCAAAAACATCCTAATTTCATCCTTAAACCTCCAACAACTAAGATTTCACAATTCCAAGCCAAAAACCCCCAACTAACAATCTAAACTATTAGAGATCCAACCTAATCCGGAATTATTATGATTAAGCTTTTACTTTAACATCATTTAACATCCAAAACAACTTTAAAATCATTCCCAAAGTAATCAAAACAATGCCCAACGAAATACTTAGAAAATCATCAATTAAAGCTATTTTAACCAATTTTTCATTAATCAAATCATAAAACTCAGTTAATAACTATATTTAGGAAGCACAAGACTTGGGAATTTCATTAAAGAACCTTTATTAGAGGGTTCATCAGCTCTTACCTCCAATCTTAGCTTTTCCCCTCAATTGACAAGGATTTTGCAAGAAAACTTCAAAGCTATATTGATTAAATTGGTAGATCACTTTAGGAAATCAAAAGGAAGAGAAAAAGGTTATAAGATTTGAGATCTTTGAGAGAAAAGAAGGTGTTTGGTTGTTTAGAAGTGAGGAAATGAAAGTTACGTAAAATCCTTTTGATCTCAAAAATTCTTTTTAATTAAAAGCTTTTTTTTTCTTTTTAGTTCTTTTTAATAATGCTATTTAAAATTGGTCAAATAAAGGGAAAATGCTTTTAAATACATGTAAGCTCCCTAAAGATTCTAATTCTTGTCCCCTTTTTAATTTAGTCCTTAAAAACCAATTTTGCACCTTTTACAAAATGGCCACTTTTCTGAAATCTCAAACTTTCAAAACTTATTTTCCGAAATTGATTTTACTTTCCCTCAATATATATTTAAATAGGATTTAAGATATTTTTCACACAATTTATCACATTCTGAACTAAGATTTCCTTGAAATGACCCCCAACTGACTCGAATCTCTAATCTAGATTTATCGAGCCCTAAACCGCCCTTAAAATCTTTAGGCCCAAAATCGGGGCGTTACAGTGGACGTTGAGGAGCTGAAGGATGTAGATAGTGAGGGGTCAATGCCCAGATATGCTTGCAGCTCTTCAATGAGCTCGAGGTCTCGTCCGACAGAATCTTTGTACAAGTCCTGAGTATAGTAGCAGTAGGAGTTGGTGATGTCTAAAAGGAAGGAGGAGTGGCCCGACAAATTGGTTGTTGCACCTTTAAAGAATCGTCGCTAACCTTGTGGATCGGGCTAGTGGGAATTGAGAGTTCAAGGTGCATGAGTTCCTTGCCCTTGTCTTGGGCTCTCGCCCGCTTACTCAGTCAAGGGGGAGCAGACATAGAAGGGCTAATCTTCCTCTTCCTTGTCCTGGCAGTAGCAACATGAGGACTGGGGGAGTTTCTTCTTCTTCTTCTTCTTCTTCTTCTCTTCCTTCTTTACTTCATTCTTCACTCACGTCTTCTTTATCTTCCTCATCTTTATCTCTATCATCATCTTCTCTAGGTGATCAGTTGGTAAAGATCTCGACAAAATTTTGTTATGGAAATATTGTGAACGCTTCGGTCGACCCTGGGGACAATTGTTTCAGCATGGCTCTCACAGCCAGATAATTTGCTCTAATATATTCAAAAATGGCCAGAAAAATTCCTGTAACACCCCAATTTTGGGCTTAGAAGTTTAGGGTCTGAACCAGACCAGTTTGATTTTCGGTTCGAATATAAAAGGAGGTTTTAGGGAAAGCCTAGTTCGGGATGCTTTAAAAATATGGAAAAATATCTAAAAATCATCTTTTAATATATATAAGAGAGCGGTGGAATCAATTTTACAAAATAAGGTTTGGAAATACAACATTTTGGATTAGTGACTAAAATGTGATTTTTGAAAAGTTCAGTGGTGACTGTTTTATAAGGATTGAAACTTTGAATCTTTAAGGAGCTAATTTACCCAAAAAGGATTTCTCCGGATTTTTCCTTAATTAAAGAGATTTAATTAATGTTTAATTAATTAAATGAAAAAGAGAAAACCACTTTTTAGATTTTCATAACTAACTTTTCTTAAAATTTTCTCATCTCTTTTTCTCTCAAAATTCCCTCATCCAAACACTTTTCTCCAATAACTTTTCCATTGATTTTCACTCCAATTGATGAGGTTTCAATCATCAATTAATTCCTAATCCATTCTACATCAAATCCTTTTGATTTGCTTATTGGATTTGCAAGAAAATTGGCTCAAATCAAGGAGAAATCACCATTTAGAGGTAAGGTTGTTCTTCTCCTCTAAATACTCAGTTCTTTACTGAAATTCCCAAGTTATCAATCCTTAATTTAAGTTTCATAAATGGTTTTAATGACATGAACTTGATTTTGGCTTAAAACTCAAGATTTGGAGGAAATCTTGAAGAATTTCGTTGTGATTGTTTGGGCTCTGTTTTGAGATGGTTCTTAAATGTATTTTGGGTGTCAAATGATGTGTAAATGAGGTTTGATCAATGCAATCCCGAATAGGTTGTGTTTCCTAAGTTTTTGCTTATGAAAATGGTGGTTTTGGGGATGATCTTGGTGTTCTGTTATAGCTGGAGGTATAAGGACGAGTTTAGGTTCATTTTGGATGTTAATTGATATTTAGAAATGGTTAGAAGTGATGGATCTTGACTGGGTTATGTTTTGGAAGAGTTTGGAGGTGATTTCGGTTGTGTTTGGTAGCCGAAATGTTAGTTTTGGTTAGAGCAGCGAGTTTAGGTGTGATGGCTGAAGATTTTAATGCATGATGATGCATTAATCCTCTGCTTTGATGTGTTTAAAACAAGGGAGACATCTTCGGATATCTCTGGAGTTGATCCGGAGGCTTGATCGGCGTTTCGGCAAGCTTGCGAAACGGAATTGGTGAGTGAAGTTGGGTTTCCAGCTTTGAAACAAATGTTTGAAGGTTTTGGGAGCTTAGTTTAAGTCTAAGCAACTTAACTAAGCTCGAGAGTCAGTTTTCGAAAAAACTCTCTTGGATGAACCATGAGGTGGTTGGATGCATTGTCTTTAATTTGCATGTTTAAATTCTGTTTTAAAAGCATGTTTTAGCATGGTTAATGCTGGTTTTGAAAGCCATGTGTTGAAGGATGCTCAAGGTAAGAGATCCTTGGTTTGACATTTGTAAATGTGGTTTTGATGCATAATGATGAATGATGTTTAAATGGCTTTGATTATTGCTTTAAAACAGTGAATTGTTGATGATAAATGATGTATATTGGCAAGTGATGTGTTGGTTTTAAAGTACTTGAATCGGATATAGTTAGCCGGCTATAGGATTGGGTGCACCGTGAATAAAGTCACCTTGGATATTGAGGGGTTGTAATTGTACCGTAAACTCCGTCCAAGTACACTAACGAGAAAGGTAAGATCACAATGGTGGTTAAAAGTCCATGTGTGGATCTTGTGTTGTGTGTCCCGTGTTCTCGTTAGTGGAGTTATACAACTACCGATGAGTGATGTTGAGGGGTTGTGATTGTACCGTTAAACTCCACCTTGTGTGTTCGGTAGTGTGTATGAAGTGTATAGGACAACGCTTGTAATCCGCGTATCGGATTGTGTTTTATGTTGTAAATGGTTATGGATGATCACTTGAAGGCCAATATGACATGTTGATTTTAATGAAGCATGAGATGCTTGTTATGTATGCAAGGTTGCATGAATAATGATGATTATGTGATGGAAAGCTTTGTGAAAAGTGTTTTATAAAATGCATTATTGTGTTGTTTCTTTAGAGCATGCCTCACTAAGCAATTGTGCTTACGCTCTCTCTCTTGAACCAATAATGCATATAATTGAGGTGTTTGAAGGCAACAAGGAGGCTAAGAGTCCAAGGGAAACTAAGCTCATGTATGGTGATGTTTTCATAACACTATTAGTTTTTGATATTTTGGCAATGGGAACCTAGGATGTGTTTTGGGAGATGTTTTGGACTCCCTAATTGTGGATTGATGCTTTTAATGTTTTGGGATTTGTAAATGGCCTTTTTATGCTTGTTTTGGTGTTTTGAAGGTTGTTTGATTTTGGAAATTAGGATACATGCCTATAGACTTGTGGAATTCCATGTTTGATGTTATGAATGTGTTTTGAAGATGCAAACATGTACCTTATATGTATGATGACTTGTTGGCGTGTTTAGGAAGTCATTAGGATGTGTTTGAATGGTTTAATGTGTGTAAAACCAGCAAAATCTGCAGCTTCTGGGCAGACCGTATCGGAACAGGCATTGGCGTTTCGAAACGGGGGCCTGTAATGGCTTGGGTGTTTCGAAACAACTGATGTCCGTATCGAAACGGTTTGGCCACTGGAAGGCCCTGTTTCGAAATAGGTCTCGAAACGAACCCGTGTTTCGGAACGATCAACACCGTTTCGAAACAGGGGATCGTTGGGCACCGATTTGAATGGTTTTGAGGTTTGTAAGCTTTACGTTTTAGTCCCGAAAATTGTATTTGCAATTGCACGAGTTTGAGATGTCCGATTGAGGTGAAATTTAACAGGGAAGCATTAAACATGACTAATTAAATGATGGTAACCTTAAAATCAGTTAAGACCTTCTAATTTTCAGAATTTACATTTTGGTCCCTAACATTTGTATTTTGTGCAATTGAGTCCCTTATTGTAATTCGATCGTTGTGCTTTTCACGTAAGTGTTTCATCAGAGTACGCTTAGGGTTAATGTGCATCTAGACAAGATTAAAAAGAAAAAAAGGGTCGTTAATCAAGGTTGACTTTTGGGTTGACTTTGGTTTTCCCCGTGTAATCTTCGTAGTTCAGGTCAACCGTCTAGGCCGGGCTAAGGGGGTTACATTTGGTGGTAACAGAGCTGAGTTCTCGAGTAAATGGGAATGGTTATGTGAGTGATATATGTGTGATTGCATGATGTGCCTTTTAAATGAAAGTATGATTTGTGAATTGTAAAGCATGTTGCAATTGTGATGCTATGCTATGTTGAAGCATGTTAGAGGAACCCATTGCCATATCAAAACTAATGAAAGGAATTGTTTTTGGAAAATGAGCTTGAGAACTTGGATTACTTACCTTGTTGAGCCTAATTATGTTTATTGCATTTGTGTCAGTGCATTGTAGTTTCTTGTAAATGGGTCCTCGTAGAGAAATGAGGATGAACACGAGAGCTATGGCTAAGAATGAGAACGAGGAAAACATTGAGAATGTTGTGGATATACCTCCTACTCCTGGTGGTGGACCGCCCGGTGGTGGTGGTGCTGAAGGTGATGGTGCTGGGGTCGCTGGACCTGAAGCTGTGCAGGGGCAAGCTGCTCCTGACATGACTGTACTGATACAGGCTATTGCTGGAGCCTTTCAGGCAGCAGTAGCTGAAGCTCACGGAGCTGTGCATCAGGGTGATGCTAACGTGAGATTACCTTTGGAACGACTTCGCAGTTTGGGAGGGACTGAGTTAAGAGGTTTATCTCCTGAAGGTTCTGAATCTTGGTTGGAAAGCACCAAGAAGATATTGGGACAAATGAACTGCAATGATGTGCAGAAGTTAGGTTGTGTAGTATCGATGTTACATGATGATGCGTATACTTGGTGGACGACCACTGTCTCCGGAATGGAGGAAGTTGATGTGACTTGGACGTTCTTTCTGAACGCGTTCAAGCGAAAGTATCTAGGTGTGCGATACCTGGATGAGAAGAAAAGAGAATTCATGTCTCTTGTGCAAGGAAGCATGAAGATGGCTGAGTACGAGATCCAGTTTGTCCGTCTTAGTCAGTACGCACCTGAGATTATCCCTGATGAGCGGGAGAGGTGTGAACGTTTCCGATATGGTTTGGTGACGGACGTGAAGACCTTTATGCTTGCAGCTGAGTACACGGATTTTGATGTGTTGGTGAGTAGGGCGAAGGACATTGAGCAGAATCTGGGCCTGTCTTCCAGAGGTGTTAGTTCTAGCTCGGGCAAAAGAGCTGCTGAGTATAGTTCCGGTGGTGGACGGAACAAGAGAGGACGGGATAAGAGGTATCAGTCTTCTGCTAGGCGTGGTAGTAGAGGGCATGATGCGCCTGTTCATGGAGACAGGATGAGAGCTGATCAGAACACGTGTTGGACGTGTGGATCGCGTGGCCATTTGAGGCATGATTGTCCTCGAGCAGCGAGGGAGGTTCAGGCTCTTGTTGCAGTGACCGGTAACTCGTGCTGGAATTGTGGTTCGGCAGACCACATGAGGAGGGAGTGTCCTTTGCTGGCCGGTGGTGGGCAGGGACGTGCTCCTGGGGTTGTTGCACCACAGAGAGGTCGTGGGCGCGGCCGTGGTAACTTCCAGCGCAGAGAAGATGGTGGAAGAAATGTGGCGCATGTGGTGGTTGTTCAACCTGAGGGTGGCGGCCAGGCTCGAGTGTATGCTCAGCGAGAGGGGAGAAATGACACGGATGAGATCGCAGGTACCTTTACTTTGCAATCCTTGTCATTACTTTCCTTGATTGATTCTGGATCTACACACTCATACATATTGCGTGAACATGCTCAATTGCTTGGTTTACTTGTTGAGTCTTTGGATGTTGGTATGCGTGTAACTAGTTCTTTTGGTGAGACCGTTGTGACACGAAAGTTGTATAGAAGATGTCCTTTGGTAGTGCAAAACCATGCTTTTCTTGTTGACCTCATGGAATTGCCATTCTATGGTTTTGATGTAATCCTTGGTATGGATTGGCTTGTTGAACATCGAGCTGTGGTGGATTTTGAGAACAAGCGAGTTTCGTTGAAGCTTGCGGATGATTATGAGGTAGTGGTGGTTGGTGAGAATGTGAAGTTTCTTGCCAATGTGGTGTCTACATTGGAAGCGAGCCGTATTCTGAGGCAAGGATGTAAGGCTTATCTGGCCTTTTTATGAATCCTAGCTCTAAGAAGTTACGAGTTCAAGCTATCAGGACTGTGCGAGAGTTTCTTGGTGTGTTTCCGGAGGAGTTACCTGGTTTGCCTCTTAGTCGAGAGGTGGAGTTTGGTATTGAGCTGTATGAAAACACGACTCCAGTGTCCATTACCCCTTATCGAATGGCACCCAAGGAGTTGAAAGAGCTGAAGATGCAACTTCAGGAGTTGCTTGATCGTGGTTTTATTCGGCCGAGTGTGTCACCTTAGGGTGCACCGGTCTTGTTTGTGAAGAAGAAGGATGGCACTATGAGAATGTCCATCGATTACCGTTAACTGAATAAGTTGACTATCAAAAATCGGTATCATTTGCCGAGGATTGATGATCTTTTTGATCAACTTCGGGGAGCGACTGTGTTCTCTAAGATTGACTTAAGGTCTGGTTATTACCAGCTCAAAGTGAAGGATGTGGATGTGCCAAAAACAACCTTTAGGACGAGGTATGGGCATTATGAGTTCCTTGTGATGCTGTTTGGCTTGACGAATGCTCCTGCAGCTTTTATGGACATGATGAATAGAGTGTTCCATGAATACTTGGACAAGTTTGTTGTGGTGTTCATTGATGATATCCTTGTGTACTCTCGTACCGGGGAGGAGCATGAGGGGCATTGGAGGATTGTGTTGCAGGCTTTCTTGGAGAATCAACTTTATGCTAAGCTGAGCAAGTGTGAATTCTGGCTTAGGGAAGTTATTTTCCTTGGGCATGTGGTTTCTGCTGAGGGGATTCGTGTCGATCCTCAGAAGATTGAGGCAGTGATGAATTGGAAGCCTCCTAAGTCTGTTCATGAAGTCCGTAGTTTCCTTGGGTTGGCAGGATACTACCAGAGGTTTGTGGATGGATTTTCAAAGATTGCTGCACCTTTGACGAAGTTGTTGCAGAAGGATGTCAAGTATGAGTGGACAGAAGCGAGACAACATGCTTTTGAGAAGCTTAAGGAAGCTTTGACGCAAGCTCCTATCTTGGTTCAACCTGAATCAGGGAAAGAGTTTGTGGTGTATAGTGACGCATCCTATGTTGGTTTGGGGTGTGTGTTGATACAAGAGGGTAAGGTGGTGGCTTATGCATCGCGCCAGTTGAAGGTGCATGAGCGCAATTATCCTACGCATGATATTGAGTTAGCTGCGGTTGTCTTTGCCTTGAAAATTTGGAGACATTATCTGTATGGTGAGAAGTGTACTGTGTACACGGATCACAAAAGTTTGAAGTATCTGATGTCACAGAAGGAGTTGAATCTTAGGCAACGACATTGGGTGGAGTTGCTTAAAGATTACGATTTAACGATCGAGTACCATCCGGGAAAAGATAATGTTGTAGCGGATGCCTTGAGTATGAAAGTGGCAGTGGAGTTGAAGGCTATGTTTGCCAGTTTGAGTATTTCGCGAGATGGAGGTCTTGTGGCTGAATTGCAAGTGAAACCATCTTTGGTTCAGTTGATAAAGGATAAGCAGTTGTTGGATGATTCCTTGGTGCCACATGTTCAGGATATTGCTGAGGATAGACCATCGGATTTCTGTTTTAATGATGATGGAGTTCTATGTTTTGGGAGTCGGATAGTAGTGCCAAATGATGCTGAGTTGAGGCGTGCTATTATGACTGAAGCACATAGTAGTCCTTTTGCTACGCACCCCGGTAGTACAAAAATGTATCGTGATCTTAAGGATGAGTACTATTGGGTGGGATTGAAGAAGGATGTTGTGGAGTATGTGAGTAGGTGCATGGTTTGTCAGCGAGTTAAGGCTGAGCATCAGTTTCCTTCTAGGTTGTTGCAACCGTTGAAGATTCCTGAGTGGAAGTGGGAAAGGATTACCATGGACTTTGTGTCTGGTTTGCCTTTGTCGCCATCGAAGAAGAATTCGGTGTGTGTGATTGTGGATCGCCTTACGAAGTATGCTCATTTCTTACCTGTGCATACTACGTACACTTTGGACAAGCTTGCAGAGTTGTACATTGCTGAGATTGTGCGGCTGCATGGTGTGCCAAAGTCTATTGTTTCGGATAGAGATCTGAGGTTTACATCGCGTTTCTGGGAATGTTTGCATCAAGCTTTGGGTACACGGCTAAATTTCAGTACTTCTTATCATCCATAGTAAGATGGACAGTCTGGGCGTGTTATCCAAGTGCTGGAAGATATGTTGCGGTGTTGTGTGATTGAGTTTCAAGGCTCTTGGGAGAAGCATTTGCCTTTGGTGGAGTTTGCTTATAACAATAGCTACCAGGCAAGTATTCAAATGGCACCTTATGAAGCCTTGTACGGGAGGAAGTGCAGAACTCCTCTTTGTTGGGCTGAAACAGGTCAGAAGTTGGTTTCAATGCCCACTTTGTTGAAAGGAACCACCGAGAAGGTGAAGCTCATTTGTGAGCGATTGAAGGCAGCTTCTGATCGACAGAAGTCTTACGCGGATTTGAAGCGTAAGGAGATTGAGTTTGCGGTAGGTGATCGCGTGTTCTTGAAAGTTTTGCCTTGGAAGAAGGTGATGAGGTTTGGCCGGAAGGGTAAGTTGAGCCCTAGGTACATTGGACCATACGAGGTGATTGAACGTGTGGGTCGTGTTGCGTACAAGCTGAGGTTGCCGCAAGAGTTGGAAAAGATTCATGATGTGTTTCATGTCTCTATGCTTCGAAGGTATAGATCGGATCCTTCGCATGTTATGCCTGTGGAGGAAGTGGAGTTAAATCCAGACTTGACCTATGATGAGGAACCGGTTGAAATTCTGGATTCGGACAGTAAAGTTCTTCGAGGCAAGACCATTGAATTGGTTAAGGTGTTGTGGAAGCATCGTGGTGTTGAGGAAGCCACGTGGGAGAGAAAGGATGACATGAAGAAGCAGATTCCGTACCTTTTTCCTCCAGGTAAATTTCGAGGACGAAATTTCTTAAGGGGGGAGAGTTGTAACACCCCAATTTTGGGCTTAAAAGTTTAGGGTCTGAACCGGACCGATCTGATTTTCGGTTCGAATATAAAAGAAGGTTTTAGGGAAAGCCTAGTTCGGGATGCTTTAAAAATATGGAAAAATATCTAAAATTCCTCTTTTAATATATATAAGAGAGCGGTGGAATCAATTTTACAAATTAAGGTTTGGAAGTACAACATTTTCGATTAGTGACTAAAATGCGATTTTTGAAAAGTTCAGTGGTGACTGTTTTGTAAGGATTGAAACTTTGAATCTTTAAGGAGCTAATTTACCCAAAAAGGATTTCTCTAGATTTTTCCTTAATTAAATAGATTTAATTAATGTTTAATTAATTAAATGAAAAAGAGAAAACCACTTTTTAGATTTTCATAACTAACTTTTCTTAAAATTTTCTCATCTCTTTTTCTCTCAAAATTCCCTCATCCAAACACTTTTCTCCAGCAAATTTTCCATTGATTTTCACTCCAATTGATGAGGTTTCAATCATCAATTAATTCCTAATCCATTCTACATCAAATCCTTTTGATTTGTTTATTTGATTTTCAAGAAAATTGGCTCAAATCAAGGAGAAATCACCATTTAGAGGTAAGGTTGTTCTTCTCCTCTAAATACTCAGTTCTTTACTGAAATTCCCAAGTTATCAATCCTTAATTTAAGTTTTATAAATGGTTTTAATGATATGAACTTGATTTTGGCTTAAAACTCAAGATTTGGAGGAAATCTTGAAGAATTTCGTTGTGATTGTTTGGGCTCTGTTTTGAGATGATTCTTAAATGTATTTTGGGTGTCAAATGATGTGTAAATGAGGTTTTATCAATGCAATCCCGAATAGGTTGTGTTTCCTAAGTTTTTGCTTATGAAAATGGTGGTTTTTGGGATGATCTTGGAGTTCTGTTATAGCTGGAGGTATAAGGACGAGTTTAGGTTCATTTTGGATGTTAATTGATGTTTAGAAATGGTTAGAAGTGATGGATCTTGGATGGGTTATGTTTTGGAAGAGTTTGGAGGTGATTTCGGTTGTGTTTCGGTTGTGTTTGGTAGCCGAAATGTTAGTTTTGGTTAGAGCAGCGAGTTTAGGTGAGATGGCTGAAGATTTTAATGCATGATGATGCATTAATCCTCTGCTTTGATGTGTTTAAAACAAGGGAGACATCTTCGGATATCTTTGGAGTTGATCCGGAGGCTTGATCGGCGTTTCGACAAGCTTGCGAAACGGAATTGGTGAGTGAAGTTGGGTTTCCAGCTTTGAAACAAATGTTTGAAGGTTTTAGGAGCTTAGTTTAAGTCTAAGCAACTTAACTAAGCTCAAGAGTAAGTTTTCGGAAAAACTCTCTTGGATGAACCATTAGGTGGTTGGATGCATTGTCTTTAATTTGCATGTTTAAATTATGTTTTAAAAGCATGTTTTAGCATGGTTAATGCTGGTTTTGAAAGCCATGTGTTGAAGGATGCTCAAGGTAAGAGATCCTTGGTTTGACATTTGTAAATGTGGTTTTGATGCATAATGATGCATGATGGTTAAATGGCTTTGATTAATGCTTTAAAACAGTGAATTGTTGATGATAAATGATGTATATTAGCAAGTGATGTGTTGGTTTTAAAGTACATGAATCGGATATAGTTAGCCGGCTATAGGATTGGGTGCACCGTGAATAAAGTCACCTTGGATGTTGAGGGGTTGTAATTGTACCGTAAACTCCGTCCAAGTACACTAACGAGAAAGGTAAGATCACAATGGTGGTTAAAAGTCCATGTGTGGATCTTGTGTTGTGTGTCTCGTATCCTCGTTAGTGGAGTTATAAAACTACCGATGAGTGATGTTGAGGGGTTGTGATTGTACCGTTAAACTCCACCTTGTGTGTTCGGTAGTGTGTATGAAGCGTATGGGACAACGCTTGTAATCCGCGTATCCGATTGTGTTTTATGTTATAAATGGTTATGGATGATCACTTGAAGGCCAATATGACATGTTGATTTTAATGAAGCATGAGATGCTTGTTATGTATGCAAGGTTGCATGAATAATGATGATTATGTGATGGAAAGCTTTGTGAAAAGTGTTTTATAAAATGCATTATTGTGTTGTTTCTTTAGAGCATGCCTCACTAAGCAATTGTGCTTATGCTCTCTCTCTTGAACCAATAATGCAGATAACTGAGGTGTTTAAAGGCAATAAGGAGGCTAAGAGTCCAAGGGAAACTAAGCTCATGTATGGTGATGTTTTCATAACACTATTAGTTTTTGATATTTTGGCAATGGGAACCTAGGATGTGTTTTGGGAGATGTTTTGGACTCCCTAATTGTGGATTGATGCTTTTAATGTTTTGGGATTTGTAAATGGCCTTTTGATGCTTGTTTTAGTGTTTTGAAGGTTGTTTGATTTTGGAAATTAGGATGCATGCCTATAGACTTGTGGAATTCCATGTTTGATGTTATGAATGTGTTTTGAAGATGCAAACATGTACCTTATATGTATGATGACTTGTTGGCATGTTTAGAAAGTCATTAGGATGTGTTTGAATGGTTTAATGTGTGTAAAACCAGCAAAATATGCAGCTTCTGGGCAGACCGTATCGGAACAGGCATTGGCGTTTCGAAACGGGGGCCTGTAATGGCCTGGGTGTTTCGAAACGGCTGGTGTCCGTATCGAAACGGTTTGACCACTGGAAGGCCCTGTTTTGAAACAGGTCTCGAAACGAACCTGTTTTTCTGAACAGTCAACACCGTTTCGAAATAGGGGACCGTTGGGCACTGATTTGAATGGTTTTGAGGTTTGCAAGCTTTACGTTTTAGTCTCGAAAATTGTATTTGCAATTGCATGAGTTTGAGATATCCGATTGAGGTGAAATTTAGCAGGGAAGCATGAAACATGACTAATTAAATGATGGTAACCTTAAAATCAGTTAAGACCTTCTAATTATCAGAATTTATGTTTTGGTCCCTAACATTTGTATTTTGTGCAATTGAGTCCCTTATTGTAATTCGATCGCTGTGCTTTTCACGTAAGTGTTTCATCAGAGTACGCTTAGGGTTAATGTGCATCTAGACAAGATTAAAAAGAAAAAAAGGGTCGTTAATCAAGGTTGACTTTTGGGTTGACTTTGGTTTTCTCCGTGTAATCTTCGTAGTTCGGGTCAACCGTCTAGGCCGGGCTAAGGGGGTTACAATTCCACCATTGCATTCTACAAGGCAGTGCAGAGTGTATTCTTGGTTGTGGTGTTGAAAGGTGTTGAGCTAGACAATAGTCCCTTGAGCCTGGGTATTTCCTTTGGAAGCGTCCATGTAGAGGCCTCTATGATCTCATCATCTGGGTCAGTTCGAAGTCATGCCTTTTCGCATAAAGCCGTTATCAGGCTGGGAAAGAGTAGGGGCCTTTTCTTGACAGAAGAAATTACTCTGTTAACAATGGAGTCGTAAGTCATCTTGCTAATATTAATTTGTCGCCTTGTCATTACCGAGTGTAGGAGGAGCATTCTCTCGGCGGGGATTGTTGAGTGGTGTCCGGTTGTGCCCATTCTTAAGTTCATGAAGTAAATCCAAAACTTAGGCTCTGGTTTCAAGTCAACCTATTTTACGGTCTTGTGGTTCGTGGATTGCCACATCCATGAAGTCTCTGGAATGCACAAATCTCACAGGACCTTGTTATGGACGATGTTGGTTGTCGTTGACACAAAGTCTTCATGGTCATCCTCTGCATTATCAAGGTCATATATCATATTGATCGTCTCATCAGAGAAACTTACCATTTTCCCACAGACGAAAGTTGTAGTGTCTGTGGCTTTGGTAATATGTGTGTAGAACTCTCGTACCCATGAGATGTTGATCCACCTCAGACGCAGGATAAACTCTTCACAGCCATGGGTCTCGATTATAGAACATATATTATCGTTAAATTGAGTCCAGTGAACACCAATAAACTTCAGTCCTTCCTTTGAAAGCAATTTTTAGTTTTTGAAAGTCTAATATCTTTGCTCCAAATCGGAAGTGGAAAGGTCTTGTTAGAGCCGGCCTCTCGTGGGCTTTTTGAGGCTCGGTGAGAGGCTGGGGCAAGGTTTTTTTTTATGGAGTTGTCTTGGTAAACTTCGGAGTTGCTGGTGAAGCACTGGTATGAATGAAATTTGTTGATCGTATTTTTTCCATTGTGGAAGAAGGTATGAATGTTATGAGCGCAGGATGAGAGAAGGATTAAGCGAGGGAAGTTGATAAAGGGTTGTGGGTAACATGTTGAAGGATGGATAAATGTTTTTTTTTAATTGTGTGTGATTGATGAGAGAATTGTGGTGGCAGGAGAAAAGTGTGTAGGGTAAAGGAAACAAGGTGGATTGGTATAAAAGCAGGTTAAAAATCCTTTGCCCTGATTTCCAATGGATATCCTTCTCTATTAAAACCCCTTTTGGAGGGCCCTAAGGATAACCTTGCATGATATCTGCCAAAAATTATTAGAGGAAACTTTTGAAAGAAAGGGAAAGCTAAAAAATAAAAACGTGAAATGTAGAGTGTAGAAAATTAATTGCAGAAAAGTAAAAAGTTAGATATAAGGAGGATGTGTTAGACATCTGATAGCATAAACTCAATCTTATCACGTAGGATTGAGGCTCCAGTAAAAATTGTCAACCATTTCAACAACTCATTAAGTTTTCCCAGATTGGGAAGTAGTAGTTGATGGAAATCCTAAGAAGTATCTGAGATGATACAAATAAAACCATTGTGTCCTTTGATAATCACCAATTCATCCATAGTTCTTTCAATTGAAACCAGTTTTTGCGGTGGTACCATGCTTCTTTTGTAAACATCTGGCTTATGGAGCATGGAAACGAACCTTTTGAAACGAGGCGTACTGTAACATCCGCTTTTCCGTCCTAGAATTTAACTCATTGAATTAGAGTACTAATTTATTCTTTGAAAGCAATTAAGTCTACAATTAAGCAATTGATTCAATTTAGTCCTTGAATTTCCTTTAATTGGCAATTATTGCATTAACTCAAAATTAAAGAAAACTTGGGCATTCGAATTGAATGATTGAGTTGAATGAGTCAAGTAGATAATTTAGTTGAACATTAATTGATTGTAATATGATCAAAGTAATAGTTGGAGAATTAAAATAATTAGAATGGGTATAAATTCCCTAGTGAAAATCGGGCCAAATTGTAAGAGGAAAGAAATTATATGTGAGCATGATTAATGGCTAAATTAAAGAGAAAACAAAAGATATGTTTTGCATGCTAAAAATTTGAATTCATTGGGCTGCCCTTAGTCAAAAGAAAATTTAGAATAAGAGAGAGGGTATAAATTCCCTAGTGAAAATCGGGCCAAATTGTAAGAGGAAAGAAATTATGTGTGAGCATGCCTCACTAAGCAATTGTGCTTATGCTCTCTCTCTTGAACCAATAATGCAGATAATTGAGGTGTTTGAAGGCAACAAGGAGGCTAAGAGTCCAAGGGAAACTAAGCTCAAGTATGGTGATGTTTTCATAACACTATTAGTTTTTGATATTTTGGCAATGGGAACCTAGGATGTGTTTTGGGAGATGTTTTGGACTCCCTAATTGTGGATTGATGCTTTTAATGTTTTTGGATTTGTAAATGGTCTTTTGATGCTTGTTTTGGTGTTTTGAAGGTTGTTTGATTTTGGAAATTAGGATGCATGCCTATAGACTTATGGAATTCCATGTTTGATGTTATGAATGTGTTTTGAAGATGCAAACATGTACCTTATATGTATGATGACTTGTTGGCATGTTTAGAAAGTCATTAGGATGTGTTTGAATGGTTTAATGTGTGTAAAACCAGCAAAATCTGCAGCTTCTGGGCAGACCGTATCGGAACAGGCATTGGCGTTTCGAAACGGGGGCCTGTAATGGCCTGGGTGTTTCGAAACGGCTGGTGTCCGTATCGAAACGGTTTGACCACTGGAAGGCCCTGTTTTGAAACAGGTCTCGAAACGAACCCGTGTTTCGGAACGGTCAACACCGTTTCGAAATAGGGGACCGTTGGGCACTGATTTGAATGGTTTTGAGGTTTGCAAGCTTTACGTTTTAATCCCGAAAATTGTATTTGCAATTGCATGAGTTTGAGATGTCCGATTGAGGTGAAATTTAACAGGGAAGCATGAAACATGACTAATTAAATGATGGTAACCTTAAAATCAGTTAAGACCTTCTAATTTTCAGAATTTATGTTTTGGTCCCTAACATTTGTATTTTATGCAATTGAGTCCCTTATTGTAATTCGATCGCTGTGCTTTTCACGTAAGTGTTTCATCAGAGTACGCTTAGGGTTAATGTGCATCTAGACAAGATTAAAAAGAAAAAAAGGGTCGTTAATCAATGTTGACTTTCGGGTTGACTTTGGTTTTCCCCGTGTAATCTTCGTAGTTCGGGTCAACCGTCTAGGTCGGGCTAAGGGGGTTACAATTCCACCATTGCATTCTACAAGGCGGTGCAGAGTGAATTCTTGGTGGTGGTGTTGAAAGGTGTTGAGCTAGACAATAGTCCCTTGAGCCTGGGTATTTCCTTTGGAAGCGTCCATGTAGAGGCCTCTATGATCTCATCATCTGGGTCAGTTCGAAGTCATGCCTTTTCGCATAAAGCCGTTATCAGGCTGGGAAAGAGTAGGGGCCTTTTCTTGCCAGAAGAAATTGCTCTGTTAACAATGGAGTCGTAAGACATCTTGCTAATATTAATTTGTCGCCTTGTCATTACCGAGTGTAGGAGGAGCATTCTCTCGGCGGGGATTGTTGAGTGGTGTTCGGTTGTGCCCATTCTTAAGTTCATGAAGTAAATCCAAAACTTAGGCTCTGGTTTCAAGTCAACCTGTTTTACGGTCTTGTGGTTCGTGGGTTGCCATATCCATAAAGTCTCTGGAATGCACAAATGTCACAGGACCTTGTTATGGATGATGTTGGTTGTCGCTGACACAAAGTCTTCATGGTCATCCTCTGCATTATCAAGGTCATATATCATATTGACCGTCTCAGCAGAGAAAATTACCATTTTCCCACAGACGAAAGTTGTAGTGTCTGTGGCTTTGGTAATATGTGTGTAGAACTCTCGTACCCATGAGATGTTGATCCACCCTAGACGCAGGATGAACTCTTCACAGCCATGGGTCTCGATTATAGAACATATATTATCGTTAAATTGAGTCCAGTGAACACCAATAAACTTCAGTCCTTCCTTTGAAAGCAATTTTCAGTTTTTGAAAGTCTGATATCTTTGCTCCAAATCGGAAGTGGAAAGGTCTTGTTAGAGCCGGCCTCTCGTGGGCTTTTTGAGGCTCGGCGAGAGGCTAGGGCAAGGTTTTTTTGGATGGAGTTGTCTTGGTAAACTTCGGAGTTGCATGTGAAGCACTGGTATGAATGAAATTTGTCGATCGTATTTTTTCCATTGTGGAAGAAGGTAAGAAGGTTATGAGCGCAGGATGAGAGAAGGATAACCTTGCATGATATCTGCCAAAAATTATTAGAGGAAACTTTTGAAAGAAAGGGAAAACTAAAAAAATAAAAACGTGAAATGTAAAGTGTAGAAAATTAAATGCAGAAAAGTAAAAAGGTAGATATGAGGAGGATGTGTTAGACATCTGATAGCATAAACTCAATCTTATCACGTAGGATTGAGGCTCCAGTAAAAATTGTCAACCATTTCAACAAATCATTAAGTTTTCCCAGATTGGGAAGTAGTAGTTGATGGAAATCCTAAGAAGTATCTGAGATGATACAAATAAAACCATTGTGTCCTTTGATAATCACCAATTCATCCATAGTTCTTTCAATTGAAACCAGTTTTTGCGGTGGTATCATGCTTCTTTTGTAAACATCTGGCCTATGGAGTATGGAAACAAACCTTTTGAAACGAGGCGTACTGTAACATCCGCTTTTCCGTCCTAGAATTTAACTCATTGAATTAGAGTACTAATTTATTCTTTGAAAGCAATTAAGTCTACAATTAAGCAATTGATTCAATTTAGTCCTTGAATTTCCTTTAATTGGCAATTATTGCATTAACTCAAAATTGAATAAAACTTGGGCATTCGAATTGAATGATTGAGTTGAATGAGTCAAGTAGATAATTTAGTTGAACATTAATTGATTTTAATATGATCAAAGTAATAGATTTGGGGAATTAAAATAATTAGAATGGGTATAAATTCCCTAGTGAAAATCGGGCCAAATTGTAAGAGGAAAGAAATTATGTGTTAGCATGATTAATGGCTAAATTAAAGAGAAAACAAAAGATATGTTTTGTATGCTAAAAATTTGAATTCTTTGGGCTGCCCTTAGTCAAAAGAAAATTTAGAATAAGAGAGAGGGTAATTGGGTAAATCCTTAATCCAACACAATCCCCAGATTAAGGAATGTGTCTTTCTTCTCCATCTTTTCCTTAGTGTTGCCATGAACCTTGAGAGAAAAGGGGAGAAAGAAAACTTGAGAAATTTCTGAAATTTTAGCTTTAATGGAGGAAGAAATTGCATGGATGCTGATGAATTTGAGCTAGGAGAAAGAAGTGTCATCTAGTGGTAGAAAATTTAAGAAGTAAGTACCTTGTTTTCTTCTCATTGTTGTTCGAATAGGAGCAAATTATGCATGTAAAATTTTAAGTTAATTTAAGCATGAAAATGGTTAGAATTATGGTGATTAAGTTGAGTTGAAATGGTAGAATTTTTTAATGGTTATGTGTAAATTTGTAAACGAGTAATAAGTGATTGTTTTGAGGAAAGATTAAGAGTTCTTGATTAGAATGCAAAATTTGAGATAGTTAGGGACCAATAGGAAAATTTCTATTAGGAAAAGTTGAAGAGAAATGAAAATTCTATAAGGAACAAGCCTTATATTTCTGGAAAAATGAATTTGAATAAGGAAATTTTGATTGGGATTAAAGCTAGACGGGTATTAGGATAAAATGAATTAGGGACTGTTTTGATTAAAATCAATAAATGCAAGGACATGAATTACACGAAATTTAGCACTTAACTCAGAGTTTAGAATCAGTGGATCATGTAAGAATAAGTATGGAGTCTTGAATTGAACTTGAAATAGTCTAATTTGGTGAATTAAGGAAACTAGTCACTTGAAGCATGATAATAGGACTAATCTGAAATTTCACGAAAATTGAGGACTTATCTGTTGATTATAAGAATTACTAAGGACTTAAAAATGATGTCAAAAGATAGTATGAATCATGTATTAAATTGTTTTGGCAATAAAGTGAGGTAAATAGGTGAAATTGAAGCTTAATGTGTTTAAAGAGTAAACTGTCCGATCATAACGCTATCTTGTTGGTTGAAGATAAAGAGAACTGGGGGCCAAGACCTTTTCGATGTTTCAATTACTGGCTTGAAGAAGAGAATTTTAAGGGAGCCATAATTGATGGCATCAGTGATCTAAAATTGAGGAAACCTGGGCTCAAAATTGGAAGTATTCTGAAAGAAGCAAAAGAAACAGCTAGGAATTGGGTGAAAACTAATCGTAACTCCTGTGCCTCAATTGACAGCATCGAAAAAGAGATATCTACTTTGGAATAATTGCTACAAAAAGGCAAAGCAGACAAATCAGTATCGGCAAAGCTCTACAAATTGAAGGAAACTCTATGAAAAGAATATCGAATTGAAGAAAATAGTTGGCATAAAAAATCCAGAGTTAAGTGGTTTTTGGAGGGGGACAGGAACACTCGATTCTTTCACTCAATCGCGTCAGAGAGAAGGAGAAGCAATATGATTAGCAGATTAGAGATAGATGGAATCGTACTGCGAGAACCAAAAGAAATTAAGATTGATGTTTGTAATCATTTCAAACAAGCTTATAATTCGACAAATGCACTGGAACTGGAAAAGATGAATCTAGACTTCGCCAAAATCAGTCCTGAACTAGCAAGAGATTTGGAGCGTAAGTTTTCAGAAGAAGAGGTTTGGTTGGCTCTATCGTCGGCTGATGGCAACAAAGCGCCAGGTCCTGACGGCTTCAATCTGAATTTCTTCAAGAAATTCTGGAGCGAATTAAAAGAGGCGATCCTTACTTTTTTTGAAGATACTTATGAAGGAAAGGCATGGGAGCCCGGGATCAATCACACGGTCATCACCTTAATCCCCAAGGTACTAAACCCCTCTTCACTGAGTGAATACAGAGCGATCAGCCTCGTTGGTGGAATTTACAAGCTATTCTCGAAAGTTTTGGCAAGAAGGTTGCGAACGGTAATGGATCTTCTTGTGGGGGAAAGCCAATTTGCCTTCATTTCGGGAAGGCAGATTTTGGATTGTTCGCTTATTGCGAATGAAGCAATTGAATTTTGGAGGAAGAGTAGGAGGAAAGGCGTGGCATTCAAAATAGACTTTCAAAAGGCCTACGATACAATAAATTGGGATTTCATGTTGCGTATTCTACAGGAGTGTGGTTTTGGTCCAAAATGGTGCAAATGGATATCAATGTGTGTTTCCACTGCTTCCATATCATTGTTAGTAAATGGTTTGCCGACAGAATCCTTCCCGATTTCCAGAGGACTCAGACAGGGCTGTTCATTATCACCTTTGTTATTCAACCTCGTCGGAGAGGCCTTGAATTTAATGATCAAAAAAGCTGTTAATTGTGGACTATTCTCGGGCTGCGTCTTAGAGAAGAAGGAAGAGACTATCAAAATCACCCATCTTCAATTCGCGGACGATTTGATTATCTTTTACGGAAGGGAGGCGAGACAAGTTCGGAATGCTAAAAGATTACTCAGAGTTTATGAGCTTGCATCGGGACTCAAGCTTAACATGAAAAAGAGTAAGATATTTGACATCAATGTTAACAATGATACACTTTCGTATTGGGCCAAAGAGATCGGATGCCAGGTTGGAAAGCTGCCTACTGATTATTTGGGATTACCTCTTGGAGCTCGCAGGAACTCGATGGTCCTTTGGGAGCAGATCATCAACATATTTTCAAGGTGGCTCGAAGGGTGGAAGGCAAATTTGCTATCAGCAGGAGGTAAATTAATTTTAATAAAATCCATTCTATGCAGTTTACCTATCTACTTTATGTCTCTATTTCGTATGCCAACTTCGGTGGTGGCTCAATTGAATAGACTTATGGCGAGATTTTTTTGGGGTGGTGACTCTACTAAAAGCTGCATATATTGGATAAATTGGGAAGCTGCTTGTTCTTCATTGTCGTGTGGAGGGCTTGGAATAGGTAACCTTTCAACTACCAACATAACGCTATTAGGAAAATGGTTTTGGAGATTTGGAAATGAGCAAGAATGCCTTTGGAGAAGGGTCATCACGGCCCTTACGCCCCATTCGAACTCGAACATGCTAATTCCAAACTCGGGAAGGAACCGTCAGTCATGGGTGTGGAATGGAATAGTGAAATCGGTTTTCGCAAATGACAAGGTGGGACACGGCATCAGACAAAATATGAAGATTCAAGTGGGAAGTGGGAAGAGGATCAAATTCTGGATTGATAATTGGCTCGGCAGTGGTGCTATTAGAGATTCATACCCTCGAATTCACGCTCTAGCTCAAAAAAAGGATGGTTACATAGCCGACTTTGGATCCAAAATCGGGTCGAACTGGGAATGGAATATCCCACTTAGGAGGCCTCTTTTCGATTGGGGGATTAAGCAGTGGAATGCATTGATGGACACTTTATACAACTTTATCTCAAGCAACCTGGAAGAAGATTGGCTAATGTGGAAAGGTTCTAGTGATGGGATTTATTCTTCAAAATCAGCAAAAGCAGTTATAAACAATGATGGTGTGGAGAATCCATTTTGGAAGAAGGTAATTTGGAGGGGCGTTGCACCACCAAAGGTGGAAATCTTTCTATGGAAAATTATGTGGGGAAGGGTACCGGTCATCGCAGAACTACAGAAAAGGGGGGTAATGTCATGCGTTAATTCTCTATGCCCACTATGTAAGATCTTCCCAGAGACGGTAAATCATCTATTCTTTTCATGTCATATTACATGGCAAATATGGATGCATTACTGTAATCTCATTGGTATCTCGACGGTGCTGCATGGGGAAGCCATTGCCTTCACGGAGATGTGGGGAGAACAATGCAGAGATAAGAACAGGGTGTGGTGGGACATCGTCTTGTTTGCTGCAATTTGGAGAATATGATTAATGAGGAATGAAATCATATTTAAAGAGAAAACTGCTGATGTTTCTCAAATGATTTTTTTGGTTAAATGGCGTATAGCAACCTGGTTAAAGGCTAAGAACATGGACAGTGATCTAACTATTGAAAATATAGTCATGGATTTGTCATTGGCATCAAACTTAAATAGGAATTCTTGTTGCGTGTAAAAGAGTCTATCGCAATTGTAGTGCAAGTGTACACGACGCAAGTAGTAAAGTGATACGAAATATCAGATATCGTCTCCACAGGGATTGGGCTAATGACTTCACCTAATTTCACTGCACGAAGTAAAGAGAATAGTTTAAAAAGATTGTCACGAGAATATTAAAGTAAACGTAAATAAAAAGAGTTGAGATATCAAGATAGAGAGAATGGGCTGGTATTGAATTGCTCAGTAGTGCAGGTATTGCAATGCTTAGGATCTCCAGTTCTGTCGTCGCGCCCGTCGCCGACAGCACCTGTCACGGCGGCTGTCCGTTAGCAGTTGCGGCAGCGAACACACCAACTCCGTACTCCAAGTTTGGCAAGAATCCCAGATCTGCCTTGGCCTATCCCTAGGTCCAAGTCTGTCGATGATCACGTCTTTGATGATACCTCCCGACGTGAATCGAAGGATGAACACCGATGTGTATGAATTCTTCCTTAGCCACTTAACCTCGCCCTATCCCTAGGCATGAGATGGTTCAACTATAAACTAGAGAACGCGCTCTTATCTCTTTCGTATACTTAACTCTCCCGATGCTAAGTAAATAGATAACCTCACAATGCTCTCCCGATGCTCTTGCAAGATATTAAAACCAAAATAAGAGAACTTGAAGTTTATTTTATTGAACTTGGAAAATCCTAAAACAAAACAACCCTTGCAACTACTTTACAAATCAACCCGTGGCCCTAGGGTGTTTTTAGAACATGTCGACGACGGGTAAACGGCGGAGGGGATTTGGTTTCGGTTATGGGGTATTGGATGCCTCCTAGGTTAAATCTATGCCCTTATATAAGCTTTGGGCTCAAGTATTCTAAGTTAACAAGGATTACAACTTTAATGAAAAGTAAGATTCTAATAAATGCTTAATCTCTAAGGATTCCTACTTTTCAGCCGCCTCCTTGTTTCATGGGAATTCCTCTCCTTGAGCTTTGGCTTGACATATCTTTTGACCCGGGGCTTGGAAAAATATTTGGCTTTCACACGACAGACGAGCAGATTTTTCTCTATCTATCGAGGTCCATTTTACTTTTCCTCTTCATAAAGCTGCTGTCACCTTGCTGTCACGACAGGTCCATGGCAGCTTCGTCGTCATCGTCTGCTTGTCCAGTTCAGCTCTTCTGCTTCTCTGCCCTGCGCCTGCCTTCTTCGTCAACCATGGCCGCAACCTGCAAAATCAGCCATCTTTTAGTAGAATCCGTGCCTTTAGTGAATTAGTGAATTTGTGATATTTTACTGTAAACTGACCTAAATGCAATGCAATGATGCTTGAATGCAGCAGAAATATGGGTTAAAAAGGGTGTAAATAATAGAACTTTTACACACTCAACAATTCTCACAGAAAGGGCTCTAAAGTCGATCAACCAAGATGGAAACCTCCCCCCTCGGCTTCCTAAAGTTGAGCGTAGATGGTGCATTGGATTTACAGAGGCACAAGGGTGGAATCGGGGGACTAATTAGAGACACAAAGGGTGCGGTTTTATTGAGCTTTTTAGAACCTTGTGGGGAGGAGCCTCCGATATTTGTGGAACTCATGGCGATAAAGCATGGCATCCATTTCTTCCTAGCTTCCACTTGGAGTGACAAACATAGGTTAATAGTCGAACCAGATTGTAAAACAATTGTGGAATGGATAAACGTGTTAACAGTTGCACCCCCAACCTTGTTACATCTAATCAAGGACTTATCTCAGATAATCAAAGACAGAGGAATCATCGTACAATTCACCTAAAGAGGCTGTAACTCGGAGGCGGACAGGTTAGCCAGATTGGGAATCGGTTAACTACAAAGACATGAGGACACTGATACATTTTCTTTCTTGATAGTCCGTCGGTTATGTATGAGGCAATCAGGGTGGACAATCTTTATTTTAATTTAATAGTGTAAGCAAGTAACGAGCACTCTTTTTCCTCCAATAGGTTTTTAAGGAGGTTTTTTAATGAGGTTGTTACCTTGCCGACTTTTTATTATAAATAAATATACCTTTCAAAAAAAGAGTAAACTGTCCAGAAAACCTAAACCTTGAGCTGCCAGTTTGAAAATTCACCAAAAATATAATATAATGTATTTTCAGCTGAAATTTTTACGGTAGAAACTTTGAGATGACTATTATCATTGAGAGAAAACGGAATTGTATTCCAACTTGTGAGCTAGAAGTAATAGATTAAAGAAGTTAGGCAGTACAAGCCGTCCATGACTATTAAAATGGTTATGTTTATGTAATAAACTGTACTAACTCAGAATAGATAAAAATATGAGGTTTACATGGTTGAAAAACTGAGTTTAATACCTTTCTAAGGGTGTTTGATAAGTGGAATTTGGATTAGTAAGTAAGAAGTTATGATCAAAATGGTAACTGGTCCTCCAACTAATTGAATGAAAAACAGTTTTGACGGTTAATGTTTGTAATTGTGTTAAGGGGGCTAATGTGATTGAATTGTTCTCTGATATGGTTTGTACTTGCTTTGTGTTGAGTGTTAAGATCAAATTTGTGAAGAGTCTTTGGAGGAGGCAAAGGTTGATCAATCCAGGGGAGGAACAAAGGCATATTAATCAAAGATCAAGCTTAAAGGAGTTTGTGAGTGTAATTGTTTTAGGGTTGGGACTAGTGTCCTAACCATCTTATTTTATTTATGTAATTTATAATTTATGCATGAAATGGACTTAATTCAAAGTTGGTAACTTGTTTAGTAAGGGAAGGAGGTTAATATGAAAATGGAAGCATGAAATGAGACTTTGCTAATGCTTGATTGTATGAATTTGTGGACTGCCTTGTGAGATATATTTGCTATGTTGTTATTAGCTGTAATTTATTGTAATGTTGTTGTTTATTTATGCCATGATGCTATTCGAATGTGACATGAACTTATTTAGCATGACTTATATGAAGTGGTGCCAATATATGATAGGATAAGTATGCATTTCGAATCATGCAATATGTATGTGATAAATTAAGTAATGGATGATATAATTGAAGTGTGTGATAATTTGAAAAGATTAATAAGCCCTTGGTCGATTAGAGGTCTTAGATATTAAGGCATGCCTAGAGTCTGAGCTCTCTTGATTTGTTGCTTAGTGCAACCCCTAATTTGTTGCTTAGTGCAACCCCTGTTTAGTACCTAGTGTACTCTCCGAACTTGTTGATCGAATGTGATCTTGCTTGGTTTCCAAGACACATTGATGCTATTGAGCATCCCCTGACTTGTTGCTTAGGCAACCCCTGTTTGGTATTTGGTACCCTCCTGTTGACTTGCTTATATAATCCTTCTACTCTACCTAGGGCAAACTAAATGAAATATACATGATTAATGGAAGCTTATGAAATGGATAAATGTGATGATTATTGACATGCTATAATATGATGTGCACTTGATAATTGAGCATTATGGACATTGGTCCTTTCGAATGAGTTTGAGAAACAATGTGACATGCTAGAATTGTATTATATGCAAGAATTGTGGAAATGGTACTTTCGAATGAATTTGAAATGGCAAGAGTTATGTATGAAATGTTTAAATCATGGATAATGGATGATAATCCCATTCGATTGACATGTCTAAAATGTTATACGATTTTTTATTATGAATAATTGATGACTCATTGACATGTTTGGAATGGTTCTTGCTTGTTCGAATATGAAGCATGGTGATAAATGTGATGCCAATTGAAATGTGTATGATTACATGCTATAAATGTTTGTATATGTTATGCATGAAATCACTTGAGATTCAATTATGCTAAGCTTAGTTTAGGTGATGTATTGTATGCTAAATAAGCCTAGCTAAGTAACCTAAGGATTGATCACAAGCTAATAAAAGAATGAATTAGTTTTAGTATTACCTCGCTAAGTATAATTTTGTACTTAACGTTCCTTTGTTTCTTTCTTCCCAAGTAGCAGGATAACTTGGGCTTAAAGCTAGCACTTCCAATCAGGGAAAATCACAAGTCAAGAAATGTATGATTTTAGTCTTATATTTAGACTCCTAGATGGTGGCTTTGAAGTTTGCTTAGATGTTCATCTTATCTTGTTTGGTTGTAGTCTAGCCCTACGTTGGTGTATGAACTTATTATATGCTCCTTGATGTCTAGTTTGGAGGCTAGTATCATGTTTTGTACTTAGTTATAAGCCTCATTAATTTGTTGTAAATATGTAAGTCAAGCTAGTAGTCTTGCATTAATTCATTTTGTTGTAAATAGTATGATAGCTTGGCATGGCTTAAGGAGCATCTAGTAAAACGATGTTTTATAATGCAAGCATGTTTAATGGAAGGTTGTTATGTTAGTTCATGAGATTAAGCATGGTTTGTATGTTAATTATGATTTTAAAAATTGGTAATACGTTGTAATGGTTGGTATGTTTCGAATCAACCTAGAATAATTTGGTAGGATGTTCGAATGTCATGATATTAAAGGGTTTAAGTGATGCGACACGCTTTGAAATAAATCCTCTAATTGAAATTAATTGGTAACTATTAGAACATGGTTAGTATAAATTAATAGAATGAATGGCCTAGTGTTCAAATGGAGTAGTGGGTGATGTTTTAAATTGGATCCTTAATAAAATAATAAGAAATTTTAAATTGGCTTGTAAATTGATAAGGTTTAATCTAGATGAAATTCTAGTCAGTCTTGTTATGTTTAGAAAATTTTGTTAGCCCATCTTTTCGCATGCGCTTAATAAGGGTTTGCTTATATATTTAATTGATTCTCTTGTCCGATATCCTGTGAATTTCTATTCCGTTTCTGTTTTCTGTCTCTGGTAATGCTCCTCGCTCCTAACCCGGGCGAGGGGTGTTACACATACCATTTTTCTTAGCTTCATGTGTAGCCCTATCATGATTAATATGTTCATCAGGATTGGGCCTTTGTCCACAACATATCGTAAGTAAACATTCTTGAGATGGGACTGTCTTGGTGCTTATGAGGTGGCAGTCTTCATATTCATCTCCCTACTTCGGTGTGCTAAAGATAGTAAATGTGATCTCTTCATCGTTCATCTTCATGGTGAAGTTTCCATCTCACGGTCGATTACGATCCATCCGGTGGCAAGGAAAGGTCTCCCCAGTATGATGGGGTCATTCTCATCAGCTTCACAGTCAAGGATGATGAAATTTACTGGGAATACAAATTTATCTACCTTAACTAGAAAATCTTCAACTCTGCCATCATGTCAAATTTGAGATCGATTAGCCATCTGAAGGATTATTGATGTAGGCTTTGCTTTTCCTATCCTTAATTGTTTAAACACAAATTTCAGCATCAAGTTCACACTTGCACCGAGATCACATAAGCGATAAGTCATATATTTGCATGTTTTTCATATATTAAATCTTATGTTTTAGCACATTAATTTATCTTAAAACCTTTAATTCAGTTCCTATTTGGTTTTACAAGTGTTTTTGGGCCTTAATGACGTTTTATACGTAAAAGACGGGTTTTAGCACTTTTTGGCATTTATGGAAAATCCTTTGCGCAAAACCAGCAGCGTTCGTGGAATAAGGCATAAACCATGACGCAAGACAGACTTTTTGACTTGGAGGACAAGCAATCCTACTACAAGTGGACTTCTACTTTTATCATAATTAGAGTAGTTTAAGGTTGTCGCATTTAATGTAATATCTTTTCCTTTTTCCCTATAAATAGAGATCATAAGGAGAAGGAAAAATAGTTCCAAGTAGCCGAAACCCTATCCCTTTCCTTGTGTAGCCGCCGACTACTCCATGAGTAGCTAAACCTCTCTTTTTCTAGTCAAGTGTAGTTACAATGATATTATTTCAAGTTTTTAGTGATACTTCTTGTTCCCAAATTATGTTCATTTTTATTCAAGTATCTTCATATCTTTTGTGCTTCATCATCATGTTTATGTTGGGTTATACGTATGTATGCAACCAAGTCATGGGTTATTGACACAAGTGGTAAGGAAATTCGGGTTAGATTTCCAAAGGTATGGATTTATGTTCTTAATAAGTTAACGAGTTAGTGCTTAGTTAGAATATGTGTTTGGGTCTCTATGGCTCTTAATGTTATTTGATACGTTATAATTCTTACTGGGTTATCTAATGAATTTTAACCTTGATAACAAGAGTTAGTAATTTATGGGTTATTAAATTACTTTCTATCAAAGAAGAGATTTAAGTTATTTGTGGGTTATCATCTAACTTGAAACCAAGCTATTTGAGATTGATGTTGATTTATCTTTTGTGAAATCTATGATCTAAGTTCTTGATTTAATATTTCGAGTTCTACCTTGACTAGAGTTCCAATTTATATTGACTTCTTCTTTACTTAAATTGCTTTCTTCAAATCAAACACAAAACCCCCTTTTTACATTAAGTGCTTGTGAACTTAATCTCTTAACCGCTCTCTGTGGGATCGACCCTACTAGTCGATACTAAAAATCCAAGGAACAAGTATGTATTATTTTTTGACGGATTTGACAGCCATAAAAAATTGGCGATGTTGCCGATGAGTGGTGTCAAGAAGCTAAGTTCACTTTTTATTTAGTTTATTTTCTTTTTCTACATTTATGTTTCTTTCTTCTTGTGCATATAAGAGTTTTTTGTTTGATCATGATATCGACAAAATCGAAAGATGACTAAGGAAGAAATCGAAGCAAGGTGAACAATCGACCACACAAGAGAACATTGAAGCCGACTTGGAGAATAGTCAAGCCGAGCTACCCCTTGAAACCGACATGGCTGAACAAACCCTTCACCAACTCACCACACCCGAGATCGCCACTCAACCACAATGCATCACCTACCAAGACCTTGAGGTACCATTCGAATTAAAATCGGGTCTAATACATCTTCTTCCTACTTTAAGGGGACGCGAGAATGAGAATCCATACAAACATTTGAAAGAATTCCATGTGGTGTGTTCAAGCATGAAACCCCACAATGTCACCATGGATTAGGTCAAACTACGGTCATTTCTATTCTATCTAGCCGACCATGCCAAGGATTGGTTGTACTACATACCATCCGGATCAGTTGAAACATGGACGGACATGACGAAGCTTTTTCTCGAGAAATATTTTCCCGCCTCATGAGCCACCAACATTAGAAAAGATATTTGTGGAGTGCGGAAAAAAGATTCCGAGATGCTTTATGACTATTGGGGGCGATTTAAACAACTTTGTGCAAGTTGTCCGCAACATGGAGTCTTCGACCAACTTCTCAACCAATATTTCTATGAGGGTTTATTACCCATGGAGAGAAAAATAATGGATGCCGCAAGTGGAGGCGCAATCGTGAACAAGACTCCCACCCAAGCCAAAGACCTTAACAACATTATGGCCGCGAACTCTTAACAATTTAGTTCAACACATGACACTATCTCTCGACGTGTGAATGAGGTAAACGTTTCTTCCCTTGAAGATAAGATTTCGAATCTAACTTCTCTTGTTCAAAAATTGGCATTAGGTAATACACAACAAGTCAAGAGCATGCAACTGATATGTGCCCAACACTCCAAGAAGAAAGTACCGAAGAGGCCAATGCCATTGAAGGCCCTTATAGCAAAAGAAAGTGCAATCCATACTCGAATTCATACAATCTAGGGTGGAAATAACATCCAAAATTGAGTTATGGGAAAAGAAACAATCAACAAGAAGGTTATGCGCAACCATCTTCGTCGATGAAACCACCCTTGGAGGATGTCGTGTACAAACTTGCCCACAACCTCAAGCAATTCCAACAAGAGACGAGGTCAAGTATTAAAAACCTTGAAACACAAGTAAGTCAAATTGCCTCATCTCTTAGTCAATCCAAATCTCGAGGTAAGTTACCTTCTCAAACTATTGTGAATTCGAAACAAAACATAAATGCAATTACTTTGAGAAATGACAAGAATTTGCAGGATTCTTCAACCAAGGAGGATGTCGAAAAGGAAGAAGGGGGACGAAGTAAACTGACAAAATTTTGGCAAACCCTTTTTCTCGACAAAGATGGAAAATCGCTCAAGCCTGAGCAAGAGAAGGAAGATGTTGACACACGCAAGGTAACTCAACATGTCGTTGTTCAACCACCTTTTCCTCAAAGATTCTTAAAGATAAAGAAAGATGAGCAAGAGAAGGAAATTCTTGAGACATTCCGCAAAGTCGAGGTAAATATTACATTGATTGATGTTATAAGATAAATCCCTTACTATGCAAAATTTCTCAAAGAATTGTGCACAAACAAGAGGAAGTTGAATGGTAACGAAAAGGTGAGAATGAGTGAAAATGTGTTCGCAGTACTTAAAAGAAAACTCCCTGAAAAATGCAAGGATCCTGGTATGTTCACTATCCCATGTCAAATCAGAAGTATCATGATTGAGAAAGCCATGTTAGATTTAGGAGCATCTATTAATGTTATGCCATATTCTATATATTGTGCTAACAATATGGGTCCTCTTAAAGATACATGTGTGATCATACAACTTTCCGATTGGTCGAATGTCTATCTAAAAGGAGTCTTGGATGATGTTTTGGTGCAAATCAATGGACTTATATTTCCAACTAATTTTTATGTTTTAGATATGGAGGAAACGATTCTTCTTGTCCGAATTTAATTTTATTAGGAAGACCTTTCTTGAAAACATCTAGAACAAATATTAATGTGCATAATGGAGTTCTTACTATGGAATTTGCTGAGTTATGATTGATTTTAATCATGTTTTTTATGTTAAATAATGTTGAAATAAAGGTTTGATCATATTAATCCCTAAACTAGTTGGATCTCTAGTTGTTTAGGTTAGTAGAATTGGGTTTTTGTGGCGTTAAAGTGAAATTGGGACTGCTGGAGATATAAGGATGCAAATAGGTTGGTTTTGGATGTTAATTGATGATTAAAAATGGATGGAAGTGTTAGGTTTTGGCTGGGCTGAGTTTGTAGTGTAATCGAAGGTGTTTTCGGTTGTTTCGGACGGGCGTTTTGGTGTTTTTGGGTAGAGCAGTGTGGTAGGCATGTTTAGTGGAGATTTTAATGCATTGAGATGCATTAATCCCCTGTTCTTGTGTGGTATAAACAGGGGAGAACGTATCAGAAGCAATCAGTGAAGTTTCGTGAGCTTCAGACTCTTGGTTTCGCGTCGGCTAGTCAAGGTTTCGCATGTCGGTGAGTGAGAAGATGGATTTCAGTTTTGAAATGCTTTAAATGTGGTTTTGGGAACTTAGATATAAGCTTGAAATGCTTGTCTAAGTTCGGAAGTAAGTAAAAGGAATTTCTCCCTCGGATTGTGCTAATATGGATTTGTTTATGCACTTGATTTTAAAATTCATGTTACTTACTGTTAAAGCATGTTTTTAAGTAAGCGATTTACTGTTTTGATGATGTAGTGTTGAGGGATGCACATGGTATGTGATCCTTGTAAGTATATGATTTATACTTGTAATTTTAAGCATGATGTAATGCTTGGAAATATGATTTATTGATGATGCTTTGAAAACAGTGAGGTATGTGGTTAAATGTGAATTATATTGGCAAGTGATGTTGTGAAAATGGTTTATAAATGATATCGGATATAGTTAACCGGTGTAGAGCGTTTGGGTGTACTCTATTTATGAGCGCAAGTGTACACTCTTGTCAAGTTATAGTATTTAAGATATCGTCTCCATAGGGATTGGACAGCTTGGTTCGAATTATTGTTCCTGCACAAGGAAAAGTAAATTGCACAAGTAAGATGATTGTTTGAGATGAAAAGTAAATAAAACACAATTAATTAAAGAAGTGATTCAGGTTGATAAAGAGGGCAGGGTTATGATGCCGCTTAGTGTGAAACTGTGTTGAATAGGCCAAGTTGTTTTGTGCTGCCATGATATGTTGCCTTGGCCGGTACTGACAGATTGAGGCTGCGACCCTTTCGCTGCCGCAACGGATCTCTGCTCTTGCAACTTTCGCTGTCTTGGCATGTGGAATGGAGAGAAGTCTCGGCGGCAAGTCTGGCAGATACTCCAAGTTCGACAGAGCAATTCTGATGTGATCCTCCCTATGTCTAGGCAAGGATTTTGTCACCACGTGATGTAGGCAATACCTAGCACTCTCAGCGTAAACCTAACACAGGTAGTCGACGTTTGGTTGCTCCTTTTAGCCGCTGAAATTCAAACTTATGTCTAAGCCGAATTAGTCAACACCTCAACATGATGAGACCGTACTTAATTCTTCCGTGAGTTTGACACTCTCGTGCCCGAAAAATGGATTTCTTCAACTAGACTTTTGGAACTAATTGAAGAAGTGAAGAACATGAATTAAGTAAACTTGGAATATTTTATTGAAAACAAACTTGAAACCTAAAAAAACCATTTTCGCAACTAATTTACAACATAACCCAACCCAAGGGAAGTTTAGAACATGGCGGCGACAAAGAACACCTAAGCTATGTCTATAGAAAACCTGAGATGATTTGAATTAGGAGTACAATGAGTATTTATAAATAATAACTAGGTTTAGTCCTCCTTAAAGTAGAAGTCCTCAAAAGTAGCTTTCCACATTAAATGTGACTTTAAACTCTGACTTCTTTGAGTTGAATATCGACTTTATCACGTTTGCCTTGTCCCACAAGCAATCTCAAGATTTCACTTCGGTGGCTCTGCCCGCTGCTACAGACGTCGGAAAATTGAGTGGATGGCGGTGATAGACTCAGGATTTTTAGCTCTACAAATCACACTCTGATTCTCCAACTCCATAGTTTGCTGTCGTGGGCAGCAAGGTCAGCGGCGACAGCACTCAGTGGCTACATGACAACTATTGTCTTTGGCTGGAACTGCATCAGTACAGCTCCATGGTACGGTGCCTCAACATAGCATCCTCAGCTCCTCTTTCCCCCTTTCAGCTTTTAGTACCTAAAACCAAAAATACACTAAAACGGTATCTCTTCTTCACCGAATAAAAGATAATCTATAAAAACAAGGTAAAACGAAGAAATATTGTAAAATGCAATGCATGATCCTATTTATGCCTAAGATGTGCTTAAAAACAGCAATAATGTGAGATGGAATGTGCATGAAATATAGGACTTATGGACACTTACACACCCTCAAACTCGAACTATTGTTTGTCCTCAAGCAATGCAACCTAACATACTTGCTTTAACAATAATCAGAAAGAATAACCTGTTTTCAACTTGATTTCATGCCTCAAGGCCGTGGCACCTATATTAAATTAGTGAAGGGAAAATTAGCAGGAAAATAACTCAAAATTTAATTTCTAATGCCAGTGCAGTGTGTGCAGGACTGTATACAGGCTAAATATGCAGAATAAATAAATAAACAAAGGTTCTGGTTCGATTTATAAGGTTGGTGCCGAGGCAGCACAGTTAAGCACAATATTTTTTTAATCATGGCTATGAGGGCTTCAACTTATCACAACTACTCTTCTAGGTCTGAAGTTATGCTAAGAGCAAACTACAAAACCCCGAACCCTTAGAGTAGAGTCATCCCGTGAAGACTTTCATTCACTCATGCTAATTTATCCGTCACTTCAAGGCTTTCAGATTCATGTACTTTGATAGCAGTGGAGTGTTCTCGCACACGATTCTTCCTAGAGCCTTTTGTGGGCACCTCTAGGGTAAAACATATATTTCTTTGTTTTTGCTTCTACTATCGTGGCAGTGCTGTATTTTTCTTTTTCTTTTGCCTGCCTCGGCAGATACCTGCAATCATTGTAAGAATTTTGCAAAGAATTCTAAAAATAAGCAGGCAATGTTCATCAGATATTATAACACATTCAGCAAGTAACAGATGTAACGCCCCGGTTTTGGGCTTGGTAGTTTTGGGCGTTGACCGGTTTGGTCAAAGTGCTGTTCGAATCTAAAGAGGTGAAATTAGGAAAGCCTAGTTCGGGTTGCATTAAAAATATGGAAAAATGTTCTAAAATCATCTTTTAATATAATTAAGTGAAGTGTGAAATCAATTTTGGAAAATGAGTTTTGGAAGGGTGACATTTTGGCTAGTGACCAAAATGTAATTTTCGAAAGTTTGGTGACTGTTTTAGAAAGGGTTGAAACTTTGAATCTTTAAGGAGCTATTATTCCAAAAGTAGTTTCTCCAGATTTTTCTAAGATATTTTGGGATATATTCTGATTTTAAAACATGATAAAAGAGGAGGGAAAAGCCATTTGGCTATTTTTGTTAACTAACTTTCCAATTTTCTTTCTCTCATTTTCTCTCAACCCAAACACCTATTTTCCAGAGAATTGCTTCTGATTTTCTCACCTAAATCTCTCCTTTCAACTCTCTTTTGATTCCTAATCAACATATCTACAAAACCTCATCATTTGCTACTTGATTCATCAAGGTTTTTGATTCCAAAAAGAGGAGAAACTCAAGTTTGGAGGTAAGAACGTCCTTCTCCTCTAAACTATCAGTTCTTTACTGAAATTCCTAAGTTTTCAATCCTTAATTGATGTTTTATTAAAGGCTTTTAAGATGTGAATTGGATCTTGGCTTATAATGCAAGATTTGGTGATTTTTGATGATTTTCGTTTGATCTGATTAATCTGTGATTTGAGATGTGTTTTTGATGTTAAATGAACACTAAATTGATAAGGAATTGAGTTTTGATCAATGCAATCCCGGATAGGTTGAGTTTCCTAAGTTTAGCTTGTGTTTCTAGGTTGTTTTTGGTGAGATCTTGTGGATCTGATGTTGCTGGAGGTATAAGGATGTTTTTAGACTCTTTTTAGATGTTAAATGATGTTGAAAGATGTTTTGTGTTGATGGTTTATGGCTGGGCTTTGTTGAGAAGTGGTTTGGATGCATTTTCGGTTGTGTTTGGTAGCCGAAAATGGAGTGTGGATGAGAGCAGCGAGTTTAGGTGCTTTCATTGAAGCAATTAATGCATGATGATGCATTAATCCTCTGCTTTGATGTGTTAAAACAGGGGAGGCATCTTTGGATCCAAGAATTGTTGATCCGGAAGCTTGAATTGGTGCTTCGGCAATAGGCGAAGTGGAATCGGTGAGTGAAAAATGGTTTTCGGCTTTGAAACCAATGTCTTGGGAGCTTAGTTTAAGTCTAAACAACTTTGCTAAGCTCAAGTGTAAGTTTTCGGAAAGTACTCTCTAGTGGTGGCCATGATTTTGTTGTGATGCAATGTGGTTTATTGCATGATTTAAATACTGTTTTGAAAGCATGATTTAGCATGGTAATTGCTGTTTTTGTAAGCCATATGTTGAAGGAAGCTCAAGGTAAGAGTTCCTTGTCTTTGTACATTGAATAAATGTGGTTTGATGCTTTTAAATGCATGATGAATATGGCTTGGTTTAATGCTTTAAAACAGTGGATAAATTGATGTTAATGATGTATATTGGCAAGTGATGTTTTGAAAAGGTTAAGGTCACTAAGGTGGTTAAAAGTCCTTGAGTGAGCCTTGTTACTTAAGAACATCAAGGTGGTTAAAAGTCCTTGGATGGTTCTTGTATGGACACAAAGGTGGTTAAAAGTCCTTTTGTGATCCTTTCCATGGTGTTTAAAAGTCCATGGGGCCAAGGTGTTTAAAAGTCCTTGGGGCCAAGGTGTTTAAAAGTCCTTGGGGTGAAACTCAATACGGACACAAAGGTGGTTAAAAGTCCTTGTGTGGTCCTTTCCATGGTGGTTAAAAGTCCATGGGCCAAGGTGTTTAAAAGTCCTTGGGGCCAAGGTGTTTAAAAGTCCTTGGGGTGAAAGTTGATGAACTTGTTTTTAAAGAAATGGAACTTATCACTTGTTGCCAATATGACATGTTATGATATGAAGCATGAGATGCTTGTTTTAAGTATGCTTTTGAGCATGTGCAATTGATGATTTGAAGCATGATTTATAAATGTTTTATAAATGCATTATTGAATGGTTTTATGAGCTTTTTTCACTAAGATTTTGCTTACGCTCTCTTTCGTTTTCTTAATTCAATAATGCAGAACATTAGAGTACCTTGAGGGCAGCAAGAAGGTCAAGCAATCAAGTGAAAGTAGAGCTCAAAGTATGGAAGGTTTCTTAAGTACACTTTTAGCTTTTGGTAATTTGGCAATGGGGGACCTATGTGTATGTTTTGGGAGAGGTTTTGAACTCCCTAAGTATGTTGAATGTTGATGAGAATGCTGGTTTTAGTGTTTGGCCTATATATGCTTGAATTGGAAGTTTATGCTTGAATGGCTTGCTTGTGTAGGAAGCATGCCTATAGATTTGGGGCTTTTCACATGTGATGTTGTTTTGATGAATTGTTGATGCAAGTTTGCCTTATATATGTTGAATTGCATGCTGGTAAAGTTTGGTAGCATTTGGAGCATGATTGGATGATTAATTGCATGTTTAAGAATGCATTTTGGGGCAATCTGTGCAGGGCGTTTCGGAACAGTGCAACCCGTTTCGGAACAGGTGCCTTAAACAAGCCCAGGCGTTCGAAACGGGAGGGACCGTTCCGAAACGGTTTGGCTACTGCCAGCCCGTGTTGCGGTACGCGTTGCGGAACGGCCCCGTGTTTCGAAACGGGCTCTGCCTGTTTCGGAACGGGTGACCGTTAGGGGCTGACATTGGCAGTTATATGTTTTGAATTGTTTGCGTGTTGGTCTCGAATCTTGTTTGTGCAATTGTATGAGTTTGGGAAGTCCTTTTGAGCTGAAATTTCACAGTGAAGCATGAAACCTGACTAATTACAAGCTGGTAACTTCAATTTGGGTTAAGTCCTCATATTTATCAGAAATTACAATTTGGTCCCTAAAGTTGTAATTTGTTCAATTGGGTCCCTGTTTGATCTCTGATGTTTGTGATCTTTGAGTATGATGTTTGTGTGATCACAATTAGGGCTAATGTGCATCTAGACAAGATTAAAAAGAAAAAAAGGGTCGTTAATCAAGGTTGACTTTCGGGTTGACTTTGGTTTTCCCCGTGTGACTTTCTTAATTCGGGTCAACCGTCTAGGCCGGGTTAAGGGGGTTACATTTGGTGGTATCAGAGCTGAGTTCTCGAGTAATTGGGAATGTTTATATACATGATTGAAGTGTGTATGCCTTGTGTGCTTGTTGTTCGAAAGCATGTTTAGTGGCTTGTATTTTGGATGCAAATTGAGATGTATGCTGTGATGTAGCATGATGTGGGTACCCATTGCCAAATAAAAGCTAAAGAAATGATGTTGATTTTGAAAGAAATTGAGCTTGAATACTTGGATTGCTTACCTTGCTGGGCCTGACTTTGTTTTATTTGCATTGATGCTGCATGGTAAAAGTATGGCACCACGTAGAGAGTTAAGGAGTAGCGTGAGAGCTACGACCCCGGATGGGAATGAGAACGAAGAGAATGCGGGTAGTGCTGTGTTACCTCCTCCTCCACCTGGTGGTGGTGGTGCGGAGAGAGAAAGAGCTGGAGCTGCAGCAGCTGGTGCTGGAGCTGCTGGACCAGAGGTTGGTCAGGGGCAAGCTATGCCTGATATGTCTGTGTTGGTACAAGCTATTGCGGGTGCTTTTCGAGCAGCAGTAGCTGGAGCTCAAGGAGCTGGGCATCAGGGAGATGCTGGAGTTAGACTACCTTTGGAGCGTCTGCGCAGTCTTGGTGGGACTGAGTTCAGGGGTATGTCAGCTGAGAGTTCTGAAGCTTGGCTAGAGAGTACCAAGCGAATCTTGGGTCAGATGAGTTGCACTAATGTGCAAAAGCTGGGCTGTGTTGTGTCCTTGCTGCAGGACGATGCTTATACGTGGTGGACGGCCACAATCTCTGGGATGGCTGAAGCTGATGTGACTTGGACATTCTTTCAGAATGTGTTCAAGCGGAGATATCTTGGTGTGAGATATCTTGATGAGAAGAAACGTGAGTTCATGACTCTTACCCAGGGGAGTATGACAGTGTCTGAGTATGAGGTGCAGTTTGTGCGACTCAGTCAGTATGCACCTGAGCTTATTCCTGATGAACGGGAGAGGTGCGAAAGGTTTCGTTATGGTCTTATAACGGAGGTAAAGATGTATGTGCTGGCCACCGAGTATGATGATTTTGATGTGTTGGTGGGCCGAGCCAAGGACATTGAGATGAATTTGGGTTTGGCTGCGAAAGGTGCTGGAGCAAGTTTTGGTAAGAGAGCTGCTGAGTATAGTTCTGGAGGTGGACGGAACAAGAGGGGACGTGATCAGAGGTATCAGTCCTCAGCTAAGAGAGGTGGTGGTGCACCTGCTAGAGGGGGCAATGCTAGAGCTGACCCTAGTGCTTGCTGGATCTGTGGTTCACGTGGTCACATGAAGCGTGACTGTCCTCGTGCTGTGAGGGAGGTGCAAGCTCCTATTGCGGCAGCTGGTTATGGATGCTGGAATTGTGGTTCTGCAGACCACTTGAGGATAGATTGTCCGAGGTTGGCTGGTGATCAGATGCGTGCTCCTGCTGTTGCTGCACCACAGAGAGGTCGTGGGCGCGGCCGTGGTAATTTCCAGAGGCGTGAGGAAGGTGGTCGTGGAGTAGCCCATGTTGTGGCTATTCAGCCTGAAGGTGGAGGTCAAGCGAGGGTGTATGCTCAGCGTGAGGGAAGGAATGATGCAGATGTGATTGCAGGTACCTTCACTTTGCAATCCTTGTCATTGCTTTCTTTGATTGATTCTGGATCTACGCATTCATACATTTTGCGTGAGCATGCTGAATTGCTTGGTTTGCCTGTTGAGTCTTTGGATCTTGGTGTTCGTGTCACTAGTTCTTTTGGTAAAACTGTTGTGACTCGAAAGCTTTATAGAAGGTGTCCCTTGGTTGTTCAAGAACATGTTTTTCATGTTGATCTTATGGAGTTGCCCTTTTATGGTTTTGATGTGATCCTTGGTATGGATTGGCTTGCTGAGCATCGTGCTGTTGTGGATTGTGAAAACAAGCGTGTTTCGCTTAAGCTTGCGGATGATTATGAAGTTGTTGTGGTTGGTGAGAATGTGAAGTTTCTTGCCAATGTTGTTTCTACCTTGGAGGCGAGCAGGATGCTGAGGCAAGGTTGCGAAGCTTATCTAGCTTTTGTGATGAATCCTAGCTCTAAGGAGTTGAGGGTGCAAGATATCAGGGTTGTGAAGGAGTTTCCTGGTGTTTTTCCTGAGGAGTTGCCTGGTTTACCTCCTAATCGCGAGGTGGAGTTTGGAATTGAGCTGTATGAGAATACAACTCCTGTGTCCATTACTCCCTATAGAATGGCACCTAAGGAGCTGAAGGAGATGAAGACGCAGTTGCAAGAGCTGCTTGATCGTGGTTTCATCCGGCCGAGAGTGTCACCTTGGGGTGCACCGGTCTTGTTTGTGAAGAAGAAAGATGGCACTATGAGGATGTGCATTGATTACCGTCAGCTGAACAAGTTGACTATCAAGAATCGGTATCCTTTGCCGAGGATTGATGATCTCTTTGATCAATTTCGGGGAGCTGCTGTGTTCTCTAAGATTGACTTGAGGTCAGGGTATTATCAGTTGAAGGTGAAGGATGTGGATGTGCCTAAGACAGCTTTCAGGACAAGGTATGGGCATTATGAGTTCCTTGTGATGCCGTTTGGTTTGACAAATGCTCCTGTTGCTTTCATGGACATGATGAACCGTGTGTTTCATGAATACCTGGACAAGTTCGTTGTGGTATTCATTGATGATATCCTCGTGTACTCGCGTACTGAGGAGGAGCATGAAGAGCATTTGAGGATTATTTTGCAAGCTTTGTTGGAGAATCAGCTTTATGCTAAGCTGAGCAAGTGTGAGTTCTGGCTTAAGGAGGTGGTGCTTCTTGGGCATGTGGTCTCAGCTGAGGGGATTCGTGTTGATCCTCAGAAGATTGAGGCAGTGATGAACTGGAAAGTTCCTAAGTCTGTTCATGAGGTTCGTAGTTTCCTTGGTTTGGCAGGATACTACCGAAGGTTTGTGGATGGTTTTTCCAAGATTGTTGCTCCTTTGACGAAGCTGTTGCAAAAGGATGTTAAGTATGAGTGGACAGAGGCGAGACAGCAGGCTTTTGAGAAGCTGAAGGCGGCTTTGACGCAAGCTCCTATCTTGGTTCAGCCTGAATCAGGGAAAGAGTTTGTGGTCTACAGTGATGCATCCTATGTTGGTTTGGGGTGTGTGCTGATGCAAGAGGGTAAGGTGGTGGCTTATGCATCGCGGCAGTTGAAAGTGCATGAGCGCAATTATCCTACGCATGATATTGAGCTGGCTGCAGTGGTTTTTGCTCTGAAGATCTGGAGGCATTATCTGTATGGTGAGAAGTGTACGGTGTACACGGATCACAAGAGCTTGAGGTATCTGATGTCTCAGAAGGAGTTGAATCTTAGGCAGCGGCGTTGGTTGGAGTTGCTCAAGGATTATGATCTGACGATCGAGTATCATCCTGGGAAGGCTAATGTTGTTGCGAATGCCTTGAGTAGGAAGGTAGCTGTTGAACTGAGGGCTATGTTTGCTAGCTTGAGCATATCGCGGGATGGTGGTCTTGTTGCTGAGTTGCAGGTGAAACCATCATTGGTTCAGTTGATCAAGGATAAGCAGTTGCTGGATGATTCCTTGGTGTCTCATGTGCAGGATATCGCGGAGGGTAGACCTTCGGATTTCTGTTTTAATGATGATGGTGTGTTGTGTTTTGGGAGTCGAATAGTAGTGACTGATGATGCTGAGTTGAGGCGTGCTATTCTGACTGAAGGTCATAGTAGTCCTTTTGCTATGCACCCTGGTAGTACTAAGATGTATCGTGATCTTCGTGATGAGTACTATTGGGTGGGTTTGAAGAAAGATGTTGCAGAGTTTGTGAGCAAGTGTTTGGTGTGTCAGCGAGTTAAGGTTGAACATCAGGTTCCTTCTGGGTTGTTGCAACCGTTGAAAATCCCTGAATGGAAGTGGGAAAGGGTTACCATGGATTTTGTATCTGGTTTACCTTTGTCTCCATCAAAGAAGAATTCTGTTTGGGTGATTGTGGATCGTCTGACGAAGTGTGCGCATTTCTTGCCTGTGCATACTACGTTCTCTTTGGATAAGCTGGCAGAGCTGTACATTGCTGAGATTGTGAGGCTGCATGGTGTGCCTAAGTCGATTGTGTCGGATAGGGATCCAAGGTTCACATTGCGTTTCTGGCAGTGTTTACATCAAGCTCTGGGTACAAGGTTGCATTTCAGTACATCCTATCATCCTCAGTCGGATGTTCAGTCTGAGCGAGTTATCCAGATCTTGGGGGATATGTTGAGGTGTTGCGTGATTGAGTTCCAAGGTTCTTGGGAGAAGCATCTGCCTTTGGTTGAGTTCGCTTATAACAATAGTTATCAGGCGAGTATACAGATGGCACCTTATGAGGCTTTGTACGGGAGGAAGTGTAGGACTCCTCTTTGTTGGGCTGAAACTGGTCAAAAGTTGGTTTCGATGCCGGCTTTGTTGAAAGGGACCACTGAGAAGGTGAAGCTTATTTGTGAGCGGTTGAAGGCTGCTTCTGATCGGCAGAAGTCTTACGCGGATTTGAAGCGTAAGGAGATAGAGTATGTGGTGGGTGACCGTGTGTTCTTGAAGGTTTCGCCTTGGAAGAAGGTGATGAGGTTTGGCCGAAAGGGTAAGTTGAGCCCTAGGTACATTGGACCATATGAGGTTGTTGAGCGTATAGGTCCTGTTGCGTATCGGTTGAGGTTGCCTCAGGAGTTGGAGAAGATTCATGATGTGTTCCATGTTTCTATGCTCCGGAAGTATAAATCTGATCCTTCGCATGTGATGCCTGTGGAGGAAGTGGAATTGAATCCGGATTTGACCTATGATGAGGAACCGGTGAAGGTTCTGGATTCGGATAGCAAGGTTCTTCGTGGCAAGACCATTGAGTTGGTGAAAGTATTGTGGAAGCATCGAGGTGTTGAGGAAGCCACGTGGGAGCGGAAGGAAGACATGCCGAAGCAGTTTCCTTATCTCTTTCCTTCAGGTAAATTTCGAGGACGAAATTTCTTAAGGGGGGGAGAGTTGTAACGCCCCGGTTTTGGGCTTGGTAGTTTTGGGCGTTGACCGGTTTGGTCAAAGTGCTGTTCGAATCTAAAGAGGTGAAATTAGGAAAGCCTAGTTCGGGTTGCATTAAAAATATGGAAAAATGTTCTAAAATCATCTTTTAATATAATTAAGTGAACTGTGAAATCAATTTTGGAAAATGAGTTTTGGAAGGGTGACATTTTGGCTAGTGACCAAAATGTAATTTTCGAAAGTTTGGTGACTGTTTTAGAAAGGGTTGAAACTTTGAATCTTTAAGGAGCTATTATTCCAAAAGTAGTTTCTCCAGATTTTTCTAAGATATTTTGGGATATATTCTGATTTTAAAACATGATAAAAGAGGAGGGAAAAGCCATTTGGCTATTTTTGTTAACTAACTTTCCAATTTTCTTTCTCTCATTTTCTCTCAACCCAAACACCTATTTTCCAGAGAATTGCTTCTGATTTTCTCACCTAAATCTCTCCTTTCAACTCTCTTTTGATTCCTAATCAACATATCTACAAAACCTCATCATTTGCTACTTGATTCATCAAGGTTTTTGATTCCAAAAAGAGGAGAAACTCAAGTTTGGAGGTAAGAACGTCCTTCTCCTCTAAACTATCAGTTCTTTACTGAAATTCCTAAGTTTTCAATCCTTAATTGATGTTTTATTAAAGGCTTTTAAGATGTGAATTGGATCTTGGCTTATAATGCAAGATTTGGTGATTTTTGATGATTTTCGTTTGATCTGATTAATCTGTGATTTGAGATGTGTTTTTGATGTTAAATGAACACTAAATTGATAAGGAATTGAGTTTTGATCAATGCAATCCCGGATAGGTTGAGTTTCCTAAATTTAGCTTGTGTTTCTAGGTTGTTTTTGGTGAGATCTTGTGGATCTGATGTTGCTGGAGGTATAAGGATGTTTTTAGACTCTTTTTAGATGTTAAATGATGTTGAAAGATGTTTTGTGTTGATGGTTTATGGCTGGGCTTTGTTGAGAAGTGGTTTGGATGCATATTCGGTTGTGTTTGGTAGCCGAAAATGGAGTGTGGATGAGAGCAGCGAGTTTAGGTGCTTTCATTGAAGCAATTAATGCATGATGATGCATTAATCCTCTGCTTTGATGTGTTAAAACAGGGGAGGCATCTTTGGATCCAAGAATTGTTGATCCGGAAGCTTGAATTGGTGCTTCGGCAAGAGGCGAAGTGGAATCGGTGAGTGAAAAATGGTTTTCGGCTTTGAAACCAATGTCTTGGGAGCTTAGTTTAAGTCTAAACAACTTTGCTAAGCTCAAGTGTAAGTTTTCGGAAAGTACTCTCTAGTGGTGGCCATGATTTTGTTGTGATGCAATGTGGTTTATTGCATGATTTAAATACTGTTTTGAAAGCATGATTTAGCATGGTAATTGCTGTTTTTGTAAGCCATATGTTGAAGGAAGCTCAAGGTAAGAGTTCCTTGTCTTTGTACATTGAATAAATGTGGTTTGATGCTTTTAAATGCATGATGAATATGGCTTGGTTTAATGCTTTAAAACAGTGGATAAATTGATGTTAATGATGTATATTGGCAAGTGATGTTTTGAAAAGGTTAAGGTCACTAAGGTGGTTAAAAGTCCTTGAGTGAGCCTTGTTACTTAAGAACATCAAGGTGGTTAAAAGTCCTTGGATGGTTCTTGTATGGACACAAAGGTGGTTAAAAGTCCTTGTGTGATCCTTTCCATGGTGTTTAAAAGTCCATGGGGCCAAGGTGTTTAAAAGTCCTTGGGGTGAAACTCAATACAGACACAAAGGTGGTTAAAAGTCCTTGTGTGGTCCTTTCCATGGTGGTTAAAAGTCCATGGGCCAAGGTGTTTAAAAGTCCTTGGGGCCAAGGTGTTTAAAAGTCCTTGGGGTGAAAGTTGATGAACTTGTTTTTAAAGAAATGGAACTTATCACTTGTTGCCAATATGACATGTTATGATATGAAGCATGAGATGCTTGTTTTAAGTATGCTTTTGAGCATGTGCAATTGATGATTTGAAGCATGATTTATAAATGTTTTATAAATGCATTATTGAATGGTTTTATGAGCATTCCTCACTAAGCTTTTGCTTACGCTCTCTTTCGTTTTCTTAATTCAATAATGCAGAACATTAGAGTACCTTGAGGGCAGCAAGAAGGTCAAGCAATCAAGTGAAAGTAGAGCTCAAAGTATGGAAGGTTTCTTAAGTACACTTTTAGCTTTTGGTAATTTGGCAATGGGGGACCTATGTGTATGATTTGGGAGAGGTTTTGAACTCCCTAAGTATGTTGAATGTTGATGAGAATGCTGGTTTTAGTGTTTGGCCTATATATGCTTGAATTGGAAGTTTATGCTTGAATGGCTTGCTTGTGTAGGAAGCATGCCTATAGATTTGGGGCTTTTCACATGTGATGTTGTTTTGATGAATTGTTGATGCAAGTTTGCCTTATATATGTTGAATTGCATGCTGGTAAAGTTTGGTAGCATTTGGAGCATGATTGGATGATTAATTGCATGTTTAAGAATGCATTTTGGGGCAATCTGTGCAGGGCGTTTCGGAACAGTGCAACCCGTTTCGGAACAGTGCAACCCGTTTCGGAACAGGTGCCTTAAACAAGCCCAGGCGTCCGAAACGGGAGGGACCGTTCCGAAACGGTTTGGCTACTGTTAGCCCGTGTTGCGGTACGCGTTGCGGAACGGCCCCGTGTTTCGAAACAGGCTCTGCCTGTTTCGGAACGGGTGACCGTTAGGGGCTGACATTGGCAGTTATATGTTTTGAATTGTTTGCGTGTTGGTCCCGAATCTTGTTTGTGCAATTGTATGAGTTTGGGAAGTCCTTTTGAGCTGAAATTTCACAGTGAAGCATGAAACCTGACTAATTACAAGCTGGTAACTTCAATTTGGGTTAAGTCCTCATATTTATCAGAAATTACAATTTGGTCCCTAAAGTTGTAATTTGTTCAATTGGGTCCCTGTTTGATCTCTGATGTTTGTGATCTTTGAGTATGATGTTTGTGTGATCACAATTAGGGCTAATGTGCATCTAGACAAGATTAAAAAGAAAAAAAAAGGGTCGTTAATCAAGGTTGACTTTCGGGTTGACTTTGGTTTTCCTCGTGTGACTTTCTTAATTCGGGTCAACCGTCTAGGCCGGGTTAAGGGGGTTAAAACAGAGGTGTTTGACAGTTTTAGGCAAAAAAGAAAAAAAATCTAAGTCATTTTTCATGCTTTTCCCAAAATTAAGTTAAATTTTAATTTGGTGCGAAAATAAACTAATCGGTTATCCTATCATAGGCACAAGTTATAACAAATTTTTCTTTTCCGATTATTACTAAGGCAAGTACAATGCAACCTATATGCTACTAGGTATGCGTAGATAAAAGATGTGAGAGCTATCCCCCTAAACTCGAGATGGGTATTGCCCTCAATGCCCAAATTAGACAAAATAAAAACGGAAAAAAATACAAGAAATAAAAAAACATAAAAATTAAAAATTAAAATGAAAAAGAACTAAAAATTGGTTGAGGGTTGAGAAGAGGCTGGATTCTTTTGTACTGAGGAGGAGGCGGAAGAGGTTTGGATGATGAAACGGCGGCCAATAGATCTTTTGTCGGCAGTTTTAGTAGGTGAGGTTTTTGCTTTCTACGGCGGCTGGACTCTTTTCGGCGTAAGATGGGGTTCTTCTTGTGGTTCGGCAGGGGGAGCGCTAGGAGGTACTTCGCTCTCGTCTGACTCTATCTCGAAATCCATGGGCTCATTGGCTATGATGTGTCATTTCCTTTTCCTAGTTCCTTCCTTTGTGGGTGCTGCCGGAGGGACAATCGCCATTGGGATGGCTGCTGCTACTGCAACCATTGCCGTTTCTGGCTCCGGCGGCTGCTGCTCAATCTCCTCTGATGAGGAGGTGTTCGCCACTATTGCTGCTGTGCAGGCCGGTGAATGGTGATGTTGATTCCTCTCAGAGGAGTCTGCCACTGTGTCGGATGCAGTGGTGGTTGAGTAAGTTAGGTAGTGCATCGGAGAGGGCACCTGGCGGGCGGGTTGGTGGGCAGCGGCGACGGATGGCGCTCCTTGTGCTGGGGCTGCTGCTGCAAGTTCTGCGGGGTATGAAGGCAGGATGGGTCCCTCACCAGGGAATTTCTGCAGGAGATAAGCCACAAAGGCTTCTTGGACCTCCCCTACAAATTTCTTGAAGGTCAGCTGCTGCTACTCGATGCGCTTGATGCTATTAATAATGGTGTGGAGTAGTGTGAGGACTTCATTGTCTGGGGCAGCTTCAGTACTGCTGGGGGCGGCTGGAGTGTCGGGCTGGGCGGCAGATGGTTGGCTAGGCGTTGTTCGCTCTGTCTTCGGGGCCTGCATCATCTGCAGGCGGACTTGTCTGGTCCACCCTTCCTTGGCAGTGGTCAACTCATCTTTAGGGTCTGCCGGAACACCAAAGTTGGAGCAAAGGCATGTGATGAGGGACGGGAAGTACAACCTGCCCTTCATCTTTTTGAAGCAATTGTGGATCTCCGTGCATATGATTTCCCCAACGTTTATTGGCTGGTTCATCAAAATGCTATGAATGAAGGCGAGGCGCAGCCGATCAACGGTAGAGTTGTGGGAGGTGGGCAGCAGGCGCCTCTTTACAAATGTGTTCCACAACATTGCCGCGAGCAGCAGGTGGCAGTGTTGGATAGATTCTATATGTTTGCCTGCTAACCACGACGTGTTGGGCCTGCAGACTTTGGCCTTGATTTTCTCATAGACGGAAGCCGCCAGTGACTGCCTCCACTCTTTGTGAGGGTTGTTGTACATATCCAAGCCATAGTATATGTTGATGACGGCGTCGTTCAGCTTGATAGGCTCCCCGCAGACATAGACAAATGGATGCCCTGGGCGGGGGTGATGGGCGTAGAATTCCCTAACCATGGTGATGTTTGCTATCTCTGGATGTTGTGCGAACATCTCCCATCCCTTGTTGTGGATGATCTCGAATAGGGCAGGCTCTAAGCCTAGATCGCTTGTCTCTCTTATGTAGTGGAAGCCTTGCTCCTCCCATACGTTCTGCTTTGCAAATTGATCTCTGTATCTTTCCTTGTCTTCCTTGGAGCAAAATGTTTTGTAGGTGGGTTTAGGCTGTGATGCGGATGCCATGTGAAACAGTTGAAGTAACTGAAATTTTGAACGAAAAATAATTAGAAAGTCGTGGAAGCAAGAAGAAGTTAGCAAGGGGGTTAAAGTAAAGTAAATGAATTGAGTGAGTGGGGTTTAAATAGAGGTTGTCGAGACGTGTCGTGGCGGCAATAAATGCCCAATGGTCCAGTTTTCTTGTGCACGTTACGAGATTTCTGCCTGTTATTTTTGGAGCCGTTGGCAGCCAACTAGTCGTTACGTGTTGCTGCGCTTGGCTGTCTAGGTGGGATGGTGGGCGGGCTCCTTGTTGGGCCTTCTTCTTGATCTTGCTCTTTTATTCTTAAACCTGAAATAAAAAATAAAAATAATTAAATAACTTCTGAAAAATAAACATCTGAAAAACTAATTCTAATCCTAAGAAATAAATTCTAATCCTAATGAGTTAAAATAAAAATTAAGTTATGTTGTGGGTGCATTTGGGTGCATCTCCTAGACAGAACCACTTCCTCGGGTAGCTTGTCTTGTCCTTCCCTCTTTGGGGTCCTCTTGTTCCTTCAGGTGATGTGCTATTAGGTCCTTCAGCCTGCCCTTTGGTCTGTCGCGACAACTACTGCCCTGGCCTGTCTCTATGCTGATCTCGGCAGCTCTTGCATCTATGCATCTTTTTTCTTTTTCTGAGGGTTGCAGCACGTTTAACTTTATGCTATGTTCATCTACCCTCATGGTCAACTCCCCGTTTTCCACATATATTAGTGTTCTGCTCGTGGCCAAGAATGGTTGCCCAAGGATGATAGGGGCTTTTTCATCGGCCTCACAGTCTAGGATGAGGAAATCAGCTGGAAGGATCAGGTTTCCCACCTTGACAGAGATGTCTTCGATTTTTCCCTCCGGTTGTACAAATGAGTGATCGGCAAGTTTAAGCATGACGGAGGTAGGTTTGGCAGGCCCAACTCCTAGCTTATTGAAGACTGCCTTTGGCAGGCCGAAGTCGCACATGGCTTTTGTTTCATGTTTGCTGCCTATCCTACATGGGATAACAAAGTTGCTCGAGTCTGTCTGCTTGGGCGGCAACTTGTTGTGTAGCATTGCCATACACTCTTCTATGACGACCACTGTCTCGAATTCCCAAATCATCTTCCTTCTAAAAACCATGTCCCTGTGATATTTGGCATAGTTGGGCATATTTTGAATGGCTTCTATAAGAGGTATGTTTATGTGCACCTGTTTCAGCATATCCAGGAACCTTTGGAACTGGTGTTCTTGCTTCTATTGCTTGACCCTTTGGGGGAAAGGTGCTGGCAGGCAGCTGGTATTGGTGTTGCTGTAGCAGGTTTTTCTTTCTGGTCTGGGTGAGTTTCGTGCTGTTTCTCCACTCTGGGTTCATCCAACTGCTTCCCACTTCTTGTAGATATGTCCTTGCACTGCTCATAAGTGGGTTTTGTTGCTGCCTCTAAGCTCCTAGATGCTGCTCCCATTGTCCGACTGCTGTAGATTTCTCTGAACTGCCCAAATTGGGTCTCCAAGGTTTTTATAGCAGCCTCTTGGTTGTTCATCCTCATCATCGTCCTGTCCATGAAAGACTCAGTTTTATCAATAAATTTATTGGTCTGAACAATAAAATCACTAGTTCTAGACATGAAAGTGTGAAGGGTTGCTTCTAGTGAATTATTGTTTTGTTGTTGACTATGTTGTCTGTACTGGTTCTGTTGGTAGCCTCTCTGTAGTTGTTGTGGGTTTGCAACAGTCTTTGGGTTACTCCAGGAGAAGTTGGGATGGTTCTTCCATCCAGGGTTGTAGGTATTCTGGGTTGGTTTGATGTTCCTCTTATATCCTCCCATATAATTGGCATATGTGGTGCAGTCAGAGGAATCATGGTTGCCCCCACATTCTCCACGGAAAGGTTCTACAACCTTTACCTCATAGACTTTCCCAAGAGGTTGCACAATTTTCATGACCAGCTCTACCAGCGTGTCAAGGCCGGCATTAACAGAGTCTGAGGCTTCTACCTCGTTCACAGTGGTTGGCCGCCTAACGCCACCTCGGCGGGTTATTGGGTACTTGTAGTCATTTTTGGCGGCTTGATTCAGAAGTCGCGGTGCCTCTTCTGGTGGTCTTTCGAGGATGATTCCATTGGCTAAGGCATCAATCATCATTCGAGTTGGGTAGTTCACCCCGTTGTAGAATATTGATACCTACGTCCAAGTCGGAAGACCATGTAGTGGGCAGCTGTTCAACATCTGTTGGTACCACTCCCATGCTTCTTACATCGGCTCGTCATCCCCTTGTCTGAAGGTTGTTATCTCATTGCGTAGTTTGTCTGTGACATTGAACGGGCTGAAACGGTCCAGGAAGTCTTTACACAGCTCTTTCCAAGTGTTGAGCGATCCTGCTGGCTGGTTGTTCAACCACTGTTTTTCCATATCCCTCGGTGAATAGGGGAATAATCTCACCCTCAGGACGTCTTGATGGACTCTGTGTATCTTGAATGCTCTGCAGATGTCCAGGAATCCTCTTAATTGCTGCCGAGCATCTTCTGTGGCAGTCCCTCTAAAGTGCCCTAGTGTGTTGATCATGTTAAACATGATAGGATTCAGCTCGAAGTGGTCCGCCTCAATATCAAGTTTTGTTACTGTCAGATCGAACCCTCTGAATATAAGCGCAAGTGCACACTTTTGTCAAGTTGTAATATAAAAGATATCGTCTCCCACGAGGATTGGACAACTAACTCGAAGATAAATTCCTGCACATGAAATATTAAATGCACAAGTTAATTTCAGTTTGTTTAAGAGAAAAGTAAATAAACACAAGTAAATAATAGAAGAGATCAGATTGATGGAATGAGTCAAGTTATGTTGTTCTGTAGTGTGAAACTACGTTGAATAGGTTAAGTTGTATTGTGCTGCCAGACTTTGTTGCCTCAGCGGAAGATGGTAGATTGGTACTTCAACAACTTTCACTGCCTCGGTAGGTGGAACGGACGATTGGCTCGGCGGAAAACTCAATAGACCTTCAAGGCTCGGTAGAACGTTTCGAGAATGATTCAGCTTATGTCTAAGTCAGAATACTGTTGTTTCACGCTGTAGATAATACCCGTCGGTGTGAATCTTGCAATGAACATCAACCTTTGGTTCGTCCTCTTTTAGCCACCTTAAACCCTAACCTATGTCTAGGCTGGATTGATCAACCCATGGCATTGATGAGATCGTGCTTACTTCTTTCGTTAGTTTGACTCTCTCGATGCCTAACAAATGGATTGCTCACAATCGATCTTTCGAACTTAATTGAAAACAATGAAGAACATGAAATAAGCAAACCTTGAATTTAATTGCAAAAACAAACTTAATCCTATACAACCGTTCTCATAACTACTTTACAACATAACCCAAACCCTAGAGAATTTAGAACATAGTGGCGGCAAGAAAACACAAGAGAAACTAAGCTATGCAAGATTGTCTAGATTACAAGGTATGATCGGGTATATATAGGGCATGGCCTAGGTTAAGTCCTCCTTGGAGTAGAAGTCTTCCTCATGGTAAAGTAGCTTTTGCATTAAACGCATCCTTTAATTCTGTCTTCTTTGACTTGAAATTAGACTCTTGTGCCGCAAGAAAGTGTAGGCCGCCTTAGACATTTTCTCCTTTGGCGGCTTAGTATGTTGTTTCTGCCATCAAGAAATTGTGTGGATGGGCTCATTGGACTCAGAAAATTATGCTCTTCCAATCGCACTCCAGTTTGCCAATTCCTTAGGTTGCTATCCTGGGCGACAGGTGTGGCGGTGGTAGCTACTCGGCCGCATCTCTCTCTGTGTTGAACAGCTTCAGTATAGCTCCTTGGTCTGTTGCCTCAGCATCATCTCCTCAGCTTTCTTCTTCTTTTGACAGCTTCTAGCACCTGAAACTAAAACTAAACTAAAACAGTATCTTTTCTCACCAAATCAAATATATTCAACAAAAACAAGGCAAAGCAAAGAATACTGTATATAATGCATGCGTGCACCTAATTATGCCTAAAATGTACTTAAGAACAACAATAATATGAGATGGAATGCATACAAAATATAGGACTTATGAGCACTTTACTGTACGCGTTTGAATTTCATTACTTCTTATCATACTTAGACGGATGGACAGTTTGAATGAGTTATCCAAGTGTTGGAGGATATGTTGAGATGTTGCATCATCGATTTCCAAGGTTCTTGGGAGAAACAATTACCTTTGGTGGAGTTTTCTTACAATAATAGTTATCAGGTGAGCATTCAAATGGCTTCTTATGAGGCCTTGTATGGAAGAAAGTGTAGAACGCCTTTTTGTTGGGCGGAAGCGGGGCAGAAGTTGGTTTCTTTGCCTAATGTGCTTAAGGGCACTACGAAAAAAATGAAGCTTATTAGTGAGAGGTTGAAAGTGGCTTCGGATTGGCAAAAGTCTTACGTAGATTTTGAAGCATAAGAAGATTGAGTATGTTGTAGGCGATAAGGTGTTTTTGAAGGTTTCACCTTGGAAGAAGGTGATGAGATTTTTCCAGAAACGCAAGTTGAGTCCGAGGTTTATTGGACCGTTTGAGGTGCTTGAGCATGTTGAACGTTGCTTATAGGTTGAGGTTGCCACCCGAGTTGGAGAAGATACATGATGTTTTCCATGTATCTATGCTTCGGAGATATAGATCGAATATGTCTCATGTTATGCCTGTTAAGGAGATTGAGTTGAATACGGATTTGTCCTATGATGAAGAACCATTTGAGATCTTAGATTCAAACAACAAGGTTTTTCGTGGAAAGACCATTGAGTTGGTCAAGGTCTTGTGGCGACAACGTGGTGTTGAGAAAGCCACGTGGGAAAGGAAGGATGACATTGAGAAGTTTCCTTATCTTTTTCCATCAGGTAAAATTTCAAGGACGAAATTTCCTAAGTGGGGGGGGAGTTGTAACACGTCGGTTTTGGGCTTAGAAGTTAGCCAGGTTCGGCTAAGAGGTTCGGGTGAACCGGTTCGAGCGAGTTATGCTAGTTTCAGGATTAAGTTGTAATAAATGGTTTTCGAGGCAGATAAAATATGAAAAAAATATTTATAATTTAAAAATAATGTTTTAAAGGTTTTGGAGAGTTCAATTTGATAAAATTAGATTGATCTAATTGGTATTTTGAAAACAGTGACTAATTTGTAAATATTGCAAAATACATTTTATTGACTAAATTGAAGAGGACCAAAACATAGAATCCTTAGGGAGCTATTACACCAAGGTGTTATCAGCCTTTTCCCTTGATTTTGGCCCTGTTTGGCAATTAACGGATAGCGGATTACATTAGCTGATAGTTAATAGTTGATTGCATTAGCTTATTTGACTAACAGATTGTATTAGCTGATTGTATAAAAGTGTATGGTAAAATTAACTGATAGCTGTTAGATTATTTAAACAAACAAAATGACATATAAGGACATGATTATATCCAATACTTGTTTGAATAGTTTATTAGTTATCGATATTTTGTATCTAATTAATATTAATTAGATTTATATAAATTATTTTTAATATAAATTTTCTAAACATATTCGAATGATTTATATATTAATTTATTATTTATATAATTATTTTAATATAATTTAATTAATTAATAAATTTAATTACACATATAAATATGTGATAATAAAAAGAAAAAAATAAATAGGATTAGCTTATAAATAGGGTGAGAAAATATTTAATTTAGGTGATTTGGATATTTTTTGTAATTGATAAGGGTAAAAGAGTCTTTACAACTCTAATATGAAACATCTAATCTCAAAAAGCTTCTATTAGGAGCTTTTTCAAAATTAGCGATTTCACCCCAATCAGCTCTTTCAATCCGTTGTTCACCAAACAACTAAATTAGCGAATTTGACTGGCCAAACCTCTAATTATGCCTCAAACCTCTAATTTTTTCCCAAACCTCTCTTTACCATATAGGGCCTTTGTGTTTTTAAAAGATTTAATTAATTGATTTATTAAATGAGATTTGATAAAAAGGATTTTAAAAGGCTAAACATTTTCTAATGTAACTACTTTTCTCCTAAACTTTTCTCTCAACTTTCCTATCAGCCAAACTATCTTTCCATCACTAAAATCTCCAGAGATTTAGCTCTTTTCATCCACTTTTGATTTCTAAATGATTCTCATGTATTTCTACATTAACTAGCTATGGATTTCTTGAAGGATTTCTTCTAAATCATTGCAATCAAGGGAAAAAGCTTGCGTTATAGGTGATCTTTTTTTTTCTCTCCTCTAATCAAGGTTCTTTATTGAAATTACCAAGTCTTTGGCTCTCTAATTGTGTTTAGTAGCAATGTTTTACAATATATTTGATAAAAATGGCTAAATCAAGCTTTGAAAGATGATTTCTCAAGATTTTCGTAATGGTACTGTTTTGATTGATTTGAGGTTGATTTTAATCATGATTTGGATGTTAAATGATGTTGAAATAAAGGTTTTATAATAGTAATCCCGAAATGAGCTGGATCTCTAATGGTTAGATTGTTAGATTTGGGGGTTTTGTGGTATTAATATGGATCTGGTGTTTCTGAAGGTATAATGATGTAATTAGATTGTTTTTGGATGTTAGTTGATGATTAAAATTTGATGGAAGTGTTAGGTTTTGGCTGGGTTGACTATGTAGAGTAATCGAAGGTGTTTTCGATTTTTTTCGGATAGGCGTTTTGGAGTTTTTGGGCAGAGCAGCGCGATGGCTTTGTTTGCTGATGGTTTTAATGCATTGAGATGCATTAATCCTCTGTTTTTGTGTAGCATAAACAGGGGAGAACGTATCGAAAACAATCATTGAAGTTTCGGAGGCTCCGGAAGCTTGATTATGCGTGGCAAAGCGAGAGTGGAGTTGTAGGTGAGTAGAATTGGTTTTAAAAGCCTTTCAAAGACTTAAAAGTAAGGTCTGGGGGTTTAGGTTGATTTTAAAACACTAACCTAAATCTGGAAGTAAGTTTGAGATGTTTCGCTCTCGTTTCTCGTTTTTTATCACATTGATTTTTATGATCAAGCTCATGTTTTGAAGGTAGAATTACACCTACTGTTTTATGCACGTTTTGAGAAACAATATGATGATTTACATGATCCCATGAGATAGATTTTTTTATTTCAAAGATATAGAACTTATTGAGAAAATGTTATGCATTGTTTATGCTTTTGAAATGGGATGAGAATGGTTTATATTAATGTATTGAAAAACAGTAGGTAATGATGTTTAAAATGAGTATATTGGCATGAGATGAGATTATTGTAACCGGTTATAATTGGTCGACCAATAGGATTAGAAGTGCACTATAATATACAAAATTCGTACGTGCTCTTTGGTTCGGGCAATGGGGTAGTGCCATCACGTTCTAAAGTGAGAGTGTGGTGATGAGAGATTCAACCACGGTAGGTCTTGATGAATCCATCAAGCTTTGTGGTAATGAGAGATGCCGCCATAAGAGTCCGGTGATGTGAGATTCCACAGGGGTAGGACTTGACGATGTGAGATTCCGTCAAGCTATTCGCATATCCGGGTAATGTTGCTAAAATGCCAATATATGAGATTCACATGTACCTTGTTTATAAATGATTTTATGTATTGTGTTTTTCATATGAGAATATGATTTGAGAAATGCTTTATGAGATTCAAGCATGTAAGGCTTTGCCTTGAGACCTTGCATTTTTTTAATGCATGAGATAGATGGTACATGTGGTTTAAATGATGTGGTTTTTGCTTTGAAAATGGTTTCAAGCATGAGATAGAATGAGCATGATGAGATAGAGATTTCTAAATGAGAAATTGTTTTAAAATGCATTGTTGTTGTTGGTTTGTTTTGAGCATCCCTCACTAAGAATTATTGCTTATGTTCTCCTTTTCCAACAATGCGGAGAATTAGCATATTTTGGCAGCAAAGAGGCAAGAAGGATTCCAATGAGTGGGATTAAGCTCAAGTATGATTTTACATTTACCTATTAGTAATAATGGTTGGCAATGGGAGGATGCCTTAATGTTTTGGGAGATGTGTTTTGAAACTCCCTATTTTGTGGCAAGTTTGAGATGCCCATAATGACTTGTAAATGGCCTTTACTTGTTGGTTTATGCTTTTGTTTGTGTTTTGACACTTGAGTGGTTACTTTGCATAGGTTGTATGCCTATCGATTTCTTTGTTGCCTATTGTCATGTTATGATGTTGATTCTTCCATGTATGATTGTGGTTAGATGATTAAATATGTTGTATGCGTGTTAATCCTAATTTCTAAGGTTTTATCATGTAAGTACAGTGGAAAAAATTCACCATAGGATATCATAACAGGTTTAGGCAGTTTAATTAGGTAAAATACATGGCAAGTAACATATACAAAACTAACATGAGATAACAGAATGAATGCAACTAACTATGAAACAAAATAAAACAACCCCCCAAACTCGAGAGAGGCATTGTCCTCAATGCATGCAAAAATAAACAAACGAAACAAAAGAGAAGAAAAGAGAAAAAAGAATGAAATGCAAATGGGTCAATCAGAGAGGTCGTCACCTGGAATGACTAGTTTCCTTCGAGCCATTTGCTTGGTCCTTTTTCTGGCTCGTGGTGGTTGTTGTCGCGAAGCTGGTGGTGTATCCTCATGAACCGTAGTTTCCTCGACCTCTTCCATCGGCTCACCATTCTTCTCAACCTCCTCGAGTTTAGAAGCTATACGCTTCGATGTCAACTTTGATGGCACAGCTGGAGGTGGGGACTTTAACGATGTAGAAGTGGTGTCGTCGGAATCTGAAAAACCATGTAAAGATTCAGTACATTCCGGTTCAGTAACAAGTTTCTTACCTTTGCGAGAGGCAATAGTTGTCATGGCAATGTCACTTGTAACAGGTGCAGCTTCGGTTATTGAGGCAAGTAACTCGGCAGGGTAAACCAGGAAGGTTACACTACTCTTCGGATTAATCTCTAATAGGACTCTCTCGAGAGCGAAATCGCAGTCCTTCGTGTATCACCAAAACATTTGATGTCTTACCTCCAATCGATCAAATAGTTGTAACAAGGGACAAATTAAATCTGCTAGCACCATGGGAATTGTCGCAGCAAGTTCACTTGTCAGGGCAGGTATGGTAACAATGGTTTGCTTTGTTACCGTGGGTGCTTTTAGAGGACCTTCTTGCAAAATCCTCAAGTCGTTGCTCCTTGAGAGCCTTGTTTTTCTTTTTTCTGCAATTTTTCTTTCCCTTAGTAATTCCTGCTAAAAATGATGACACTAACAAATCAATCAAATTTAAAAACACTAATGCAAAACTATATGCAAACTAACAAAAACAAAGGAATTAAAATTTTTAGGGTTGCCTCCCTAGAGCGCTTAATTTATAGTCTCAGCCTGACTATAGTACCTCATTTAGAATTGCTATAGAATTCTTTCCTTGAATATCCAACGTAGGAAACCTAAGAACTTCTTGCCTTTAAGTTTGCCAAACTCTCGATTGTACAACAAGTAAGCATGTTTTGTCATGGTGGCTTTGAACAACCATTTGAGGAAATCGAAGTACCTTTTCCTTGTAAATATAGTGATCCTTTGACTGAACTTAGCACCCCAGTAGTGCTTAGGCTCTACTGCCCATTTTTCTTGTTCAGACTGCAACTAAGAAGAAATTATCATGGGCAAGGTGCTATCCTTTCCCAAGCAAGCATATTTTAATTGCTCTACAATGAATTCAACTCAAACGAAGGTGATTGTTTAATAAAAAATTTTAGGGGGTTTAAATTCCTTACTCGAGTAATCAAGAAATTCGAATTTTTTACCCAGTCGATTCGCAACCCAATTTGCTTATTGTTGAATTTCATTGTCTAGCTCTCATTCCTTGATGTTCTCAGATTCAGACTCGGCATTCATACAATTGTCATGGCAATATTCCTCCATATTGATACCTAGAGTTGTCTCAACGGTTCGAATGAATTGGCATTTCTATGGATCATCCATAGACTTGAGTGTTTTGAAGGCATTCAACGTAACTTGCTGATCATTCACTCGCATTGTGAGTTGTTCTCTCTCGACATCAATCAGCGTCCTTCCTATTGCTAAAAATGATCTTCCAAGAATGATGGGAGCGAACTCATCTGCTTCACAATCTAAAACAATAAAGTCAGTGGGAAAAATAAATTTATCCAATCTTACCAAAATGTCTTTAATTTTTCCTTCTGGTTGAACGTAAGATCTATCGGCAAGTTGCAGCGTGACTGTGGTGGGTTTCACCTTTCCTATGCCTAATCGTCAGAAAATCTATTTTGGCATAAGATTTATGTTTGCTCCAAGGTCGCACAATGTTTTTCTAACATAATGGTCGCCAATAGCAAATGCTATCGTGAGACTGTCTGGATCATTTAGCTTAAGCGACAATCGATTATGCAACATCGTCATACATCCTTCTGTCAAGGAAATTGTTTCAAACTCGTTCAACCTTGTTCACTTAGAGACATTTTTTATGGAACTTAGCATAATTGGACATCTGCTCAATTGCCTCAACCAATGGCAAGTTAATGTGAACTTGCTTGAGGATGTCAAGGAACTTCTTGAATTGATACTCATTCTTCTGCTTCCTCAGGCTCTGTGGAAATGGAGGTGGCAATCTGATTTCTTTTCCCTTGCTTGCCTCATCTATCTTTGCTTCGTTGGATGAACTTGTCGCGGCATGTGAACTTGTTGTGGCGACTGTTGAAGGCTCGGCATCTGCGATTGCCGTGGCATTGTTGCAAGGCACTTCTTTCTGAATAGAGCATTGCTCTACTGACTGAATACTTTCCTTGGGTTGGTTAAGATCATCATTCACCTTTGGTCAACTTTGGGTGGTGATCGCCCTACACTGTTCATGGCTTGATCCTCGTACAACCTATGTGTTGCTGGGCAAACTTCCTTGTGGCCTTGAGCTCAAGATTTAGGCAAATTTCCTAACCTGCATTTCCAAATATGTCAATATTGCTCCTTGGCTCTGCATCGTCATCTCAATCATGTTTATAAAAAAGTTAGTATTTTCATAAATTTACCAGTTTCAGCCATATAAGACTCAGTCTTAAGCATAAAATCATTCAAAGTTGTTTGCGGCAACTGAGTTTGTTTTCGTGGAAAGTTCTGTTGAATGCCCGATAATCATATGTTCTGGTGGGGTGGATTGCTGGAGTCGTCCTAGTTACTCCAAAAAATTGGGTGCTTCCGCCATTCTGGATTATATGTGTTAGGATATGGATTGTCGTCCCGATTGAAATTCCCAACATAATAACTGACTTAGGATTCCGAGGACATTCAAAAGAATCATGATTAGTATTACATAAAACACAAAATGATTTAGCTACCTTGAATTTCTGTGTATCGTTGTGTCGCTGCAAATTCTTAACCATGTTTGTTAATGTAGCAAGTTGTGCTAAAATAGCGTCCGATGAATCAAGATCAATTGATGTGGCATTTCTTCTTGTTGGTCCCTTCCTCGTGGTTGGGAACTGGTAATCATTGCTGGAAAGTCTGTCCAAGATCTCTATTGCTTCCTCAGGTGATTTATCTAGGAGAGTTTCATTTGTCGAGGCATCCAACATCATCCTAGTCCGTGTATTTACTCTATTGTAGAACATTACCACTTGTGTCCAATCTTTGAATCCGTTCGTAGGACATTTGCGTATAAGTTCTTTATACCGGTCTCAAGCCTCGTACATGGATTCTTCATCTGCTTGATGAAAAGAAGTAATGTCATTACGCAGTTTATCAGTCATATTTGGTTGATTATACCTTAATAGGAAACTACAACATATTTCTGCCCACGATTTCAATGATTCGGGTGGTACACCGTTCAACCACGTTCTCGCCCTACCTCTTCGTGAATAGGAAAACAATTTTATCTTTAGGATAAATGTTGTTCGGCATCTTCATGAGGTGAACCGCCAACTTGCCCAATTGAGTTGAGCATGGTGAACACAATCGGCTTCAACTCAAATTGTGCAGCTTGGATCTCGGGAGTGACAATGCCTAGTTTGAGATCACCAAGATATGGAAGTAGATAATCTCGGATGAATCTGTTTCGTACATGAACAGGTTGCTCTGATAGAACTGAATTGTCTCGTACCGCGTTATTCTGGTTGCCAAGGGCATTTAGATTTTCGATGGCATTTTGGTTGCCGAGGGCATTCTGATTGCTGATAGGATCAATAGGTTGATCTGCCATAACTCTTAGCTCTTTCCTTCTTCTACAAAGAACTTGTTCAATCTCCGGTTCAAGCGGGTAGTCTTGTGTTGTCGGACTTGCTTTGGTCATGCACAAGTGCAAAACCTACAAAATGAGGTCAACCGCTTGAATTAAATAGAAATGTAAAATAAAAGTGCAAGAAATTAAAAATGAAGTTATCATTGACAATTCTCGACAACAACATCAAACACTTGTTGCGTGATTTAAGTGTTACGCAAACGGTACAAATAAACATGTCGTAAGTTATAATATAGTAAAGATCGTATCCACAGAGATTGGTGAAACTCAGGTTTCTAGCTTCTTGCATTGAAAAAGAATTAGATTGGGAGTGATGATAAGTGATGATAAATAACAAGTAAAATAACTAAGCAAGTAGAATAAATGGGTAGTGTAATCGATTAAGAGAGTAGGCCGAGTTATGAGTAGTGGTGCAATTGCTGAATGGATTGTCGTGGCAATTGATTGCTGAGGTAATTCAATTGATGTGGCTATTGAGTCTGGATAAATTGTCATGGCAAAATTAGGTCACAATATATGTTGCGACAACTGGGATTGGATGAATGTCGTGGCAAATGGGTTTACTCCTTCAAAGTTCAACGAATTGTTCTTTAATGTTTTCGTGTTATCTCTAGCAGAAGAGAACTGGTAGATTGTATATGCCTTGGTGGTATGTTTTCACCCTTGGTGAGCAACAACCGATCTTACACTTCTCTTAGCCACTAAAATCCGATCCTTATTCCTAAGGCGCATTAGTTCCCACCAACGATTTGTCCAAATGAGAACCGTGTTCACTCGTTTCATGAATCTAACTCTCCCGAACTTAGATAAATGGATAAGTCTCGAGATCCTTTCCCAATTCCCTCAAGATAAAAATTAAACATCCAAGAATGAACAACCTTCGAAATTTATTGAAATAAAAAACCTAAAACCATCCAATCGTTTATCACACCAAAAAACAAATAACCCACCCAACTTGTTGGGTAAAATAATTTTACAAAGAAATTAATTTCAGACATGGATCGCACGGAAGAAATTGAAGAAAGGTGCGTGAGAAAATGCTTGCGATCTGATCTCTCCAAAAGTCGATCCCTCTTTGTTGTTGATGCGGTCCCTTTAAATAGATGAGGGAAAGAGTTTGAATCTGCATAAAATTCATGGGGATCTGATTTGAGATTTGAATTTTGAATTTAGGATTTATCCTCTGTGTTCTGGATAATTCTGCGGATTATTCAGATATGATGTCGCGGCTATCAGCTTCGGCAATTCCTTTAGTTTTTATGCACCAATGTCTGATTTGAACCGCTGCTCGTGTACACCAATGTCTGAATTGGATGTCTGAATTGGAAAAGATGAACATTCGAGAAAGTTAGTTCGGGTTTGCACCAATGTCTGAATTGGATGTCTGAAATGGATTTGAAATTTCCTGTTGATCTTTATGCAGGATATCTTCAAGAAAAGTATCATTATTGTGCTTGTCAGAATAACAAAAGCAAGACAACCAAATATCCTAAGATTTTCAAGCTTCGGTTTGCTTAAACAAAACTTCAAAAGGAGTTTTATCTTTTAAAACAGGAGTAGATGTGATCAACTAGTATGTGCTGATGTTTTCTTTCAACAGTAATTATTGTTTTGTTGAGGTGTATATGTACAGATGAATTATTCTTTTGAGTTTGTAAAATTCTGTCATACTCCTTATCGTTGTCAGTCCTTTGTATTTTAATTTTCTTTGAAAACCAAGTTTCTATTAACCGGTAGAATTCATTCATTAGAGCTCTAGGGACCTTTTGACTTTAGGGTAAACTATCTGTTTGACCACCAAACTATTGTGAAAGTTTTAAAATGACCACCATAGAAAAAAACGCGCCATTTCAGTACCCAAACTATTAAAATGGGATCATTTTGGCCACCTGCCGTTAATGGGCTAACGGAAGGTGACGTGGCAGTTAAAAAATTAAAGGTATAATCACACATTTGGTCCTTATTATTTACACATTCTTTCAATTTAGTCCTAATTTTAATCTAATAAAATAAATTAATTAGGTGGTGACACGTGTCAACACCTTATTGGAGGAATTTAATTATTTATATTTAATTTAATAAATTTATTTTCATCCCCCAATCAGGTGGTGACACGTGTCACCTGATTGGAGGATGAAAATAAATGGAATTTTTGCACCCAGTGTGAATCGAACCTGGGTGGCTGGGTAAACCTGGGCAAGATGCACATGGCAAAGCCACTGGGCTAAAGCCATTTTTTGTGATATGAAGTGCAAATAATTAATCTAATTCATACGTGTTACAAATCTCTGTAAAAACCTCGACAATAATCCTATGATGGTGATGTGAGTTCAACGACAAGAAACACTGCAGCAATTGCTCCAATTCTTTAGCTTCGAACATCTCTCTCTCCACGATCATCTCCACCATCGATGCCCTGAAATCGGTAAACCACCACCACCCACAGCCACGGCCACCGTAATTAACACTTTGATGAGAAGATGAGCTGAAGAACATGGAATCAAACGACGTATTATTGTGTTTGGCGTGAACCCTTTTGCTGTTCTTCTTGTTCGTGGCTGAGCTCTTATTTTTCTCGTAGAAAGCGAAGTCTTTACAGTCGGAGAAGAGGTTCATAGGCGAAGCAGGAGGAGCCTTGGCCGAGACTTTACGCCGCCGTAGGAGAGTTTCTAATTCTCTAGGAGGCGGAGCAGCCATTATAGAATCGAGATTGACTGCTTCTTGGGTTGGTTGATAAGGGCATCTGGGTTTACAAACGGAAGGTAAGGATCGATCATTTATGAATTATATAAATTATTTGCACTTCATATCACAAAAAATGGCTTTAGCCCAGTGGCTTTGCCATGTGCATCTTGCCCAGGTTTACCCAGCCACCCAGGTTCGATTCACACTGGGTGCAAAAATTCCATTTATTTTCATCCTCCAATCAGGTGACACGTGTCACCACCTGATTGGGGGATGAAAATAAATTTATTAAATTAAATATAAATAATTAAATTCCTCCAATAAGGTGTTGACACGTGTCACCACCTAATTAATTTATTTTATTAGATTAAAATTAGGACTAAATTGAAAGAATGTGTAAATAATAAGGACCAAATGTGTGATTATACCTTTAATTTTTTAACTGCCACGTCACCTTCCGTTAGCCCATTAACGGCAGGTGGCCAAAATGATCCCATTTTAATAGTTTGGGTACTGAAATGGCGCGTTTTTTTCTATGGTGGTCATTTTAAAACTTTCACAATAGTTTGGTGGTCAAACAGATAGTTTACCCTTGACTTTATTGAACCAAACAAACCGATATTAAGGGTTACTTAGAAACCAAGTTTGCGAGAAACAAGCTAAATTTGTGATTGAGAGCAGAGAGAAATTCAGTTACAAACCTTGTATGGTTGTAAATAAAAATGTTTAGACAACTTCAGCAACTTATAACTGAAAGATAACCAAATGCTAAATATTTACAGGCGGGAAATGGACTATTTATTGGAATGACAATCAAAACTGAATCACTTGCGAACGAAACTGCCTTTTTAAATACCGGGCTTGTGATCATTTCATTTCTCCCCTGAGCTTTTAAATTCTGCCTAACTTGTAAGCCAAAAGTAACTGACTGAGTTGGGGAAGCTCTTCAAGAAGCCATTCTGTGAATGGAGAAAGTTTAGCAGTCTAAAGGTTCCGCTGCTTCTTCAACAGCTTTAACGTCTTCTGTCGGTTTTAATATGCCAACTGATTTTGGTTCATTTTCAACTAATGCATAGACCACCGCTGTTCGACACGGTGCATATACCAATAAAGAACGAGGGCGGTCATCGTACCATCCTTCCTGGAAAAGTGGCAATTTGATTTTTCCAAGTTAGAGAACACTCGAGTGAATATTGAAGACAGGAGTACACTAAATTCAGAAATGAATGATCTACAGCGAATTTACTTACAGTGCTGAAATACTCAACATCATGTTTAAGCCTGTTGAAGCCTCCAAATAATGGATCATCTGAATCCAATACAATCTGGGAGAACAACAATGGTAAATCATGAGTGACCACAATCAGGAAAGGTTAGTTGAGAAAACAATGTTAAACCTCAAAATCTTATACCTTGTATTTCCCGGGCTTTGGACAACCGACACGGTAATCAAAGTAGCTTTCATGCCAGTGAAAGTTGAAGACGAAAACCAGATTGCCTCTTTCAAAAACAATTACTCTATCTCCTTCGTCCTTCCGTGATATATATTGGTGCTCCGAAGTCATGAACTGAATAAACAATCACCCAGGAAACATTTTACGTTCTAAACAATGTGAATGTCTACTAGTAAATCAGATGTATAACAATTTATCTCAGGGAAATATGAAACTAAGGGAATGAAATTGTTTAAAAATGTATAATCCCGTAAATTCTGAATCAGAGCCATGCCACACAGGCGTATAATATGGTTAAACTGAATGTCTTATAGAAAATGAAACCATTAAATGATTTTAGTTTTCAAAAAGTATTGACTTCAAGAAGAATAATAACTTCTATTCATAAGTAAAGAATATAATAGACATCTTGCTAATTGAGATGAACAGAGAGTTCACTGATGATTTCAGCTCTTTACTCTCCCAGTATTCGCTTCTCTCTTCAATGTCCATTTCTTTTCTTTTCTACCATTCCTATATTTTAAAATTTCGCACGTAATTTCTGTGTGATTAATGGTTGATTTATTAGTATAGAAAATTAATAAAGTAAGAATAAAAGTTAGGGTTCAGCTTCATCAGAAAATACAGTAAGCACTGTCATACTCACACCATAAATAGCTTCAACATGTTGCATTGCCTTATCAAATTCTTGCATCCCATGATACCTAAGATTAGCTGCATCCCCCTGTGTGCATATAACCAAATAATAGTTGATTGTTTGATTGTAAAATACAAATACATATAATGCTTCCAGTAGCCAGATGAAAGTAAATCATATTACCATCAACTTTAGTGACGGGTAACTCGAGTAAAAATATGAATTGAAGAGGAAACTTACAAGATCGAATCTGCGCCGACACTTATCATAACTGAAATTGTTCCCAGGAATAAATTTGCCACTAGGAAGATGCTGCTCTCCCCTTGGAAAATCGATCCACTCTGAGGAAAAGAATAGTGAAGAAATTATCACCATTCAAAGTAAAGAAGGATGACATAGGAAGAGTTGCAACCAATAGATCTTACCAGGATGTCCAAATTCATTTCCCATGAAATTCAAATATCCTTCTCCACCTAGTCCCATGGTAATAAGCCTAATCATTTTGTGTAATGCTATTCCACGATCGATAAGTGGTGTACTTGGTTTATCTAGAGACATAAAATCATACATATCCTGCAAAAAGGAATTGAAACTATAAGCGCTGAACCAGACTGATTAGATACATTTTCGCCATTTAGTAAATAACAGAAGAACTTCTTACACTTCTATTTAACTCCACAAAAATGCAATATAATTGAAAATTTCTAATAGCTAGAGAGGTCAAAGAAAGCATTTGTTTTATCACGAGTATAAGAAAATAATTAACCTTATCCATCAACCAGAACGCTATTGTTTTATCACCAACTAGAGCTTGGTCATGGCTTTCAGCATAGACAACACATTTTTCCAACCACCTCGTGTTGGTGAGAGTGTGAATAATATCGCCCATTTGCCATTCTTCATCCCTCTTCCTATATGACCGAATCAAGAAGTACACATCAGTTTAAAACCAAATACGTACAATATAGTATCTTTAAAGTCATCACATGACAAAAAGTTTGAATTAGAAAGTTAAGCACTTGAGAAGCTCAATCCATTTATCAGCAACGGCCATGTGTAGACGGTAATCAAATCCCACACCACCATCTTTCACAGGAAGGCAGAGTGTAGGCATTCCACTCACCTGTAGAATACACAGGTGAAGGGTTAACATAATGAAAATTACGACTGCTGACAATCTCCAGTAAGAATAACTCATCTTGATAACATTCCTCTACTGGTGTCAATCATTATTCAATTGGTTATTTATGAAAGGTTTGTGGAAATCGACTTTCAACCTTTGTTTCTTTTCCAACTGTCTTACCAGAATATTGACAAACTTTCATTACTATTATTCTTATTATTATTATTATTATTATTATTATTATTATTATTATTATTATTATTATTATTATCACAACTGTCATTCCAAAAGGCATTTTGTCAGTAACATGTTACTTACAAAACAATGCCAATATTTCATATATTTTGTTATCCTAGTAGCCTTTTAGGTGAATTCTTTGTGCAAAAGATAAAAGTTGTAAAACATCAAGAATAGCTTAAGGTTTCTAGAGATTTTTGTTCCTTCCCTTCCATTGATTTTGGCATCTTTAGTATCTCTGTTTCCATAACTCTTGGTCTACAGTAAAATATAGTTCAATTTGCATAAAGTATTTTAACAATTCTTCATTTCATTCTACAATATCAAATTCACTTTATCACTAGCAGGGTAACCTACACATTCGTGGCATAATAGCACATTTGATGCATGAAGAGAAGTGGTGAAACATAAGAGCAATAGTAAAACATGCATAATACGCGAAAAATTGGTAGGCTAATGCACACAAATGTACGTGTCACGTGTGCAAACTTATTCAAAACCATTTGTATCCTTAGCATCCACATGCACATAAAATGCTTTGGAACCCCATTCTATTTACTCAATCCAGTGCAGAAAATTTTGCTGTATAAGAGATGAGATTATAAGTGTTAGGATACTCAACGTGACTCAAAGAAGAGTTATAGAACATACATCTTCTCCGATGGTGACAGCCTCAGGATAGAGCCCGTGAATCATATCATTAACCAGCATCAGATAAATGACAGCATCTACATCAGTTGCAAATCCAAAGTACTCATTGTAATTTCCTGTAAACGTTACCTACAGCAGCATGTTCAGAAAAGCAAATAATAAGATGGGAGGATACATTGTAAAGATGTAGTGACACTGACATCCTTTATTCTGTTAAGAAAAAAAAACATTAGAGAATTCTCAATAAACAAATCCCCTCTCTTGTTTTAATGTCACTTTATTTCCCTTGACTATTAAGGGTGTTAGTAAACCATTTAGCATTAATACGTTAATGCCACGACGGCATAGCTATACTCTTCTTTTTCATCTTACATTTAGTTCATGTCAATTAATCAAAAACTCAATCCAACCATGAAACCAATTGTTAATAGGTGGAACCAAGTTTAATGCCATGTTAAACATCCAACTTATTACCAATTGAATTAGTACCATGTTAAACCTCCACATTGGTAAATTGAGCTGGATGAATATTGTATGAATTGGTGGCTAAGCCTATAATGGCCTGCTAATGTCGAAAAGCTTGCTTTTGGTTGCTAGAAATTGACCCAATCCATGAAAACAATGATCCTAGTGTATGATTAATCTAACATATTAACTAATAAAACATTAACAGTCAAGAGTAAAGTAACATTTTTTTTTGAACAATTTCTACCTAGGGGGAGGGGGAAGGGGAATTTTGCTCCTACTGTGTTTTTAACCCACAACCTAGGGGAAGGGGAGGGTGTCAACTGAGAGCTTTAACCACCTACTCTAGAGTTTGTTGACAGCAAAGTAACATTTTGAAAGAAGCAGTGCAAGAACCAAATCCTTCATCAGTTCCACTTCTCTATATAACGTAAAGTCAACTTCGACAATGAATATATTGACATGAAAGTAATTTTATTATGTAACACAAAGCAAAATACTGGGACAATACCTGCAATCCATGATGGGTGTACATCATTGAAGTCACGCCATCAAATCTGAATCCATCAAACTTGTATTCTTCCAGCCACCATCTTGCATTTGAAAGAAGAAACCTTACCACCTAGAGCAGCGTATAAAAATTAGACCCGATAGGGAGGGAGGGAGGAAACCAATCTTTCAACGGTCTATAACAAGCAACTATATAAGAAAAGTTTCAATAGAAATACATACTTCCCAGCTTCCATAATTAAAAAGGCGAGAATCCCACATCCAGTGGTGGCCTTTTGACCCAGAGTGGAAGTAATGAGAATCAGTTCCATCAAACATGTTCAACCCATCCAAAACATTATTAGATGCATGGCTGTATTCATTAAAAAAAAGTCAGATAAAAGGACGACGAGAAATTTGTCATTACTAGAAAAGCTATCTCCTAAACTCTAATGTTTACCTGTGCACAATATCCATAAGAACAAATAGATCCAACTCATGAGCCCTGTCTATCAGTGACTTAAGATCATCTGGGGTTCCAAAGCGGCTGCTCGGTGCAAAGAAGTTTGTCACATGATACCTGCAACATATTAAATGGAACTTGGTAAAGTAGAAGAGTGTAGTTTCGATAACCAAAACTAAATTGTAAAGAAATATTTCTGTTTACATCCATAACATAGCAGTTTAGTACATGTTAACAGACGTAAACAGCAAGAAATAGATTTGAACTAATATTATGATGAGATAATACCCAAAGCTAGCATAATACGAGTGCTCTTGAATAGCCATGATCTGAACCGTATTATATCCAAGTCTTTTAATGCGGGGAAGCACATCATCTCTAAAGCTCGCATATGTGTTAATTTTTGGCTCCTGCATCTCGGAGTTGATAATATTAAGAGAAGTAGGAAATGGGTCAACCATACCACAGCGTAGCAAAGAAAATGAAAGCTGAAGATGTTTGGGAGAAAAAATTTTCTTTTAGTGACAGTGTGCTATTTGAACAATAAGGAGAAGAAAATGCAAAAGTTCCAAATATTGATTTAATTGCAAATTCAGGCTTCTTAATGGGTTTTAGAAACGGCAGAAGAATCCTAATGAAAATGAAACTCATCCAACTTTTTTATTTTTATTTTTTGAATTCTAACCGCTAGTTATGATAATGCAGTTAAGAGCGATTCAAGTCACTAGCTGTTTGTCATTTGCATTATCTACAAAATAGCTCATTATTTAATGCAATCCAAATGGAACTATTGAGCACTGAGACAGAAGAGTTAAATAACAATTCATACAAGGGTAAAGAGAAGCATACCGTGCTACTCATTCCAACATGCGACTCATAAATTCTAAGTGATTTTGGTCTTTTTGGATGGGGGTGTTTGAATACATACTTTTCCTGTCACCATATAAATTTCATTAGTCACACAAGACAGTAACAAAAAATTGAGATAAGGTATAACAGATTGATCCTCGGTGTGATTAAACATGAACATGCTTTAACATAAGTTAGAAGCTAACTTCTTATCTGAAAAGTGAGCCAATCAAAACTGTTTGCTTAATCTATTTTTAAGGGCATTGATCTTAACACCAACATTAATTATAAAGGAAGAAGTTTATCAAAACAGTCTCCTTGTATACCAAGAGATGAATAGGAAATTTATTATCTGTTTATACTAATTTTTTGCACAAGCATGCATGCATGCTTTTGTCTAATGCATCTTCACTCATGCAGTCATTTTAAAATTATGACAAACATTAGTTGTTACTTCTGGTTTTACTCAAATCTCCAATATTTCTACAGCTTATAGTTTGAAAAGAAAAAGTCATCTAATATTTCCAAGAAAATCACAAGATCAAGCGAACCACACTAAATATACCTCTTCCGGTGGATCATAGTATATTCCACTGTATGAGATTCCACCTGGTGCTTGAACAGAGAACTTAATCCAAGCAGGAATGGAATCCTTAATCCCAGATCGAGTTTCCATACGAATCTACAATCATATGTTCAAAATCTTAAAACGGATGCATGGAAAAGGAGCTTTAGATAAATAGTAATTGACATTATCATAACAGTGAACAAGAAAAAGGGAAAAAATATCCCCATCCTTTTCTTTCTTTCGTTAGAAGGATGGAGTTTGAACTCAGCTACCTTGAATAATTTTGTTCAACTTGGAGAGCACCCATGCCAACATGAACAATACTTTACAAAGGCAAAATTATATGATATTTTTCTCCATTCAAGTTTTTTTAGCAAAGTTTCAGAAATTTAGTCCTGCGCTAAGCTCATTGAAAGGATATTAAAGTTGCATAAATGGTCTTATAAGCAGGTTCTAGAACAAGAAGAGCTTAATGATAGTAATTTTATTATCTCAACTATTGGAAATTATTCCCACAACTGCTAAACTTTATTTTAATAATAACAGAAAAGAAACTTATTTCACTTAATCAATAATTTATTAGACACCTTTATAGCGTATACTGCAAGTTTTTATTCCATAGATATTTCTGCCATTAGACATGCAATAAATAGGAAATACTAATAATTAAGTAGCATATGAAAGCAAACACAATAACTTTAAAAGCCAAATCTATATTCATTTACAAGTACTTACCTTCACTCGAGAACCATGGGGAATTGGTGGTGAACCATCAGCATTATTAGGCAAAAAGATCTCCCAGACACCAAACTCATTCTGTTAAAAAATAATGAACAATTATAGAATTATAGAATTATACACTAGACGGGAATAAAAGATGGAATACATGTATATATATATATATATAAGACACACAAGACATCACTACCCGTGTAAGCTAGCACGGAATTCTAAGAGAACTTGGTAAAAAGTCATGTTCCGTTTTATGCTTGGGACAGCATGACATTAAATATTTAAACACATGAATCTACTGATGCTAGTAATTACTACAATGGGCAAGGTGACATCTCATTATGAAAACTTTGATAATTGTTTATCTTCTTAACTTCTCCATTGGGAGCTTTGAAGTATACCAACTGCGCCAATCTATCACCCAATCTTTGCTCCTCTAAGAAGCATCCGTGCACACTTACTTACATATAAAAAGATTATGTTTAGACTAACATTAAGCTGTGTTTTGAAAACCAAACTTAAATATATTTAAACTTCTTTCAACATGTTCACTGAGAGACAAGCATCAACTTATGAACAGCTAACAATGTAAATACTACAGATTCATAAGGCATTAATTTTGAAGCACGTTGGTCGGTGTCAGAGAGAAAAGGAAGAGGCAGTAGCTCATTAGAGGCAACAAAATGATGTGGAGTTTATAAATAGGTAATTAGATATAAAATAGCAAGAAGACTGCCTCAAAAACAAAGAGCTGTGTTACTGGTATTTTGAGATGTCTGCAGCACCAGCTCTGACTGCATTATGTAAGACACGCGTAGAGGAGGTTCAAAAAGCAACTGAAGAAAAATGCGTTTAAAAAAAGTTAAGGGTTTAATGAAGCTGAACCCCAAACAGTATGAAGCTTGAGCTCAACACAAGACTTGGCTTGAACTTGATCAAGTTTCATTTCTAAAGCTTGAGCTTGATTAGAGATAAGAATCAAACTTTTCAAGATCACGCGATCAGGCTCATTTACTTGGTAAAAACAAACTGGATTATCATGCTCTACTTCAATGTTCAAACTCAATTATCTGTGCTAGATCTTGAGTTTGAACTAAATATATCTTTTTCTGTTAGCAATTAAAAATAATAAAATAGATATTTAAAACTCCAGATTAGACTCGTGTGTCACTCATGTCACACATTAAGATGCTCGGACTTCACTTGCTCGATAACTAAAGCTGCTCGCGCTTAAGTCCTCAATGGCCAAGCTAAATTCAATTTTTTTCTGAGCCAAATTCAAATAGCTAGCAAACACAGGTACTTATTTACACCTCTAGGTGAACCTAATAAAGCACTATCAAGTATCAAGTATATACTTCACAATACTTCATGTCAAGTAATTCTCCAGCTATGGAAGGGCATTTCTTACAGGCATGGGTAATATAAATTCAATTAAAAAGTAATGCGCAGGTAGCAGATGTTCTTGCAGAAGAAAGCATAAGATACCTGGCTCATTATATCTGCATTAGGGTTCCAATTGTTAAAATCTCCAATCAATGCTGCTGACTGAAACATAAAATGCAGTAAAACAATCACAACATTGCAGGGAAAGGGACAAAAACAAATTCTAAAGTTAATAAGACTTTTTGATTGAATAGAAGATCATACGATTAATTGTGAAAGTCTCAAAGTGTTAGAATGGTGCATAACAAACCTTAGCTCCTGGAGCCCATTCCCTATAAGTTATTCCTGTCTCACTGAAAGCCAGATGAAATTATGATCAGAAGAGCGACATCGGGTATCATGAAACAACTTATAAGACAGAACACAATGGAGAACAATGTTTTTCTAAAAAAAAGTTACAAAAATAGGTATTAAGTAATATGATACAAAAATATGCATAGGAAACATGAAGAGAACACAATCACAAATAAATAAATAAATAAAACATATAAAAGTGACCTATTGGGGAAAGGACTAAACCTAAGGGCTGTCAAAAATTTCCCAATATTTACTTGCAACAAAGAATCAAATACTTGCTCCATACTTTGTTGAGCATCAGAAAACCTGATTTCTCTCTTTAGATTCATCTACCTGAATCTTAAACATATAAAAGTAAAATATCAGGAAAATCATGTATACTGTTCTCACACAAGAATTACAAGAATACTCCAACACTAATTTTATTTAATGAAAATTGTTTTTTTTTGAACATGAAATTGTAATAAATAAAAACAAAATTAAACCTAGGGTAAAATGCAATGACAAGCAGCCGTGAAAGCTACAACCAATATGCAACACTATATAGCTATGGAAAAATAAGCCCATGCTGGCAAGTAGGTATTGGTAAGAACGGTAACCTGCGGATGAAGCCAAGCTTCTCATAGCCACGAGAAAATGCCTCCAAACCACCTTCATACTTGTCAATGTCCTTGCGCATTCTTATGTATTGTGCATACCTGGTTAAAATATGCAAGATAATCAAATCTTGACAATGTTTTTCAAACATATTCTGGATATAAAACAGTGCAGTAAGAATGAGATACAGTACAGATAAAACCCGGGGGGTAGGAAAAAACAGATATTACAAGATGTATAAAACACCAGAGAGCTGTGCAGTGAAAACAAAAATATAACAATGATCAACAAATTAAATCTGGCAAGTCAAATAACACGTAGAACAAGCAATTGAATCAGGTACATGATTTTTATACATTTTCAGAATATTTTGAAAACAGAAACTGTAACTCCACCGTTGCTGTTCAAGTGCACACAGTAAGCAGTAATATACATTTGTGTGTGGAAGAGAGGGAAAAACAGATATTACAAGATGTATAAAATACCGGAGAGCCATGCGGTGAAAACAAAAACATATTAATGACTGTCAAAATTAAAGCTGGCAAGTCAAATCACACCTAGAACAAACAATTGAATCCGATATTTAATTTTTCTACAATTTTAGAATATTTTGAGAACAGAAACTGTAACTCCTCCCCTGCTATTCAAGTGCAGACATTATCGTAAGTTGAGAAGCAGTAATATACACTTGTGTTTGAATGCACATAATAATGATAAATCAATGAGCATCTTATTCTTTAGAAATTTAATCCAGTCAGATGGTAGAAATATTCAAAAAAGAATCATATTTGATTCAGTTACAGATTATAGCAAACTTTACAGAAAGCAAAGCGACTTGCTTACTTGTACATCCAGATAAAATCTAGTTAAACAACTAATGATAGAAATAGAAAAACCCACATGGGCCCTTCAATAATAAAACATACACAAAAGCATAAAACGTGTTGATTGGTCTTTCAAGTATTGTTTCTCAAAACATAAAATAGCTGTTAACTGCTAATAGGTAACATATGCAAATTCCTATCCGGATACCAGTGTGGACCTTCAAGGACCATGCACAAGTCTGATGTAGTGCAGATGCAGCAACCATAACAAAAATAGCAAAAGGTTCCAACAGCAAATGAACTAAATCAGCAGCCATCTTGTAAAGTCTAGATGAGGGTCAACATTTTAATTCAATTTATCGCACAATACATATACAAGCAAATACAAAGAGGATTATCTTACCGGTAATCAATATGGTCGCGGAAACCCAACAATAATGGATCTATTTCATATACTTTCTGTCCTGCACCAGGAGGGGGAATGGACCCTGGTTTTGCTTCAACCTCAATCATTTTATCGCCTTCCATTCCTTCACCATCTACATCACGAATTGCCTATAATAGTAGAATCATAAAGAGATGAGGATTAAGGACTTTTTCTCTTGTATTTAGTTTAGTTACCTGAAATGCGCATCAAAATGAACTTAAAGATAAGAACCAGAGAAATGTCATTCCCCAACATTATTCCTCATCTTTCTATGTAGTTTATTATAGTTTTTCTTCCAAAAGAGTAATAGTGCACAATCAGAATAACAAGTTTTTTAAAAGAAAAGGATAAAACAGTTGTAGAGAACCACCAAGCTTGAATGATTTCATCGAAGATATAAAAACCGAGAACATATCATTCCCAACCTTGTTCCACAGCCTTTGATGTTGTTTATTAATTTTTCTTTGAAATATTCAGAGTTCAGGCATAGAACCACAAGAATCAACAAGCTTGAATGGCATAAACAACTTCCCAAAGTTTCATTTTTCAAATTTACTTACCAATTATAAACTCATGAAATAGGTGTAATATTTCAATAATACTCAAAATACATTCAGTATTCTCAGAAACTCACAAACCTGTGGATCATCCGAAATAGTTGTAGGACTTTGCAATTGATCTGTCAATGATGCATAAGCATCACCCTGGGCACCGAGAACAAGCACTTTCTTGGTTGCAGCAACAGTTGAGGATGAAAAGTATGAATCAGAAAAAGACTTTTCTACAATGAGCTTCCCTACAAGCAAGCATCGAATCAGTTTCCACCTACTGTGAAGCAAATGGCTATGAAAGTAGTCACCGCCCACAGAGAATTCTTTTGACAGTACTAAAATTATACTAGAAAATTCAAATCCATCTCATTAGAGAAGAAGAGAAACCCGAAGCCATTTTGGAAATAGGCTGATAATTCAACAATTATTCGCCTATGACATTTTCAACAGAAATTATTTGTATGTTCTGCTTAAAGTTCCCTAACTGCAAAATTATAATATCTCTTACCATTTGATGGTTTCTGCTATTACACTAAAGCATCTTCTTTTTTTTAATTCCACATTCACATTTAAACTCAGCTTCCTTCCATGTGCAACATTACCCTTTTATTTCAAAAACTAGAAACTTCTTCATTGTAATTCTTTTACTGCCACAAGTTGAGCGATAACATTTTGAATCATGCTGATCAGTTCATCAACAATCAACGTTTCTTTCACCACTTCAACCATGAGACCAACCAATAAAATACATCTACTTCATTAATTTTTTCCATCTCATCTTTTACTAAATGAATCTTCACTCATATTTACCGTAAATCAAATTTAAAAATAATTTTTACCAATTGAAAATTCACTTGATAAAAAAAATGACATGAAAAATTAATAAAATGGATACATTTTATTGATTGATTCCATGAATAGGCCATTGCAATTCCATAAATCAAGGAACCTTTAAATATCCATACTTTAATTATAAATTACATTAAGAAAAAGGACACGGTATTTGAAATCTTTCCTTTCTGCGTTTGGATCATACTACAAACTCAGGGTCTTTCAACCGTTGTTTCTAACTTTATCAACAAAAAAAACCAGCATCGTAGAGGGATTAATAAAACTTGCTAAAGCTAACCGATCACTGTTTAATCAATAACTTTCTTTTTTAACCAAAAAATAGAAAATGAGATTAGATTAGCTATAGAATACCTAGAAAAACACGTGAAAGTTCGAGCTTATTAAAACAAATACAAAGATGTAAATAGTAGAGAGAATCATATTTCCAGAAACGAACAAAAATAGACAGAGAACAGAAGGAGAGAGAGAATACGAGACGATTGAAGCTTCTTGGAAAGAAGCAAAAAACGGCTACTCCTAACAGTAGCATGGAATCTTGAGGCTCTGAATCTGTACACTGACGGCAGACGAGATAACTGTAAACCAGATACATCATGAACCATTATTTCTTCACCGTTTCTTCTTTCTCTATTTTCTGATTGCAAAGCTAGAAAATGTGAGAAAAAGGCTTTTAAAAAGAAAATACAGATCAAATGAGAGGAGAAAATCTCGCCAATGGAGTTACGACGGCAACGAGAAGCGTGAAATACGAATGAAAAAAATCTAAAATGAAAATTTAGATATTTGAAAAAATGAATTGGACTGCTACGTGTTCCGTGGAGAACTCAATTGGGAATCGGCAGTGGGACCCGCCCAGTATTCACTATTGACCGCGCATCTTCACCCTTGGCTCATTATTCTTTTATATTTATTTTTTTGTATCAGTCAAATTATGAATATGATCCTTCTATTGTGCTTGACTTAAAATTGCACTTATATTTTAATACGAAAAAAATTGATTATTTCTAATAATATTTTAAATTAATATAATTAGTTACATTTTTTAGTTACTTTGATTGAATTTTTAAGATAAAATTTTGTTGAAGGACAAAATAGTCAGGGATTAGAGAAGGTAGTCCGATGGTGGCTAGGATGGTTATTCTGAGTCGGAGCTAGTGTGTGGCTCTTGTTTCTCTTGTGGTAGTGGTGCCCGAAATTCTCATGAAGTTTTTGAGAGTTCATGTTTTGGTCATAAGAGCCACACACTAGCTCCGACCTAGAACAACCATCTCGGCCACTATCAGACCACCGCCTCCTGTCTTTGACTATTTTAAACATCAATAAATTTATAAAAGGAAAATTATCATGCTTAAGTATTTTGTATCAAACTATGTTAAGTAAAAATATAAAGAATTAAATATTGAATTTGAGCATAGTAGAGGGACTAAAACAAAATTTGACTTCTTTTCATCAGATTTGCAACTGTTAATGATGCGTGCGCCACGTGGATTCTGCTTAATCAGCAAAAGAAGAGATCAGGAACGGTTGGTGGGATTAATTACTTGAAAGTTGTTGAATTTTAATACTAATTACATTCAAGCACAATAGTTTAGGAAATTACTTTCATCCACGTGGAACTCCTATACATTCTATTTTACAACAAAATTTTTCTTCTAATAGAAACAAGACATGAGACAAAATATAAAATAAACTACAATGTACAAATATACCAATTGTTAAGAAAAGCACAATAAATGAGAGAAACGTATCGGCAAGAACTGCAACAATAAAAGATCAAAACGAAATAAAGATATATCATATGAATTAATTATAGAAATTCTTGTTTCAATCCCACCGTCGTTAAATCGTTTTTACAACAACAAAACATTTTCAAAACCCCACCAAAAAGGTCCTATTGAATCAGTGATATACAAAGAATTAAAAACATCTCGAAATCTCAAGTTGTGAGCAACACGAATTTATACCATCGCAGTAATATCCTAAACAGTTCCCAAATGAGCACCAACATGTGCAGATCTCTTATATGGTTAAGTTTAAGCTATTTAGTATCGTGTAAGTAGTTTAGTATCGTTTAAGTAGGTTTCAAATTCGAGGTATTGTGTATGCAGAATTTTTTTATTGGGAGACTTATCCACTAAAACTAAGTGTGCGACGTAGATCAGTTCGAATTAGTCGGGCTAAAATTTAAAAAAATTGAAATGAAAAAAACTAAAGCCGCCATTATTGTTTTAAGAGAACAAAATTGACTAAAACAAAACAATTATTCATTTCAAAGAAAACAACGTGAACTCTTATTTAGGATTGTAGAAGCGAAGGAATAAAAAAGAAGAAGAAAAATAGCATAAAAAAGTAACAGTTGCACTAAAAATATATATTTTTAGTGGTCTTGTGTATGCAGAAAATTTTTGTTGAGAGACTCATCTACTAAAATTAGGTGTACGACGCAGATCAGTTCGAATTAATCAAAACAAAGCTTTGAAAAATTGAGAGAAAAAAAAAACTAAAGCCACCATAATTGTTTTAGGAGAACAAAATGGACTAAAACAAAACAATTATTCATTTCAGAAAAAACAAAATGAACTCTTATTTATGATTGTAAAAACGAAGAAATAAAAAAAAAAAAAGAAAGAAAAAACAGCATAAAAAGTAGCCGTTGCACTAAAAAGTATTTTTCTTTTAACCAAAACGATGCTTTATTTACTATATTTTTAATATTACATGATTTGCATGAATAAAAGGTAAAAATATAACCATCAGATTACTAAAATATTTATTATATGAAAAGTTTTAATTCTACAAATATAAGTTAGTTTATTTCTATGGAAAGAAAAATAGACTAAAGAACAGTTTAGCATTACATCTAAAAAATATAGTGGAAAATGCTATTTAAAAGTAATTTTGGATTATTTGGTTTAAGATTTTATTGTTTTGTATTGCTCAAAAAAAATATTTTTGAGAAGATAAATGATTATTTTAGACATGATATTGTAAGTTGAAAAATATACATTTAAATGATATTTAGATTCTTTAATGTTATTATGAAATATATCAACTTAAATCATGATAAAGATATAAAAAAAATCTTTTTAATAATAAATAAATATTTTTTAACAATTGTACATATTTTATGAAAATATATAAAATTATAAATAAATTTTATCTAAAAATTTTGATAAAATTTTTAAACCAATAAATAATTATTAGTCATATAATTATGATTTGGCAAAAGAACTATAAGTTTAAAATTATAAAATAAACACATCAGGAAATTAAGGTTAAAATTGTAATTTAGCTCTAAATGCAAAAGCTAAAAATTTTACTTTTGGGTTAACTACATTTAAAAAAATGGGTAAACTACATTAGAGATCACTCAGTTATTAGTAAAGTTATGATTGAGTCACTCAATTACTAAAAGTTATAATTGGGTCACTCAATTAAAGTTTTAGTTACGATCTTGTCACTCTGTTAAAATACAAACAAACATCTAACAAGGTTTGACATTATAAGAGTTTTAGTCCTCAAATCTAGGGCTATAAATGAAACAATCGTTTAGTAAACCGTTCGGCGGGAAATTCGTTTATGTTTGTTTATTTATTAAACGAACAAACATGAACAAAATTTTATGTCGTTTAAGTAAATGAACGAACACGAACAAAGGGTTCGTTTAAATTGAATAACATATATCCATTTATATTTAGGATCATCAACCTATACAATGGTGGTGAAAACTTTAATTTCCAGAAGCGGTTTAATTTAGGGGTTTAAGGTTTTAGTTTAGGGTTTAGATGTTAAGGATTTATATTGTAGGTATAGAATTTAAGATTTATGATTTGAATTTAGAGTTTAAGGTTTAGTATTTTAGGGCTTAGGTTTAAGGGTTTTAATTTTAAATTTTAACATTGGATTAGGCATGCTTGTGTGAAAAAACTTTACATTGTTTGTGTATAGAATAATAGTCCTTATGCTCAACCCCTTGTGTCTCAGTGGAAAAGGATGATGTTCATCATCTTGGTGGCTCGGGTTCGAGCACCAGTGCTGCTATGCTATGTGTGCCTTCTTAAAAAAGATTAAGAAAGTTTGAACATATGCTACTACCCTTGCATCACACCAGCATATTCAAAGAAAAGAAAAATAGTCCTTATATTTATTATTTTTAATAAAAAAGTTATTATATTTTAAAATAGATAAATTTATTCACATGTGTCCATTTCAATTTATTTACAAATGTTCTTTTATGTTCGTTCGTTTGTGTTCGTTTACATTCATTTATCATTTTAACGAACGCACACGAACAAGCTACATTCCTTAATAAATGAAAACGAGCAAGAAATTATGTTCGTTTCGTTGTTCTTGTTCATTCATTTGTTTGGTTAAAATTAAATGAACAAACATTGTAACACCCCTTTTCCGGCCTGGTAGAGAACTGGGTCGGACAGTGTTACCAAAAAACAAAACGGAGATCGGAGACATAAATCTTAAACTTTTAATCAATATTTTAGTGCCAAATTTGTCATTTTTACTACTTTTAAGTTAAACTAACATACCATTTTAAGCCCTTAAGCTATATAAAACATAGTCTTTACAAACATAACAAAAGCATTATAATCAACTAGTTTAATTACTTTGCCACCATTCTAGGAGTTTATAAAGACAAGACACATTACTCTAAGCTTGTAGTGACTTTCCGATCTGTTGACTTCTCCAATCTCGAACCGAATACCTTGCTAGCCTAAAATGTCACGAAAATGAATGCATTAGACTTACATAGTCTAAGTGAGGTAGTCATAACCAATGAATGAACATGACATGCTAAGCAAATCATAATTCGATAACATTTCTAGACATGGATTCATTGAGCTATTAACATGGTTCAACAAGCAACATGGTTTACACACTTACCACATAACATAATATCAATGGGAAACATGTTTATCAAAGATCATTATCATAGTATCACAACATCAATATCTTTGGATCGAATCAACCGTATTTGAATACACGAATTCCACCACTACTCCCACAATGAACAAATATGGTCCAATATCCTCCGCTACACTGTTTTTGACAAGCACATATCACATCTGAAGAATTAATGTTTTGATATAATAATTGAAAAATAGTTTTGGACTAAATTGAAAAGATCTCAAAAGTGTCTTTAAGTCCAAACAACTTTGAAATAAGTTTGTGGATGTTTTTAAATGGTTTTGGCAAGGTTTAAAACGTTTTTAAGTAAGCAAACCAGGGTTTTCAAGGTACCCGTTTCGATACAAGGGGACCTATTTCGGAATAGTTTGAAACTGCCAAAACCCGTACCGAGACATGGCTTGTCCTATATCGATACGGAGGGCTTTCGTTTTGAAACACCCCTTTACTGTTTCGATACGCCCAACGGTCAAAACCTCCCCAACGACTATTTTCCCAATGACATTTTAAATTGCAGCTCAACTGTCACTTGTTCCGAAACGAGATTGCTATCGTTTCGATACGGATCGAGAGCGTTTCGAAATGGCCATAGGCGTTTCGATACGACTTGCTGCATCATACTTCAATGGCTACTTCTGAAGAAGGTTGTTTCGAAACGCGTTCGCTTGTTCCGAAACGGACAACTGCATAACAACATTAATGGTGGGAAATAAAGTTTCCAACGACTCCAAAATAACCCCAACGGTCCTCAATGGCTACAAACTAAATTGGGAGTATAAAAGGGACCTCCAAGCATCAAGGATAAGTTAATGCTTCAATTGTCAACTGTTGCGTGTAAAAGAGTCCTATCGCAAATAGTGCAAGTGTACACGACCCAAGTAGTAAAGTGATACTAGAGTATCAGATATCATCTCCATAAGGACTGGAAATAACTCTATCCTTGAATTGCTGCACAAGAGAAAGAAATATTTTAAATGAATGGGTGAAGTAATCTTGAGTAAAAACTAAAGTAAAAGATAAAGGAATCAGATTTAAAGAATAGGTCGGTATTGAATTGCTCAGTATTGCAGGCATTGCACTGTTAGAGGATCTTCTGTTTTTCTGTCGTCGTTTATGTCGCGGCAGCACTTGTCGTGACAGAGGTCTGTTGATGTCGCGGCAGCGATCAACAACTCTGTGCTTCAAGCTTGGCAAGAATCCCTGTTATGACTTGTCCTATCCCTAGGCCCAAGTTCTATTGATGAACACTTCTTGGATGATACCTCCCGGCGTGAATCAAAGGGTGACCACCAATGTTGTTGAATTCTTATTTAACCACTTAACCTTGTACTTATCCCTAAGCCAAGATGGTTTAACCATAAACTGGAAAACACGTATTTACTCTTTTCGTATGCTTGACTCTCCCGGTATCAAACAAATGGATAACCTCACAATGCTCTCCTGATGCTCTTATGAGATATGAAAAATCAGAGTAAATAAACTTGAAGTTTTTATTACTTGAACAGAAAATTCCTAAAACAATACAATTCTTGCAACTATTTTACAGAATCAACCCTTAGCCCTAGGGGGAGTTTAGAACATGGTGGAGAAGGGAAAACGACAAGGGTTTAAGGGAAGATGGCTAGGAATGAGATATCCTTCCCTAGGTCGAATTACATGCCTTTATATAGGCCTTGGGTCCAAGTTTTCTAATATGGCAAGAATACAATTTCGAATTAAAGTGCAACTCTATTAAAGACTAAATCTTCTGAGTAGATGTCTTGAATTTGTCCTCTTTTCTTGCCTTGAGTTTCTTCCTTGAACTTTGGGATTAGCCTTTATTCTGCTTCAGGGCTTAGAAAAATATGGGAGTAGTCCACGACAGAACGGCTTGAAATCCTCTATCTGTCGAGCTCCACTTCACTTTTCCACCTCAACATTCCTCTATCGTCATGGCCAGCACGGCAGATGTCACGACAACCTTTGCTTCTCGACTCCAGCTCTGCAATTCGCCTCTGCTCCTTTGCTGCCCTGGGTCTGCCGCAGCAGATACCTGCAAAAGTAACCAAAATCAGCAGCAACTGTGCAATTTTATCTAATTGTGATGTATATGCAAAAATATATCCTAAATGCAATGAATCATACATGAGTAGAGCAAAAATATGGGTAGATGAGGGGTATAATATAGAACTTTTATGCACTCAACACACCCCCAAACTCAAGTTCTTGCTTGTCCTCAAGCAAATACAACCTAACTAAAAATAAAAACTTTTTGGCTTGGCATAATTCAGCGAACTTTCATTACCTACCACTTATTCACTATCAAGAGTAGTACCTTGTCGGGTGTTTATGGATTTATCCGGAACAATGCTATAGTTCTTGTGCAAGTGTGTGCAAGTTTTGTGAACAAATATGTGCCTAGATTCCTTTAGCTTACCAGAATAGTTATGCTACTCACTTGAATTTTATGCCAATTTCATTTTTCTAGAGGCAATTCTTAGGCTCCTTTAGTTTTTTCTGGCCTTAGACTCAACTGTTTGATTATGCCCAAAGACCAATCATATGATGATTGAATAGACATACTATTTTACTAGATTTATCAAGTAATGGCATTGCCGTTATTACCATTTGGTATGTTTCTGTGCATCAAACAAACCATTGGATAATAATGTCCATACAATAATATGATTGTTGTTAAATAGAATCCTTAGTCGAATATTATTATGGGTATGGACAATGATAATATATAAAGACTAATATGTGGTTGGTTGATAACAAGAGTTGTTATTGACATAGAGATGTCAAAATCAACACATAAGTATTTGTTAGAGAACAACATACTGGATTGACCCGCTATGAGCATGTTTCTTGGGTAATTATGTGACAGTCACAACATTGCTCATGATAAACATATGTATGATCCTCAGACTTGAGATCAACATGATTTCAACATAAAGATTTACGTATTTTGACATAGTCAAACGTGTGTCGTAACTGACTACATTATAAAGACTGATGATTGGATACGTGATGACCTATGTAGTGAAATATGGTTGATCAAGAAAGGATTTGTCCCACCTACATAATGGGAGAAATATCTTCGGCCACTTGATTGAGTGAGATTAGAAAATGCATGGCCATGCTCGAATATTATGATATGAGATATCATAGAGATTCGTTTATAATAATCTACTCAAGACATCAAGAAACACTAGATGGACAAAGCAAGTGTGACTAACCCATGACTTGTGTTCGTCTAAGATATAAAGGACAAAAGGATGAAATACATAAAGAAAGTTTATTCAGGAATTAGGAAAGTCAAACCATGACTTCATGCAACTTAGGTAGCAATGATGTATTGCTAGATGCCACTCATTGTTTGTAAAATTAGAACAGTTCTAATTTTGCTGCTAACGTTGCATGAACCTACAAGGGTCACACCCTTCGAATGAAACGAACAAAAATTGGAAACCATACTCCCTATTTTAGGGAGGTTGCCGAAACTCCCCTACGGGATAGGGGAAATCGGCAATTCCCTTAAATGAGAATAATATTAGATAAATATTGTATTTATCAAATATTATTTAGAGCATGGAAAATATTTAGAGACTTAAATATTATAGAATAAGATTCTAGAAATTTAAATATATATTTGGAATTTATATAATGTATATTTAATTCCAAGTTTATGTAGAATTAAATTCTACATAATTAAAAATATATATTTAAATACAAGTAAAGATAGAATGAGATTCTATATAATAAAAATATATATATATATATATATATTTGGATTAAATATAATGTATATTTAAATCCATGTTTTATGTAGAATAAGATTCTATATAATTAAATATATATATACTTTATTTAATATTATTAAATATAATGTATATTTAATATAAACCAATTTCAAGTAGAATTAGATACCATGAATTTTGGTTGAACTTGGATTTAAGGAATTCAACTAGAATTAAGTCTCTGAATACTATTTAAAGGGACAAGGGCTAGCAACCAAATCATCCCTATTCCTCCTTGCAAATTTCGACATATCCCTGGGAATTCCCTCTAGAATTTTCGACAAGTCCCATATTTCTTCTGAGAAGCTGTTCGATATTTTTCTGGTGTTCGTCTTTCCCCTTGGCAAATTCTTGGTGGTTCCCTAGTTCAAATCCAAGTCCCGGTTGAACCCCTGGTCTATTTCAGACTCCCTCAGGAATCCATAGAGGGATTTCGACTTCTCCCTGAAAGGTGTTCAAACCTGTCAAAATTTATCCTTAAGTGTTAGGGAGGCGAAAACTTTGTTCGTTTTGTTCGGGTGGACTCCATAGAGGTCGCTGTGAACATGTGACGATTCCGGTTTTACTTGACGTGATTATTTCAACATACCATCGGTTTTCCAGTTTCCAGAGTTTTAAAAGGTAACTCTTCATCTTTTCACCCCGGATTCATTCTTGTACATGGATCCTGGCTGGATTACGTCGGATTAATTTTTCTGTTGTGCCACGGGGCGTGCCGACGTGACCAAACAGTGGTATCAGAGCCACTTGTATCATACGAATTCAGACTTAAATTCTTTAGTGATGTTTGTGTATGAGATGCATGTTGTTTGCTTCGATTTAGATATTTATCGTTTATCGTATAACACCTAATAAAGACTTATTACGATCGTCATTGAATGATTAAGAGTTAATCATAACTTTGTTAGGTTGCTTCAATGTTAAATGTTAACATGTTGAGACTAATAGTTAGTCTAGAGAACAAGTAGTTGTTCGTAGTTTCATAGATTTATGAAATCTCTGAAAAGGCTTCTAATTTGATAAAAGTTATCAAACTATCTTTCACGGTGAATCCATAAGAGTTATGGTTAGACGTTATGAAAAATGCATGTCTAGGATTGGCATCTTCAAATACCTGGTACTTAAGTGTGCCTAGTGCGCCACCTCTCTTTCATGTTGACCTACCTGGTGCATTTGTTCGTTAACGCAAATGGTTTATGAAACCTCGTGATCCTTCTTTAGCCCATTAACCGCAACATAGGGATAATCAGTTTAAAACTCCGTAAACACGTCGTTACTTTGTTCGCACAATGTTTGAAATGCATGTTTGATTGCACGGTGTTTGTTTTGCATGATTATAGCCCATAGCCTTTATAGTTTTGGTTTTTATAAATACGGCATGCGTGTCGTGCCTTTCTCTATCTTCTATTGTACTTCTCTTCTCATCTCACTCCCTCGCATGTAACGCGAGTTTTTGAAAATTGTAAATACTCATGGAGATAAAGCAAGGACCAAGGTAGCAGCGTGGTGGGCCTTCCCTGGTGGACCGGACGTTTCAGAAGCAGATTCTATCTTCAGTAGAATGGGCCTCCCATTGGCTTGGGACGAGTCGCCTTAGGTTAAGAAGGGCTATAATCATTGCATTTTTATTTACCACTTATATTTACCTTGTATGTGATGCAATGGATGTTTTATAAGCATGGTTAAACATAGTTTTATTGATATGATCAATGTTCAAATGATGAGATGATTAAGTAAATCCCTCACTATAATTCTAAGTCTGTTTTATCCATCCAATATTTACCCTCGTTAAAGCTTCGATCGATATAATGCGGGTTTTGCCAAAGCAATGTCACATTTATCTATCTTAGTTAAACGCGAAGAATAAGCTAGTGATATTCGCCGGTTGAGATATTTGTATTGACTTAGCTGGGTTGTTCTAATAGGATTAGAAAACCTAGTGGTTAAAAGTTTTGGATAATCATAAGATGATTTAAAGAACAAGAGTTGTCCGCCAAAAGATGAGGAATTACATGAGATGTAATTAGTAAGGTGTTACTTACCTAAATAACCATTTCCTAAAAGACTGGCCAAAGCTGATTTAGGAATGGTGAAATACGGATCCTCACTCACTAGAAAAACTATCGAAACGTTTTTCCGAAATTAAAACTAGAGGGTTTTTAATTTTTAAGAAAATAGTGGGAGTAAATTTATAGTAAAGATCTATCTATAAATTTTAAAATTTAGTAAAACTGATATAGCATATTTTCTTTGTTGTAGAATTAATGGCAAATAATACTCTATCTCTACGATCTATCCTTGAGAAGGATAAGCTCAATGGCATAAACTTCCTTGACTGGTTCCGCAATTTGAGAATTGTTCTCAAACAGGAAAAGAAGGAATATGTCATTGATGAACTTGTTCCTGATGAACCGGTTGCCACTGCTTCCAGAGCTGACAAAGACAAGTTTAAAAACCACATGGACGACATGCTGGATGTCGATTGCTTTTGCTTGCCTCCATGACCCCTGAGCTTCAGAAGCAACATGAGGACATGGTAGCTTATGATATGATTCAAAATCTCAAGGAGATTTATGAAGGGCAAGCTCGACAAGAGAGGTACGAGACCTTAAAAGCTCTGCTTCAATGCAAGATGAGTGAGAGATCTCCCGTAGGAGCTCACGTCATCAAAATGATGGGCTACATCCAAACGTTGGAGAAGCTCGGCTTTCCGCTGAAAGATGAATTAGCTACTGATGTCATCCTGCAATCGTTGCCGGATAGTTTCAATCAGTTCGTCGTTAATTTCAATATGAATGAAATTAACAAGACGCTGCCACAATTGCTCGGCATGTTGAGAATTGATGAAATCAACCTGAAGAAGGTAGGACCTAAACCTGTTCTGATGGTCCGCAAGGGCAAGAAGAAAGGTAAATCGGCAGGAAAGTCTAAAGGTGATGGTAAGACCAAAACCGATGGAAAGGAGGCATTGAAACCTAAGAAGGGAATCAAGAAGGATGGAAAATGTTTCCATTGCGGCAAGACCGAACATTGGAAGAGAAACTGCCCCACACACCTACAAGAAGTCAAGAAAGCAAAAACGAGTGAGGTATCAACCTCAGAGGCTTCTAAAGAGAAGGCATAAGAATAGACATGGACATGCGAATGGAAATAAAGCAAGAGTTGCTACATCATCCATTATGACATGTGTTTTTGCTTAAGTAGTTTTGTTTTAGTTTTTAAAGATTATTATTTTGTGCCTAAGTTTTAGTTATCTTGTAAGGACAAGATATTTTAATTTTGAGATTATTTAAATAAATGTTATTCTTTTAATCTCTTATGGCACAACGAATCAATGATTTTTAAACTAATCAAATCAATAATATTTATAAGATAAATAAAACAAATGCCTAATCTCAAACTCGTAAAAAGTATTAAGGTAATTTGATGAGATCAAATTCAAGAATACTTAAAGTTTGATGAACTTTCAAAGAATATGGGATTGTCCCATAATTAAATCCCACAAGTGGAACGAAAAGTCTTTGAAAGAGAATCAAATATGTTAGACATGTTTTGATTCAGAACAAGTCATTTTCGACTTCTTTACACACTAGAAAAACAACTCTCATACTTAATCGTGTTTTTTTCGAAACGTCATATAAGATATGGACTAAGAATTGTTCTAGAATACCTTTGAAGTTTTAAGGTTACTTACATGTTAAAATGTTTACAAAGTTCGAACCTTAAAAACTCCATTTGTTGTTTATCCTAACAAGAACAAAGCGTTTGTTTCTCAAACGAGAGTTTATCTTGAAAGAGATTAATTCTCACAAAGGGATATTATTTCTTCAACTTTAACGAGAACAAAATATTTGTTGCTCAAACGATAGTTTATCTCGAAAGAGAATACTTATCACTAAGGGATTTCATTTTTCAACGAGAACAAAATGTTTGTTGCTCAAACGAGAGTTTCTCTCGAAAGAGTTTACCTCTCACAAAAGAAAAAAAAATGAAATTTGGAATGTGAAGAAATTTTAGACAACAAATTTATGAACCAAAGATTGAGAATGTTCCACAAATGATCAAGGAACATTGGAACAAAACACAACCATTGTGTTGATCCTTAAGAGAATACCATATACTTGAGAAATATGGATTTCTCACTATCCGTACATAGAAACACTCTTCTTTTCGGATCAAGATAAAGACTAGGTCTTATTAGAAAGCAATGGTGAGCCCAAAATTCGAGAAATGACTAAGAGCCATGAGATATGAGATGGAATCCATGTCTAAAACCAAGTATAGACTTTGGTTACCTAAAAGGGTAAAACCTAAGAGGTATGGATGAGTTTTTCAAAAAAGAAAAACCGACATGGATGATAAAACATAGAAAGGATTATTCGTCGCTAAAAGTTTTCGACAAACTTCATAGTATAGACTATGATAAAGCATATTCATTGTAGCTATGTTTAATCCATCTTAATCTCACTTGCAAGAAGTTACATACGATGATTATGGAATCAAATAAAGGAATGTCAAAACCGATTTCCTAAGGGAAAATCTTGAAACAGATGTGTACATGACACATCCAGAAGGTTTTGTCACTCCAGTAAAACACTTGGAAGGTATGTAAGCTACAAAGTTCTATCCGTTAACTAAGGAAAGCTTCTCGAAGTTGGGATATTCGTTTCAGAAGATACAATCAAAATGTTTGGTTTATCGAGAAATAAAGGGGAGTCTTGTTTTCAAAAGAGCTAGTGGGAGCATTGTTACTTTCCTAAGTATTGTATGCAGATGACATACACATCAAAAGGAACTAAAGATCGCAATCTGTTTTGCATTAATAAAAGATATTGCGAGTTAGCAACATGAGACAGTATCTAACTCTACAACATAGGCTGAATGTATTACAATCGACATATCAATAAAGAAGGATGTTTCGATCTAAAGAGTTCACTTCTGAACTAAGGGTTGTTCCCAGCATATTAGATGCTACACAACTCTGTTATGATGGAACCTTTGCGTAAGCAAATAAAACCCATATCTCATCAAAAAATCCAAACATATTCTAAAGTGCTTACATCTTGGAGATGTGAAAGTATGCAACATACGCACAAAGTTGATAACTTTGTCAACTCCCTGACAAAGCTTTTGACACAGCATAAACATGTCAGTTACACTAAGCCATATCGTATTAGATTCGAGAATGATTGGTCGTAGTGCTAGTGGAAGATTGTTGGAGTATGCCCAAAGACCAATCATACGATGATTGAATAGACATACTATTTTACTAGATTTATCAAGTAATGGCATTGTCGTTATTATCATTTGGTATATTTCTGTGCATCAAACTAACCATTGGATAATAATGTCCATACAATAATACAATTGTTGTTAAATAGAATCCTTAGTCGAATATTATTACGGGTATGGACAGTGATAATATATAAAGACTAATATGTGGTTGATTGATAACAAGTGTTGTTATTGACATAGAGATGTCAAAATCAACACACAAGTATTTGTTAGAGAACAACATACTGGATTGACCCGCTATGAGCATGTTTCTTGGGTAATTATGTGACAGTCACAACATTGCTCATGATAAACATATGTATGATCCTTAGACTTGAGATCAACATGATTTCAACATAAAGATTTACGTATTTTGACATAGTCAAACGTGTGTCGTAATTGACTACATTATAAAGACTGATGATTGGATACGTGATAACCTATGTAGTGAAATATGGTTGATCAAGAAAGGATTTGTCCCACCTACATAATGGGAGAAATATCTTCGGCCACTTGATTGAGTGAGATTAGAAAATGCATGGCCATGCTCGAATATTATGATATGAGATATCATAGAGATTCGTTTATAATAATCTACTCAAGACATCAAGAAACACTAGATGGACAAAGCAAGTGTGACTAACCCATGACTTGTGTTCGTCTAAGATATAAAGGACAAAAGGATGAAATACATAAAGGAAGTTTATTCAGGAATTAGGAAAGTCAAACCATGACTTCATGCAACTTAGGTAGCAATGATGTATTGCTAGATGCCACTCATTGTTTGTAAAATTAGAACTGTTCTAATTTTGCTGCTAACGTTGCATGAACCTACAAGGGTCACACCCTTCGAACGAAACAAACAAAAATTGGAAACCATACTCCCAATTTTAGGGAGGTTGCCGAAAATCCCCTATGGGATAGGGGAAATCGGCAATTCCCTTAAATGGGAATAATATTGGATAAATATTGTATTTATCAAATATTATGTAGAGCATGGAAAATATTTAGAGACTTAAATATTATAGAATAAGATTCTAGAAATTTAAATATATATTTGGAATTTATATAATGTATATTTAATTCCAAGTTTATGTAGAATTAAATTCTACATAATTAAAAATATATATTTAAATCCAAGTAAAGATAGAATGAGATTCTATATAATAAAAATATATATATTTGGATTAAATATAATGTATATTTAAATCCATGTTTTATGTAGAATAAGATTCTACATAATTAAATATATATATATATTTCATTTAATATTGTTAAATATAATGTATATTTAATATAAACCAATTTCAAGTAGAATTAGATTCTATGAATTTTGGTTGAACTTGAATTTAAGGAATTCAACTAGAATTAAGTCTCTGAATACTATTTAAAAGGACAAGGGCTAGCAACCAAATCATCCCTATTCCTCCTTGAAAATTTCGACATATCCCTGAGAATTCCCTCTGGAATTTTCAACAAGTCCTAGATTTCTTCTGAGAAGCTGTTCGATGTTTTTCTGGTGTTCCTCTTTCCCCTGGCAAATTCCTGGCGATTCCCTAGTTCGAATCCAAGTCCCGGTTGAACCCTTAGTCAATTTCAGACTCTCTTAGGAATCCCTAAAGGGATTTCGACTTCTCCCTGAAAGGTGTTCAAACCTGTCGAAATTTATCCCTAAGTGTTAGGGAGGTGGAAACTTTGTTTGTTTTGTTTGGGTGGACTCCGTAGAGGTCGTTGCGAACCTATGACGATTCCGGTTTTACTTGACGTGGTTATTCCGACATACCGTCGGTTTTCTAGTTTCCAGAGTTTTAAAAGGTAACTCTTCATCTTTTCACCCCAGATTCGTTCCTGTACATGGATCCTGGCTGGATTACGTCGGATTAATTTTTACGCTGCGCCACGGGGCGTGCCGACGTGACCCAACATCAACTTCATTTTTTCTGGAGGTAATTCTTAGGCTTCTTTAGTTTTTTCTGACTTAGACTCAGAAAAATCTTCCTAGAGTCATTGTAAGGTGGTTTTGGGGGCAAGTGAGTCTAAAATGTTTTTCTTTTATTCCTTTCCTAGAGCCAGTGTTAGGCACATCTAGGGGCAACTCAAGTGGGTAAACCTTCCTATTCTAGTTCACTACCGAAATCTAGACAACATAAGAGTCACAAAGGGTGTTCTAAAGTTCAGAACTATAGCAAGGTTCTAAATAGTTTCTAAAACATCCTAAAGACACTGTCACGACAGAGAATGTCGCGACAGATAAGTTTAGTTCAAAGACTTATGCCAATTTTTTGTTTTTATTTTCATTTTTTGACACAAAAATAAACTTAAAATGAGACACCAATTAAAGACACAACTAATAAGTTCATTAATGGAGGGATGCCCACCCCCAAACTCGAGGGTTGCATTTCCCTCAATGCATGACAACAATGAAAAATGAAAAACATAAAATAACACCACAAAATAGAGAAAACAACAGCAAAGACATCAGATATATAAGTAAAAGCACTTAAGTTGAGGAGCTGTCATCGCTACTGCTGCCGACGGGCAGTGACCTTGACGGCAGGGGCTGGCTGGGTGCTGGGAGACGGAGAGGCTATCTTCTTCTTGCCCTCTCGAGGCAGCTGGACTCTGGTAGGTGAGATGTGTGGGGGCTGGTCTAGGACCTCGAGGTCATCATCACTACTGCTGCTGTCTGATCTGCCGTGGCAGGGTCCTTCAACAGTCTCGTTCAGCTTCTTCCTCTTCATCGGAGGGAAGTCCTTGGATATGTCTCGGACGACCAACAACTCTGAGTCAGAATCCTTCCAGACGGAGGAAGAGGAGAACCCTTCAAAATATTTTGGGTCGATCTTTGGTAGGTGGTCCTTCATTTTCTCTCCTCGGGGAGTGGAAGATTTTCTACCGCCATCTCCTGTCGTGACATGTGGTGATGTGGAGGCAGCAGTAGGTGTTCTGGGGCTGGCAGCATGTGTGGGTGCAGCAAAGAGAGATTCCGGGAAAGGAGGGAATTGTACATTGGGAAAATTAAGATCAGTTTTGATAAAATTTACCGCGGCGACAGTGAAGTCCCTCATAAAGCCCATGAGGTCGAGTTGTCGTTCCTCCATCTTTTGCAGCATCTTCAGGATCTGGCTGGAGGTGTTTGTCGGTGGTGCTACCGTCATCTGCTCCGGTTTTTCTGTGACAGGTTTCAGGTTCTACTGTCGCTTCTTTCGCGGCAGTGGGGTCCATGTACGACATAGGAGTGGCAGCCTTTAATTCTATCAGACTTAGATTCTTTTTCGTCCATCCTTTCTCTCAGACTTTAACATCTTCGTTGATCTCCGGCACGTTGTTGCCCTGGCAGAGCGTTGTGATCAGATAGGGGAAGACTAAGGGGCCCGTTGGTCGGAGTGCACACTCGATGATGTTGTCTCGTATGTATCTGCCAAATTGATTTTCCTCTCGTTGAGGATGGAGTGTACGAGGGCTAATCTCTGCCGATCCATTGTGGTATTATGTGAGGTCGGCATGAGGCGTTTCTTCATGAAGTGGTTCCACAACTTGGCTTGTGGGGTGAGCTGAGTCCTCCGCACTGTCCACCGGTGCTTGGGATCATCGTTCCACTGTGTGCCATATTCTGCCAACTCTGTCATGGCAACATCGTAGTCTGCCGGCGACAGAAGGTTCACGAACCTCTTATGGGCATCTTCCTTCTTGCCCACATAAAGACCGTACAACATGTTGATGTATGTCGGTTCGAGGGATATCTCTTTGCCTCTGACGGTTACTGTCGTGGCATCTTTGTCGGGAACGACAACGTAGAACTCTCAAACTAGGGCGACGTTCATCTCTTCTAGCTGGGCAACAAACATCTGCCACTTGAGTGCGAGGATTTTCCTTGCGATGAAACTTTCGAGCCCTAATTCTGCCATCTTTTGGGTATAAGTGAACCCTCTTTCTTCCCACATTTCTCTCTTTTGAAAGGACCCATAGTACCTCTTTGCTGAGTCCACTAAGGCGAAGTGGTTGGGTATTCCGCTGTGGCTGGGTGTTGACACTACCGCGGCAGAGGTGGAGGCAACACTTCGTCTTGTTGATCTGGTGGCCATTGCAAGTAAGACTGTAGAAAAATAAATAAATTTCTAAAAACCAAAATTTTAGAGAGTAAAGCAGAGAGAATGAGAATGAGATGAAAAATGAAACGAGAGTAGGGGTTTATATAGAACGAGGTTTTTCTGCCTGTTGGGACTGTAACGACAGGCGCGAATAACGGGGCCATCTATTACGCGGTTTCTGCCATGTCTGTCACGCGTTTCTGTGTCTACTGTGTGTCTGTTACACGTTTGCGTGTCTGTCGCGACAACTCAGTGACAGGCTGTATTTTCCGCGTCTATCGCGACAGCTGGTGACAAGCTATGATGACATGCTTGTCCGTTGGGCTTTTTGGGCTGTTGTGAATGTGGTGGGCTGGTTCATTCCTTCTCTTTGCTTTGCTTCCTTTATTTCCTAAAAATAAATAAATAAATAAACTGAATTAAAATCTTATTTCCTAAAAATAAGTAAATAAAAATCTTAATTCCTAATAAATAAATAAATTAAATTAAATAAAATTAAGTTAAATTAGGGATACCTTGAGGGGCATCTCCTAAAGTAACTACTTTCTACATCCTTGGGGCTTCAGTCCCCTGATAATGCTTGAGCCTCGGTCCATTGACATTGAATTGGTGCCCATCCTTCATTGATTTGATTGTAATGGCACCATTGGGGAAAACTTGGACCACTTGGAAAGGACAAGACCACCTAGATTTAAGCTTTCCTGGGAAGAGCTTCAACCAAGAATTGAACAACAACACCTACTGCCCTGGGTAGAACTTTCATGGCAGTAGCTTCCTGTCGTGCCACTTCTTGGTTTTGTCCTTGTAGATCTTGGCGTTGTCGTAGGCTATTGCTCAAATTTCCTCAATCTCATTCAAGTCCAGTAGCCTTTTCTGTCCTACCTTATCCCAGTTCATATTCACCGTCTTGATAGCCCAGTATGCTCTGTGTTCTATCTCAATAGGTAAATGGCAAGTTTTCCCATAAATGAGTCGATAAGGTGGCATCCCTAATGGTGTCTTGAATGTTGTTCTGTAGGCCCAGAGTGCATCATTTAGATGTAGAGACCAATCCTTTCGAGTAGGTTTAACCATCTTCTCGAAGATGTTCTTTACTTCTCTATTTGATATCTCGGCCTGCCCATTGGTTTGAGGGTGGCATGATGTTGCAATTTGGTGCTTCACTCCGTATTTCCTTAATGTAGTAGCAATTACCCTATTGTCGAAATGTATCCCCCCATCACTTATTATCGCCCTTGGGATGCCAAATCTTGAGAAGATGTGCTTGTGAAGAAATCTTTGCACAGTCTTGGCATCGTTCTTTTGAGTGGCGATCACTTCTACTCACTTTGACACGTAGTCTACTTCCAATAGTATGTATAAATTCCCACAAGAGGTTGGGAATGGCCCCATGAAGTCGATTCCCCAAACATCAAAGATTTTGACCTCCAGTATGTTCTGTAGTGGCATCTCATGCCTTATTGATATATTCTCAGTTCTTTGGCATTTGTCACAGCTCTTGTAAAAAGGTTTGCATCCTTGAATAGTGTGGGCCAATACAGACCGGATTGTAGAACCTTGGCAGCAGTTTTATTTCCCCTTAGGTGTCCTCTATAAGGAGCAGCATGATAGTGGTGAAACACTACTTTCTGATCGTCATGTGGTATGCATCTCCTGATAATCTCATATGCATAGTGCTTAAAGAGAAAAGGTTCGTCCCAATAATAATGTTTTGCATCATTTTGGAACTTCTTCCTTGCTTGATAATTAAGCTCAAGAGGTAATAACCCGCTTACAATGTAATTAACAATGTCAACATACCAAGGGGTTTCAGAAAGCTTACATGCCGCCATGGTTGTCGCAGCAGTGCTGGTGGCAGCAAATAACTGCTCATCTGGGAAGGTTTCCAGTATGTTGGTCTTGTCTGTCGATTGATTCCTTCCCATCTCCAGCCTTGACAAGTGGTCTGCTACTTGGTTTTCTGTTCCCTTTTTATCCTTGATGTCAATGTCAAATTCTTACAGCAGCAGAATCCAACGTACCAGTCTAGGTTTTGCATCCTTTTTTGTGAACATATACTTTTGTACTAAATGGTCTGTGTGGATCACCACTTTTGTTCCAAGTATATACGGACGAAACTTTTCATTTGAAAACACCACTGCTAGAAGTTCCTTCTCTGTTGTGGTGTAGTTTATTTGGGCATCATTTAGTGTTTTGCTGGCATAGTAAATCACATGGAAGAGTTTATCCTTCCTCCGCCCTAATGCTGCCCCGACAGCAAAATCACTGGCGTCACACATTATCTCAAATGGCAAGCTCTAGTCTGGTGGTTGTACGATCGGGGCTGTTACCAGCTTCTCCTTCAGTATTCTGAATGCTTTAGTACATTCAGCATTAAAGTCAAAGGGGCGATTCTGTTCCAACAGGTGGCAAAGGGGCTTGGTAATCTTCGAAAAATTGGATATGAATCTTCGATAAAATCCTGCATGCCCTAAGAAACTTCGAATCCCTTTGGTTGTGGTAGGTGGCGGCAGCTTTTCGATAACCTCTATTTTTGCTCTGTCTATTTCTATGTCACGGCAGCTAACCTTGTGGCCTAGTATTACGACTTCATCCACCATAAAGTGGCATTTTCCCAGTTTAAAACCAAGTTCGCCTCTTGGCATCTCTCAAGAACCTTCTATAAATTGCCTAAACAATCCTCGAAGCTATCTCAAAAGACGAAAAAGTCCTCCATGAAAATCTCTAGGAAATCCTCCACCGTGTCGGAGAATATTGCCATCATGCACCGTTGGAAGGTTGTTGGTGCATTACAGAGCCCAAATGGCATTCTTCGAAAGGCATAGGTGTCGTACGGACATGTGAAGGTGGTTTTCTCTTGGTCCTCCGATGCGATTGCTATTTGGTTATAACCTAAGTAACCATCAAGAAAATAGTAGTAAGGTTTCTCTGCTAATCTATCTAGCATTTGATCGTTAAAGGGTAAGGGGAAGTGGTCCTTCCGAGTAGCTTTATTAAGCTTTCAGTAGTCCATACAAATCCTCCAACCGGTCACAGTCCTGGTTGGGATTAGTTCATTTTCTTCGTTCGTTTCTACGATTATGCATCCTTTTTTGGGCACACATTGCACCGGGCTCACCCACCTACTATCCTAGATGACATATATTATTCCGGCATCAAGCCACTTGATGATTTCGTTCCACACCACCTCTCGCATAGCCCCGTTCAGTCGTCTTTGGGCATCGATAGTCAGCTTATGATCATCTTTCAAGAGGATATTGTGCATGCATAATGCCGAACTGATGTCTTGGATATCATCTATAGTCCATCCAATGGCCTTCTTCTGCTGTTGTAGCATTTTGATCAGCCGCTGCTCCTATTCCTGCATCAACTTGGAAGAGATAATTACGTGCAATGTATCATTTAAACCAAGAAAAACGTATTTAAGCTGCCCTAGCAGGGGTTTAAAGTCTAGAATAGTGGATGTTCAATGGAAGGCTTTTGGATTACATGTTCATTCGAGGTATAATTCAAAGGCTCAAAGAACTTACCTGGACGTGTGCCTATCCAATTTGATTCTGTATCTGAGGGGTCACTGTCGTCGTTGCTGATGTGACAGTCTTCAGGGTGACTGCGGTGGCAGTGACCAAACTTTCTGTCGTGGCAGTTCGACCTGATGCAAGGTTGGTCAAGAACTACTTCTGATATTGCTTTGCACTCTTTCTCTGCATCAACTTGTTTAATTGCTTGGAGAGCATTGAGTTTGATTTGCTGATCATTTACTCTCATCTTCAGTTCTCCTTTCTCGACATCGATCACGGTTTTGCCTGTGGCTAGGAAGGGTCGCCCCAGGATAATCGGTGCATTTTTATCTACTTTACAGTTTAAAACAAGAAAGTCAGCAGGAAAAATAAACTTATTCACTCTTACCAAGATATCTTCGGTCTTTCCTTCCGGTTGTACGTAAGAGCGGTCTGCCAGCTGCAGCATGACTGTCGTGGGCCTTGCTTGTCCAATACCTAGTTTCTGAAATACAGATTTGGGCATTAGATTAATGCTAGCACCTAGATCACAAAGTGTTTTACCCACGAACTTATCGCCAATTATGCATGGTATGATGAAGCTCCCAGGGTCCTTCTTCTTTTGGGGTGGATGCTTATGCAAGATTGTCGTGCATCCTTCTGTCATCTTTACTGTTTCAAATTCCCCGAGTCTGGACCTTTTGGACATTGCATCCTTGAGAAACTTAGCATAACTAGGCATCTACTTAATGGCCTCTGGCAACGGTATTTTAATATGTACTTGCTTAAAAATATCATAAATTTTCTTAAGCTGGTACTCATGTTTCTATTTTTGTAACCGCTGTGGAAAAGGGGTGGAGGACGGTAATATTCAAGGTGTCCTTCATATGGAATTCGGATCTGAGGAGGCTTAAGTTCTTCAGCATCTTCTGTCTACTCCTCTGATCCTTCTGCTTTCGTGGCAAGAGTGACGACAGCAGGCTGTTTCTCCTCTGCCGGGGCAGTGGTCACGACAGGTGTTTGTAGGGTCGGGTCCTCACTTGGTACTTCTTTTATTTCCGGCCCTTGTAGTTGTTTCCCACTCCTCGTTGTAATCACTTTGCACTGCTCATGTGTGGGTTTTCTAGTGACCTCGGTATCATTAGGGAATCCTCTGTTCTGCCTCGGTTTGATGTACAGTGAAACTTGGCCCATCTGTGTCTCCAGAGATTTTAGGGTAGCCTCATGGTTTGTCATCCTCATCTCTGTCTTGTCCATGAATGTTTCATTTTTCTTGACAAAGTGATCCATGTTCGCCATGTATGCTCCCGTCTGTGACATAAATGTTGCCAAGGTCTGTTCCAATATACTAGGTGTTGCTGTCGGCTGTTGTGGCTGCTGTTGCAACAAAATTCTGGGTACTTTTTAATTCTAGTTGTTCTGCACTGGAGGATTCAGTGCATTGTTCGGATTGCTCCAGGAATATTTAGGATCCTTCCTCTAGTTGGGATTGTAATTGTTGGAATCATAATTTCTAGGCTTGTTATAGTTCCCAACATACATCCCTTCTTCCAGCTGTAATGGACAATATTCTAAACTGTGGTTCCCACTACAGGGTTCACACACCTCTTCTGCAGAATATACATCTTTAGAATCTATCCGCTGCAGATTTTCGACTATCTTTGTGAGGTATGCAATATGTGTTTTAACCGAGTTATCAGCTTCATACCCCTTACAGATATTCCTCGTTTGCCTCCTCTTCGAGCTGTAGGGAATTGCTCATCGTTCTTTGCTAACTTTTTCAACACGAGCATTGCCTCGTCTGGTTCTTTATCCAGTAATAGCCCATTCGCTGCTAAATCTATTCTCAATCGAGTATGTGCATTGACAACGTTGTAGAACTTGACGACCTGATTCCACACAGGGAATCCATGCATTGGGTAGTTCTGTAAGAGAGTTGTAAATCTGTCCCACGCCTCGTGCATTGGTTCGTCATCTTCCCGTTAAAAAGTAGCAATCTCGTTACGCAATCTTTTAGATAAATTGGAAGGATTATAATGAGAAAGGAATTTACGAGAGAGATCTGCCCAAGTTCTTATTGAATCCGACGTTAATTTGTTCCACCAAGTTTTAGCTCTATCTCTCAATGAAGGAGGAAATAGCCAGAGCCTCAGTACTTCCGGACTTATCCCTGGCAGTCTAAACGATCCACAGATTTCTTGGAACGTTTTCAGATGTTCTCGTGCATCCTCAATAGCAGAACCACTAAATTGGCCATCGAAATTTATCATGCTGAACATGACAGGTTTCAATTCGAAGTGTCCAGCTTCAACATATGGCAGGGTAGTTTCCAGTTCAACATGGTCATTGTCCATGTAGTCTCGACAGGTCTGTCGTGCGCCTGCGGCAGTGGGCGGCGGCAGATCGTTCCGGGCATCGTTAGGAGGATCAACAATAACCCTAGGGTCATTGTTGTTGGGGTCATTTATCCCATTGCCTTGCCTTCTGTTCACCATTGCTTCCAATATCTCCTCAAGATAGTTGTTTCTTTCTATCAAGAGTCGAGCTTGGTTCCTGAGTTGGTACGTGCGTTCGATTTCTGGATCTAGTTCGTACTCAGGTTCTTTACCTCGTCTAGATTTGCGCATAAGCAAATAGAAAACCTTGTGAAAAGCACAGGGTAAATAACACCACTAAAAAACAAAAAAAATAAAAATAAAGTGCAGTAATAAAAAGGGTAAAGGTATGTTGCCAGTCCCCAGCAACGACGCCAAAAACTTCTTGCGTGTAAAAGAGTCCTATCGCAAATAGTGCAAGTGCAATTAGTAAAGTGACACTAGAGTATCAGATATTGTCTCCATAAGGATTGGAAATAACTCCATCCTTGAATTGCTGCACAAGAGAAAGAAATATTTTAAATGAATAGGTGAAGTAATCTTGAGTAAAAACTAAAGTAAAAGATAAAGGAATCAGATTTAAAGAATAGGCCGGTATTGAATTGCTCAGTAGTGCGGGTATTGCACTGTTAAAGGATCTTCTGTTGTCTGTCGTCGTTCCTATCGCGGCAGCACCTGTCGCGGCAGAGGTCTGTTGATGTCGCAGCAACGATCAACAACTCTGTGCTTCAAGCTTGGCAAGAATCCATATTATGACTTTTCCTATCCCTAGGCCCAAGTTCTTTTGATGAATACTTCTTGGATGATACCTCCCGACGTGAATCAAAGGGTGAACACCAATGTTGTTGAATTCTTCCTTAGCCACTTAACCTTGTACTTATCCCTAAGCCAAGATGGTTTAACCATAAACTGGAAAACACGTATTTACTCTTTTCGTATGCTTGACTCTCTTGATATCAAACAAATGGATAACCTCACAATGCTCTCCCGATGCTCTTATGAGATATGAAAAACCAGAGTAAATAAACTTGAAGTTTTTATTACTTGAACATAAAATTCCTAAAACAATACAATCCTTGCAACTACTTTACAGAATCAACCCTTAGCCCTAGGGGTGTTTAGAACATGGTGGAGAAGGGAAAATGACAAGGGTTTAGGGGAAGACGGCTAGGAATGAGATATCCTTCCCTAGGTCGAATTACATGCCTTTATATAGGCCTTGGGTCCAAGTTTTCTAATATGACAATAATACAATTTTGAATTAAAGTGCAACTCTATTAAAGACTAAATCTTCTAAGTAGATGCCTTGAATTCGTCATCTTTTCTGGCCTTGAGTTTCTTCCTTGAACTTTGGGCTTGGCCTTCATTCTGCTTTTGGGCTCAGAAAAATATAGGAGTGGTCCACGACAGACCGGCTTGAAATCCTCTATCTGTCGAGCTCCACTTCACTTTTCCACCTCAGCATTCCTCTCTCGTCATGACTGCCACGACAGATGTCACGACATCCTTTGCTTCTCGACTCCAGCTCTGCAATTCGCCTCTGCTTCTTTGCTGCCCTGGGTATGCCGCAGCAGATACCTGCAAAAGTAACCAAAATCAGCAGCAACTGTGCAATTTTATCTAATTGTGATGTTTATGCAAAAATCTATCCTAAATGCAATGAATCATGCATGAGTGCGGCAAAAATATGGGTAAATGAGGGGTAAAATATAGAAATTTTATGTACTCAACATCAACAACTATATGATGCCAAATTGTCTTTAGGGCTTAAATTGTTCATTCATTGTATAGACAACACTTGTGAGCTTAAATTGTCAAATTTGCTCAAGTTTTTAGGTTTGGGTGAGTGAGCTTAAGATTGCAAACTATCTACCTAGTGAGGGATTTCATGTTTGCTCTAATTTCTCTTGTAAAGAGGGTTTACTCAAGCTTTGGGTTAGAAAGCTTTGAGTGTGTAAAGGTTGCCTCCTTAGCCTAGAAAAGGGGAAGAAATTCAAGAGTGAATTTTTTGAAATCCTTAGTGGGAAGCTAAGGTAGTTGATGTATGTGCTTGTTAGAAGGTCGAACCACTATAAATCCTTGTGTCAATTGTCATTTTTTCATCTCCCACAAAATCACCAAATATCAAATCTTCTCCACACTTGGCTAGCTAGAACGGTTGAAGGAAATCGAGCATGCAAAACTCAACAATTGGTATCAAAGCTTGGCTCAATTGAAGAGGATTAACACCCTATTGAGGCGATCCAGCAAGCTCGATCAACATTTCAAACAAACAGTTCAATGGCACACTCAATCGACAAGCCACCATTCTTCAACGGTGAACACTATGCCTATTGGAAGAATAGGATGAAGTTCATCATCAAGGGTAAAGATTCTCATCTATGAGACCTTGTTGAAGATAGACCATTCGTGCCAACAAGAAGAAAGACGAATTGGAATGCTAACGACAAGAAGATGATGGAGCTTAATTGCAAAGCCTTACACTTTATCTTTTGTGCATTAGGCCCGAATGTGTATGCCCAAGTCTTTTCTTGTGAGAGTGCCAAGGAAGTTTGGGACAAGCTCGAAGTTACATACGAGGGAACAAACAAAGTAAAAGAGACCAAGATTGGCCTCCTCAACCTTGAGTATGAGAACTTCAAGATGGATCCAGAAGAGGACATTGAGAAGATGTTCCATCGATTCTCCACCATCACCAATGGACTAAAAGGCTACGGGGAAGTCTTTCCGAAAGAAAAGCTTGCCCGAAAGCTTCTCTATTCTCTTCTCGAGTTATGGGACTCAAAAAAGACCGCCATCATCGAAGCCAAGAATCTCAAGACCTTGAACCTTGATGAACTCATGGGGTCACTTCTCACTCAACAAATCATGAAGAAAGACAAAGAAGGGGAGAAGAAGAAGGAAGAGATAAGAAAGATGGGGAAGAAGAAGATCATGAAGCTAGGCATCAAAGCAAATGCCATTCCTCTCAAATCCTCCAAGTGCAACCATATTGATACAAGTGAGGACGAGGATGAAGAAGAAGAGATAGTTCATCTCTTCAAGAAGTGTGCCCCATTCATGAAGAAAGCAATGAAAGAATTCGAACGTGAATCAATGAAGAAGAAGAGGGCAAACACTTCAAGCCATAGAAAGAAGGTATATGTGGCTACTTGGAGTGATGAAGACTCCACCAACGATGAACAAGCCAACCTTTGCCTTATGGCCATCGAAGAAGATTCAAGGGTAACTTCAAATTCATCTACCTAATTTTCATATTCTTTTGATGAATTACAAGATGCCTAAGATGATTTGGCTTTAGAGTTTAAAAATCACTTTTTGAAAAACACGAAAATTGTTTCAAATTTGAAAATTCAAAATGATTTGATTTCTAAAACCAAAATTGAACTTGAAGCAAAACTCAATGAGTTTGAACAAAAATATATTGATTTACAAAATTTACTTCATAAAGTTCAAAAAGAAAAATATTTGATTTCCAAAGAGCTTGAAAAGAAAAATAATTCTGGAAATTAAATTTTTTATGTTAGACAATCTAGTGCCCTAGATTTATAAATGAAAAATGTTTTAGAAGTGTGTGGGTCCCAAAAGGACTAACCGCTTAAACTAAAAAAGATGAAATTGAAAAATGGATTCCTAAGAAGACTAAATTTTGTGCCACTAATATCTATGGATCCAAAGCAATTTGGATACCAAAAAATACTTGATTGTCTTATGATAGGTGTGATGAAGATTGATCAACAAGTCCAAATTTGAGGGAAAGCTCCATGCACACAAGGAAGAACACTTGAAGAAGGAAGGCTTCACATCCTCCCTTGAAGTTCAAGTGTTGGTAAAATCTAGTTGTTTTTATTTGTTTAATTTGATTTATTTTTTAATTCAACTAGATTATCATATATGTTGAACTAACTCTTAATGATGCTTTGAGTAAGGGGAGCCATTTTAAAACCAAAATTTTTATTTATGTCAAATTTTTTACCTCCTATGTTATTTTGAACTTAAAGTTATTTAAATTTTTTTTGATATAACAAAAAAGGGGAGAAATGATTTGAAAAATTGATTTTTCAAGAGAATATGTGGAGCTTTAACTTCTTTTAATTTTTGAAATCTCTTATTTAAATTTTTAAAATTAAAGGGGGAGAATCCCAAAAAAATTTCAAGTTGGTTTTATTATATCAAAAAGGGAAGATTGAAGAACTAATGTTTTGATATAATAATTGAAAAATAATTTTGGACTAAATTGAAAAGATTTCAAAAGTGCCTTTTAGTCCAAACAATTTTGAAATAAGTTTGTGGATGTTTTTAAATGGTTTTTGGCAAGGTTTGGGAAAAGTGTGGATTAAATTTGTCCATCCTGAAGTGCAATTCTTTACTTGGAGGTCGATGCATGGGAGAGTACCCACAATTTTGAAATAGTTATGCACGAGGGGTATTGTTCTTCCCAACCAAACCTTGTGCGCACTATGTAACGGTGATGAGGAACTCAATCACCATTTTTGTTATTGTCTAGTGACTTGGAAATTTTAGCTACGGTGTTGTAAATTAAGGGATGTTCTTTTAGTTATTTTAAGTGATTATCTCTCCTAATTGAGTGAGCTAATTTGCCAATTCGAAGAGATTCTAAGCATGTTTGTTTGCGTTTCATGGGTTAATTGGGATTATATGATTGTACCAGAACGAGATGGCTTTTAACGGGAAGAGTATCGATGAGAGTCAGTTGTTCGACATTTTTATAACAAGGGTTACATGGTGGAGTAAGTGTAATTGGCCTGATCAAGTCATTTATGTTAGTAATTTTATTGGTGGGGATATGGTCTATCATCAAGAAAGCCATTCATCAGGTACTCTGAATTTTAATGTTGATAGGGCAATTTTGGGTAGTTTCGGACTAGTTGGAATATGAGGCATCCTACACGAAAAAGTAGGGACTGTCTTGATTCGTTTTTCTAAATCAGTTGGCATTTTGGATCATACCTCGACTGGAATATTAGCTATTAAAGAAGCAAGCTCTATGTTTATTACGTCAAAGTGGGTTAATTTAAAGAATTTTGAAAACTGACAGTTCGTTGGCTTCCTATTGGCTTAAGAATATTGTTGTGGCTCCTACTTCATTCATATATGAAATTCTAGAAATTTTGAAGCTATACAGGGGCAATCAATGGGAAGTTAAGCCGGTTGTTAGGGATTGTAACCTGGATGCAGACCGCTTAGCTAAAAGTGGTATTGGACGTGTTCAACAGCTGCAGTGGGTCTCTTCTTAAGCTCATTTGTTCCTGAATTTTTGCTTTTGGTGCTGAGTATGTTAAAGTAGAGCTTTTTATTGTGTATAGCTGGTGGTAATATTGCCTTGTAACTTACTTTTGTTATCGCGAATTTTAGTGTTTGAGCCGAGAAGTATGGTGTAATACCGATGTTAGAATGTGTTATTCTGCTGTAACCGTGTGTTTGATGAAATAAATTTAGGACACTTTTTTTTTCTCCTTTCAATGGTTACCTCTATTTTTGTGGTTTGATTACTAAGAGGGTTTTTATTCAGGTCCAATTTGTATTAAAAATTGCTTTTATTATTCTCATTTTTGAAAACAAGTTTCATCCCTATTAACTAAACATGTTTTCTAATTATTAGAAAATTAAAAATAATGTTGTAAATAAAATAACGAAGAACAACGAACAAGAATAAAAGAACAAAGAGATGAGAGAAAAAGGAGATTCATATTATTCTCAAAATATAGACTTGTGTACTATGCCTTCAGTAAATCATCTATTTATAGGCATAAGAAGTACATAATACATTAAACTCCAGTTAATGTAGATAATATTCCTAATGATAAAGTAAGTCAAATCTCCTTGATAAAGTTCTTATCATGATAGTCATCCACATAGAAAAATATTCATAACACTCCCCCTTGAATGTCTATAAAGATAATGTGCATTGTTAAAACCTTACTAAGATAAAACCTAGTGAAAAAAATCTTTAGTGAAGGAAAAATAGTACACACATCTTTAATACGCATAACTCGTTGCCTTATTAAAAACCTTACCAGGAAAACCCATTGAGACAAAACCTTGGTTAAGGGAAAAAGAGTGCAACGCGTATTTTCTCCCCCTCATAAAAACGTCACATAAGATCTCTAGCTCGACGCAATCCGATGTTGTAAATTAACTTCTCAAACGAAGCATTAGGGAGTGCCTTAATAAATAGATCTGCTAAATTATCACATGAACAAATTTGTTGGACATCAATGTCTCCATTCTTTTGTAAATCATGAGTGAAGAAGAATTTTTGTGAGATATGTTTTGTTCTATCACCCTTTATGTATCCTTCTCTAAGTTGAGAAATACATGTTGCATTATCTTCATATAAGATTGTTGGAGCTACTTTTCCAGAGTGTAAACCAAAATTCTCGTGAATGTGATGGATTACAGACCTTAGCCACACACATTCACGACTAGCCACATGGATAGCCAAAATCTTAGCATGATTAGAGGAAGTGACAATAATTGTTTGTTTCATTGAGCGCCAAGAAATTATGGTACCACCGTATGTAAATACATAATCAGTCTGTGATTGTGCATTATGGGGATCAGATAAGTACCCTGCATCCGCAAAACCAACCGGTTGTGTTTTGGATAGATTAGGGAAAAACGTAAAACCTATGTTTGATTTTGATATAACAAAGTGTTTTAAGGACCAAAATGTAAAAATTGAAATAAATTTTTAAGTCCTCTAAAAGCTTTCAAATCAACAAGGCTTTGCTCTAGTTTGAAAAACTTAAACTCCAAAATATTTTCTAAGTGTTTCAAGGCCAAATTGCTCAAAAACATTTATGTGTATCGATACACCCCTTACCGTATCGATTCCTTTTTTACAAACTTGGCTACTGGAGAAACACATTTCGATACTCTTCTTACCGTATCGAAACATGGTATCAAAACAGATTGCATCTGTATCGATACACTCTCTCTATAAAATCACAAGGAGTTTGAATGGTGTACCGATACGGTCTCACCCGTACCGATACGGTTTAAAAGAAAATTTTAAATTCGAAGCCTTAAATATTTTGACCTTTGTTTGTTAGTTGGTAAGTAACCAATTTTTAAAGAGGTGGTTAATGAGTATCGATACGCTCTTACTCGTATCGATACAAATTCCTCCGGTGAGCTTTGTAGGAAAAATTGCATCGATACGGTCTTACCCGTATCGAAACGGTTCCCTAACCCGTACCGATATGCATGAACGCGTATCGATACGCCCCTCTTATATTTGTGCAACGGTTCTTTCATTTTTGAGACATGTATCGATACGCTTCCTCGAGTACCGATACTGTAGGCTGCAGAAGTGCATATATGGTGGAAAGAGAGGGTTTCAACGGCTATAATCAATTCCCTAACCACCCAAACGGCTAAAATTAATGGAGAAGGTATAAAAAGAAGCCTACTGAAGACCAGCAACAACCATTGCATCCAAGTGAAACATCTATACAAAAAAATCCAAGCTCAAGTGCCAAAAGTCTTATTCTTGTAAAGTCCCACATTGGTTTTGAGTGTAATTCCTATCTTATATTTCAATTTGGGTTGAGTGCTTGTATTAAAATGGGCTAACTTGTATTGTGAGATATCCTACTTTCCTTCAAATTATTCTTTGTAACCAAGTGAGGGTTTGGTCAATTTTGGGTAGAAAATTGACCGATTTTGTAAAGGTTTCCTCCTAAGCCTAGAAAAGGGAAATATCAATTAGTGAATTGTTGGAAAATCCTTAGTGGGAGCTAAGGTAGTGGATGTAGAGTTCATTTGGAACTTGAACCACTATAATTGTCTTGTTCTTCATTTTTATTCATACCACTTCTCCTACAAAATTTTAGAAACCCAATTCACCCCTTCTTGGCTTTGATCAATCCCTTGATCCACTCAACAATTAGTATTAGAGCCTACCTCTTTGAAGTATTAACAACCGAAAGAAGAGATTCTAGGAAGAGTGTGATCATCATCAAAGCAAGCCATGACATCTACCTCCGGCTCTAGCATGTACGATTCTCAATCGGTCACCAAACCGCCTTTCTTCAACGGTGATAACTATCCTTTTTTGAAAACCGGATGCGTCTCTTCAAAAAGTCTAGTAATTACCTTGTTTGGGATGCTATAGAGGATGGTCCCATCATTCCGATGAAGATAGATGATGAAGGAAGACTTGTACCGGAAAGAAAAATATAAATGAGTGAGGATGATTGAAAGAAGATTCAAATAAACGACAAGGCTCTTCACATGCTATTTTGTGCCTTTGGACCGGATGTCTACTCCAAAGTTTCTTCCATTGAATGTGCTAAATAAGTGTGGGGTACACTTGAGACAACCTATGAAGAGACAAGCGATGTGAAGGAAACAAAGATTGGAATTCTCAATTTTAGCTATGATAATTTCAAGATGGAGCCCAAAAAAATCGTATCTAAGATGTTTGATCGCTTTTCAACCATCGTCAATGGGCTAAAAGGTTTTGGAGAGATCATCCCGGAGAACAAGATAGTCCGGAAGCTACTCTACTCTCTTCCTGAGTCTTGGAATGGGAAAAGGACCGCTATCTTCGAGGCAAAGAACTTGAAGACACTAAAGCTTGATGAGCTAGTTGGTTCTCTCCTAACTCATGAAATCATGAAGCAGGGAAGGGAAGATGAAAAGAAGAAAGAAGAAAGAAGAGTGGAGAAGCTTGAGGTAGACAAAAAGAAGAAGCTAGGAGTGGTTCTCAAAACTTCTCTACATGAGGAGAGCACATCTAGTGAGGAGCAAGATCTTGAAGAATTGGTATTAGATGAGCTCAAAAAGTCTTTCAAGAGTAACATTGAAAATGTAGATTTAAATAATCTTATTTCTCAAAGTAACATTGAACACCAAAAGGTGTTAGATGAGCTCAAAAAGTCTTTCAAGAGTGTTGGTACTTTGAAAAATGAAATAGGTGAACCATCTAGAACAAACAAATATAAAAGAAAGAACTTTAACTACAAACAAAGTGGCTTCTATAGGCATACTAAAACTAAAAGAAGTAGAAGTGTGTGGGTTCCTAAGGAACTTGTCAAATCTAATAATGGTAATACCATGTCACCGTGGATACCTAAGGGAACCAAGCTTTTGGGAGCTAACATTCGTGGACCCAAAATGATTTGGGTACCAAAAATCAAAGCTTAATCTCTTTGTTTGTAGGGGGAGAATTGCTACAATGCCAAAGCACAAAGCCAAAACTCATGGTACCTTGATAGTGGATGCTCGAGGCACATAACCGAAGACAAGAGTCGATTCATGGATTTAAAGCCAAAAAGTGGAGGAGTAGTGAAATTTGGTGACAACTTCAAAGGCCACAATGAAGGTATTGACTCCATAGGTAATCACTCTACCATACTCATTAAAAATGTGTTGTATGTCAATGGTCTAAAGCATAATTTATTGATCATTAGTCAATTGTGCGATAAAGGGTTTAATGTCTTATTTGATAAAAATGGATGTAAAATTGTTGACATTAAATCTAAAAAAACAATGTTCATTGGTCATCGCATAGGAAACATATACATGGTGCATCTAGATGACATTCATACATCTCATGCATGTTTTGTTGCTAAAAATGAAAATGATGCATGGTTGTGGCATAGGAAACTAGGATATGCTAGCATTAGTGTTTTTAGAAAAATTAGTTTCCCTAAATCTAGTTAGAGGTTTGCCCAAGATTAAATTCGCAAATGATAAAATATGTGATGCATGCTCTAAGAGTAAACAACATAAATCATCCTTTAAATCCATTAATGATGTCTCTGCTAGTAGATGTTTACAATTAATTCATATAGATTTTTTTGGGCCTATTAGAACTATGAGCTTGGGTGGTAAATCGTATGCTTTTGTTCTTGTAGATGACTATTCCAGGTTTACTTGGGTTCTATTCTTAACTACAAAAGACGAGGCTTTAGAAAAATTCATCACATTTTCTAAATTAACTCAAAATGATCTTGAGCTTAAGATTTCTCATATTAGAAGTGATCATGGAACCGAATTTCTAAATCTAGGTTTTGAAGAGTTTTTAAATGAAAATGGTATTAGCCACAATTTTTCGGCACCTCGAACTCCTCAACAAAATGGGGTAGTTGAGAGGAAAAATAGGACTTTACAAGAAACAACTAGAACCATGCTTTGTGAAAACAATTTACATAAATACTTTTGGGCGGAAGCCACAATACCGCTTGCTACATTGTAAATCGAGTAATGATTAGGCCACTTTTAAAGAAAACACCATATGAGATTTTAAAATCTAAAAAGCCTAACAATAGCTATTTTCATCCATTTGGTTGCAAGTGTTTTGTTGTAAACAATGGAATAGACAACTTAGGTAAATTTGATGCTAAAAGTGATGAAGTCATTTTCTTAGGGTATTCTTTAAACTCTAAAGCTTATCATGTATTTAATAAGAGGACTTTAGTAGTAGAAGCGTCTATACATGTTGTTTTCGATGATAACCTTCTTTCGGGGAAGGAATCTTGTGATGATGATGATGTAGGAATCCTTGATGCCTTTGATGGAGGACAAACTTCAAAGGAGGATGAGATTCCATCTAAAGAAGAAGATGCACAAGATCCACCTCTTGAAGCCTTGAAGGACTTGGCTCTTGAGGAAAAGGAAGTGAGCTACCCAAGGGAGTATAACTATTTCAAAGGTGGTGAAATCTTGGGTGATCCATCCAAGGGGGTAACTACTAGATCCTCTCTAAAATTAATGAATCATGTTGCTTTTATCTCATGCATAGAGCCTAAGAATATTAAAGAAGCATTAAAAGATGAATTTTGGATTATGGTCATGCAAGATGAGTTAAATCAATTTGAGAGGAGTAATGTATGGACATTAGTTGAAAGGCCTAGTGATCAATCTACTATAGGAACTAATTGTGTATTTAGGAATAAACTAGATGAGAGTGGTAACATAGTGAGAAACAAAGCTAGACTAGTTTCTCAAGGTTACACTCAAGAAGAGGGAATAGATTTTGATGAAACCTATGCACCCGTAGCTAGAATGGAAGCTATTAGGATGTTGCTTGCATATACATGTTATCATGATTTTAAGCTTTTTCAAATGGATGTAAAAAGTGCAATTTTAAATGGTTTTATAAATGAAGAAGTGTATGTGGAACAACCACCGGGTTTTGAAGATTCAAAATTTCCAAATCATTTTTTTAAGCTGACCAAAGCCCTTTATGGTTTAAAACAAACTCCTAGAGCTTGGTATGAAAGACTTTCAAACTTTTTAATTGAAAATTATTTTGAAAAAGGTAAGGTGGACACTACATTTTTCATAAAACGATATAAAAATGACATCTTAGTAGTGCAAATATATGTTGATGATATTATCTTTGGATATACTAATGAATGTCATTAGAGATCATGTCCTTAAACAATATATTGTTATAGAGTATGTTGACATATTAAATCAATTAGCGGACATCTTTACCAAGCCTCTAGACAAAGAGCTTTTTTGGTCCCTTAGGAGAGAGTTAGGTCTAACTAGCCTATCTTGACCCTTTAAGACTCTTTTGAGGTTAAAATTTGCTTGATCTTTTGAAAATGCATGTTTTTGTTTTGTTAATCTTGATAGAAACCATGCTTGTAGCTAGGGGGAGCATGCTTCTATTAGAACATGCTTTGATCTGCTCATACATATTTTGCATACATTTAGGAGATGTTAAAGGCGAGCCTTTGGTTGTTCTTGTGACCAAAAATGCAATTCTGGGCATAGGGTATCGATACGACCTTATGCGTATCGATACGAGTCCTTCATTAGCTTTCCATATTGCATTTTGTCTCTTGCATGTATCGATACGGTTAAATTCGTTTCAATACGAGTTGTGAGCGTTTCGATACGAATGCCATCTATTTCGATACGGTTCCTTGATACGTGGTTCCAAGGAATTACCTTTGTACCCCCGTATCGATACACCCTTTAGGCGTATCAATACGCGATCGCGCAGACATCTTTTATTGGCATTAAAAGAGTTTCACTTTTATCAAAATTCCTATTTCAAAACCCTAGTCGATTTTCATCTATAAAAAGCCTCTCAATCCTCATATTTTTACCACAAAACTTAAAATCTCTTAAGGGTTTTTCAAAATCAAGCCAAGTCTTAAGGCTCTCCATCTATTGGTGCAAAATCTTCATCTATTCCTCCCTATCTCAATATCGAGGTATAAAAACTCTTTTTCTTTCTATTTTCTTTATGATTTTCGTTTTTAAATCTTTTTGTTTTGTTTTGTTCCTTCAAAAATTTTATCAAACTTTTTGTTTTGTTTTTGTCTTTCAAAAAATTATTTTACCTTGATTATTGATTTATCCATGGGATCGAATGTGAACATTAATGCATACACACTTTGTTTTAATCAAATTTTCTAGACTATGGCACCTAAAAAGAGAACGCGCACTACGGGCGAAGTTGGTGAAGGATCGAATCTCAGCGATGGAACTCGTTCGAATTTGACTCTTATCTATCTAAGGTGTTTTAGAACTCCCGGTGAACTCAATTACTTTCGCTCTTTTCAAAATTATAAGATTCATCTAGAGAGGGTAATTTCTGTTCCTTTTCTCAATTCGGAGCGTTTTAAGTTTGTCTATCTACCATTGCTCCACGAATGGAAGTTTATGGATTTTCTACAAATCCCGGGTTTCTTCTTTAGAAATATAGTTTTGATCTTTTATGCCAATGCCATGTGTGTTACCGATGCCTCAGGTAATGTCATTGCCGTTAACTCTTATCTCATGGGAAAAAGATTACCGTTGATGTTCAATCTCTTTGTGATGTTTTTAAGTTTTAGGATGAGGGTATCGAAGATGAAAATTCTCTTGGACATGTTTCGGGGGGCTCCGTGACCATTCTAAATGCTCAAGATTGCATCTTACACTTAATGATCACTTGGTGGTTTAGGCCTTCGGGAGGAAAATACTCAACCATCCGCCAAGTTGATGACTTTTGGATTCGGTGCTTAGACCAGAGAAACCAGCATAACCTTGCTCGCATCATGTTTGCGGAGATTGCCTTTCTCGTGCAACATCGTCACACATCTCTTGTCACTTCATTCACCTATGGCACCGATTTAAGCTATTTCTTCACTAAGAAGGAGATTGATTGCTCTCATGACTATCCGACGAGTCTCACCGATCCTATTGATGAGAGGTCTCTTTCTTGGGGCAAGTTTCACTACTTCAATGGTAATTGGCTTCGCCTTTCCGAGCTTCCTAGTGATGTCATTCCCGAAGAGATTGCAAATCCTACAGTGGCTGCTCAAGCACCTCCTCCTCCATCCATGGATTCTCTCATGACCTACCTTAATGAACAATTCACGGGCTTACGCGCGGGAATTGCTTCTATGGATGAAGTCATGAATTCGGGGTTTGCCGCCATTGATACACGCTTCACTTACCTAGAAGATCGTATGACAAATGTGGAGAAGCATATCTCATCTATTGAGGCCGAGCACATTCGATGAATATCTCTCTTACGACCTTCTATGATGAGTGGCGTCAATCAAGGAGAAACGATGATGCCAACGAAGATGAAGATGAAGATAATGAAGATGGTGATGGAGACGAGTAGTAGATTGTCTTTGCATATCATTCATGTCATATTAGGATTTATTTTCATGCACTTTGAATTATGTTCTTAGGATTAAGTTTACCATTTAAAACTTATGCTTTGATTATTGTTATTTGGATTTTCGCTTGATGTTTCTTTATTTATGAACTTTGTGATTATCTATCCAATGTTGCTTGGTTTATTGTTATGCCTTTATAGCCTATGTCTCTTATTTTTTATCTAACAAAAAGGCGGAGAGGGAAGTTTACAAGCTCACTTAAACTTAAACTTAAAATTTACCTAGCTAACATTAAGGGGAGTTGTTTTCCAAAGTTTTTCAAAAGACTTAAAAACTTTAAGCTTTGGTTTTGTTATATCAAAAAGGGCGAGATTGTAAAACCTATGTTTGATTTTGATATAATAAAGTGTTTTAATGACCAAATTATAAAACTTGAAATGAATTTTTAAGTCCCCTAAAAGATTTCAAATCAACAAGGCTTTGCTTTAGTTTGAAAAACTCAAACTTCAAAATATTTTCTAAGTGTTTCAAGGCCAAATTGCTCAAAAATGTTTACGTGTATCGATACGCCCCTTACCGTATCGATACCTTTTTTTACAAACTTGGCTACTAGAGAATCACGTTTTGATACGCTCCTCACCGTAACGAAACAGGGTATCGAAAAATACTGCATCAGTATCGATATGCTCTCTCTATAAAATTACACGGAGTTTGAATGGTAAACTGATACGATCTCATTCGTATCGATACGGTTTAAAAGAAATTTTTAAATTCGAAGCCTTAAATATTTTGACTGTTGTTTGTTAGTTGGTAGGTAACCAATTTTTAAAGATGTTGTTAATGAGTATCGATACGCTCTTACTCGTATCAATACAATTCCTCCAGTGAGCTTTGTAGGAAAAATTGCATCGATACGGTCTTACCCGTATCGAAACGGTTCCCTAACCCATACCTATACGCCTGAACGCATATCGATACCCCCTCTTATATTTTTGCAATGGCTCTTTCTTTTTTGAGGCAGGTATCGATACGCTTCCTCGAGTACCGATACGGTAGGCTGGAGAAGTGCATTTATGGTGGAAAGAGAGGGTTCCAACGACTATAATCAATTCCCTAAACACCCAAACGGCTAGAATTAATGGAGAAGGTATAAAAAGAAGCCTATTAAAGACCAACAACAACTATTGCATCCAAGAGAAACATATATACAAAAAATCTAAGCTTAAGTGTCAAAAGTCTTATTCTTGTAAAATCCCAAATTGGTTTTGAGTGTAATTCCTATCTTGTATTTCAATTTGGGTTGAGTGCTTGTATTAAAAGGGGCAAACTTGTATTGTGAGATATCCTACTTGCCTTCAAATTCTTCTTTGTAACCAAGTGAGGGTTTGGTCAATTTTGGGTAGAAAATTGACCGATTTTGTAAAGGTTTCCTCCAAAGCCTAGAAAAGGGGAAGATCAATTAGTGAATTGTTGGAAAATCCTTAGTGGGAGCTAAGGTAGTGGATGTAGAGTTCATATGGAACTTGAACCACTATAATTACATTGTTCTTCATTTTTATTCATACAACCTCTCCTACAATATTTTAAAAACTCAATTGTAACGTCCTGGTTTTGGGCCTAGATGTTTTAGACATCGGATCGGACCGGTCAGAAACGATTCGAATCATATTAGGTGGTTTAGGGAAATCAAGGATCGTGAAAGGATAAAAATATGACAAAATTGCAAAAATCCTCTAAAATCATGTTTAAGAGGTTGGTCAAATCAATTTTACAAAATGAGTTTTGGAAGGGGTACATTTTGGGTAGTGGCCAAAATGTAAAGTTTTAAAACTATGGAAAATTGTAAATTTCAAAGTGGAGTCAAAAATCTTAGAATCTTTAGGGAGCTATGGTGCAATTCACATTCCTTAAATTGACATGTGTTTTAAATGAATTGTTTTAATTGATTAAATTGGATTTTTAATTATATTAATTAATTAAATGGTTATTTGAGAGAAATCTTTTTACGTAACTAACTTCCGATCCTCATTTCAGCCAAACACTTTTCTAAAAGACTTTTCTCCAGATTTCTTTTCTCTCAAACACTCTCTCTTTAGTTCTCATCATTTTCTAAGGATTCTCTTCAAGATTTTCAAGATTTGTGAAGGAAAAAAACTTGACAATCTTTAAGGAAGGCAAGGATTGGAGGTAAATCCCGTTCTCAACCTTCAATCTAGGTTCTTTATTGAAATTCCCAAGATCTTTGGCTCCTAAATGTTGTTTTTGGCTGAGTTTTGATTATAGTTTTGATTTAAGATCAAAATCTTGCAAAATTATAGTTTAAATCTTGATTTCCAGAGTGTTGTTGATGAGCTCTGTTTCGGATTGATATTAATTGAGTTTTGAGTTGATTATTATGTTGAAAAAGAGTTTTGATAATATAGATCCCGAAATCCTTGAGATCCTTGAGTTTCTTGATGGTTTTAGTTGGGTTTTTGAGGTAGTTTGATGGTGATCTGCTTGCTGGAGGTATAAGGAAGGGTTTATGTTGTTTTTAGATGTGTTTTGATGTTTAATAATGGTCGGAAGCGATGTATGTTGGCTGGGCTTGGTTTAGGAAGCAATCGGTTGTTTCGGATGGGTAAATTGGGGTAGTTTTTGTGAGCAACGAGTTTATGTTTAGTTATTGGTGTTGAAATGCATTTGGATCTCTATTTTGATGCTCTAAAAAAAGGGGATCTTGATCTGAAAGCAAGCGAAGCATTTTTGGAGGCTTCAGACGGGTGATCTTCGCTTCGGCAAGCGAAATTTCGCGTATCAGTGAGTGGAAATGGATTTTCCAGCTTTGTAATGCTTTGAGCGTGATGTTGGGAGCTTAGTGTAAGTTTGAAACACTTAGCTAAGCTCAAGAGTAAGTAAAACGAAAAGTCTCTCTCGGAATGTGCTATGTTTTGGTTTAAAATGCACTTGAATGGAATGTGGAATGATTACAATTTTAAAGCATGTTTTGAGCATTGATGATGCTGGTTTTTAATGTCATTTTGTTAAGGATGCACACGGAAAGTGATCCTTGGATTTATGTGATTAATGCATTTGGTTTAAGCATGTTTATGATTGTGAAAATGGCATTGTGATTTATGCTTGTAAAGCAGTGGAATAATGATGTTAAATGATTATATTGGCAAGTGATGGAAATGGTTTTGGTTACTTTAATCGGATACAATTAGTCGGCTATAGGATTGGGTGCACCGTGAATAAAGTCATCTTGGATGTCGAGGGGTTGTGATTGTTTCGTAAACTCCATCCAAGTACCTTAACGATTGAGGCTAAGATCACAAAGGTGGATGATTTAATCCTATGTGTGAATCTTGTGGTTTGTGTTTCGTACTCTCGTTAGTGGAATTATACAACTATCGATGAGTGATGTTGCGGGGTTGTGATTGTGCCATTAATCTCCATTACGGGTGTTGAGGGGTTGTGATTGTGCCATTTATCTCCACCTTGTGTAGTCCGGTAGTGTGTATGAAGCGTGTGGGACAACGCTTGTAATCCGCGTATCCGATTGTGTCAATTGTGTTGGTTTTGGATATGGTTTGTTAATGATCACTTGCGAGCCAATATAATGATGTTTAGAAATGAATTAAGTATGTGATGCTTGGGAATTATGCTAGAATGCATGTGATGCTTGGTTTAAGCATGAGCAAAGGATTTTGTTGTTATTTTAACGATGCCATGAGCATGTGGTTTTAAAGGTGCATTGATGCTTTAAAGAGCATGTTTTAAAGGAAGGCATATGTTGTCCAATGATGATGTTTTGGTTTTACAAAATGCATTGATAAATGTTTGGTTTTTAGCGGTCCTCACTAAGCTTTATGCTTACGCTCATTTGTTTCATCAATGCAGAGAATTGAGCAATTGAGGCAGCAAGAAAACAAGCGAAAATCCAAGTATTTGGCTAAGCAATGGATGTGGTTTTACTTTAGTGTAATAAGAGGCAATGAGTGAGATTTTAACCCTTGGTTTGTTGGGTGATGTTAAACGCCTTTGTGTATGTTTGGTTTATGTTTTTGGACTTGTAAATGGTCTTTATTTGGTTTGTGGCCTTGCTTATGGTATTTTGGATATACTATGGTTTATATTTTAAAGTATGCTTGAGTAGCTAAAGCCTCACCTTGAATTGCCATGCTTGATGCTTGTGTTATGCTGCTTGTTGATGCTTATATGTTTGGTAAGTTGATCATAGCATGTATGATTGATTAGGACATGTCTAGATGATGTTATATGTGTTCGAAGGGCTGTTGAAAGTGCATCTCTGGTATGTGTATCGATACACGTGGTTAAGTATCGATACGCTAAGGTCAATTTCAGGCATTTCATCTTAGGTGTACCGATACGATTTGCCCGCGTATCGATACGCCTAGGCAAATGATTGAAGGTCGTATCTATACGGGCTTGGGCGTATCGATACCTTTTTCCCAAAACACGCTACTATCAACTCGCGTATCGATACGGGCTGAGGTGTACCGATACGGGGACGTTAATTTCAGTTAATGGAATCTTTTTAAGTTTTAAATTGTTGCATTTTGTCTCTGGTTGCTGTATGTTCAATTGGTTCAGTTTGGATGAATCCGTTTGAGATGAAATTTTACTTATTGGCATGTTACATAACTAATTAAGGATTGGTAACTTTAAAATCTGAGAAGTCCTTGTAACTCTTAGAAATTATAGTTTAGTCGCTAAAGTTGTATTTTAAGCAATTAAACCCTTAATCTAACTCCGATCATTGTGTCGTTTTCTTATAAGTGTCTTGCTTGTCACATAGGATCTTAATGTACATCTAGAGAAGATAAAAAAAGGGTCGTTAATCGAGGTTGACTTTAACGAGTTGACTTCAGTTTTCCCCTTGTAATCTTCTTAGTTCGGGTCGGGCATCTAGGCCGGGCTAAGGGGGTTACATTTGTTGGTATCAGAGCCAGGTTACGAAAGAATTTGGGACGATGGTAAGTGGAATTTGTATGTTTTGATGTTCGGTTCGATGTTAAATGGCATGTTGATTGAAAAATCATGTTGTTGGTTGAATGTTGGTGTTTATACCATGTTTGATTGTTATAAATCATATGTGAGTTAAATATGATTGTATGCTGATGATGTGGTAAGGATGTGTGTTGATTTCAGATGGTGTAAAGCTTGATGACAATGATTTGCTATTGTATGCTATGTTATGCTTGAGGGAAAATCGGGGTGCCCATTGCCTTATTACACTAGTTAAATGTTTTTGTGAATTTGGATCCTTGCTTGAGACTGGCCTACATCATGGTTTAATTTGTTTTTGTTGTTATACCTTGTTAAAAATAGCACTATAGGTCTGAGGAGAGTGCTTAGATCGAATACGATTGTAACACCCAATTTTGGGCTTGGAAGTTTAGGGTCTGAACAGGACCGGTTTAAATTACGGTTCGAATATAAAAGGTGGTTTTTAGGGAAAGCCTAGTTCGGGATGCATTAAAAATATGGAAAAATATCTAAAAATCCTCTTTTATTATATATAAGAGAGTGGTGAAATCAATTTTACAAAATGGGGTTTGGAAATATGACATTTCAAGTTAGTGACTAAAATGTAATTTTTGAAAAGTTGGTGACTGTTTTAAAAGGATTGAAATTTTGAATCTTTAAGGAGCTAATTTACCCAAGGGAGGGTTTCTCCAGATTTTTCTTAAATTTTAAAGACTCATTTAATGTTGTTAAATAAAAAGAAAAGAGGGAAAAGAGATATTTTAGTTTCATAACTAACTTTTGCCAAAATTTTCCCATTTCATTTTCTCTCAAATTTCCCTCAGCCAAACACATTTCCACAACCACTTTTCCTTTGATTTTCACACCTAAAGTTGAGATTTCAATCTCTAAATGATTTCTAATCATTTCTACACCAAATCCTCATCATTTGCTTATTGAATTTTCAAGAATTTTGGCTCTAAACAAGGAGAAATCCACATTTAGAGGTATGAACGTCCTTCTCCTCTAAATACTCAGTTCTTTAGTGAAGTTCCCAAGTTCTCAATCCTTAAATTGAGTTTTATTAAAGGTTTTGATGTTGTGATCTTGATTTTGGCTTAAAATGCAAGATTTGGATTTAATTTTGAAGAAATTCGTATTAAATGATTGGGCTCTGTTTTGAGATGTCTTTTTGATGTATTTTGGATGTCTAAATGATGTGCAATTGAGGTTTAATCAATGCAATCCCGAATAGGTTGATTATCCTAAGTTTTTACTTGAGTTAATGGTGGTTTTTGGGGTGATTTTGATGTTCTGCTATAGCTGGAGGTATAAGGACGTGATTAGGTCCTTTTTGGATGTTAATTGATGTCTAAGAATGATTGGAATTGATGGATCTTGGCTGGGTAATGTTGTAGAGGTGTTTGGATGTGATTTCGGTTGTGTTTGGTAGCCGAAATGTGAGTTTTGATGAGAGCAGCGAGTTTAGGTGTTTTGGCTGAAGATTTTAATGCATGATGATGCATTAATCCTCTGCTTTGATGTGTTTAAAATAGGGGAGACATCTTCAGATCCTTGTGGTGTTGATCCGGAGGCTTGATCAGCGTTTCGACAAGCTTGCGAAACGGAATCGGTGAGTGAAGTTTGGTTTTCAGCTTTGAAACCAATGTTGGAAGGTTATGGGAGCTTAGTTTAAGTCTAAACAACTTAGCTAAGCTCAAGAGTAAGTTTTTCGGAGAAACTCTCTTTTTGAAGAACCACGAGATGGTTGAATGCAATGTGTTTATTTTGCATGTTTAAATTCTGTTTTGAAAGCATATTTTAGCATGTTTAATGCTGGTTTTGTAAGACATGTGTTGAAGGATGCTCAAGGTAAGAGATCCTTGATTTAAACATTGATAAATGTGGTTTGGTGCATTGTGATGCATGATTATTTAATGGCTTTGTTAAATGCTTTAAAACAGTGGATTGATGATGGTAAATGATGTATATTGGCAAGTGATGTGTTGGTTTAAAAGTACTTGAATCGGATATAGTTAGCCGGCTATAGGATTGGGTGCACCGTGAATAAAGTCGCCTTGGATGTTGAGAGGTTGTAATGGTACCGTAAACTCCATCCAAGAACACTAACGAGATGTCTAAGATCATAATGGTGGTTAAAATGCCATGTGAGGATCTTGTGTTGTGTGTCCCGTGTTCTCGTTAGTGATGTTATACAACTACCAATGAGTGATGTGGAGGGGTTGTAATTGTACCGTAGACTCCATCGCGGGTGTTGAGGGGTTGTGATTGTACCGGTAAACTCCACCTTGAGTGTTTGGTAGTGTGTATGGAGCGTTTGGGACAACGCTTGTAATCCGCGTATCCGATTGTGTTTTGTGTTTTGAGTTGAAAAATGGTTATGGATTATCACTTGAAAGCCAATATGACATGTTGATGAATTGAAGCATGAGATGCTTGGTTTGTATGCATAAATGCATGATAAATGATGTTTTGAAATTAAAGGCCTTGGAAAGGTGTTTTTACAAAGTGCATTATTCTGTTGTTTAATTAGAGCATTTCTCACTAAGCATACGTGCTTACGCTCTCTCTCTCTTGAACCAATAATGCAGAGCATTGAAGTGCTTTAAGGGTAGCAAGGAAGTCAAGGATCCAAGTGAAAGTCTAAGCTCATGTATGGTGACTATTTTCACAACACTATTAGCTTTTGGTATTTGGCAATGGGAACCTAGATTGTGTTTTTGGGAGATGTTTTGGACTCCCTAAGTTTGGTTTAATGCCTATGGTGTTTGGAACATGTAAATGGCCATTTGGTATTTTGTTTTAGAGATTTGATGATTGCTTGCTTTTCTATATAGGATGCATGCCTTTAGACTTGTGGTTTTTCTTATTTGAGGCTGTGATTGAGCTTTGATGATGCAAATGTGTTCCTTTAATGTTTGATGACTTGTTGGCATGACATGGAGGTCTTATGAGCGTGTTTGGTGGGTCGAAAGAGTGTAAAACAGGCCTTTCTGCTGTTTCTGGGCAGGGTGTTTCGAAACACCCTTTCCTGTTTCGAAACAGGTGCATATTTTGGTCTGGGTGTTTCGAAACGGGCAGAGGTGTTTCGAAACACTTTGGATACTGCCAAGGGGTGTTTCTGAACGGCCTAGACCCGTTTCGAAACACTTGACCGTTGGGCACTAATTTGAATGGTTTTGAGGTTTGCAAGCTTTACATTTTAGTCCTGATTTTTGTAAATGCAATTGATTGAGTTTGAGATGTCCGTTTGAGATGAAATTTGACAGGAAAGCATGAAACATGATTAATTTCCTAATGGTAACTTAAAAATTGGTAAAGTCCTCTTAATTTCCAGAATTTACAAATTGGTCCCTAAATTCGTATGCTGTGTAATTGAGTCCCTAAATGTTTTCTGATTGCTGTGATTTTTGAGTATGCTTATCTCAAGAGTACACTTAGGATTAATATGCATTTAGAAAAGGTTAAAAAGAAAAAAAAGGGTCGTTAATCAAGGTTGACTTTCGGGTTGACTTTGGTTTTCCCCATGTAATCTTCGTAGTTTGGGTCAACCGTCTAGGCCGGGCTAAGGGGGTTACAACGATCGTGCATGGGACTGAAGAGGGTAATCAGGGGGTTGAGAACTCATCTAATGAGACTCTACCTTTGCCACCACCTGGGGGTGGAGAGCCAGAGTAACAAGGACAGGCTGGTCCAGTTTTGGGTGATCTAGCGCTGCTGGTTGAGGCGATCACTAGAGCGTTTCAAGCTGTGGTAGCTGGATCGCATGTTCATACACTTGCAGCTGGGCAAGCGGGTTTGCCTTTGGAAAGGCTGAGGAGTTTGGGAGCTGTTGAGTTCCATGGTATGTCTCCTGAGGCATCGAAAGCCTGGTTAGCTAGTACGATCCGTATTATGGATCAGATGGTATGTAATGGTGTGCGCAAGCTGGGATGCGCAGTTTCTTTGCTTCAGGGTGATTCTTATAGTTGGTGGACGACTATCACCGCTGGAATGGAACCCAACGAGGTGGATTGGGAGTTCTTCAGAAGTGCTTTTAAGAAAAAGTATCTGGGTGTGAGATACTTGGACGAAAAGAGGCGTGAGTTCATGTCGCTTGTTCAAGAAAGTCTTTATGTGGCTGAGTACGAGGTCCACTTCGTACGTCTAAGCTAGTACGCCCCTGAGTTGGTGCCGAGTGAGAGGAATCGTTGAGATCGCTTCCATTATGGGCTGGTGTAGGAATTCAAGACCTTCATGTTGGCTATAGACTACACGGATTTTGATGTTCTCGTATGTCGAGCTAAGGACATCGAGTAGAACTTGGGTCAGACATCTCGTGGAGGTGGTTCTAGCTATGGAAAGAGAACAAATAAGTGTAGTTCTGGTGGTGGACGGAACAAAAGAGGTCGTGATAGGAGACACCAGCCTGATGCGAGGCGAGGTGCTCCAGGACGGGGTGGACAAGCTTAGGGTGGACGAGTGAGATCTGAGCAGCACACGTGCTAGACATTGGATCGAGGGACCATCTGAGGCGAGATTGTCCTCGTGCAGCTAGAGAGGCACATGCTCCTGTTGTAGTGACCGGGAATTCTTGCTGGAACCGTGGTTCAACAGATCATATGAGGCGTGAGTGTCCTATGTTGGCTGGTGGATGCCAGGGACGTGCACCTGCTGTGGCTGCACCTCAGAGAGGTTGTGGGTGCGGCCGAGGAAATTTTCAGAGGAAAGATGAGGGTCAGCATGGTATCGCTCATGTGGTAGCAGTTCAGCCTGAGAGAGGCAGTCCTGTGAGGGTCTATGTTCAGCGCGAGGAGCACAACGACACCGATGTCATTGCAGGTACCTTTATTCTACAGTCTTTATCATTGTTGGCTTTGATTGATTCTAGATTCACGCATTCTTATATCTTGAGTGAGCATGCGCATTTGCTTGATATACCTGTTGAGTTGCTTGAAGTAGGGATGCAAGTGACTAGTTCTTTTGGAGAGACTGTAGTCATTAGGAAGTTGTATCGGAGGTGTCCCTTATTTGTTCAGGATCATGTCTTTCTTGTGGATTTGATGGAGTTACCCTTTTATGGTTTTTATGTGATCCTTGGTATGAATCGGTTGTCTGAGCATAGATCAATGGTTGACTTTGAACTTAAGCGAGTCATCTTAAAGCTTGCTTATGATTATGAGGTGGTGATAGTAGGCGAGAATGTGAAATTCTTGTCCAATGTGGTTTTGGCTATGGAAGCAAGTTGTATGCTAAGGATGGGTTGTGATGCTTATCTTGCATACGTGATGAATCCTGGTACAAACGATGTACGTGTGCAGGACAACAGAACCATTTGCGATTTTCTGGGTGTCTTTCCGGAAGAATTGCCTGGGTTTTCGCTAAACAGAGAAGTTGAGTTTGGTATCAAATTGCCCGGATCAAGATCCCTTGTTTTCACATCAACAAAACAGAGATCTAAATACATTAAAATGCATTCTAACACCAGCAACAATCCATAAACTCGTTGCCCACTCAAACTACACCAAAATACCCTTCTAAAGCAACCGAAAACTCAATCGATTGCCTCCTAAACCAAGCCCAGCCATCATACATCACTTCCAAAGCATTACCAACATCAAAACACATCTAATAAACATCCTAACTCATCCTTATACCTCCAGCAATCAAAATTCTACCATTACACCCCAAAATCACACTTAAAACTACCAAGAAACTCAAGGATCTCAAGAATTTCAAGATCTATATTAACCACACCTCATTTTAACATATAAACCAACTTAGAAATCAACTAAAATCAACACAAAACAGTGCCCAACTCATCAAGTCCGAAAATCAAGATTTCATCCACATTTTCACAAGATTTTGATCTCAAATCAAAACTATATTGAAAACTCAATCAAAAATAGTTATTAGAAGCCAAATATCTTGGGAATTTCAATAAAAAACTTAGTTTAGAGGTTGAGAACGGGATTTACCTCCAATCCTTGCTTCCTTCGATAGATGACAAGTTTTCCTTGCAAAAATCTTGAAGAATTAAAGAAGATCTCTTGAAAAAGATTTAGGAAATTTTGAGAGGATTTTTGGAAGAAAGAATTCTGGAAAAGATGAGAGAAAATGGTGTTTGTCTAAAATGAGAGGGAATTGGTAGTTACGTAAAATGAAAATCCACTAACTACCAATTAATTAATATCATATTCTATTTAAAATCATTTAATTAAAACCCATTTAAATCACATGTCATATTGAAGAAAGGTCAAATTGACTTAAAGCCCCCTAAAGATTCTAAGATTTTTGCTTCCACCTTAAAAAACACATTTTTCCCAGTTTTGAAACTTTACAATTTGGTCACTACTCAAAATGTCCATTTTCCAAAACCCTTTTTGTAAAATTGATTTGACCAACCTCTTAATTATATTTTTAGAGGATTTTAGAAATTTTATCACAATTTTATCCTATCTCGATCATTGATTTTCTAAAATCACCTTAAGCGATTCGAACCGTTCTCGACCGGTCTGATCCGATGTCTAAAACATCTAGGCGCAAAACCAGGGCACTACAGGAAAGTGGATGTGGAGTTGAGGGCGATGTTTTCTCGCTTGAGTATATCGTGAGATGGTGGTCTTGTTACCAAATTGCAAGTGAAACCATCCCTGATCTAGTTGATTAAGGATAAGCAATTACTTGAAGATTCTCTTGTTCCTCACGTCCAGATTATTGCGGATGGTAAGCCATCGGATTTCTGTTTTAATGATGATGGTGTTCTGTGTTTTGGGAGTCGGATAGTGGTGCCGAATGATGCTGAGTTGAGGTGCACTATTCTAACTGAAGCTCATAGTAGTCCTTTCGCTATGCACCCTGGTAGTACAAAGATGTGTCGTGATTTGAAGGATGAGTACTACTAGGTGGGGTTGAAAAAGGATGTTGCCGAATTCGTTAGCAAGTGCATGGTGTGTCAGCGAGTGAAGGTTGAACATCATGTTCCTTTTGGGTTGTTGCAACCTTTGAGAATCCTAGAATGGAAGTGGGAAAGGATTACCATGGATTTTGTGTCTGGATTGACTTTTTCACCATCAAAGAAGAATTTTGTGTGGGTGATTGTGAATCGCCTTACGAAGTGTGCACATTTCTTTCCTGTGCATACTACGTATACCTTGGATAAGCTGACAGAGCTGCATATCGCTGAGATTGTATGGTTGCACGGTGTGCCGAAATTTATAGTGTCGAATAGAGATCCGAGGTTCACATCATGGTTTTGGGAATGTTTGCATCAAGCCTTGGGTACACGGTTGAATTTCAGTACTTCTTATCATCCTCAGACGGATGGACAGTCAGAACGTGTTATCCAGGTGCTTGAGGACATGTTGAGATGTTGCGTTATTGATTTTCAGGGTGCTTGGGAGAAGCATCTCCCGTTGGTTGAGTTTTCTTATAACAATAGTTATCAGGCAAGCATTCCAATGGCTCCATACGAGGCTTTGTATGGGAGAAAGTGCAGAACGCCCCTTTGTTGGGCAGAAACCGGGAAAAAGTATATTTAGATGCCGGTTATGTTGAAAGGAACCACCAAGAAGGTGAAGCTCATTTGTGAGCGTTTGAAGGCAGCATCGGATCAGCAAAAGTCTTACGCGGATCTGAAGCGTAAGAAGATTGAGTTCGCGGTTGGCGAACGTGTGTTTTTGAAAGTATCGCCTTGGAAGAAGGTGATGAGATATGGGCGTAAGAGTAAGCTTAGCCAGAGGTTTATTGGACCATATAAGGTTGTGGAGCATATTGGTCTTGTGGCATATTGGTTGAGGTTGCCTCCCGAGTTGGATAAGATTCATGACGTGTTTCATGTTTCGATGTTGCAGAGGTATAGATCGGATCCTTCGCATGTGATGCATGTGGAGGAAATAGCGTTGGATCCAGATTTTTCTTATGACAAGGAATCGGTGAAGATCCTGGATTCAAGCAGTAAATTTCTTCGTGGCAAGACGATAGAGCTTGTGAAAGTGTTGTGGCGACACCGAGGAGTTGAGGAGGCCACTTGGGAAAGCAAGGCGGACATGCTGAAGCAGTTTCCGCACCTTTTTTCCTTCAGGTAAAATTTCGAGGATGAAATTTCATATGTGGGGGAGAGTTGTAACGCCCTGGTTTTGGGCCTAGATGTTTTAGACATCGGATCGGACCGATCGGAAACGGTTCGAATCGTATTAGGTGGTTTAGAGATATCAAGGATCGTAAAAGGATAAAAATATGACAAAAATTGCTAAAATCCTCTAAAATCATGTTTAAGAGGTTGGTCAAATCAATTTTACAAAATGAGTTTTGGAAGTGGTACATTTTGGGTAGTGACCAAAATGTAAAGTTTTAAAACTGTGGAAAATTGTAAATTTCAAAGTGGAGTTAAAAATCTTAGAATCTTTAGGGAGCTATGGTGCAATTACACCTTCCTTAAATTGACATGTGTTTTAAATGAATTATTTTAATTGATTAAAATGGATTTTTAATTATATTAATTAAAAGGTTATTTGAGAGAAATCTTTTTACGTAACTAACTTTCAATCCTCATTTTAGCCAAACACTTTTCTAAAAGACTTTTCTCCATATTTGTTTTCTCTCAAACACTCTCTCTTTAATTCTCATCATTTTCTAAGGATTCTCTTCAAGATTTTCAAGATTTGTGAAGGAAAAAACTTGTAAATCTTTAAGGAATGCAAGGATTGGAGGTAAATCTCATTCTCAACCTTCAATCTAGGTTCTTTATTGAAATTCCCAAGATCTTTGGCTCCTAAATGTTGTTTTTGGCTGAGTTTTGATTATAGTTTTGATTTAAGATCAAAATCTTGCAAAATTATAGTTTAAATCTTAATTTTCAGAATGTTGTTGATGAGCTCTGTTTTGGATTGATTTTAATTGAGTTTTGAGTTGATTATTATGTTGAAAAAGAGTTTTGATAATATAGATCCCGATATCCTTGAGATCCTTGAGTTTCTTAATGGTTTTAGTTGGGTATTTGAGGTGGTTTGATGGTGATCTGCTTGCTAGAGGTATAAGAAAGGGTTTATGTTGTTTTTAGATATGTTTTGATGTTTAATAATGGTTGGAAGTGATGTATGTTGGCTGGGCGTGGTTTAGGAAGCAACCGATTGAGTTTTTGGTTGTTTCGAATTGGTAAATTGGGTAGTTTTGGTGAGCAACGAGTTTGTGTTTAGTTGTTGGTGTTGAAATGCATTTTAAAGCATTTGGATCTCTGTTTTGATGCTCTCAAAACAGAGGATCTTGATTCGGAAGCAAGCAAAGCATTTTTGGAGACTTTAGATGGTTGATCTTCGCGTCGACAAGCGAAGTTTCGCGTATCGGTGAGTGGAAATGGATTTTCCAGCTTTGTAACGCTTTGAGCGTAGTGTTGGGAGCTTAGTGTAAGTTTGAAACACTTAGCTAAACTCAAGAGTAGGTAAAAAAAAAGTTCTCTCAGAATGTGCTATGTTTTGGTTTAAAATGCACTTGAATTGAATGTGGATTGATTACTGTTTTAAAACATGTTTTGAGCATTGATGATGCTGGGTTTTAATGCCATTTTGTTAAGGATGCACATGGTAAGTGATCCTTGGATTTATGTGATTAATGCATTTGGCTTAAGCATGTTTATGCTTGTGAAAATGACATTGTGATTTATGCTTGTAAAACAGTGAAATAATGATGTTAAATGATTATATTGGCAAGTGATGGAAATGGTTTTGGTTACTTTCATCGGATATAGTTAGTCGGCTATAGGATTGGGTGCACCATGAATAAAGTCACCTTGGATGTCGAGCGGTTGTGATTGTGCCGTAAACTCCATCCAAGTACCATACGATTGAGGCTAAGATCACAACGGTGGATGGTTTAATCCCGTGTGTGAGTCTTGTGGTTTGTGTCCCGTACTCTCGTTAGTAGAATTATACAACTATCGATGAGTGATGTTGAGGGGTTGTGATTGTGCCATTTATCTCCACCTTGTGTAGTCTGGTAGTGTGTATGAAGCGTGTGGGACAACGCTTGTAATCCGCGTATCCGATTGTATTAATTATGTTTGTTTTGGATATGGTTTGTTAATGATCACTTGCGAGCCAATATAATGATGTTGAGAAATGAATTAAGCATGTAATCCCCTTAGCCCGACCTAGACGCCCGACCCGAACTAAGAAGATTACACGGGGAAAACCGAAGTCAACTCGTTAAAGTCAACCTCGATTAATGACCCTTTTTTTCTTTTATCTTCTCTAGATGCACATTATTACCCTATATGTTCAGCAAAGCGATTAGGCGAAAACGGCACAGCGATTGGAGTTCAATTAGGGGTTCAATTGCATAGATTAGACTTTTGGGGACTAAACTATAATTTCCATAAAATACAGGGACTTTCAAGATTTTAAAGTTACCAATCTTCAATTAGTCATATAACATGCCAACATGCCGAATTTCAGCTCAAACGGATCATCCAAACTTGTTCAATTGCATACACAAAATTCAGGGACCAAAATGCAACATTTCCAACTTAAAAGAATTCTTTTAACTGAATTTCAACTACTCGTATCGATATGCCTTAGCCCGTATAGATACGCAAAATGGCAGTAGCCAAAGTTGAGAAAGGGTATCGATACACTTCCCTCGTGTATCGATACACCCTACTAAAATTGCACAGGTGTATCAATACACTTGATGCCCGTATCAATTCACTTGTACCATTTTAGCTTAAGGGTATCGATACACCCAAGTGTATCGATACACCCTTCAAAGATTGCACAGGTGTATTAATACACCTGATACCCGTATCAATACACCTGTACCATTTTAGCTTAAGGGTATCGATACACTTGCCCGAGTATCGATACACTTTCCTTGGGGTCGATACCCATACCATAAATGCTCAAGAAATAGCCCCAAAAACACTTTTAACATCATCTAATCATGTCCTAATCATTCATACATACAATAATCAACATAACAACACTTATGCATCATCAAATATTCACCATATAAGCATCAAGCATGACAATTCATGGAGAGTCACTAACTATTCAAGCATGCTTTTAAAACATAAACCATAGCATATCCAAAATGCAAAATGAGGACCCAAAGACCACATAATGGCCATTTACAAGTCCCAAACCATAAACCAAACTTGTTCAAGGTGTCGCGTAACATCAAGCAACACATGAGTGGAAATCCCTCTCATTGCCTCTTATTACACTAAGGTTAAACTGCATATATTGTTTAGCCAAAACTCTTGGAATCCCCTTACTCTTGGGCTGCCTTGATTACTCAATTCTCTGCATTGATGAAACAAATGAGTGTAAGCACAAAGCTTAGTGAGGTTCTCTATAAAACCAAACATTCATCAATGCATTTTAAAACCAAAACATCATCCTTTGTAAACATATGCCTTCCTTTAAAACATGCACTTTAGAACAGCAAATCACTTTCAAAACCACATGCTCATGGCATCATTAATTACAACAACAAGAACCTTTGCTCATGCTTAAACCATGCATCATAAGCATTCTAGCATAATTCTCAAGCATCGCATGCTTTCTCAAAATAAATGTTCTTCATTAAATCATTATGTCAACATCATCACATTGGCTCGCAAGTGATCTTAAACATAAATCATAACAAAACACATCACATTTGACACAATCGGATAAGCGGATTACAAGCGTTGTCCCACACGCTTCATATACACTACCGGCTTTACAAGGTGGAGTTTAATGGCATAATCACAACCCCTCAACACCTATGATGGAGTTAAATGGCACAATCAAAACCCCTCAACATCACTCATCGGTAATTGTATAACCCACTAGCGAGATTCGGGACACAAAACAAGGCTTACACATGAGAGCTACCTCAACCATTGTAATCACCTTAACCAAGCTCACACACGGGAGCATTCCTCCACCGTAGTGACGTTTAACTAAGTCTACCCATGAGAGCCATCCTCCATCGTGGTGACGCTAATTCCTCAATCGCTAGGGTACTTGGATGGAGATTACAGCACAATCACAACCCCTCGACATCCAAGGCGACTTTATTCACGGTGCACCCAATCCTATAGCTGGATAACTATATCTGATTAAAATAACCAAGACCATTTACCATCACTTGCCAATATAATCATCAAACATCATTAATTCATTGTTTTACAAGCATAAACCACAATGCCACTTTCACAAGCAATAACATGCTTAAAACCAATTGCATAAATCATATAAACTCAAGGATCACTTATCATGTGCATCCTTAACAAAATGGCATTTAAAACCAGCAACATCATTGCTCAAAACATGCTTTAAAACAGCAATCAAAACACATTTAAATCAAGTGCATTTTAAACAAAACATAGCACAATCCGAGAGAGACTTTCGATTTACTTACTATTGAGCTTAGCTAAGTGTTTCAAACTTACACTAAGCTCCCAAAACAACGTTCAAAACATTTCAAAGCTGGAAAACTCTTTTCCACTCACCGATACGCGAAGCCTTGTTCGCCGACACGGAAATTACTCCTCCGGAGCCTCCAACAACACCTCGTTTGCTTCCAGATCAAGACCCCCTGCTTTCACATCATCACAACAGAGATCTAAATGCATTAAAATGCATTCCAACACCAGCAACAATTCACAAACTCGTTGCTCACCCAAACTACACCAAAATACCCATCCAAAACAATTGAAAACTCAATCGATTACTTCCTAAACCAAGCCCAGCCAACATACATCACTTCCAAAGCATTATAAACACCAAAACACATCTAACAAACAACCTAACCCAACCTTATACCTCCAGCAAGCAAGATTCCACCATTTTACCTCAAAAACCCACTTAAAACAACCAAGAAACTCGAGGATCTCAAGGATTTTGGGATCTATGTTGTCAACACATCATTTTAACATATAAATCAACTTAAAGCTCAATTAAAATCAACATAAAACAGAGCTTAACTCAACAAGTCCAAAAATTAAGATCTCAACCATGTTTTTACAAGATTTTGATCTCCAATCAAAACTATAATGAAAACTCAACCAACAATAGTATTTAGAAGCCAAATATCTTGGGAATTTTAAAAAAGAACTTAGATTAGAGGTTGAAAACGATATTTACCTCCAATTCTTGCTTCCCTCAATGAGTGACAGGTTTTCCTTAGCAAAATTTTGAAGAATTAGGAAAGATCTTTTGAAAATGATTTAGAAAATATTGAGAGAGTTTTTGGGAGAAAGAATTCTGGAAAAAGATGAGGGAATTAGTGTTTGGCTGAAAATGAGAAAGAGTTGGTAGTTACGTAATTGAAAATCTCACTTTAACTAATTATATTAATTAATTAATATAAATCCAATTAAAACCATTTAATGAAAAGCCTTTTAAAACACATATCATATTGAGGAAATGTCAAATTGACTTAAAGCCCCTCTAAAGATTCTAAGATTGTGGCTTCCACATTAAAAATCACATTTTCCCAGTTTTGAAACTTTACAATTTGGTCACTACTCAAAATGTCTCATTTTCGAAATCCGTTTTGTAAAATTGACTTGACCAACCTCTTAAACATATTTTAGAGGATTTTATCAATTTTTACCACATTTTTATCCTATCTCAATCCTTGATTTCCTTAAATCACCTTACGTGATTCGAGTTGTTCTCGACCGGTCCAATCCGATGTCTAAAACATCTAGGCCCAAAACCAGGGCGTTACAAAGCATGTGATGCTTGGGAATTATTCTAGAATGCATGTGATGCTTGGTTTAAGCATGAGCAAAGGATTTTGTTGTTATTTTAACGATGCTATGAGCATGTGGTTTTAAAGGTGCATTGATGCTTTAAAGAGCATGTTTTAAAGGAAGGCATATGTTGTCAAATGATGATGTTTTGGTTTTATAAAATGCAATGATGAATGTTTGGTTTTTAGCGGTCCTCACTAAGCTTTATGCTTACGCTCATTTGTTTCATCAATGTAGAGAATTGAGGCAGCAAGAAAGCAAGGGAAAATCCAAGTATTTGACTAAGCAATGTATGTGGTTTAAATTTAGCGGTCCTCACATAGTATCTTAATGTACATCTAGAGAAGATAAAAAGAAAAAGGGGGTCGTTAATTGAGGTTGACTTTAACGAGTTGACTTTGGTTTTCCCCATGTAATCTTCTTAGTTCGGGTCGGGCGTCTAGCCCGGGCTAAGGGGGTTACACCAATTCACCCCCTATTGGCTTTGATCAATCCCTTGATCCACTCAACAAAAAATAATCCCATGTGTTTCGTACCTTGAAGGTAACAAAATATGTGTTTAACCCCATTTTAATGTCTCTGAGTTGGGCATGAGCTAAATCTTGCCAACAAATTGACAACAAATGATATGTCAAGTCCTGTGTGACTAGAAAGAGACATCAATGCACCAATAGCACTTAAGTATGGCACTTTCGGACCAAGAATATTTTCATTCTTTTCTCGAGGGCGAAATGGATCTTTGTTAACATCAAGTGACCTAACAACCATATGGGTGCTCAACAGATGTAGGTTATGCATGTAAAACTTCTTTAGCATGTTTTCTATGTATGTTGATTGATGTACAAGAATTTCATCCTTTCGGTGCTCAATATGCAATCCAAGACAAATTCTTGCTTTCCGAGATCTTTCACTTCAAATTCTTTCTTTAAATACTCAATTGTCAAAGAGATCTATTCAAGAGTCCCAATGATATTCAAATCATCAACATACACAGTAATAAGGACAAATCTAGAGTTAAACTTCTTAATAAAAATGCACAGGAAAATTGGATCATTCTTATAGCTTTCCGCTAATAAGTATTCACCGAGGCGATTATGCCACATACGCACAGATTGTTTTAATCCATAAAGGGATATGTTCAATTTGATTGAATAATGTTCATGAGAACCTGAATTAACTGCTTTAGGCAGTTTAAAACCTTCCGGAAGTTTCATATAAATATTATTATCAAGAGGCTCATACAAATAGGTTGTAACAACATCCATTAAGCGGAAATTAAGTCTTTCTTTTATTGCCATCTAAACGTGGTTGCATCCACCACAAGGGAGTATGTTTCTTCATAATAAATTACAAGTCTTTGTGAGAATTCGTGTGCAACCAAACGAGATTTATATCTCGCAATTTCCCCTTTTTCATTTCTCTTTCTCACAAAGACCCATTTATACCTTACAGGTTTTACACCTTCTGGTGTACGAACTACAGGCCCATATAATTTTCTTTTTGAAAGAGATTTTAGTTCCGCTTCAATTGCCTCTTTCCATTTTGGCCAATCATCTCTTTGCTTACATTGTCCAATTGACAATGGTTCTTGATCCACATTATCATCCAAAATCTCTAGTGCTATATTTCATGCAAAAGTATTATCGACGTCGATTTTGTTTTGGTTCCACTTGTTACCAGACATGATATAATTTATTGAGATCTCATCATTATCAGGTACCTGATTCATGTATAATGTCTCTTCTGGAGACCTTTTAATCTATTCTCGAGATCTTTCATAATCCATTGATTCCTCAATCGAATCATCACAAGATATAGCTCCTTTTCTTTTTCATGGATTTTTATCTTTGGAACCTACTGGTCTACCACGCTTCAGGCGTGTGTTTGACTCATTAGCAACTAGAGTTTGTCCATCAATTTTAATTGGAGCATTCACAGCTGGTATATGTGACTTAGTCCCCTTTTTTGGGTTAGCAAAAGCATCTGGCAATTAATTTGCTAAGTTTTGCAAATGAATTATCCTTTGAACTTCTAGTTCACCTTGTTGGGTACGTGGATCAAAATAAGATAGCGATAATTCATTCCAACTTATTTTTCCAGCTGTTTATTTTCTCCCCCTTATAATGAGAAAAATGACTCATTAAAATGATAGTCGGCAAATCGAGCTATATATAAATTCCCCGTCAAAGGCTCAAGATATTTAATTATCGAGGGGGATTCAAATCCGGCATATATTCCCAACCTCCTTTGAGGACCCATCTTTTTGCGTTGTGGTGGAGTAATCAGAATGTATACCGCACGTCCAAAAATCCTAAGATGGGAAATATTTGGTTCCTGACTAAAAACCATTTGTAATTGGGAGAAATTATGATAACTTATGGGCCTGATGTGAATCAGTGATGCTGCATGTAAAATGACATGTCCCCTATAGAAATTGGTAGTTTTGACTTCATCAGTAACGATCTTGCAATTAATTGAAGTTGTTTGATAAATGACTCTGCAAGACCATTTTGTGTATGAACATGAGCTACAAGATGTTCAACACTTATTCCAATTGACATGCAAAAATTATCAAAGGTTCGAGAAGTAAATTCACCAGCATTATCAAGACGAAATGTCTTTATAGGGGAATATGAAAAATGTGCTCGTAATTTTATCAACTGAGAAAGTAACATCGCAAATGCCAAGTTGCGGGTTGATAACAAGGATACATGTGACCATCTAGTCAACGCATCGATTAAAACAAGAAAATATGTAAATGGTCCACAAGAAGGGTGTATGGGCCCACATATATCACCTTGTATCCGTTCCATAAAATTGATAGATTCATAATGTAAAACCTATGTTTGATTTTGATATAAAAAAGTGTTTTAAGGACCAAATTGTAAAACTTGAAATGAATTTTTAAGTCCCTCAAAAGGTTTCATATCAACAAGGCTTTGCTCTAGTTTGAAAAACTCAAACTCCTAAACTTTTTCTAAGTGTTCCAATGCCAAACTGCTCAAAAACGTCTATAAGTATCGATACCCCCTAAGGGTATCGATACCTTTTTTAGAAACTTGGCTACTGGAGAAAAACATATCGATACGCTCCTTACCGTTTCGGTACAGGGTATCGAAATAGATTTCATCTGTATCGATACGCTCTCTCTATAAAATCCCAAGGAGTTTGAATAGAGTACAGATACGGTTTCACCCGTATCGATACAGTTTTAAAATATTTTAAAAATTTAGAGCTTTAAATAAATCGACAGTTGCCTTGTCAGTTGGTGGGTAACTGAATTTTAAATAGAGTATCAATACGCTATAACACTTATCGATATGATATCTTCTAGTGAGCTATGTTGAAAAATTGCATCAACACGGTCTTACCCGTATCGAAACGGTTTCCTAACCCGTACCGATACGCTTGAACGCGTATCGATATGCCTCTCTTATATTTGTGCAACAACTCTTTCTTTTTTGAGACAGGTATCGATACGCTTCCTCGAGTACCGATATGGTAGGCTGCAAAAGTGCATTTATGGTGGTAGGAGAGGGTTCCAACGGCTATAATCAATTCCCCAACCACCCAAACGACTAGAATTAATGGAGAAGGTATAAAAACAAACCTATTGAAGACCAGCAACATCTATTGAATCTAAGAGAAACATCCATACACAAAATCCAAGCTCAAGTGCCAAAATTCTCATTCTTGTAAAATTCCAAATTTTCTTTGTGTGTAATTCTTATCTTGTATTTCACTTTGGGATGAGTGCTTGTATTAAAGGGGAAAATTGTATTGAGAGATACTTCTTATTGCCTTCGAATTCTTCTTTGTAACCAAGTGAGGGTTTGGTCAATCTTGGGTAGAAAATTGACCGGTTTTGTAAAGGTTTCCTCCTAAGCCTAGAAAAAGGGAAGATCAACTAGTGGAGTTGTTGGAAAATCAATAGTGGGAGCTAAGGTAGTGGATGTAGAGTTCATTTGGAACTTGAACCACTATAATTGCCTTGTTCTTCATTTTTATTCATTCCATTTCATCTCCAAAATTTAAAAAACCCAATTCACCCCCTTTTGGCTTTGATCAAACCCTTGATCCACTCAACAATTGGTATCAAAGCTGATGAAGAGATACAATGAAGGAAGACTTGTGCCGAAAAGAAAAGGAGAAATGAGTGAAGATGATCGAAAGAAGCTTCAAACCAACAAAAAGGCTCTTCGCATGCTATTTTCTGCTCTTGGACCGGATATCTACTCCAAGGTCTCTTCCACCGAAAGTGCTAAAGAAATGTGGGATACACTTGAGACAACCTATGAAGAGACAAGCGATGTGAAGGAAACAAAAATTGGAATTCTCAATCTTAGCTATAAGAATTTAAAAATGGTGCCCGACGAAACCGTATCTAAGATGTTTGATCGCTTTTCAACAATCGTTAATGAGCTAAAAGGTTTTGGAGAGATCATTCTGGAGGACAAGCTAGTCCGGAAGCTACTCCACTCTCTTCGCGAGTCTTGGGATGGGAAAAGAACCGCTATCATCGAGGCAAAGAAATTGAAGACGCTAAAGCTTGATGAGCTAGTTGGTTCTCTCCTAACTCATGAAATCATGAAGCAAGGAAGGGAAGATGAAAAGAAGAAAGAAGAGTGGAAAAGCTTGAGGTAGACAAGAAGAAGAAACTAGGAGTGGCTCTCAAAGCTTCTCTACATGAGGAGAGCACTTCTAGTGAGGAGGAAGATCTTGAAGAATTGGCTATGATAGCCAAGAGATTCTTACGGTTCATGAGATCCAACCGAGGTAGAAAGTTTCAAAGAAAGATGGACTTCAAGACTAAGAACAAAGAGGAAGAAAAGGATCTGATCATATGCTTTGAGTGCAAGAGATCGGGTCACATCTGTTCTGAGTGTCATCAACTCAAGAAGAAGGGTTTTGAGAAGAAGAAGAAGCACAAAGCCAATCTTGCTACTTGGAGTGATGAGGAATCATCCGAGGATGAGGAACAAGAAGTGGCCAACCTTTGCCTCATGGCTCTTGAGAAGGATTCTATGATAACCTCTAACTCATCTACTTTTAAATTTACTTATGATGAACTTCAAGATGCTTATGATGTCTTGGTTGAGAAATACTTGGAGTCGGTTTTAAAAAATAAGAAAAGAATTTCGATTTTAAGGACCTAAAATGACTCCCTTTCTAAAATCAACTCGGAATTAGAAAAGAAGGTCTTGGTTTTACAAAATTCCTCAAATGAGTTTGAAAAGAAATCAAATGATTTAAACGACCTTCTTGAAAAATACCATGTTTACCACCAAGAAGAGGTGAGTAAACTCAAAGCTTCTCTAACCAATGTTGGGAAACCGGTTTTGAAAAAGCATCTTCTTCAAAATCCCAACATGTGAAGAAAAACTTTGTTTACCACAAACAAAGAGGCTCCCATAAGTATCACAAGAACAATAAAGTTAGAAGTGTATGGGTTCCTAAGGAACTTGTAGTTTCTAACAATATTATAGCTATTTCATCTTGGATTCCTAAGGGATCCAAGTATTTAGGAACTAACACTCGTGGACTCAAAATGATTTGGGTACCAAAATTCAAAGCTTAACTCTTTGTTTGTAGGGGGAGCATTGCTACAAGGCAAAAAGCCAAAAGCCAAAACTCATGGTACCTTGATAGTGGATGCTCGAGGGACATGACCGGAGACAAGAGTCGATTCATGGAATTAAAGCCAAAAAGTGGAGGAGTAGTGATATTTAGTGACAACTCCAACGGCCACATTAAAGGTATTGGCTCCACAGGTAATCACTCTACCATACTCATTGAAAATGTGTTGTATGTCAATGGTCTAAAACATAATTTGTTGAGCATTAGTCAATTGTGTGATAAAGGGTTTAATGTCTTATTTGATAAAAATGGGTGTAAAATTGTTGACATTAAATCTAATAAAACAATGCTCATTGGTTATCGCATAGGAAACATATATATGGTGCATCTAGATGACATTCATACATCTCATGCATGTTTTGTTACACAAAATGAAAATGATGCATGGTTATGGCATAGGAAACTAGGACATGCTAGCATTAGTGTTTTAGAAAAATTAGTTTCCCTAAATCTAGTGAGAGGTTTACCCAAGATTAAGTTCTCAAATGATAAAATATGTGATGCATGTTCTAAGGGTAAACAACATAGATCATCCTTTAAATCCATTAATGATGTCTCTACTAGTAGATGTTTACAATTGATTCATATGGATCTTTTTGGGCCTATTAGAACTATGAGCTTGGATGGTAAAATGTATGCTTTTGTTCTTGTTGATGACTATTCTAGGTTTACTTGGGTTCTATTCTTAAGTACAAAAGATGAGGCTTTAGAAAAATTCATCACATTTTCTAAAACAACTCAAAATGATGTTGAGCTTAAGATTTCTCACATTAGAAGTGATCATGGAACCGAGTTTCAAAATCTAGGTTTTGAAGAGTTTTTAAATGAAAATGGTATTAGCCACAATTTTTCGGCACCTCGAACTCCTCAACAAAATGGGGTGGTTGAGAGGGAAAATAGGACTTTACAAGAAATGGCTAGAACCATGCTTTGTGAAAACAATTTACCTAAATACTTTTGGGTGGAAGCCACAAATACCGCTTGCTACATTGTAAATCGAGTAATGATTATGCCAATTTTAAAGAAAACACCATATGAGATTTTAAAATCTAAGAAGCCTAACATTAGCTATTTTCATCCATTTGGTTGCAAGTGTTTTGTTTCAAACAATGGAAAAGACAACTTAGATAAATTTGATGCTAAAAATGATGAAGTTATTTTCGTGGGGTATTCTTTAAACTCTAAAGCATATCGTGTATTTAATAAAAGAACTTTAGTAGTAGAATAGTCTATACATGTTATTTTCAATGATAACCTCCTTCCGAGGAAGGAATCTTTGTGATGATGATGATGTAGGGATCCTTGATGCCATTGATGGAGGACAAACGTCAAAGGTGGATGAGATTCCAACTAAAGAAGAAGATGCACAAGATCCACCTCTTGAAGCCTTGAAGTACTTGGCTCTTGAGGAAAAGGAGGTATCTTACCCAAGGGAGTTCAACTATGTCAAAGGTGGTGAAATCTTAGGTGATCTATCCAAGGGTGTAACTACTAGATCCTCTCTCAAATTAATGAATAATGTTACATTTGTTTCATGCATAGAGCCTAAAAATATCAAAGAAGCATTAAAAGATGAGTTTTGGATTTTGGCTATGCAAGAAGAATTAAACCAATTTAAGAGGAGTGATGTATGGACATTAGTTGAAAGGCCTAGTAATCAATCTACTATAGGAACTAAATGGGTATTTAGGAATAAACTAGATGGGAGTGGTAACATAGTGAGAAACAAAGCTAGGTTAGTTGCTCAAGGTTATACTCAAGAAGAGGGAATAGATTTTGATGAAACATATGCACCCATAGCTAGAATGGAAGCTATTAGGATGTTGCTTGCATATGCATGTTATCATGATTTCAAGCTTTTTCAAATGGATGTAAAAAATGCTTTTCTAAATGGTTTTATAAATGAAGAAGTGTATGTTGATCAACCACCGGGTTTTGAGAATTCAAAATTTCCAAATCATGTTTTTAAGTTAACCAAAGCCCTTTATGGTTTAAAACAAGCTCCTAGAGCTTGGTATGAAAGGCTTTCAAACTTTTTAATTAAAAAAAGGTTTAGAAAAAGGTAAGGTGGACACTACACTTTTCATAAAAAGATATAAAAATGACATCTTAGTAGTGCAAATATATGTTGATGATATTATCTTTGGATCTACTAATGAATGTTATTGCAAAGAGTTTACTAAGTTAATGCAAGGTGAGTTTGAGATGAGCATGATGGGGGAGCTCTCATTCTTTTTAGGACTCCAAATCAAACAAAAGAACGAGGGTACCTTCATAAATCAAGCAAAATACGTGAAATATATGCTCAAGAAGTTTGGCTTGGAGAATGCAAAGCCTCAAGCCACACCAATGAGCTCATCTACAAAGCTTGACAAAGATGAAGGAGGTAAGTGTGTTGACTCTAAGCTTTATCGCTCTATGATTGAATCATTGATTTACCTTACCGCAAGTAGACCAGATATATTGTTTAGTGTTTGCTTGTGTGCTAGGTTTCAAGCTAGTCCTAGAGAGTCTCACCTTATTGCCGTTAAAAGGATCTTTAGGTACCTTAGAGATACTCCTTGTTTAGGTCTTTGGTACCCTAGAGACTCAACCTTTAACCTTCATGCTTTTTCGGATGCGGGTTACGGGGGTTGTAAAATAGATAGGAAAAGTACTTCCGGCACTTGCCCATTCCTAGGTAGTATGCTCATATCTTGGTTCTCTAAGAAACAAAATAGTGTAGTTTTATCTACCACCGAAGCCGAGTACATATCCTTAGGGAGTTGTTGTGCTCAAGTCCTCTAGATGAAACAACAACTCTTAGACTATGGTATTAAGGCAGACACCATACCTCTTAAGTGTGACAACACTAGTGCTATATGCCTAACCAAAAATCCCATCCAGCATTCTAGACCAAACACACAGAAATAAGGCATCATTTCATTAGAGATAATGTCCTTAAGGAAGATGTTGTTATAGAGTATGTTGACACCTTAAATTAATTTGTGGACATCTTTATCAAGCCTCTAGATAAAGAGTGTTTTTGGTCCCTTAGGAGAGAGTTAGGTCTAACTAGCCTATCTTGACCCTTTAGGACTCTTTTAAGGTTAAATTTGCTTGATCTTGTGAAAATTCATGTTTATGTATTGTTAATCTTGGTAGAAACCATGCTTATAGCTAGAGGGAGTATGTTTCTATTAGAACATGCTTAGATCTGCTCATATATCATTTGCATACTTTTAGAAGCATTTAAAATCGAGTCTTTGGTTATTCTTGTGACCAAATATGCATTTTTGGGCATAGGTATCGATACGGTCTTATGCGTATCAATAAACGTACACCATTAGCTTTCCAGATTGCATTTTCTCTCTTGCGTGTATCGATAAAGTTAAATCTGTATCGATACGAGTTGTGAGCATTTCGATACGTATGTCTTCCGTATCGATACAGTGTCCTGATACACGTTTCTAAGAAATTACTCTTGTACCCTCGTATCAATACCGCCTTTAGGCGTATCGATACTCGATCGCGCAGAAACTTTAATTGGGCATTAAAAGACTTTCACTTTTACCAAAACTCTTTTTCAAAACCCTAACCGATTTTCAGCTATAAAAAGCCTCTTAATCCTTCATATTTTCACTACAAAACTTATTGTTTCTTGAGGGTTTTTCAAAATCAAGCCAAGTCTAAGGCTCTTAATCAACTTGGTGCAAAATCATCACCTATTCATCCCTTTTCAATATCAAGGTATAAAATCTTCTTTTCTTTATATTTTTTTCTTTTTTATTTTCGTTTTAAATTTTTTTCTTTGGTTTTTCTTTTTCTTTTTCTATTCAAAATCTTGTTTTAAACTCTCTCTTTTTTCAAAAACATTTTTCCCTCTTACCTTGATTATTGATTAAACAATGGGATTGAATATGATATTGATGCATACATTGTTTTAATCAATTTTTTAGACTATGGCACCTAAAAAGAGAGCACGCACTAGCGAAGTTGGCCAAGGATCAAATCTTGGCGATGTCACTCGTCCGAATTTAACCTTAATCTATCAAAAGTGCTTTTGAACTCCCGGTGATCTCAACTATTTCTGAACCTTTCAAAACTACAAGATTCGACCGGAGAGGGTAATTTCTATTCCTTTTCTCAATTCAGAGCGTTTCAAGTTTGCTTATCTACCATTGCTCGAAGAATGGAAGTTTATGGATTTTCTTCAAATTCTGGGGTTTTTCTTTAGAAATTTGGTTCTAATCTTTTATGCCAATGCAAAGTGTGTCGCTAAAGCCGAGGGTAATATCTATGTCGTTAATTCTTATCTTATGGGCAAGAAGATTACTATCGATGTTAAGGCTCTTTGTGATGTTTTTAGATTTGAGAATGAGGGTATCGACGATGAAGGTGCTCTTGGACATGTTTTGGCGGGATCCGTCACCGTTCTAAATGCTCATGACCGCATATTACATTTGATGATCACTTGGTGGTTTAGGCCTTTCGGAGGAAAATACTCAACAATCCGCCAAGTTGATGATTTTTGGATTAGATTCTTTCGCGAGGGGAGACGTCCTAACCTTGCTCCCATTATGTTTGCGGAGATAATCTTCCTCGTTCAACATCGTCACACCACTCTTGTTACTTCATTCACTTATGGCACGACTTTGAGCTACGTTTTCACTAAAAAGGAGATCGATTGTTCTCATGATTATCCGACGAATCTCACCGATCCAATTGATGAGAGGTCTCTATCTCGATGCAAGTTTCATTATTTCAATGGTAATTGGCCTCGCCTTTCCGAGCTTCCTAGTGATGCTATACCCGAAGAGATTGCAAATCCTCCCATAGCTCCTCAAGCTCCTCCTCCTTCTATGGATTCTCTCATGACCTACCTTAATGAACAATTCACAAGCTTACGCACGGGAATTGGTTCGATAGATCAAGTCAAGAATTTCGGGTTTGCCATCATTGATACTCGCTTCACAAGCTTGGAAGATCGCATGGCCAATGTAGAGAAGTGTATCACTTCCATTGAGACCGAGCATAATTCTATGAATATCTCTCTTACGGCCTTCCATGATGAATGGCGTCAATCAAGGAGGAAGGATGATGAAAATGAAGATGAATATGAAGAAGATGGTGATGGAGACGAGTCTTAGATTAGTCTTTGCATCTCATTCATGTCATCTTAGGATTTATATTTATGCACCTTGATTTATGTTTTTTAGGACTAAGTTTATCATATTAGGATTATGTTTAGCATTTAAAACATATGCTTTGATTTATGTTGTTTGGATTTTAGTTTGATGTTTCTTTAGTTTATGAACTTTATGATTATCTATTAAATGTTGCTTGGTTTATTGTTATGCCTTTATAGCCTATGTCTCTTTTTTGATCTAACAAAAAGGGGGAGAGGGAAGTTCACAAGCTCACTTAAACTCTAATCTTAAAATTTACCTAGCTAACATTAAGGGGGAGTTGTTTCCCAAAGTTTTTCAAAAGACTTAAAAATTTTAAGCTTTGGTTTTGTTATATCAAAAGGGGGAGATTGTAAAACCTATGTTTGATTTTGATATAACAAAGTGTTTTAAGGACCAAATTGTAAAACTTGAAATGAATTTTTAAGTCCCTCAAAAGGTTTTAAATCAACAAGGCTTTGCTCTAGTTTGAAAAATTCAAACTCCTAAACTTTTTCTAAGTGTTCCAAGGCCAAACTGCTAAAAAATGTCTATGAGTATCGATACGCCCCTAAGAGTATCGATACCTTCTTTTAGAAACTTGGCTACTGGAGACAAACGTATCGATACGCTCCTTACCGTTTCGATATATGGTATCGAAACAGATTTCATCTGTATCGATACGTTCTCTCTATAAAATCTTAAGGAGTTTGAATCGAGTACCGATACGGTTTCACCCGTATCGATACAGTTTTAAAATATTTTAAAAATTCAGAGCTTTAAATAAATCGACTGTTGCCTTTAGAGTTGGTAGGTAACTGAATTTTAAATAGAGTATTGATACGCTATAACACGTATCGATACAATATCTTTCAGTGAGCTATGTTGAAAAAATTGCATCGATACGGTCTTACCCGTATCGAAATGGTTCCCTAACTCGTATTGATACGACTAAACGCGTATTGATACGCCTCTTTTATATTTGTGCAACAGCTCTTTCTTTTTTGAGACAAGTATCGATACGCTTCCTCGAGTACCGATACGGTAGGCTGCAGAAGTGCATTTATGGTGGTAAGAGAGGGTTCCAACAGCTATAATCAATTCCCCAACTACCCAAACGACTAGAATTAATGGAGAATGTATAAAAACAAGCTCATTGAAAGACCAGTAACAACTATTAAATCTAAGAGAAACATCTATACACAAAATCCAAGCTCAAGTGCCAAAATTCTCATTCTTGTAAAATCCCAAATTGTCTTTGAGTGTAATTCTTATCTTGTATTTCAATTTTAGTTGAGTGCTTGTATTTAAGGGGCAAAATTGTATTGAGAGATACTTCTTATTGCCTTCAAATTCTTTTTTGTAACCAAGTGAAGGTTTGGTCAATTTTGGGTAGAAAATTGATCGGTTTTGTAAAGGTTTCCTTCTAAGCCTAGAAAAAGGGAAGATCAACTAGTGGAGTTGTTGGAAAATCCTTAGTGGGAGCTAAGGTAGTGGATGTAGAGTTCATTTGGAACTTGAACCACTATAATTGTCTTGTTCTTCATTTTTATTCATTCCATTTCATCTCCAAAATTTTAAAAACCCAATTCACCCCTTCTTGGCTTTGATCAACCATTTGATCCACTCAACACATAATTTATCTTAGTTGGTGATGGTTGAATAATTAGTTTGCCTTGAGAGCAAGCATCACATGAAGAGGCATTACTTTGAAGAATCTGTTGGTTCTTCAATGAGTGATCACATGAATTGTCGATAATTTTTCGCATCATAATCGAACTGGGATGACCTAACCGGTCATGCCAAATAATAAAGTTATCAGTAAACTTATAGTTTGCAATATCATGTGCTTCAATTGCACTAGTTCTTGTGTAGTACAATCCGGATGAAAGTGTATGTAATTTTTCTAAAATTTTCTTATTGTCTTTAGTTGTACTTGTAATATAGAGGTATTCAACATCTTCTTGACTAATACTCTCAATATGATATCCATTATTTCGAATATCTTTAAAGCTCAATAAGTTTTTTTGCGACTTTAGAGAGTATAGTGCATTGTGAATAATTAATAGAGTTTCATTTGGCAATAACATATTTGCTCTTCCGGAGCCTTCTATGATATTAGCACTTGCGGATATAGTACTCACATTATTTCCTTGCATTGTTAAATGGGAAAAAAATTTCTTGTGCTTAAGTATAGTATGAGTACTTGCACTGTCAGTTAAGCATAAATTGTCACCATTTTTGGCGAAATGTATTTGGGACGAAATCATATTCTTCAAAAGAAAAATAAAATAAATATTACAAAACATTCAAAATATAAATTAAATAAATAACATCCATGAATTTTATTCTTATAAAAAATATTTCCAAATAAAATATTATATCTTCCTAACAAGCTTTTCTTAAAATAATAACAATAGACATAAACATAAAAAAGAAGAAAAATCAAGTATTCTTCTCAGAAAAATGAGGAAATCATTAATATCTATATCTGTAAATTCATAATTAACTTTGCTAGTGCCAGTAATGTCATAATCATCTTTGCCAAGGCCATAATCATCCTTGTCATCGATATAAACAAAATTTGTTTCAGCTTTCTTTTCTTTACCATTGATTGATTGTTGGTAAAGGTCCACAAGATGCTTTGGCACACAACAAGCACGAGCCCAATGATTTAAGCTGCCACATCGATGACACATAGATTCCTCTTTCTTGGATTGATCTTTTGTACCATTGCCATCCGTATTGTTCCACTTGTGGTAGGTATAGTTATTTTTAAAACGGCCACCTCGCCTATGTCCTCGATCGTGACTATGACCATGGCCACGCCCATAGTTATGACCACGATTGTTGGTGTAGCCTTTATTTCTTCCGCTATAGTATGTCACATTCGCTTCAGGGAATGGAGCGGAGCCAGTTAGGCGATATTCATGATTTTTCATCAATAGCTCATTGTTTTGCTCAGCCACAAGAAGGCAAGAAATTAACTCAGAATATTTCTTAAAGCCTTTTTCACGATATTGTGTTTGAAGGACAACATTATTTGCATTAAAAGTGGAGTATATTTTTTCTAACATATCCTCATCAGTAATATTTTGACCACATAACTTCAATTGTGAAGTAATTCGAAACATAGCAGAGTTATACTCGCTTACTGGTTTAAAATCTTGCAATCTCAAATGCAACCAATCATATCGAACTTTAGACAGAATAACAGTTTTCTGGTGGTCATATCGTTACTTTAGATTATTCCAAAGAATAAGATGATCTTTCACTGTTAAATATTTTGATTTCTACCCCTCATGGAGGTGACGACGAAGAAATATCATGGCTTTGGCTTTATTTTGGGCATATTCTGCATTCCCCTCTTTAATAGTGTTTCCCAGACCATCTGCATCTAGGTGTACTGCGGCATCTAAGATCCAGGATAAATAATTCTTTCTGAAAATATCAAGAGCCACAAACTCACTTTTCACAAGATTTGTCATTGATGTACAGATAAATCTTTGGAGAAACTTGGTTTGTAACTAAAATCTTCTGAGCAAACTCGTGCTGATAACGTGTTGTAAATAAAATAACGAAGAATAACGAACAAGAATAAAAGAACAAAGAGATGATAGAAAAAGGAGATTCATATTATTCTCAAAATATAGACTTGTGTATAGTGCCTTCAGTAAATCATCTATTTATAGGTGTAACGCCCCGGTTTTGGGCTTAGAAGTCTTGGGCGTTGACCGGTTGGTCAAAGTGCTGTTCGAATCGTAAGAGGTTAAATTAGGAAAGCCTAGTTCGGGTTGCATTAAAAATATGGAAAAATGTTCTAAAATCATTTTTTAATATAATTAAGTGAACTGTGAAATCAATTTTGGAAAATGAGTTTTGGAAGTGTGACATTTTGACTAGTGACCAAAATGTAATTTTTGAAAGTTTGGTGGCTGTTTTATAAAGGGTTGAAACTTTGAATCTTTAAGGAGCTATTTACCCAAAGGGAGTTTCTCCAGATTTTTCTAAGATATTTTGAGTTATAATTCTGATTTTTAAAGATAACAAAAAGGAGGGAAATCTCATTTTAGTCATTTTCTCAACTAATTCTCTATTTTCTTTCTCTCTTTTTCTCTCAACCCAAACACTCCATTTCCAGAGTTTTGTTTCTGATTTTCTCACCTAAAATCCTCCTTTCAACTCTCAATTGATTGCAAATCAACATATCTTCAAAACCTCTTCAATTGCTACAAGTTTCACCAAGGTTTTTCATTCCAAAAAGAGGAGAAACTCAAGTTTGGAGGTAAGAACGTCCTTCTCCTCTGAACTTCAAGTTCTTTAATGAAATTCCTAAAGTTTTCAATCCTAAATTGATGTTTAATTAAAGGCTTTTAAGTTGATTTATGGATCTTGGCTAATTATGCAAGATTTTGATGATTTCACATGATTTTCGTTAGATCTGTTAGATCTGTGATTTGAGAGGTGTTTTTGATGTTAAATGATCTCTAAATTGATAAGAAAATGAGTTTTGATTGATGCAATCCCGGATAGGTTGAGTTTCCTAAGTTTAGCTTGTGTTTTAAGGTAGTTTTTGAGGTGATCTTGGTGATCTGATGTTGCTGGAGGTATAAGGATGTTGTTAGGTTGTTTTTAGATGTTCTTTGATGTTAATGGAAGTGTGGTTTTGCTGGTTAATGGCTGGGCTTTGTTTAGAAGTGTTTCGGATGCATTTTCGGTTGTGTTTGGTGGCCGAAAATGGAGGTTGAGTGTGAGCAGCGAGTTTAGGTGCTTTCATTGAAGCAATTAATGCATGATGATGCATTAATCCTCTGCTTTAATGTGTTGAAACAGGGGAGGCATCCTTGGATCCAAGAATTGTTGATCCGGAGGCTTGATTTGGTGCTTTGGCTTGAAGCAAAGTGGAAATCGGTGAGTGCAATTTTGTGAAAATGGATATTCAGCTTTAAAACCAAGGGTTGAAGGTTTTGGGAGCTTAGTTTAAGTCTAAACAACTTTGCTAAGCTCAAGTGTAAGTTTTCGGACTTCTCTCTAAGTGGTGGCCATGTTTTGGTGTGATGCAAAATGATGATTTGCATGTTTTGATTACTGTTTTGAAAGCATGTTTTAGCATGATAATTGCTGATGTTTTAGCATGATATTTGCTGATGTTTTAAGCCATGTGTTGGAGGTAACTCTAGGTGGGAGTACCTTGCTTTTATGCATTGATTAAATGTGGATTTGATGCTTAGAAATGCATGATGAAATGGCTTGGTTTAATGCTTTAAAACAGTGGATTATATGATGTATAAGATGTATATTGGCAAGTGATGTTTTGTAAAAGTGAAGGTCACTAAGGTGGTTAAAAGTCCTTGAGTGAGCCTTGTTACTTAAGATCATCAAGGTGGTTAAAAGTCCTTGGATGAATCTTGTTGCGGACACTAAGGTGGTTAAAAGTCCTTAGGTGCTCCTTTCCATGGTGTTTAAAAGTCCATGGGGCCAAGGTGTTTAAAAAGTCCTTGGGGCCAAGGTGTTTAAAAGTCCTTGGGGTGATTCAAGCATTGGACACAAAGGTGGTTAAAAGTCCTTGTGTGGTCCTCATTCATGGTGTTTAAAAGTCCATGGCCAAGGTGTTTAAAAGTCCTTGGGGCCAAGGTGTTTAAAAGTCCTTGGGGAAAGTTGTGAACTTGTTTTATTAAATGAAATGTATCACTTGAGCCAATATGACATGTAAAGTACATTGTGAAGCATGAGATGCTTGTTTAAATGATTATGTTGAAGCATGAGATGCTTGTTTAAATGTATTTTGAAGCATGGGATTGCTTGATTTAAAGTATGCTTTGAGCATGTGTAAAGGTTGTTTATAAGCATGTTTTGTAAATGGTTTTAATTGCATTATTGAATTGTTTTTAAAGAGCATGCCTCACTAAGCTTTTGCTTACGCTCTATCGTTTTCTTAATTCAATAATGCAGAGCAATAGTGTACCTTGAGGGCAGCAAGAAAGGGGCAAGCAATCAAGTTCAAGTAAAGCTCAATGTATGAAGGTTTTATAAGTACTTTTAGCTTTTGGTTGATTTGGCAATGGGGGACCAATGTATATGTTTTGGGAGGTGTTTGAGACTCCCTAAGTATGTTAAATGTTGTTGTGATTGCTGGTTTTTGGATTGAGTCCTTATGCTTGGTTATGAAGGTTTATGCATGAATGGTTAGCTTAAGTAGGAAGCATGCCATTTAAATTGGGGCTTTTCATGTGTGATGGTTAAGTGTTGAATTGATGATGCATTTATGGTCCTTGCATGTTGTATGATTAAGTGATATGGTTTGGTGATGTTAATTTGAAGTTTAAAGCATGTTTGATGTTGGTTTTGAGTCGAAATCAGGCAGGGGTATCGGTACTCGGGCTTGCGTATCGATACGCCTGAGCCAAATATGCACTTTTCTGCCCAGGCGTATCGGTACGGATGAACAGGTATCGATACCGTATGAAGGCCGTATCGATACACGGGATCACGTATCGATACCGTCTTGGAAGTTTGGTTACTGCCTTCCCCGAGTATCGATACGACACCTGGCGTATCGATACCAGACCGTTAATTCGGTTAAAAGTATCTTTATATGTTTCGTTTTGTTTACGTTTTGGTCCTGAATCTTGTTTGTTCAATTGTATGAGTTTGGGAAGTCCTTTTGAGCTGAAATTTCACAGAGAAGCATGAAACCTGATTAATTTCAAGATGGTAACTTTAATTTGGACTAAGTCCTCATATTTATCAGAATTTACAATTTGGTCCCTAAAGTTGTAATTTGTTCAATTGGGTCCCTGTTTGATCTCTGATGTTTGTGATCTTTGAGTATGTTGTTTGTGTGATCACAAGTAGGGTTAATGTGCATCTAGATAAGATTAAAAAGAAAAAAAAAGGGTCGTTAATCAAGGTTGACTTTCGGGTTGACTTTGGTTTTCCCCGTGTGACTTTCTTAATTCGGGTCAACCGTCTAGACCGGGTTAAGGGGGTTACAATAGGCATAAGAAGTACATAATACATTAAACTCTAATTAATGTTGATAATATTCCTAATGATAAAGTAAGTCAAATCTCCTTCATAAAGTTCTTATCATGATAGACATCCACATAGATAAATATTCATAACAAATAAAAATATTTTCTTGAAAATGAAAATAAAACACAAAAATAGAAAATATATATTTTTTAAAACTTAAGTATCTTTTAAAATTTCACTATTTTGGGAGAATAACTACTAATTTTACTAATACACTTTTTTTAAAAAAAATATTCATTCAAATTTAGGGTAAATTATATCATCATTAAATCATGGAAAATATCATTTTAGTCATTAACCTTCATATGTTATAAAATAATTATTATTAAATTTATTAAATTGTTATAAAATTGTCACTAAATCTTATCCGATTGTTATAAAATGATCATTACATTAATCGAATTGTTATACTATTTCACAATTTCTAGTTACTATTTTATAACGGTTCCATAAATTGAATGACTATATTATAACTTTAGAAAGATCAATAGTCAAAATATTTTTTTTTATAATTTAATGATTATTTGTGTAGTTTACTCATTTAATTTTTTATAACAAATTGAGTTGGGGGAAGGGAACAAGGGCCGGGATTCTCCTCTTCATGGGCTTCAACTCTGCTCAAAGATCTCTGTTAACTAAGGAATAATAACAACAATATAAACTAATTTCCTCTTTCTTTTTGAAGGTAAAAATCGATTTTCTTCTGCTGAAACTCTTTGCTTGGGCGACACAAATTGGCTCAGCTTTGGTAGTTTAACAGTAACGTTTTTGCTTCTCCGTTTAGTTTTTTTTAATCAAATCTATATATTGAAGCGTATGAACATACGAGTTTATTTATCTATTCCTGGAATTAAAATTCATTGAAGTTAGATATTCATGCGGGTGGGAATTTCCAGCTTTAGGTTAACTATTCGTGAAACAATGGGAATTGTCATTTTATGTTGATTAATTATATTAATTATTTTTAATTTAAATGTAATTTGGGTGCCAAATATTTAATTAGTTGAGTTTATAGAACATTTTATTATTTTTCTTGTCTTTGTTTTTCTGCTAAGCTAAAGTAGAATTGGACTGTGCTTATTTTGAATTAATGTTTTATCTGTAGTTTTTTTTTTGTTGATTGTTTGTTGAATTATTGTCAGAGTTGTATGAAGAAGAAACGAATTCCCTGAATTTTATTTTTGAAGTAAGAAGGTGAATATGGGTGCGTCAGAGGAGAACAGTGAGTTGTTCCCAATCTTTGTGTTGACTATAATGGCTCTGCCATTAGTTCCATACACTCTAGTTAAGATATTAAGCGTTTTTTCGAAGAAAGCAATGTCTATCCACTGCCAGTGTTCCGTGTGTTCCCGATCCGGGAAGTATAGGAAATCAATTTTCAAACGGGTAGATTTGCTTCCGGTTTCCTTTCATTTATATCCGGAATGGTATTTCAATTTGAGTAATATTTTTGATCCTTTGGATTGCTTTGGCAGATCTCAAACTTCTCTACATGTAGTAATCTTACCCTTGTGCTTCTTTGGATTGTCATGGGGGTGCTGGTATACTATATCAAGCATACAAGTCATGAGGTACTCCATTCGATCTTAATCTCCGATGACAACATGATTTAATTTCATAGTCAACTTCTAAACCTTCTCCTCTCTAATGGAACTTTGGGTTTAGGTGAAGAATTTAAACCCTATGCATGGTTTGAGAAAGTGTAGACATTCATTTCCCCTAATTGATTTTGTTTTTGAATTTGGAGTGATGGTCATATACTAATTTCTGTTTGTTCATGTATTAATATATTAATGCAAACAACCAGTTTGTTTGTTTCTTCAACATTGTTCTGTATGTGGTGCGCCTTGGCTTTTTCTAATGATAGAACATAGTCTTCTTTTCTCTTGATTCTCAGGTTAAAGTGTTTGAGCCATTTAGTATTCTTGGCTTGGAATCTGGAGCCTCAGATTCAGACATAAAGAAGGCATATCGGAGACTTTCCATTCAATATCATCCGGATAAAAATCCAGATCCAGGTTATAGTTTTAATTGTTGTTCCGAAATCTGATTTTCTTATCTGCTTGACCCCCCCCCCCCCCCCTAAAGACCTAATACATATCCACCTTTTGCTCCTGCCTGTTCATCTCAGAGGCCCATGATTATTTTGTTGAATACATTTCAAAGGCTTATCAGGCCCTGACGGATCCAGTATCTCGCGAAAATTTTGAAAAGTATGGCCACCCTGATGGCAGGCAGGTAACAAGATTCTTTGTTCCATTTGTTATTGCAGACATTACTAGTTTCGTGAATGAAGGATTTTGATTCTGAGTTTTTCTTCTTCTTCTTCTTTTCGTTGGATTCATAATTTAGGGGCTTCAAATGGGTATTGCCCTACCTCCTTTCCTGTTGAATATTGATGGAACATCAGGCGGAATACTTCTTTTGGGAATAGTTGGAGTATGCATTCTTCTGCCTTTGGTGTTGGCTGTTATATATCTCTCAAGATCAGCCAAATATACTGGAAATTATGTGATGCATCAAACTTTGTCTGCCTACTACTATTTCATGAAACCTTCTTTAGCACAAAGGTACATATTTCCTCCATGGTGGTCTGCTAAGTGATGTTTATTGAAAATTCAAAGTTAGCTAGTGCTTTTTGTTAACTTAAAAAAAAACATCGCTTTGTTTTTCTAAATATATAGAAAATTTCATGAATGGCTCGAAATTTCCCCAACTAGGTTAATGAGAGAGAGGCTTCTCTTGCCTGACTCCTAGTTGCATTGACGCTTGACATTGTACAGACTGGAAGACTCAGAGTGTCAAACTAAAGCTATCATAAATTTCACTTTAATTGACCATGTTCAATAAGGCTTGCTCTTGTTTTTCATTTTGGTTTTCTGAATATTATTCTAATTTTTCAGCAAGGTATTGGATGTCTTTATAAAAGCTGCAGAATTCATGGAAATCCCTGTACGGCGAAGTGACGAGGAACCGCTTCAGAAATTATTTGTGTTGGTTAGGAGTGAGCTAAACTTGGATCTTAAGAATATTCGCCAAGAACAAGCCAAGTTTTGGAAGCAGCACCCAGCTTTAGTAAAGGTGGCTCACATGCAGCCATGCCTTAGTCTATTTGTTTTAGTATCTTATTGTTTCAAATACTCTGAAGTTAAGGCTCATTCTTCTTGCTGCAGTACATTACTCACCTTTCTACTTTTCAGGTAGAATTGTTGATCCAAGCACAGTTGACTCGTGAGTCTGAAGCTCTGACACCAGATTTGTTGCGCGATTTTAGACGCATGCTTGAGCTTTCACCCCGCCTTCTTGAGGAACTAATGAAGGTGGATTTAAAATTTTCAGTTCTTCAAGCACATTAATGGCTTTGTTGCACTCAATTTTTGGAAATCCTCTCTCTTGCACATGCATTCACATTTGAAAATATTGATAACATTAGCTCCTGATTATTATTGTTTCTCTAAACATGATTGATATTATTCTTGAAATTTTTTTGTATTGTTGTGGCATCTAAGGGTTTTGAAGATTTAGTAAGAAATTGAATGCATTTACTATCTCAGCTTCTTCGGTAAAGAAGTGAAAAAGAATAAGTTGGTCTCACAATCCAATGCAGTCCCTCATCCTAATCAAAATCTTCTAGATAATTAATGCAATTGACCATAGTATTTTTTGAGTGCGTTTCCTATATTCTCTCATCTTTGTCATCTTATACTTTTCTGAACAGCTATTGGTTGCAAGTCAACATATTCTGTTCTGCATGCATTGGAAGCTGTAATAATCAGTATGTTATATATGAACACAGATGGCTTTAATACCACGCACTGCTCAAGGGCATGGATGGTTGAGACCTGCAATTGGTGTTGTTGAGCTTTCTCAGAATATCATTCAGGTACGCCTATATACACATTGGTTGGAATCTTTTTTCTTTTCTTTTTTTGGAAAATTTGGTGCTTTCCTTGTGAATGATTTTATACTGCCACTTTTAGTGCCATATTATGTTTTCGTTACCTCCGTGTATGTGTTTCATTTGCAAAATATCAAAGGGAAAAATGTAATTATAAAGCACAATATTAGATTGTTTGATTTTCATATCCTTAGCATTAAGGTGAGTGTAAGAAGGATCAATTTCCTAAATGGACTCAATTTAGGCTTTCACTCCTTTTAGAATTGGCAAGCTGTATTTCCTTCTGGAGATTGAAGCGGATTGTTACCTTTTGGTCTCATACTGCCCTATCAGGTTGTCGGTATGTGTGGAGTCAGGATGAAAGTTTGGGACGGGCCAACTATAAATAGTAATAAAATGAAAGTCATGGTCTAATTGTTAAACTATCAATTTAAAATTTAAACATTGGGAGGTTAGGGTCCAAAAAATGGAAGCCAAGCTTAATTTGTATAATTAAAATTAATAGGGGCCTAGGAAATATTTGTACCGGAAAAATTAGAGGGGCCGGGGCTTAATTTTCTTAGTTTTAAAACTAAGAGGGACGCCACACGTACCTCCGTCACTGCATGTGTGGCACCTTTGGAGATCCCTATTTGATAACTTTTTCTTCTAATAATTCTATAGGTTGTCTTCACTGTGATTTATTTCAGATGCTGTTATATCTAGTCATTTTCTTTTAATTTATTTGAAGAGATTTTCTTCTACTTCTATTATCTCTTAACAAATTGATTACTTTTTTATTTTAATTATTTATTTATTCATTCATTCGATGAGCCAGGCTGTTCCACTAAGTGCTAGAAGGGTTGCTGGGGGATCTAGTGAAGGTGTTGCACCGTTTTTACAGTTGCCGCATTTTAGTGAGGCCATAGTTAAAAAGATGGCACGGAAGGTAGTTATATGCTTCTTTATTGGTTTTTGTACTGCACCAAAAGAGTCTTGATGCATATGCAGGAATTCTTGGTTGCAACCTGTATTTAGGCTACTTTTCAGGTTATATTGCTTAGGTGCTTGGATAATATCTTTATATCGAGACACACTTTGTCAACCATTTGACGTTGTTTTTGGATTAATTTATTTGTGGATTAGAAAGAAAAATGCCGGTTGGTTAGCTGAAGTCTCCGAGACTTCGGATTGAAATTTTCTCATTCATGTAAATAGTTAAATTGCCTTGAAAAGAGGTGAAAATTTTGCATTTTTAGTTGTAGAGATTGGAAAATTTTGTATAAAAGATGTTGCCTTGATGTTGTGGGTTAACATGCAAGAATCAATGGACATGTCATTTATCAACATTTTGCATCTGTTTTCCTATCATTCCTTGGTTTGTAAATTCTATTTCACCATGCTTGCAGAAAGTGCGAACGCTTCAAGATCTTCGTGACATGACCTTAGAAAACCGGGTTGAAGTGCTGACTCAGGTTGCCGGATTATCTCCTAACGAAACCAAAGATGTGGAGATGGTTCTTGAACTGATGCCTTCCTTGACAGTTGACGTCACGTGTGAGACAGAAGGTGAAGAAGGGATACAAGAGGGTGATATTGTCACAATGCGTGTTTGGATCACACTTGAGCGTAGGAGCGGCCTCATTGCTGCTCTTCCCCATGCTCCTTACTACCCCTTCCACAAGGAGGAGAATTTTTGGTTACTGCTTACAGACCCTGTCTCGAACGATGTTTGGGTCTCCCAAAAGGTGAGCTTCATGGACGAGGCTGTGGCCACCACCGCAGCATCCAAAGCAATTCAAGAGTTGAAGGAAGGGTCAGGGGCAAGCCTGAAGGAGACAAATGCAGCTGTTAGGGAAGCTGTCGAGAGAGTAAAGAGTGGGTCAAGGTTAGTAATGGGCAAGTTCCAGGCTCCTTCTGAGGGAAATTACAACTTGACTGCATTCTGCTTGTGTGACTCTTGGATCGGTTGTGATAAGAAGACGAACCTAAAGATCAAAATATTGAAACGAAGTCGAGCAGGTACAAGGACCGGTCCCTTGTCAGAAGACGGAGCTGTCACAGAAGAGGGGATTGATGATGAAGAGCGGGAGGAAGGAGATGAATACGACGATTATGAAAGTGAATACAGCGATGATGAAGAAGAAGAAAGAGATTCAAAGAGGAACGGAGTTGTGCCTGATGCCGGTGCTGCTGCCGAAAGGTCCGACGATGAGTGAATAAACTTTCTTAATCTTTCATTTTTGTTTTCTGAGAAACAAGAAGGGATGGATTTTTTTTAATGTTGCAAAAAAAAAAAAAACATTACACAATATACAAATTCACATCTTGATATCAACTCTAAGGCGTTGTGTGGTTGGGTGGAAAAGTGGGAGGAAGAAAAAGTTAAAAAGAAAATGAATTTAATGGTTGATTGTAAAGTAGAAAATTGGAAGCAAAGATCATAAGAGGAGAGGTAATTTTCATTACTTGCAAATAGTTTTTTCTTTAAAATTGGATGAAAAATATGAAAGAAAAATGAAAGTTTATATTCCAAATTATCAAATTATTTTTTTTAAATTCTAATTTTATTTTCACCATTTTATAATTAATTTTTGCAGTTTTTAATAGTTTTATTATAATTTTATTTTTGTTCAGTTTAGTCTCTAAAATTTTTATTTAAGCTAAAATTTATCCTTATTTGATTTTTAATTTTATTACTAAAGTCAATATTATTAATATAATAATATTTCGTTCACTTTAGTTTCTAAAATATTTATTTAATTTAAAATTGACCTATATTTGTTTCTAATCTTTTTTTATAATTTTATCTAATATTTTTACTTTGGTTTTATTTTTTTCAATTTAATCCCTCAAATTTTATTTAATTTAAAATTAACCTCTATTTATTTCCATTTTATAATTTAATCCAATACCTTATAATTTCAAACTTTATATTTCAGTCACTAGTTTTATAATTGTAATTAAGGACTCATTTTAGCTCAGATTAACTAGAAACTTGATCTATATTTTAATGATGATATTGATTTCATAAAGAAAAGTTTAGTTTAATTTTTGAAAACCTGGCCATGGCTCATAAACTAATTATTTTTACAATTAACACTTTATTTCAAATCCGATTTCAATAAGAATTTACCATTAAGTCTAATTGGAATAAATGAGTCTAAAACGGGCCTGAAATTAAATTTTTAACTTAAAATCCAACTTATAAATTATTTACATTTTAGTCTCTAAACCTCAATTCGCTTAAATTCACTTCGATTTAAACTTCTTTTTATTAGCAAAATAGAGGTATAAGATGTTTCTACTTATATTAAACTTGTATTTAAGTTTTGAATGTTTTTTTGAGTTTAAATCTTGTAAAATTACCAAAATGTGTTTTTATTAAATCGTTTATTTTTCTAAAGTTTTTAAAGGTTTATTATCTCGGATGACTTTAGTTAATTGTTTCCTTTTTATGTTTATGTTGGTTGTTTACTTTCATGTAATTGAATATGCATATGATCCGTAAAACTTTGAAACAATGGTTGTGAGCCTCACAGTCGAAGGTTGAACTCGACTATGATACCACTAAATGTAATCCCCTAAACCCAACTTAAGAGAAAAGATCGAATTTAGAAAGCTACATTCGTAACTTCTCCCTCAAGTATCCGAATTTAAAATATATAATTATAGTTTTTAATATGGAAACGTAAAACATTGACCTTCAAATAAGGATATCTCAAAACCTTATTAAAATCACAACTTTAATATTAATATTGACCTTCAAATAAGAATATAAACTTCTATGAATGCAAGCTGTAAACAATATCCCCAAATCCCATGATAGTCCATAGTCCAAAATACATCATATAACAATAACAATAACAATAACAATAAAAATAAGGGAAAACTACACCGGTGGTCTCCAAACTATTACTGTTTTTTTATTTTGGTCCCTAAACTATGTTTTTCGGCAAAAAACGTCCATTTTGTTACATAGTTCTCCTGTTTTGGTCACCCGACGTTAAATAGCTAACGATTTTGCCGACGTGACATTTTTTAAATATTTTTAACCATTTCTCTCTCCTCTTAAAAAATGTCACGTCAGCAAAATCGTTAGCTATTTAACGTCGGGGACTAAAACAGGAGAACTATGTAACAGAAGGGACGATTTTGCTGAAAAACATAGTTTGAGGACCAAAATAAGAAAATGGTAATAGTTTGGGGATCACCGGTGTAGTTTTCCCTAACAATAATGTCCATACTGTAATAAAAATAAATCCGAAACGTAAGATGTCCTTCAAGTACCAAATCGCCTAGAGCCAAATTATCTGAATGACAAACTATAGGTCAGTGAGCTATTAAGCCCAGAGTGTCTCTAAAGTGTAATAAACACTGTCTCAATTCACAATAACTTCTCAAGCAATAGAATCTCAGTAAACACAACGTATGAAAAGATGATATGCTCAGAACACAAATCTCAATTACATACTCCAATCACATAGGTGGCAAAGCCAACCGATCACAGTGGAGGTAGTTCCCTAGAACCCCTCACCCTTATTTCTCTAATCACAGTGTGGTGAAAGGTAGACATCTCAACGTATGCATGACATCTCAAATCACATAGGTGACAAATCTCAACGTATGCATGACATCTCAAATCACATTGAAGTCGCATCATAGAAAGGTAGACATGCAAGTTGTAAAACTTTTCACATAATAAATATAGCACATAAAGAGAACACACCTCTAGCGGCCAATTATATCTGATAGTATCAAGTCTCCTCACTTTGCCAATATATACTTTTAAACCATGTTACTTCATTGTTTTTCATATACATCATTCAAACCAATTTCTATCAAAGTATCTCAAATACATTAAACCATGTATTTAGGCATTTTCTCAAACTTGTTGCATACCACTTTCTAAACACATGTATTATCAAAATATAAACATATGCAACATTTTCCACTTTCAAAACATGCATATAATAGTAGGTAAAATGATTCTATCTTCAAAGCATGAACATGAATTTAATAAAACCATGGGAATCGAAATCCGAGAGTGAAATCTTCCATACTTACTTCCGAGCTTAGATTAGCATTTCAAGCTTAATATAAACCCTCAAACATTGCTTTCAAACCTTTGAAAAGCTTTAAAACCAGTTCCACTCACCGACAACGCCTCGCTTACTTTTTCGAGGCGAAATCAAGCTTCCGGATCAACTGCAACTCATTCCGAAGCTAACAAAACAACATCCCCTGCTTCTAACCAAAATAAAACAGGGGATTAATGCGCAACTTTGCATCAAAATCCCCAGCAACACGAAACTACATCATCCTCCATCAACAACCGAGTTTTCACTACCCGAAAACTATAGAAAACACCAGTGAAACCTTTCTAACAAATTTCCAGCCATTACCCAACGAGATTAACCTAAAAACATCAATTTACATCTAAAAGCACCTTCTCAACACCAAAGAACCTCCAACAACCAAACACCCACACTACCAAGACAAAAACTCAAAGATTCTAACCTAAGAATCAACCAACTCATCTAGTTTCGGGTTTCCTAAATTAAAATAACTTAATAAACATTTCAATATATCATAATCATGATATAATCTCATTATAAACCCAACAAAACACATCTGAAACAATGTTTTTTTATTTAATCAATTAAACATCATTTAAACCAATTTCCATAACTGTAACATCAAAACCCAATAGAAAATACTCATAAAAGATCAAGAACTTGAGAATTTCAATAAAGAACCTTTCATTAGAGGAGGAGAACAAAACCTTACCTCTAATGATGACTTATCCCTTCAATTGTAAAGGTTAAATGAGAAAACAAAGATAAAACCATAAGATTTTGATAGGAAAACATTAGGAAATCATTTAGTGTTAAAAGATAAATCAAATCAAGTGTTTACCTCAAATATTTGAAGAAGAAACTGATGTTTGGCTGTAGAGAATTTGAGAGAAAATGAATGAGAGAAAAGGTAGTTATGTGAAATAGATTTTAAGAGACAAATGCCAATTTAATTCCCTCCATCTTGTATATTTATTAAAATCACTTTAAAATTGACCAATTAAAATGGAAAAGTCTGAATTAGACTTTGGATCAATAGCTCCTTAAAAATTTTAAGTTTTGATCTTTTACGATTTAGTCACTAAAAATAGTTTTACGATCTTTACATTTTGGTCACCAATTTCCAGAATGTCAAACCTCCAAAATCCATTTTCCAAAATTAATCCCACTAAAATCATATATATATATATATATATTATATAATGATTTTTAAACATTTTCCTATATTTTCCAACCTTAAAAACCCCTTTAAAATAATTAAATTCCGAAACTAGTCTAGATTGTTTGAACCAGTTCTCCCGAACCGTCTAGCCTAAACCCGGCTAACTCCTAGGATCAAAATCGGGGTGTTACAACTCTCCCCCACTTAAGAAATTTCGTCCTCGAAATTACTTGGTGGAAAAATTTAAGGAAACTACTTCTTCATGTCATCCTTCCTTTCCCACGTAGCTTCCTCGACACCTCGGTGTCGCCATAACACCTTAACCAACTCTATGGTCTTCCCACGAAGAAGCTTGCTTTATACATCCAAGATCATAATCGGTTCCTCATCATAGGTTAAATATGGATTCAACTTAACTTCTTCAATAGGCATAATATGCGACGTATCCGATCTATACCTTTGAAGCGTGGATACATGGAAAACATCATGTATCTTTTCTAACTCAAGCGGTAACCTCAACCTATAAGCCATCGGTCCAAAGCGCTCAAGCACCTCACATGGTCCTATAAACCTCAGACTCAACTTGCGCTTCTGACCAAACCTCATCACTTTTTTTCCAATGTAACCCCCTCGACCCGGTCTAGGCGAGAGATTGAACTAAACGGGTCACACAGGAAATATTGAAGTAAACCGGAAAGGTTTACCTCAATAAACGACCCTATTTTTTCATTTATCTTGTCTAGATGCTCTTTACAAACCTAAGTGTTTAATGTTGCAGCGGATCAAACATAACATCAACCGAACATCAAGTGCATGAGAAAATAGCTTTTAAGGACCAAATTGCAAACTTGCCAAATTACAAGGATTTTTTTCCAATTTTAGATTACCATCTTTAGATTAATCATATTACATGCATCTCTGTCAAAACTACGCTCAAAATAATCATTCAAACTCATTTAATTGCATCCACAAGATTTAGGGACCAAAACGTAAAGATTCAGAACATCCAAAGATACATATTAACCAATTTAACTACCATCGTATCGATACCATTAGAGAGGGTATCGATACTCCCTCGACGACCAGCCTCCAAAGACACATTCAACAAGCAGATATCGATACCCTCAAGGCCAATATCGATACCCTAAAGGGATGGTATCGATACCCTAAAGGGATGGTATCGATACCCTTAAGGCTGGTATCGATACTAGTAAAACCAGTAGCCAAAATCGGTATCGATACACCCCCGTGTATCGATATCCCCTTCCAAATTACACAGGGCGTACTGATACCCTTACGAAGGTATCGATACCCTGAGGCTTGTAATGTCAATTTTAGCTGCTAAACTTCCCTTTAAACCATCCCTAAACATGCCAACTTACTTCTAACATGCATACAACTCAAATAGATATCATTCCTCAAATATACATGGCAATAACAACATCAAAACATGGCAATTATCATCAAGGTGTTCTAGAGGCATGCTTCCTATGAAATTCAAGCATCCAAATGTCAAAACTCAAACCAAAGCTTAAACCAACAGATAGCGACCTTTTACAATCATAAAACTAGTAACCAAACATGCTCAAATAGGGAGTTTCAACACATCTTCCAAATAAACCATGGATCCTCCATTGCCCTTATTACTCTAGTCCTTAAAACAAAACATACATTCAAAGAGAAATCTCCTATGATTCCCTTGCAAGTTGCTGCCTCCAAATACTTAGTTATCTACATTGATGGACAAAAGAGAGCGTAAGCATACAAACTTAGTGAGGAGCGCTCAAAACTAAAAACACCATCAATGCTTAAAATCATTTTACACCATTCGGAAACCATCATGCCCTCTTTGAAATCTATGCACTTCATTAACAAAATCGGCATATTATACATCATGCAACATGTATTACATACTTCAACAACAAAACCATTTGCTAAAACTCATTTTAAGCCTTTCCATGTATAGCTACCATATGCAACGGTTAAAGAGTAAAACATGCATTTTATTCACATTATGCATCCATAATCATTTCATAACAATTTATCAATTATATTGGCTCCCAAGTGATCATCAACATTCTCATTTCTCAAAACATATCGGATACACGGATTCCCAAGTGTTGTCTCAACACTCCATACATTCTTACCGGCATCTCAAGGTTCACCCATGGGAGCTACCTTCCACCGTTGTGACACCCGTGGTGGAGTATTCAGTACCTTACAACCACTCAACACCACTCATCGGTAAATGTATAACCCCACTAACGAGAGTCGGGACACAACTCAATTTCCTCAATCGTTAGGGTACTTGGATGGAGTTTTCGGTACATTCACAACCCCTCAACATCCAAGGATTAAACAACTTTACACGACATCACTTGACAAAACAATTCTCATTTAGTACAAACTTCATTATTTTCAAAGCATTCACAATAAACCATATTCCAAGCATTAAACCATGCTTCATTAAACATGTATAATCATATACATACAAGGATCACTTACCTAGTGCATCCTTTAACAATATGGCATCATATAAAATAAATATATTTCTCAAAATCATGCTTTAAAACAATAGATAAAAATATATAAAATCAAGTGCATCATTAAGCTTACAATAGCACAATCCGAGGGAGAAAATCTCTTTACTTACTTCCAAACTTAGTAAAGCGTTTCAAGCTTACACTAAGTTCCCCAAACCACTTTAAAGATGTTCCAAATATGAAAATCTCATTTCCACTCACCGACTCGCGAAACCTCAATTGCCAACGCAAAAATCAAGCGTCTGAAACCCCCAGATCTTCACTGATTGCTTTCGAAGTATTCTCCCCTATTTATACCACACAAGAACAGAGGATCAATGCATCATAATGCATCAAAAACCACCATCAACTTAAACAATATCGTTGCTCTGCCCTAAAGCACTAAAATACCCATCCGAAACAACCGAAATCACCTTCAATTGATCACTAAACTCAGCCCAGCCATCAACAAACACTTCCATCACATTTTAACCATAAATCAACATCCAAAAACATCCTAATATCATCTTTATACCTCCAGCAACTCAGATTTCACATTAAAAACTCAAAACCCAAAAACTAACAATCTAACAATTAGAGATCCAACTCAATTCGGGATTATTATCACAAAACCATTATTTCCTCATCATTAAATATCCAACTTATGATTAAAATAATTCACAAATCAATCAAAATAGTGCCCAAATGAAAATCTTGAAAATCCATATTTCAAAGCTTTAACTAGCAATTTCCATCAATTCATTTACAAAATCTCGTTGATAAACAAAAATAGAGAGCCAAAGACTTGGGAATTTCAATAAAGAACTTTAATTAGAGGAGAGAAAAGAAAGATCATCTCTAACACAAGCTTTCCCATTGATTTCCAAAGATTTTGGTGAAATTCTTTAAGAAAACTCTTGCTGAATGTTGTAGAAATCCATGAGCATCATTTAGGAATCAAAAGCTAATGACATAGGAAAATTCTCTAAAGATTCTAGTGATGAGAAGAGAGTTTGGCTGCTGGGATAGTTGAGAGAAAAGTTTGAAGAAAAGTTACGCGAGAAAATGATTTGGTTAATAAAATCTCTTTTTATTAAAACACCTTTATTAAAACTCTTAATTAAAACATTTAAAACACGAAATCAAGGGAGTTAGCTGATACCAACATGGTGTAATAGCTCCCTAAGGATTCTAAGTTTTGGCTCCCTTCGATTTAGCCATTAAAACAAAATTTTCAAATTTTACATTTTAGTCACCAAGTCGAAATGTCGACTTTTCAAAACTTATTTTTCAAAATTGGTTTCTCTTTCCTTCACTACATATTTAATTAGGATTTTAGAAATTTTCCACATAATTTTATCACATCCCAAACTAAGATTTTCCTGAACCGACCTGGATCTCTAATATAGATTTGCCGATCCCTAAACCACTTTTAAAACCTCTAGCCCAAAACTGGGGCATTAAAACTCTCCCCCACTTAGGAAATTTCATCCTCTAAATTTTACCTGAAGGAAAAAGATGCGGAAACAACTTCAACATGTCCGCCTTTCTTTTCCACGTGGCCTCCTCAACTCCTCGATGTTGCCACAACACCTTCACAAGTTCAATCGTCTTACCACGAAGAACTTTACTACTTATATCAAGGATCCCCACTGGTTCCTCATCATAAGATAAATCCAGATTCAACTTAATCTCCTCAATAGGCATCACATGAGATGGATCCGATCTATACCTTCGCAACATTGAAACGTGAAACTCATCATGAATTTTCTGCAATTCGGGAGGCAACCTCAACTGATACGCAACAAGACCAACACACTCCACAACCTCATAAGGTCCAATAAACCTTGTGTAGCATCCCGATTTTGGGCCTAGAAGTTTTAGAGTTTGAGTCGGGCCGGTCGAGAATGGTTCGAGTCTTTAAGGGAGATTTAGGGAACACCTAGTTCGGGATGCTTTAAAAATATGGAAAAATACCTAAAAATTCTCATTTAATATATGGATGATTATGGTGAAGACAATTTTACAAAATAAGGTTTGGAAATACTACATTTCAATGTAGTGACCAAATCGCAGTTTTTGCAAAAGTTGAATAGTGACTGTTTTGTAAAGGATTGAAACTTTGAATCTTTAAGGAGCTAATTTTACCAAAATGTTTTTAATCAGATTTCTTCTTATTTTGGGTGTTTTTAATAATTTTTTAATTAAAGGAAATAAAGATAATTAAAAGGAAAAACTATCTTTGACTTTTCAAAACTACCTTAAGTCAATTTTCTCTCATTTCATTTTCTCTCAATTTCTTTTCAGCCAAACACATTTCCTCCATCAATTAGCCTCTGATTTTCATTCCTATTGATGAGATTTCAATCTCCTTTTGATTCCTAATCTTTTCCTCACCAAATCCTATTGTTTTTATTTTGGATTTTCAAGAAAACTTGCCCAAATCAAGGAGAAATCAGCCATTGGAGGTAAGCTTCATCCTTCTCCTCTAATGATTAGTTCTTTACTGAAATTCCTAAGTTATCAATCCTTTGTTAATGATTTTTGAGTTGCTTTAATGTTAGAAACATGAAATTGTGTTAAAACTCAAGATTTTTGGAGAGATCTTGATGATTTTCGTGATTGTTTGTTAGGCTTTGTTTTGAGGTTGTTTTCTAATGTATTTTGGATGGTAATTGGTGTTATAAATGAGGTTTTATCAAACAAATCCCGAATAGGTTTGGATTCCTAAGTTTTGCATGCTAGAATGGAGGTTTTTGGGATTGTTTTGGTGTTCTATTATAGCTAGAGGTATAATGACGAGTTTGTGGTGGTTTTTGGTGTTGATTGATGTTTAGAAATATTTAGAAGTGATAGATCTTTGCTGGGCTTTGTTTGGGAAGAGTTTGGAGTTGATTTCGGTTGTTTTTGGTGGCCGAAATGAGGCTTTTGAATAGAGCAACGGGTTTAGATGTGTGGCTGATGATTTCAATGCTTGATGATGCATTAATCATCTGCTCTTATGTGTTATGAACAAGGGAGTCATCTTCGGACGCCTTTGGTGTTGATCCGGGAGCTTAGATAGCGTTTCGGCGAGCAAGCAAAACGTAATCGGTGAGTGCGAATGGTTTTAGAAGTCCTTGAGGGACAAAGAAACAAGGTTTGGGGATTTAGGAAAGGTTTGAAACGCCTTCCTAAGTCCGGAAGTAAGTATTGGCTAGATTGCTCTCAAATATGTGGTGATTGCCCTTAAAATGCTTTTACATGATCATGTTTTGAGATAGATAAATTCCTACTGTTTTTATGCATGATTTGTAGCATGAGATGATGCTTTGAAGAGATTTCATGAGATAGCATGTTGCACTGATGAGTTTTGAGATTTCGATCTAATGCAAGCATGTGCTTTGAATTTGAAATGAGATGAGAAAGATTTGAGAAATGTTGCATGAAAAACAGTAGGTGAGATGATGTTTTGACATAATATATTGGCATAGAAGATGAGATACTTACTGGATATAATTGATCGATCAATAGGATGAGAGTGCACTATAAACTAAAAATTCATATGTGCTCTTTGGATTCAATCCAAAGGGAGAGACCAATGATGGGCATTTCATCGGGTAGAACTTGGTGAAATACCCAAGCTTTGTGGCGATGAGAGATACTGCCATGTGAGTACGGTGATGTGAGATTCCACCAAAAATTATGTTTTTACTAGACGAGTGAGTACGGTGATGTGAGATTCCACCGGAAGTGTCTAGTGGGTTTGAGAAAGTTATCCGCATATCCGAGTAATAATGAGATGTGAAATGCCAATATAATATATGAAAATGCTTTTGATTCACATGTACCTAATGTTGAGATGATTTATGCTATGAGAAACGCATATGAGATTTGTATATGAAATGCTTTAGTTTTCACAAGCATGTGTATTACTTTACCATGAGATTTGCATTGGTTTAAAAGCATGAGATAGAATAGAGGTACATGTGGTTTCAAATGAGGTTTTGCTTTGAAATGGTTTTCAAGCATGAGATAGAATGAGCATGTTTTTGAAAATGGCTTTTGAGCAAGTGTTTTGAATAATGCATTATTGTGTTGGTTTTCTTTAGAGCATGCCTCACTAAGCATACATGCTTACGCTCTCTTTTACCAATAATGCAGATAATTGAGGTGTTTTTGGCCAGCAAGAAGGCTAAGAACATCCAAGGAAATGCAAAGCTCATGTATGATGATGTTTTACATACTTTAGTATTGATATGTGGCAATGGGGTTTCATGGTTGTTGTTGGGAGATGTGGTTTGGAACTACCTACGTTTGTAACAAGTTTGGTGTGGCTTTTAGAGTTTGTATATGGTTTTGTTTGGGTGGTTTGAGGCTTGAAAGCTTATATTTGGTTTTGTGGCTAGGAAGCATGCATATAGATGGGATGTTCATGTGTTTGATGCCATGCTCTAGCTCAAGTTTCCTTATTATGAACTCTAATGTCCAAACAAATTGCTGGTATAAGATGGTATGCTTTGATGCATGTTTGAGTAGGTTAAGAGGTGAAAAACCAGCACTTTCTGTTGCTACAGGGCAGGGTGTATCGAAACACCCTTTAACTGTTTCGAAACAGGGGCCTGTAATGGCCATAGTGTTTCAGAATGGTTGAAGGTGTTTCGAAACATTTTGGCTAATAGGAGAGGCATGTTTCGGTACCGGTCTCAGAACGCACCCGAGTACCAAAACGATCAACACTGTTTTGATACGGGCGTTTTGGTACGAAGGTCAGTGTTTCGAAACGGATGACCGTTGGATAATGTTTTTGAATTGTTTTAAGTTCTCATGTTTTACATTTTAGTCCCGAATGTTGTGGATGCAATCGCTTAAGCTTGGAATGTCCTTTTAAGCTAAAATTTGACAGAGAGGCATGTAATATGACTAAATACAAATTGGTAAGATTAAAATATAAAAAGTCTTTATATTTTCCAAAATTTACATTTTGGTCGCTAAAAGTGTAATTCTTGCAATTGAGTCCCTAATTGGTTTCCGATCTCTGTGCCCTTCTTCCATTTGATTCTTGAGTATTCACATAAGCTTAATATGCATCTAGATAAGATAAAAAGAAAAAAAAGGGTCATTAATCAAGATTGACTTTGGTTTTCCCCGTGTAATCTTCATAGTTCGGGTCGAGCGTCTAGGCTGGGCTAAGGGGGTTACACCTTGGACTAAGCTTACCCTTACGTATAAATCTCATCACCTTCTTCCAAGGCGATACCTTCAAGAACACGCGACCTCCAACCGCAAACTCAACCTCCTTATGCTTTAAGTCCGCGTAAGACTTTTGATGATCCGAAGCAGCTTTCAACTGCTCACATATGAGCTTCACTTCCTCTGCCCAACAAAGAGGCGTTCTACACTTTCTTCCATACAAAGCTTCATACGGAGCCATTTGTATACTTTCCTGGAAACTGTTATTATAGGCAAACTCCACCAAGGGCAACTGCTTTTCCCAAGAACCTTGGAAATCTATAACACAACATCTCAACATATCCTCCAGCACTTGGATAACTCCCTCTGATTGTCCATCCGTCTGAGGATGATATGAAGTGCTGAAATTAAAACGTGTACCCAACGCTTGGTGTAGACACTCCCAAAACTTCGCTGTAAACCTCGGATCTCTATCAGACACTATAGACTTAGGTACACCATGCAATCGTACAATCTCAGCAATATACAACTCCGCTAGCTTATCCAACGTATACGTAGTATGCACAGCCAAGAAATGCGCACACTTCGTAAGACGATCTAAAATCACCCAAATGGAGTTATTCTTTGATGGTGTCAAAGGCAATCCGGACACAAAATCCATCGTAATCCTTTCCCACTTCCATTTCGGTATCCTCAAAGGCTACAACAAACCGGAAGGAAACTAGTGCTCAGCTTTCACACGTTGACAAACCATACACTTGCTTACAAAATCTGCAACATCCTTTTCCAACCCAACCCAATAGTACTCATCTTTCAAACCACGATACATCTTTGTACTACCAGGATGCATAGCAAAAGGACTGTTATGAGCTTCAGTCAAAATAGTGCGCCTCAACTCAACATCCTCTGGCACAACTATCCTACTTTTAAAGCATAAAACACCATCTTCATTGAAACAGAAATCTGTTGCATTACCATCAGCTATATCCTTAACATGAGGCACCAAAGAATCATCAAGCAATTGCTTATCCTTAATTAACTGAATTAAAAAAGGTTGCACTTGTAACTCAGCTATCAACCCACCATCATGCGATATACTCAACCGAGCAAACATTGCTCTCAACTCAACAACCACCTTCCTACTCAAAGCATCGACCACAACATTGGCCTTTCCATGATGGTACTCTATCATTAGATCATAATCCTTAAGCAACTCCAATCATCTTTACTGCCTAAGATTCAACTCTCTCTAAGACATTAGATACTTCAAACTCTTATGATCTGTGTAAACCACACATTTCTCGATGTAAAGATAATTCCTCCAAATCTTCAAGGCAAACACAACAGTCGCAAGCTCGAGATCGTGAGTAGGATAGTTGCGCTCATGCACCTTCAATTGCCTAAATGCATACGCAACAACCTTCCCACCTTGGATCAACAAACAACCTAGACCAACAAGCATCACTATAAACCACAAACTCCTTACCCGATTTTGGTTGAATCAAGACAGGAGCTCACGTCAAAGCTTCCTTCAACCTCTCGAAAGCTTGTTGTCTAACATCCGTCCACTCAAAGAGAACATTCTTTTGCAATATCTTAGTTAACGTTGTAGAGATCTTTTAGAAGCCCTCCACAAACCTTCAATAATATCCAGCCAAACCAAGGAAACTACGCACTTTAGTCACTGATTTAGGCGTTTTCCAATTCATCACCGCCTCAATCTTGTGTGGGTCAACTCGAATACCCTCAGCCAACACTACATGTCCAAGGAAGACAACTTCCCTGAGCCAAAACTCGCACTTGCTCAGCTTAGAATAAAGCCGATTCTCAAACAATACTTACAACAATATCCTCAAATTCTTATCATGATCCTCCTTAGTACGTGAGTACACAAGAATATCATCAATAAACACTACCACGAACTGATCCAAGAATTCATGGAACACACAATTCATCATGTCAATGAATGCAGTTGGTGCGTTCGTCAACGCAAACGGCTTCGCTAAGAACTCATAATGTATGTACCTTTTCAGAAAAGTTGTCTTAGGTACATTTACATCCTTGACCTTCAGTTCATAATATCCAGATCTCAAATCAATTTTCAAAAACACTGAAGCAACTCGAAACTGGTCAAACAAATCATCGATCCTTGGAAAAGGGTACTTGTTCTTAATCGTCAACTTTTTCAGTTGTCGATAATCTATACACATACGCATCGTGCCATCATTCTTCCTTACAAACAAGACCGGTGCACCCCAAGGTGAAACACTTGGCCTTATGAACCCTCGATCTAGCAACTCTTGAAGTTGTGTTTTCAACTCCTTCAACTCCTTAGGTTCCATCCGATAGGGAGCAATAGACACTGGAGTCATATTTTCATACAACTCAATGCCAAACTCAATTTCTCTGTTTGGTGGCAAACCATACAACTCTTCCGGAAAGACATCAGGAAACTCACATACCGTTCATATGTCTTGTACTCGCACCTCTTTTGTACCAGGGTTCATCACATAAGCTAGGAATGCTTCACAACCCAACTCCATCATACGACTTGCTTCAAGAGCCGAAATTGCATTGGAAAATAATTTCACATTTCACCTACAATTACCACTTCGTAATCATCAGCAAGTTTCAAGGTAACTCGCTTAACATCAAAATCGACTACACCGCTATGCTCGGTCGACCAATCCATTCCAAGGATCACATCAAAACCATAGAAAGGCAACTCTATCAAAATCAACTAAAAACACATGGCCTTGAACATATAAAGGAAATCTCCTATACAACTTTCTTGTAACAATAGTTTCACCAAAAGAGCTTGTTACTTGCATTCCTACATCTAGCATCTCAATAGGGATATGAAGAAATTGTGCATGCTTACTCAAGACGTATGAATGCGTGGATCCATAATCAATTAAAGCTAACAAAGACAAGGATTGCAAGGTGAAAGTACCTGCAATCATGTTGGTGTCGTTACATCCCTCGCGATGTGCATACACTCTCGCAGGACCACCTCCCTCGGGTTGAACAACAACAACATGAGCTACACCTTTCTGTCCATCCTTCCTCCGCTAGAAATCACCACGACCGCGCCCACGACCTCTTTGTGGTGCAACAACAGGTGCACATTCCTAACCACCTCCGACTAATAAAGGACACTCACGCCTCAAATGATCAGCTGATCCACAGTTCCAACAAGAATTGGCCGCCCCAACCACATGAGCTTTCACCTCTCAAGCCACACGAGGACAATCTCACCTCAAATGCTCTCGCGATCTACATGTCCAGCAAGTATTATGTTCAGACCTCAATCTATTACCCTGAGCTGGCACACCTCGCCTCGCCTCAAACCAATATCTACGATCACGATTTCTCTTATATTATCCACCACTAGGACCTGAATTCATGACTCTCTTTCCCGAGCTAGAATCACTCACGCGAGAGGTCAAACCCAAACTCTGCTCGATATCTTTGGCCTGCGTCACCATCACATCAAAGTCCGTATAATCGAAAGCTAACATGAAAGTCTTCACTTCCTACACCAAGCCATAACAGAAGCGATCACATCGATGCCTATCACTCGGCACCAATTCCGGAGCATACTGGCTCAAACATATGAAATGGACCTCGTACTCAGCCACTGTCATGTTTCCTTTCACCAATGACATGAATTCGCGCTTTTTATCGTCCATGTATCTAAATTCTAGATACTTCTTCTTAAAGGCATCTTGAAAGAACTTCCAATCCACCTCATTGGGTTCTATAGCCACGGTCACAGTCTTCCACCAAGTGTATGCATCACCATTCACTAAAGAGATAGCACATCTCAGCGTGCCTACATCATTACACCCCATTTGATCCAAAATCCTGATCGTACTATCCATCCAAGCCTCAGATGCTTTAGGAGACAATCCGCGATACTCAACGCCTTCCAAACTTCACAAGCATTCCAACGACAATCCCAATTGCCCAGCAACAGGTGTTTGCACTTGCACTTGCACTCCAACAACAACAACCTAGAATGCTTCAGTCATCGCCTGTACCAAAGGCGTCAAATCACCCAACACCGGACCAGCCTGCCCGTGTTGTACTTGCTCCTCACCCCCAGGTGGTGGCGGTGGAGGAGGTAAATTCGCACTAGGCAGAATCTCGTTTTCCTAATTTCTTTGCTCACCAGTAGGAGAAACTGGCCCTGAACGTAGCTCTCTCCTCGGTCCCATTATGATATTATCATTAAGGCATGAATATAAAACAAAACAAGAAATCAGGCCAGCTTCTAGCAAGGATCCAAGACTTCGAATTTAATTTAAAAAACACTTCACTACAATAATAAGGCAATGGGCATCCTAGTTTCCCCCAACATAAGATAAAGCACTCAATGTACATATCACACAATCGTCATGCATTACAACCAATAAGATTCAGCCCACAACATCATCATATATAACAACTCGTACTTACATCACAATCATCATACATACCATCACTATCATTTGATAAACATTAACATGCTTATAACATTCACCGTGCAAAGCAAACATCACCAATACATACAATCACATCACATCGACTTACCATTAACTTACCATCATCCCATTCTTTCGTAACCTGGCTCTGAGACCACCAAATGTAACCCCATCGACCCGGTCTAGGCAAGAGACCGAACCGAATGGGTTACACGAGAAATATTGAAGTAAATCAGAAATGTTTACCTCAATAAATGACCCTATTTTTTTCTTTTATCTTGCATAGATGCTCGTTACAAACCTAAGTGTTTAATGTTGCAGCGGATCAAACATAACATCAACCGAACATCAATTGCATGTGAAAAAAGCTTTTAGGGACCAAATTGAAAACTTACCAAATTACAAGGATTTTTTTCCTAATTTTAGATTACCTTCTTTAGATAAATCATATTACATGCATCTCTGTCAAAACTCAGCTTAAAATAATCTTTCAAACTCATTTAATTGCATCCACAACATTCAGGGACCAAATCGTAAAGATTCAGAACATTCAAAGGTACCTTTTAACCAATTTAACTACCATCGTATCGATACCCTTAGAGAGGGTATCGATACTCCCTCGACGACCAGCCCCCAAAGACACATTCAACAAGCAGGTATCGATACCCTCAAGACCAGTATTGATACCCTAAAGGGATGGTATCGTTACCTTTAAGGCTGGTATCGATACTAGTAAAACATGTAGCCAAAATCGTTATCGATATGCCCCTATGTATCGATATCCCCTTCCAAATTACACAGGTCGTACCGATACCCTTACGAATGTATTGATACCCTGAGGCATGTAATGTCAATTTTAGCTGCTAAAACTCCCTTTGAACCATCCCTAAACATGCCAACTTACTTCTAACATGCATAAACCTCAAATAGATATCAATCCTCAAATATACATGGCAATTGATAAGTGCCCAAAAGTCCTATATTTTCACTCAAGTTTATGGCAATTATCACTCAACCTAAACCCATTTGAGTTACATTATGGCCCTTCATACATTGATTTCATCATTTATGCCTTTGATCTTTGTATGTTGTTTATTTTTTGAATAAGGTACTGTTTGATGCATGTTTGGCACTTTTGCAGATTTGCACGACTGCCAGGGCAAGAGATGTCGCGATGGCATTGAAGAAAAAGGAAGGATGAGGCAGAACCAGCTAGTAACAGACCCTGATCGAGCCAAGCCACAACTGACAGCTTCTACTGAGGGAAGCTGATTTATGAAGAATGAAGCCTTGCGGAGTAGATCCAGTTCCAAACCAATGACGAGGCAGCAGAATGCCATGTCGCGATAGTGTACTACTCAACCTGCCAGAGGGCAAAACAACCAAAGTGGTAGTCGATTTGTAGAGCTTTAAATGCTAGATTTTTCTACACACTTTGCATTGGTGTATGACCAGGGCGAACCCAAATTATCCACTACACGACCTTGATCAAGCGCCAAAAAAGGAACCAACTGCGACCAAAGATGGCACACGTTGTTGGCGGCAACAATGCCAACAACAACTAGAATGCCAATGGGCAGCAACCTGCCGACGGGCAGCAGAATATCCCTGTAGGAGATGGAGAAAATCCGTAAATTCAATTTGCGCCAATAACTGTCTGAAACTACCTAGAAGAGGATCTGAACGGACTAAATCCTGGAGTTGTTACAACAGAAATAGAGGCCGCCCACTTTGAACTGAAGACTGTGATGTTCTACATGATCAATACTATAGGGCAATTTGGCGGCTTAGCAACCAAAGATGCCAGACATCACCTCAAATCCTTCCTCTATATTTGTAGTTCGTTTAAAATACACGGAGTACATGAGGATATTTTAAGATTAAAATTGTTCCCCTATTAATTGAGGGATAGGGTAAAAACCTGGCTAAACAATATTCCAGCAGGATCAATTGGATCTTGGAGTGATTTATGTCGTGATTTCTTAGCACGTTTTAATACTACAAATTTAACTGATAAATTGTGTAACGAAATCACTTCTTTTCGACAGGCTGACGATGAATCCGTGCATGAGGCTTGGGAGCGATACAGAGAACTGTTACACAAATGCCCCTTGCATAGATTCTCATTGTGGACACAGGTATCCATGTTCTATAACGCTGTCAACACGGCAACTAGGATGATGCTCGATGCCTCGGAAAACGGCATACTCCTAGACAAAGAACTGGAGGAAGCAATGGATATTCTGAAGAGGACGACCAAGAACGACTATCAGTTCCCAACAAACATATGAGGAGGAATCCGGCACCAACCCACAATAAACGAAACAGGGTCCTCGGAGTCAATTTCATCTCAAATTGCCACCTTGACAAAGTTGGTCATGAACATGCAATCGTAAAACAATCACTAGGAGGTCAAGGTAATGGATTTATTTTGTGAAAACTGTGGAGGTAACCATGTTTCTTCTGAATGCCTGCAGAACCCAGAGTCAGCCTTCTACGTTGGAAACTACAATCGTAATAACAACATGACATCCAACAATTACAACCCAGCCTGGAAAAAGCACCCCAACTTCTCTTGGAGCAACCCCAATAATGCACTTAATCCGTAAAATCAGAACGCTCCAGCAGCGGGATTCCAACAAAACATGCCTTGGCAGAACATGCCGCAACAACAACCCATGCCAGCGCAGCAAGCTCAATAGATGTTGCCCCAGCAGCAACATCCAATGTAGTCTAGTTCTCTAGAAACCGCTCTTCATGCTTTTATAACTTAGACTAGTGCATATATGGCTAACACTAACAAGTTCATAAAAAAAGACTGAAAATTTTATGGACATGACTGAGATGCGGTTGCAAAAATAAGAGGCAACCCTAAAATCCCTGGAAACACAAGTGGGGCAGATCGCACAGATTCTGAACACTAGGCCAGTAGGAGGTTTTCCTAGCAACACTGAAGCCGCTAAGGGGACATCATATGAATAGTGCAAAGTCGTAACCACCAGGAGTGGTATCCAACTTAAGGGGCCTCAAAACAAGCAATCATCGCAGGAGAAACCAAATGACTCATCTGTCACGTCACAATCCAAAGAATACGAGGTCGCGATAGCAACCAAGAACAATACTGCGTCGGCAGAATCTGTGGCAGCACCCATGATAGAACCCAGAGACAGCATACCAACTCCACCATTCCCAAAAAGGCTGAAACAACAAAAGCAAGAGTACTAGTTTAAGAAGTTCGTGGACATCCTAAAGCAGGTACACATTAATCTACCTTTGGTGAAGGCAATCAAGGAGATCCCAAACTATGCCAAATTCCTCAAAGACATCGTGTCAAAGTAGAAAATGATTAGAGAATTCGAAACAGTGGCTGTAATAGAGGAATGCATGACCGCACTACATAACCGAGCTCCACCTAAGCTAAAGGATTCCGGAAGCTTTCCCATACCATGCGCAATAAGGATTCATTATGAGGGGAGGGCACTCTGTGACTTAGGAGCAAGCATAAACATTATGCCTAAGTTAGTCTTCCAAAAATTGGGGATTGGGACGACCATACCTACACCTATAATGCTACAGCTTGCTGATGGATCCCATGCGCAACCTGAAGGGAAAATTGAGGATATACTGGTAAAAGTGAATAAATTTATTTTCCCTACTGATTTTCTCATTTTAGATTGCGATGCAAATGAAAAAGCTCCACTCATTCTGAGACGACCATTTTTTGCTATCGGGAGGACGATAATCGATGTTGAAAATGGAGAGCTAACAATGAGAATCAACGATGAGCATGTGAAACTCCACGTGCTAAACACAAGGAAACATGCTGAGGATTTAGAAAAATGTCAATCAATCTAGGCCACAAGGAAACCATGCCTCAACAAATAACCAACCTGTCCAAACATAGAAGCTGCACAATGCTGTGGCAAACTTATAGGACCCTGCCCGGACAACTGTCGCGACACTCTAACGGGAGATCCTGGACACAAGCTGCTACCCCTTTCGGGATCACATATCATGCGGGATAAGGAAGAATACACTTTAGGAGATGCATCCACATGCACTCCTTTAGTGCAATAATCTCTTTTCCCTCTATATTTTATTTTATTTTGTTTTTATTTTTATTTTTTAGTTTCAGTTATTTTTAATTTTCTATATTTTTAGGAATAAAATTTTATTTTATTGTTTATTTTTAGGATTTAGATCAAGAAAGGAAGATGATATGAAAAAAAGACTAGGAGAAAGAAATGTTAGTTGCCGCGACATTTATCGCCCAATGAGCCACAAGAGCCGCAATGACTAGTTTTTAACGAGTAGGAACCGCAACGTGCAGAAAACGACTAGTAACGACTAGAAATTGTCGCGACCAAAATTTGCGCTCCAATGGCATTATATGCCGAAACTCTATATAAAGGCTACTTTTCTTCATTATTCTTCACTTCATCACTCTCTTTTACTGCCTTGATTCTCCGAGCTTTATCTCTCTCTTTTGCTCTCAATACTCTCAATACTTTCAGATGGCAATACGAGGTAAAACTTCTAGCACTGTCGTGGCCTTTGACACTCCATCTGCCGCAGTGCGCAAAGCCAAGGGCAATGCTCCCTTGGGCACACCTGACGAATCTTCATACCATGCTGCCTCTAGCTGGTCCGACACCGGTCATTCTGTTAGTCGGGTCTTTGAGTCACAAAAACGCAAGGCAACAATTGAGGATGAAATATGCCCAGACTCCGAAGATGAGGAGGTTATTGCCCCAGCAGCAAAGCCCACCCCACCATCACACATCCAGCCACCCCGTGAATCCAAATGAGTCAAACACGCGACATCCAAACCAAAGAGCTTGATATTGCAGAGCTTGATATTGCTACCTCCAAACACTTAGTTATCTGCATTGATGGACAAAAGAGAGCGTAAGAATACAAGCTTGGTGAGGAGCGCTCAAAACTAAAAACACCATCAATGCTTAAAATCATTTTACACCATTCGGAAACCATCATGCCCTCTTTGAAATCCATGCACTTCATTAACAAAATTCGCATATTATACATCATGCAACAAGTATTACATACTTCAACAGCAAAACCATTTGTTAAAACTCATTCTAAGCCTTTCCACGCATAGCTACCATATGCAACGCTTAAAGAGTAAAACATGCATTTTATTCACATTATGCATCCATAATCATTTCATAACAATTTATCAATTATATTGGCTCACAAGTGATCATCAACATTCCCATTTCTCAAAACATATCGGATACACGGATTCCCAAGTGTTGTCCCAACACTTCATACATTCTTACTGGCATCTCAAGGTTCACCCATGGGAGCTACCCTTCACCGTTGTGACACCCGTGGTGGAGTATTCGGTACCTTACAACCCCTCAACACCACTCATCGGTAGATGTATAACCCCACTAACGAGAGACGGGACACAACTTAATTTCCTCAGTCGTTAGGGTACTTGGATGGAGTTTTCGGTACATTCAAAACCCCTCAACATCCACGACGACATGTTAATAGTGCACTCAATCCTATAGCCGGCTAACTATATCTGATTTCATTTGTAAACCACTTTACACAACATCACTTGCCAATATAATTCTCATTTAGTACAAACCTCACTGTTTTCGAAGCATTCACAATAAACCATATTCCAAGCATTAAATCATGCTTCATTAAACATGTATAAGCATATACATACAAGGATCACTTACCTAGTGCATCCTTTAACAATATGGCATCATATAAAGCAAATCTCTTTCTCAAAATCATGCTTTAAAATAGTAGATAAACATATATAAAATCAAGTGCATCATCAAGCTTACAATAGCACAATCCGAGGGAGAAAATCTCTTTACTTACTTTCGAACTTACTAAAGTGTTTCAAGGTTACACTAAGTTCCTAATTACCACTCACCAACTTGCGAAACCTCAATTGTCGACACAAAAATCAAGCATCCAAAACCCCTGAATCTTCACCGATTGCTTCCAAAGTATTCTCCCCTATTTATACCACACAAGAAGAGATGATCAATGCATCATAATGCATCAAAAACCACCAACAACTTAAACAATCTCGTTTCTATGTCCTAAAGCACCAAAATACCCATCCAAAACAACCGAAATCACCTTTAATTGATCACTAAACTCAGCCCAACCATCAACAAAGACTTCCAGCACATTTTAACCATAAATCAACATCCTAATATCATCCTTATACCTCCAGCAACTCAGATTTCACATTAACAACTCAAAAACCCAAAATCTAACAATCTAACAATTAGAGATCCAACTCAAATCGGGATTATTATCACAGAACCATTATTTCCTCATCATTTAACATCCAAATTATGATTAAAATCATTCAAAAATTAATCAAAACAATGCCCAAACGAAAATCTTGAAAATCTATCTTTCAAAGCTTTAACTAGCAATTTCCATTAATTCATTTACAAAATCTTCTTGATAAACAAAAATAGAGAGCCAAAGACTTGTGAATTTCAATAAAGAACCTTAATTAGAGAAGATAAAAGAAAGATCACCTCTAACACAAGCTTTCCCTTTATTTGCAAAGATTTTAGTGAAATCCTTTAAGAAAACTCTTGCTAAATGTTGTTGAAATCCATGAGCATCATTTAAGAATCAAAAACTAATGACATAGGAAAATTCTCTGAAGATTCTAGTGATGAAAAGATTGTTTGGCTGCTGGGAAAGTTGAGAAAAAAGTTTGAAGAAAAGAAGTTACGTGAAAAAATGATTTGGCTAATAAAATCTCTTTTTATTAAAACACCTTTATTAAAACTCTTAATTAAAACATTTAAAACACAAAATCAAGGGAGTTAGCTGATACCAATATGGTGTAATATCTCCCTAAGGATTCTATGTTTTGGCTCCCTTCGATTTAGCCATTAAAACAAAATTTTCAATTTTTACATTTTAGTCACCAAGTCGAAATGTCGACTTTCCAAAACTTATTTTTCAAAATTGGTTTCACTTTCCTTCACTAAATATTTAATTAGGATTTTAGAAAATTTTCACATGAATTTATCACATCCCGAACTAAGATTTCCCTGAACCGATCTAGACCTCTAATCTAGATTCGTCGGTCCCTAAACCACTTTTAAAACCTCTAAGCCCAAAACTGGGGCATTACATCCAAGGAAAAACTTTCAAAAACACCTTATCACCAACTTAATGCCCTTTTGTGTCATCCCTTTAAGAAAATCTGGTAAAGGAACTAACTTTTGCCCCGCTTTCGCCCAACAAAGAGGCGTGTACCCAAAGATCTATGCAAACACTTCCAAAACCTCACTGTAAACCTCGAATCTCTATCTGAAACTATGGACTTAGGTACACCGTGTAACCTCACAACTTTCGCAATGTATAACTCTGCCAACTTATCCCACGTATACGTAGTATGCATAGCTATGAAATGCGCAAACTTCGTAAGACAGTCTACAATCACCCAAATAGAGTTATTCTTTGATGGAGTCAAAGGCAAACCCGACAGGAAATCCATCGTAATCCTCTCCCATTTCCATTTTGGTATCTTCAAAGGTTGTAACAACCTGAAAGGAAACAGATGCTCCGCTTTCACGCGCTGTCAAACCATACACTTACTCAAAAAATCAACAACATCCTTCTTCAACCCAACATAATAATACTTATCCTTCAACCCACGATACATCTTAGTACTACCGGGATGCATAGAAAAAGGACTACTATGCACCTCAGTCAGAATAGTGCGCCTCAATTCATCATCATCTGGCACAAATATTTGACTCTTAAAACATAAAACATCATCATCATTAAAACAAAAGTCCATCAAATTATCATCCGCTATATCATGAACATGCGGTACCAACGAATCATCAAGTAACTGCTTCACCTTAATCAACTAAACCAAGGATGGTTTCACTTGATCCTCGACTATCAATCCACCATCCCATGACACACTCAATCACGCAAACATGGCTCTCAACTCCACTGATACCTTCCTACTCAAAGCATCGGCCACTACATTGGCCTTATCAGGGTGATACTCTATCGTGAAGTCATAGTCCTTAAGAAACTCCAACCATCTCTATTGTCTAAGATTCAACTCTTTTTGAGACATCAAATACTTTAAACTTTTATGATCCGAATATGTAACCCCCTTAACCCGGCCTAGACGGTCGACCCGAATTAAGAAGATCACACGGGGAAAACCAAAGTCAACTCGAAAGTCAACCTTGATTAACGACCTTTTTTTTCTTCTTTTTACTCTTGTCTAGATGCACGTTAACCCTAGATATGTTCACAAGATAAACATATTCAAACATCATAAAAATCAGAGAACATTCAGGGACTCAATTGCACAAATTACAACTTTAGGGACCAAATTGTAAATTCTGAAAATTATAAGGACTTAACCCAAATTAAAGTTACCAATATGAAATTAGTCAGGTTTCATACTTCTCTGCCAAATTTCAGCTCAATTGGACATCCCAAACCCATACAATTGCATAAACAAGTTTCAGGACCAAAACGCAAACATTGAAAAACATATAACCATCAATTTCAGTGCCCAACGGTCGAGTGTTTCGGAACAGGAAAGACCCGTTCCGAAACGCGGGACCGTTCCGAAACTGGTACCGAAACATGACCTGGCAGTGGCCAAACTGTTCTGAAACAGTGCTTCCCGTTTCGGAACGCCCAGGCCATTTCAGGCCCCCGTTCCGATACGGTCGCACCTGTTCCGAAACAGGCTGCCCAGATTGCAGAAATTTTGCTGGTTTATCATGCAATTGACCTATCAAATATGCTCCAAATGCAACCAAACTTTACCAGCAATTCATTCAACATACAAGGAACATAATTGCATCAACCAAACATCGATATGGCATCAATTATGAAAAGCCCCAATTCTATAGGCATGCATCCTACTTAACAAACCATTCATGCATCAAATCACCAAACCAACCACATAAAGTCCAATTACAAGTACCAACATTAACAACAACATAAATCCAACTTAGGGAGTACAAAACATCTCCCAAAACAACAACATAAGTTCCCCATTGCCAAATGCTAAAAGCTAATAGTGTTTGAGAAACCATCACCATACTTGAGCTTAGTTCACCACTTGGATTCTACACCACCTTGCTGCCCTCAATGCACTTTAATGCTCTGCATTATTGATTTAAGAAAAGAGAGAGAGCGTAAGCAAAAGCTTAGTGAGGAATGCTTATTAAAACCACACAACAATGCATTTACAAAACACATTTATGAACCTTAAATCCAATCATCCTTTATACATGCTCATAAGCATTTAAAACAAGCAATTCATGCTTCAAGTTCATAACATGTCATATTGGCAACAAGTGATACATTTCACATAAGATCCACACATGAACTTTTAAACACCATTGTGATCTTACAATAACCAAGGACCACACATGGACTTTTAAACACCATTGTGTCCTTAACCCCATGGACTTTTAAACACCATGGCAAGGACCACACAAGGACTTTTAAACACCTTTGTGTCCTTAACAAGAATCATCCAAGGACTTTTAAACACCTTGATGTTCTTAAATAACAAGGCTTACACAAGGAATTTTAACCACCTTTGTAACCTTAACCAAGAGCCAACCATGGACTTTTAAACACCATGTTGCTCTTAAAATACACAAGACTCACTCAAGGAATTTTAACCACCTTGGTGATCTTAACCAAGAACCAACCATGGACTTTTAACCACCATGTTGTTCTTAAATAAACAAGGCTCACACAAGGACTTTTAAACACCTTTGTGACCTTAACATCACTTGCCAATATGCATCATTAATCAACAATATTCCATTGTTTTAAAGCATTTAATCAAGCCATAACATCATGCATCTTTAAGCATCAAACCACATTATAACAATGTTCAAAAACAAGGATCTCTTACCTTGAGCATCCTTCAACACATGGCTTATAATCTCAGCAACTAACATGCTAAAATATGCTTTCAAAACAGAATTTAAAACATGCAAACAACCACATTGCATACAACCAATCCATGGTTCATCATCAAGAGAGTTTTTCCGAAAACTTACTCTTGAGCTTAGCTAAGTTGCTTAGACTTAAACTAAGCTCCCAAACCTTCAAATCAATGGTTTCAAAGCTGGAAACCAAAATCCACTCACCGATTCCGTTTCGCCTCTTGCCGAAACACCAATCAAGCTTCCGGATCACCACCACTTGGATCCAAAGATGACTCCCTTGTTTTCAACACATCAAAGTAGAGGATTAATGCATCATCATGCATTAATAGCTTCAATGAAAGCACCCAAACTCGCTGCTCTCATCCACACTCCATTTTCGGCTACCAAACACAACCGAAAATACACATCAAACAACTCCACAACATTACCCAGCCATGATCCATCAAATCTAATCATCCTTAAACATCAATTAACATCCAAAATGGATCTCAACACATCCTTATACCTCCAGCTATAACAGATCAACAAGATCACTCCAAAAACCATCAAAAACACAAGCTAAACTTAGGAAATTCAACCTATCCGGGATTGCATTGATTAAACCTCAATTCCTTATCAATTTAACATTCATTTAACATCAAAAATACACCTCAAAACACTGCTTAAACAGATCATACGAATTTTCATCAAAATCAATCAAATCTTGCAATTAAAAGCCAAGATCAAGATCACATCTATAAAACCTTTTATAAAACACAATTTAAGGATTGAGAACTTAGGAATTTCAGTAAAGAACTGAGAGTTTAGAGGAGAAGGACGTTCTTACCTCCAAACTTGAGTTTTCTCCCTTTTTGGAACCAAATTCTTGAAAAACCACTTAGCAAATGGTGAGGTTTTGTTGATGAGATGATTAGCAATCAAAAGAGAATTGAAAAGAGATATTTAGGTAGCAAAATCAGAGGAAAAAGCTCTGGAGAAAGATGTTTGGTTTGAGAGAAAATGAGAGAAAAGGGAAAATAGAAAATATGGAAAGTTAGTTGGAAATGACAAAATATCTTCCCTCCACTTTTTATTTTATTTAAAAACCTTTAATAAATCATTTAATATCTTAGAAAAATATGGAGAAACTCCCTTTGGGTAAATAGCTCCTTAAAGATTCAAAGTTTCAATCCTTTTTAAAATAGTCACACAGTTTTCAAAAATTACATTTTGGTCACTAGCCAAAATGTCACCCTTCCAAACCTCATTTTGTAAAATTGATTTCACAGTTCACTTATATATAATAAAAGAGGATTTAGAACATTTTTCCATATTTTTAATGCAACCCGAACTAGGCTTTCCTAATTTCACCTTTTTATATTCGAACCGCACTTTGACCAAACCGGTCCAAACCCAAAACGTCTAAGCCCAAAACCGGGGCGTTACAGAATACACCACATATTTTTCTCAATAAAGGTAATGTCTCTGAATCTTCAACGCAAACACCACAACAGCCAACTCAATATCATGCGTAGGATAATTGCCCTCATGCACCTTCAACTGCCTAGATGCATACGCCACAACTCTTATGTCTTGCATCAACACACACCCTAATCCCACATAGGATGCATCACTAAAAATCATAAATTCTTTACCCGATTTGGGTTGAATCAAGATCAGAGCTCGTGTCATAGCTTCCTTCAACTTCTCAAAAGCTTGTTGTCGCATCTCCGTCCCCTCAAACTTAACATCCTTTTACAACAACTTCATCAAAAGAGTAGCAACCTTAGAAAACCATCCACAAAATGACGATAATAACCCGCTAAGCCCAAGAAACTACGAACCTCTGACACCGATTTAGTTTGTTTCCAATTTACAACTGCCTCAAATTTCTGTGGATCCACATAAATTCCTTCTGTCGGCACAACATGACCAAGGAACACCACTTCCTCAATCCAAAATTCACACTTGCTCAACTTAGTATATAACTAATTGTCCAACAAGGTATGCAACACAATTCGCGAATATCTATCATGATCCTCCTCGGTACATGAATACACAAGGATATCATCGATAAACACAACCAAAAATTGATCCAAGAACTCATAGAACACCTGATTCATCATGTCCATGAAAGCTGCAGGCGCATTTGTCAACCCAAACGGCATCACCAAAAACTCATAATGCCCGTAACGGGTACGAAAGGTCTTCTTCTACACATCTTTATCCTTCACCTTCAACTGATAGTATCTCGATCTCAAATCAATCTTGGAAAATATCATTGCACCACGGAATTGATCGAATAGGTCGTCAATTTGCTGTAAAGGATACTTGTTCTTTGTCGTCAACTTATTCAGTTTCCGATAATCGATGCACATTCTCATAGTGCCATCTTTCTTTTTCACAAACAACATCGGCGCTCCCCACGGCAACACAGTAGGACTAATAAACCCACGATCTAACAACTTCTGGAGTTGTGTCTTTTATTCTTTCAATTCCTTAAGTTCCATGCGATACAAAGCAATAGACACCGGATCCGTATCCGTATATGTCTCGATACAAAACTCTACTAGCGACAATCTAGACAACTCTTCTAGAAATACCCCTAGAAAATTGCAAACAGTCTGGATATCTTGGGGACGTACCTCTTTCATATTCGGATTAATAACATACACCAAGTATGCTTGACATTCTCCATGCATCAACTTTTGTGCTTCCATTGACGAAACAACATTGGACAAAAACTTAACATTCTCGCCTACCACCACAACCTCATAATCATCGGCAAGCTTCAATGAAACACGCTTGGTTTCATAATCTACCACAGCCCTATGCTAGGTTAACCAATCCATACCAAGAATAACGTCAAAACCATAGAAAGGTAACTCCATCATATCAACCGCAACTACATGTCCTTGAACCATAAACAGACATCTCCTATACAACTTCCTAACAACAACTGTCTCACCAAAAGAACTCGTCACTTGCATACCCACATCTAACAACTCAACTGGTATGTCAAGCAACTTTGCACGATCACTTAAAATATATGAATGCGTGGAACCAGAATCAATCAAAGAAAGTAGTGAGAAGGTACCTACAATCATATTCATGTCATTTCTTCCCTCACGGTGTGCATACACTCTAGCCGGTCCACCTCCCTCAGGCTGAACTACCACAACATGAGCAGCATTCCTCTGACCATCCTCCTTACGCTAAAAGTTACCTCGGCCACACCCACGACCCCTCTGAGGCTCAAAAGCATGCACTAGTGCCTGTCTAGCTTGCTGAGGACAATCACGCTTCATATGACCCTGATAACAAAAACCCCAACAAGCATTAGGATTACCCCAACACTCTCCAGGATGTCGCTTCCCACAACGGTTACACTCAGGCAAATGAACCACCACAATCTGGCCCTTTTGCCCGCGGTCCACATTACCGCCACCACCACGCCTCAGATCTAGATAAAACTTTTTATCATGCTACCTCTAGTAACGATCCCTTCCTCCGTCAAACTCAACAACCCTCTTCTCGGGACTAGAATTCCCCTCACGAGAAGGCAAACCCAAACTCTGCTTAATGTTCTTAGCACGAGCAACCAAGACGTCGAAATACGTATACTCTACAGCTAACATATAAGTCTTTACATCCTTCACCAAGCCGTACCAGAATCGATCACATCTCTCCTGTTCGTTGGGAACAAATTCAAAGGCATACGGGCTCAATCGAACAAATTGTAATTCATACTCTGAAACAGACATGCTTCCTTGCATCAAGGCCATAAATTCTCGCTTCTTCTCGACTTGATAACGAACACCCAAATATTTCTTTCGGAAAGCATTCTCGAAGAACTACTATGTCACCTCCGCATGTTCCATGCCCACAATAGTGGTAGTCCACCCAGCTTGCGCACATCTATGCACTCCATCTGACCAAGAATCCTCTGAGTGCTCTCAAACCATGTCTCAGAACCTTCCGGAGACAAACCTCTAAACTCGGTGCCACCTAGACTGCGTAGACGCTCCAAAGGTAAACTAGCATTGACCGCAGGTTGTGGCGCAACCATACACATACCCGCTACCGCAGCCTGAAAAACTCCAGCTATGGTCTGAATCAATGGTGTCATATCACTAACAGCCTAACCATGCGCTGCTTGGGGTCCAATACATCTCGCACCAGCTCTAGTTTCAACTTCAGTATTAGGAGGAGGAGGAGGAGGAGGTGGCAATTCTTCATAACCCTCATTCTCCATAACATGACGCGCACTATTTCTAAGCTCTCGTCTCTGTCCCATTATGAAACAGTATAAACCTCTAGCATATAAATGTAACAATAAAATAGTTAGGCCAGCCATAAGCAAGAATCCAAGACGCTCACTTTTTAAATCAAAATCTCTTTCATCAATAGTAGTAATGGTAATGAGTACCCCAAATCATCACATAACAACTCATACAACATGTTATCAAACATCATACATTGCACACAATATATCAACGATTTTAAAACATATCATAAGCAATCACTGTGCATAACAAACATCAAGAAATCATTTAAACGTTGATATTTCCATAGCTTACCTCCTAATTTTTCGTAAATCTGACTTTGATACAAACAAATGTAACCCTCTTGATCCAGTCTAACTGTTTATCGACTCGAGCGGGTTACACAGGGAATATTGAAGTAAATCGGTGAAGATTTACCTCAATAAACGACCATATTTTTTTCTTTTATCGTATCTAGATGCTCTTACAAATCTTAAGGTGGTCATACTCACAACAGGTAAGGTTACAACTCAGACGAAGTCAATTGATCATTCTGTTAAGACTAAACATGCTTTAGGGACCATTTTGTAAAACTTATAAAATTCAGTGACCTATTATGATATTAAAGTTATCGATATTCAATTACTCAGGTTTCGTGTCCACATGTCAATTTCTAACCCCTTTCATTCATCCAAACTCATTCAATTTAACATCCAAATATTCAGTGATCATAACAGAAGAAAACATAACATAAAAAAGCCTTAATTAACCAACTTAATAGCCAACTGTATCAATACACTTCAGCCCATATCAATACGCCATTATCTCGTCAATTTCTCATATTTTCAGTGACACAAAAGGGTATCGATACGATCTCGTGTACCGATACGGTTCCTCATTTTTCCCTTTAGACGTATCGATACAGACTATGATACAAAACACATTATAAGCTATGATACATGTAAATCTCATATATTAGCATTCAAGTGACCTGGATGGCTACACTCCATCCCAAAACACATGGTGTGGTTGTTCCCACCATAAACTAACTCGGATATGCCGATACACCTTATGGTGTGGTTGTTCCCACCATAAGAAAGGGCAGAACACTTGGTGTGGTTGTTCCCACCAAAGTGTTCACAAGGTATTGTTCCCACCTTAATGCTCGCAAGATGTGGTTGTTCCCATCTTACGACACACATGATGTGGTTGTTCCCATCATGTTTTAGGCTCACATACGTACGCATTTTACTGACATTTTAGAGTGCACTCTCATCCTATTGGTTGACAAATTATATCCGATAGTATCAAGTCTCATCACTTTACCAATATACACTTTTAAACCATGTTACCTCACTGTTTTTCATATGCATCATTCAAACCAATTTCTATCAAAATATCTCAAATACATTAAACAATGTATTTAGGCATTTTCTCAAACATGTTGCATACCACTTTCTAAACACATGTATTATAAAAATATAAACATATGCAACATTTTCCACTTCCAAAACATGCATATAATAGTAGGTAAAACAATTCTATCTTCAAAGTATGATCATGATTTTAATAAAACCATGGGAACCGAAAACCGAGAGCGAAATCTTCCATACTTACTTCCAATCTTAGATTAGTGTTTCAAGCTTAATCTAAATACCCTGTAACCCCCTTAGTCCGGCTTAGATGCTCGACCCGAACTACAAAGGTTACACGGGGAAAACCAAAGTCAACCCGAAAGTCAACCTTGATTAACGACCTTTTTTTCTTTTTATCTTTTCTAAATGCAATATTAATCCTATGTGATCACCCAAGATCATAGGAAGAGAAGGCACAACGATCGAAAAGCAATTAGGGGTTTAATTGAACAGATTAGACATATGGGGACAAAAATGCAAATTTTACAATTTACGAGGACCTTGTAGATTTAATTTTACCAATATTCAATTAGTCCTATTTCATGTGTCTCTCTCAAATATCAACTTAATCAGACATTCCAAACTCAACCAATTGCATCCATAATCATCAAGGACTAAAATGTAAGAAACAAGAACCTGAAACAGTTCAAAATCCAAACCAACGGTCGGGCGTTTCGAAACGCTAAGCCTTGTATCGAAACGGCCGCATCGAAATTGGGTTGACCGTTTCGGTACTCGGGTGCGTTCCGAGACCCGTATCGAAACATGGCTTTCCAGTAGCCAAAGCGTTTCGAAACACTTTTATTCGTTCTGAAACATTAAGGCCATTTCAAGCCCCCGTTTTGAAACAAATAAGGGCGTTTCGATACGCCCAGCCCACCAACTACAAACTTAGATGGTTTGTAACACCCCGAAAGTCGGCCTAGTCGGAATTCATCTCGGCGAAGGGAAAACTCTTAGTCTGATAAAACTTTAGAGGTTCCTCTGGCAAGCTAATTATGGTTATCAAATGTTAATCAGGCTTAAAAGCATTCAAATTTAAGTTTATTATGTAATATCAAACATCTAGTGACCATATTGTAAGAATTAAGAATTAAAGGGACAATTTGGGAAAGTTAGGAAGGTGAGGGACCAATTAAGTAATTGGACCAATAGTAATTCAAATTACTCCATACGTGGAGTTATCAGATTTCTTTCCTTCAAGAGAAGGAAAGCTCATAAATTAAAATTGGTGCTAGCTTTAGGATATCCACCGAAAATTTGCCTTAAGAATATATCACCATCTTCTTCATCTTTACCTAAGCACACACCTCCATTGAAGGAGTTTCAAGCTTTGTAAATCCTTGATTTGATCAATTTCGAATCATCCCTAGTAACCGGGTAAGCTATATCTCTTAGTTAATTGTGAGATTCCATGGTTAATTAGCTTCAATCTTAAGTTAGGGTTTGATGGATTCATAGGTATTTCGGTAAGTTGTTCATATTGAATCGGATATCCGTTGTGGTGTTGTTATATGGATTTCGATATCGAAGTATCGATTCTAATAATCTTCCATTAATATTTCCTAGCTCAAGGAGAAGGAATAGAAGCTACACCATCTCCATCTCAAGCTAAAAGCAAAGGAATTTCCATTCGAGAACCTTGAAGTTTCGGATTGTCAGGGTGAGTGTAATCGGAGTTTCGGGCTAGGTGAAACGCCCTCCCGGATTGTTATTTAGTGTTTATTATCGTTTCGCTAAACATTACTTTCAAGGCGAAAGCATCGGATAATAAATTGGACACTTGGGTAAGTGTCGGTAAGTCATTATTCAAGCATTGACTATAGTTAATGTACATTGCCATTGAGGTAAGCATTGCCATGAAATTTTATGTTAAGTATATGTGTAAGAGTTATTAGCTATGTTGAAATAATGAAATTATCATGTCATTGTCTTATTGTGATTCATTGGAAATTGTGAATATGATATGCCTTGGCTTGGAATAACTCGGGATACAATTGGCATGCCATAGAATTCATGAGCTCAGTGTTTCGGGTGGACTACGGTCCTAAGGCTAAGGCCTATGATGATTGGCGAGGCGGAGGGATGTGTTGTTATTGGTCAATTGGTGAGGCGGAGGGAATAAGACCATCTATGTTTTGGCGAGGCGGGGGAATTCGAGTATCCATGAATTTAATTCCATCCAAGGAAGACTTATGATTACTTAAGTTCTATACAAATCAATTATATGTATATGCTAAGCATTAAGATGTCCATACGAATTTATAATGATGTACTCATGACATTCTTTATTTGTAAATATTTGATTACCTCACTAGGCTTGAGAGCCTAATATATTTGTCTTCATGCATTCTCAGGTTAGGAGGTTGTTTCTTGAAGAATCGGATCGGTTGCAAGACAAGTCACTACTCCATATCAAGTAAAGTACTTACATAGTAACTCCTAGTAAAGTGGCAAGGTAGCTATCATAGTCTCTATGCTCTTTTTGTGGTAGCAAAGGCTTGTCTATTTTGTAATAGGCTCAAAGACCTTAATATGACTATCTAAACTTTTGGCTAAACTAGTTTATGACATGCTTTTGGTATTATGGTAAAAATGGGGCAAACTTATTGGAAGGCCCATGAAAATTTGTATGCTGGTAGATACTAGTTATAATAGGTTGTATATAAAGTTTCGGCTTACTCGGACAAGGTTTGGTAAGGTAAAAGCCATAAAAACCAGATAAAATTCTGCTATTACAGGTCACCGTATCGGAACGGGTGATGGCGTTCCGGTACGGCTAACCAAAAATAAGCCTATGGGACAGAGCGTTCCGAAACGAGGTGATGCCGTTTCGGAACAGATTTGCTACTGTCGACCCCTGTACCGAAACGAAGTGATGCCGTTACGGAACACCTTCACCACTGACGACCCTTGTTTCAAAACTGGTTTCGAAACGGGTCTAAGTCAAGTCAAGGTCGGTCAACCCGTGCCGATACGGGTCAAGCCGTATCGAAACGGTCGGGTAGAAAAGGTCAAAACTCTGACCATGGTCAAATCGTACCGAAACGTCTTAGGGTGTTTCGGTACGGGCAGCTTTCTTTTGGCTTCTGCAAGTTTGAATGTATTAATTCGTAAACCCGGTAAAGATTATAAAATTGGGGAACTAAGGACTCAGTTATTAAGTCGAATAGGTTTAAAAAGGTTCCATAAATTTCAATAAGTCACAACATTAAAAAGATCGTTAAGATTAAATGATTAAAAGATTTCCGCATCGTTTCCGGTAACGCTCTTCGACCCGGTTGTCTACCAGGCCGGGAAGGGGGTGTTACAATTGTGGTATCAGAGCTAGAGTTTAGCCGGTTCTGGACTAAACATATGTGTGCTAGTATTGTTCATTGTGTTACCTTGCCACTAGGAGTTTTATTTGTGTTAATTGTGACTTGTCGACTAATCCGATTTTTCATATAGTTATGTCTGCGACGAACGAAGCTCACGTAGATGAGCAAACTACTGGCTCCTCGACTCATGGCGAGGAGGTAGGAGGAGGGAATCCTCCGAACCCACCGCAACCGCAGGATCTTCCTGAACAGGTTGTTGAGCCTGTAGCACCTACTGCTCAAACCGAATGTTATGAAAATATGGCCAGTATGTTTAAGCAGTTTATGGCTGCAATGCAAGCGACACCACCAGTTCAGTCTAATCCCCTTGTTGCCCAGTATGTTAGAGCCCCTGTAGACAAATTGGCTTCGTTGCGGGCTTATTCATTCACGGGTCAAGATGATGATAACCCGGAGATAGCTGAGTATTGGTTGGATAATACCCTTCGCATCTTGAATAAACAATTACAGTGTTCTGGTGAACACAAGCTGGAATGTGCTATAGCCTTATTGACAGATGAAGCTTTAATGTGGTGGGAGACTACTACCCTTACAGCTCCGGAAGAATCAGTCACCTGGGAATTCTTCCTTAAAGAATTCCGAAATAAGTACATCAGCGAGTACTATCTTGCGGAGAGGCGAAGCTTCTTCCTCCATTTGAAGCAAGGAGGAAAACCAATCGAGCAGTACATCCACGACTTTTGTAAGTACTGCCGATATGGAGCTGAGTTTATAAAGAAAGAAGAGGATAAGTGCCGAATGTTCATTGTTGGGTTGAGTGATGAGTTGCGGCCTATGTTTACTGCACTGGGGATCACAAATTTTCAGGATTTGGTGAATCGTGTGAAGGCAACCGAAGCTGCACAGAAAAGCCAGAGGGGGAACATGTCTAATAGATCTGAGAAGAGGGCGTGGAGTGATTCCCGACCTCTCAAATGGAACAAGAAAGGCAAATACCAGGGCTCGAAGCAGACTTCATACTCTCAGCCTTCCCGTACAGGGAATATTGAGAGACCGCAGACTATCACTCAGTCTTGGTCCAAGGCGGCTTCTGTGGAGAGTACAGGAGGTTCTAACCGAGGTGTGCAGCATCCAGTTTGTAACTTTTGTCAAAAGCGACATGTAGCAGGGCATTGTCGCAGGCAGACAGGAGCGTGCTTCTTCTGTGGAGAGCAGGGACATTTCATCAGAGACTGCCCCCAGAACCCGTCAAAGACAGTTGCTGTGTTAGGGGATACTTCATCACCTGCTCAGTCTTTTCGGGGAAAAGGGGCGAGGCAAGTACAGTCAGGGACTTCGGGAAGGCCAGGTGGATCTGGGAAGCAGAACAACAAACAAGAGTCGAAAGCTTCGACGCAAATGTATCATATGAGGAGTTGTGAGGAAGAGGATGAGCCTGATGTCATAGCAGGTACCGTTATGTTATATTCATGTCCTTTGTATGTATTAATTGACCCCGGATCTACACACTCTTTTATAAGTCTGGAGTTGATGAAGAAATATAAGATGTCTAGTGAACCTTTAGAAACAAAGATGTCTGTAACAAATCCCTTGGGCGATTGTGTTGTTTTGAACCTAGTATGTAAGAATTGTCCAATTATGATTCAAGGAATTACGTTCCCTGCGGATTTCTTGGTCTTGCCAATCCACGAGTTTGATGCGATTCTAGGAATGGATTGGCTTGGTAAACATCAAGCATGGGTAGATTGTGGTAAGCGGAAGTTGTATCTTCAAGGACTGGGCAAGGAAAGAATAACTTTGATGGAATCTCGGAATTCTATGCTATGTACGCTGACCATTGAGCCCAAGAATGAACCTCAGATTAATGATATTGACACGGTGAATGAATTTCTAGATGTTTTTCTAAATGAGCTTCCGGGACTGCCCCCAACCCGTGAAGTTGAATTTGGTATTGAAGTGCAACCTGGGATTGCACCCATCTCTATTGCACCTTATAGAATGGCAGCCGTGGAGTTAAAAGAGTTAAAAACTCAAATCCAAGACCTTATGAATAAGGGCTTTGTTAGACCCAGCTCTTCATCCTGGGGAGCTCCGGTTCTCTTTGTTAAGAAGAAGGATGGTTCGATGCGTTTATGCATTGACTACAGACAACTAAACAAAATTACCATCAAGAATAAGTATCCTCTGTCGAGGATCGATGATTTGTTTGATCAGTTAAAAGATGCTTCCGTGTTCTCTAAGATTGAGTTAAGGTCGGGATACTATCAGATGAGAGTCAAGGAGTGTGACGTGCCCAAAACAGCATTTCGTACAAGATATGGACATTACGAATTCTTAGTAATGCCCTTCGGATTGACGAATGCACCTGCAGCTTTTATGGATCTAATGAATCGTGTGTTTAGACCTTACCTGGATAAGTTTGTGGTGGTTTTCATAGATGATATCTTGATCTATTCAAAGAATGAAGCGGAACATCGAGATCATCTTCGAATTGTACTCCAAACTCTAAGAGAGAAGCAGTTGTACGCAAAATTTTCTAAGTGTGAGTTTTGGCTCGCTGAAGTGTCCTTTTTGGGGCACGTTGTGTCGGCCTCGGGCATTCATGTGGACCCGAAGAAAATACAAGTTGTGTTAGATTGGCACCCACCTAAGAATGTCGGTGAAGTTAGGAGTTTTCTTGGACTTGCGGGGTATTACCGTAGGTTCGTAAAGGGATTCTCTATGCTAGCTGCTCCTTTGACAAAATTGTTGCGGAAGGAGACACCTTTTATATGGACCGAAGATCAGCAGCGAAGTTTTGATCAACTGAAACAAGTCCTAACCCATGCACCTGTCCTGGCTCAGCCTGAGTCTGGAAAAGACTATACTATTTATAGTGACGCTTCACATCTTGGGTTAGGGTGTGTATTGATGCAAGAAGGTAAGGTTATTGCTTACGCTTCAAGACAACTTAAGCCTCATGAGGTGAATTATCCCACACATGACCTAGAGTTGGCTGTGGTGGTTTTTGCATTGAAAATTTGGAGGCATTACCTTTATGGAGAAAAATGCTATCTTTTCACGGATCATAAAAGCCTCAAGTATTTGTTAACTCAGAAGGAGCTAAATTTGCGACAGCGAAGATGGATGGAACTTCTTAAGGACTATGATTTAGTCATTGACTATCATCCGAGGAAGGCCAACGTTGTAGCTGATGCACTCAGCCGCAAACCTTTGCCTGGTAAGTTTGTTCATGAAGTTGAAGTTATAAGTATATCAAGGAGTAGTGATTTATTATTGCCATTTTCTTTCTTGTAGCCCCTCGAGCAGTTAATGCTCATTTCAGACTTCGAAAACATCAATGTCTCGTAGCTGAACTTCAGGTTCAGTCTACTGTTATTTCTCGAATCAAAGATCTGCAAGAACAAGATCCCGAGCTTCAAACCATCGTTTCTAAATTACCTGATAACCCGGATTTCAGAATTAATGTTGAGGGACTCCTATGCTTTCATGATCGGGTTTGTGTACCAAATGATGAAACTCTCCGTAAAGATATTCTTGTCGAAGCTCACTCAAGCTCTTTTTCCGTACACCCGGGGTCTGTGAAAAAGTATAAGGACTTACGTGAGCTTTTCTGGTGGCCAGGCATGAAGCAGGCTATTGTTGACCATATCTCGAAGTGTCTTACTTGTCAACGAGTTAAGGCCGAACATAGTGCTCCTACCGGGCTTTTACAACCCATTGATCCACCGAAGTGGAAATGGGAAAAGATCACCATGGATTTTGTTAGTGGTTTACCATTAACCCCTGCCAAGCATGATGCTATTTGGGTTATTGTAGATCGATTTACAAAGTCAGCCCATTTCATACCTATTAGGATGGACTACGGACTCGCTAAGCTAGTTGGCTTGTATATTAAGGAAGTGATCCGGCTTCATGGTGTGCCTGAATCTATTATTTCGGATCGAGATCCGCGGTTTGCATCTCGATTTTGGAGGACTTTACAAGGAGCACTGGGCACAAGAGTTAATCTTAGTACCGCCTTTCACCCTCAAACTGATGGACAGTCAGAAAGAGTTATCCAGATTTTGGAGGACATGCTTCGTGCTTGCATTATTGACTTCGGTGGGACGTGGGAGAAGTCCTTACCTCTTGTTGAATTTGCTTATAATAACGGTTATCAAGCGTCCATTCAAATGGCACCGTATGAAGCCCTGTATGGTAGACGTTGTAGAACGCCTTGTGTTGGTCTGAATTGGGTGAAGGAAAGGTATTAGGCCCTAAATTGCTTCGTGAGACTGAGGAGCGAGTTATTATTATTCATGATCGCCTTAAAGCTGCATTTGATCGACAAAAAGCTTATGCTGATCTTAAAAGAAGAGACATTCAATACGAAGTGGGAGAAAAAGCCTTTCTTAAAGTATCGCCTTGGAAGAAGGTTTTGAGATTTGGAAAGAAGGGAAAGCTGAGCCCTCGTTTCATTGGACCCTTTGAAATAGTTGAAAAGGTCGGCCCGGTGGCATATCGACTCCTTCTGCCTTCAGAGTTGAATAAAATCCATGATGTCTTCCATGTATCAATGCTTCGGAAGTACCGATCTGATCCCTCGCATGTTGTGGAACCTGAGTCTGTGGAACTTAGGTCAGACTTATCCTATGAAGAAGAGCCGGTGCAAATTCTTGCTAAGGAAACAAAACGGCTTCGTAACAAGACTGTACCTTTGGTTAAGGTACTTTGGAGGAGTCACAAGATTGAAGAAGCCACCTGGGAACCCGAAGAAGTTATGAGACAACAATATCCGCATCTCTTCGATTTAGGTAAAAATTCAAGGACGAATTTTTCTTAAGGGGGGAGAGTTGTAACACCCCGAAAGTCGGCCTAGTCGGAATTCATCTCGGCGAAGGGAAAACTCTTAGTCCGATAAAACTTTAGAGGTTCCTCTGGCAAGCTAATTATGGTTATCAAATGTTAATCAGGCTTAAAAGCATTCGAATTTAAGTTTATTATGTAATATCAAACATCTAGTGACCATATTGTAAGAATTAAGAATTAAAGGGACAATTTGGGAAAGTTAGGAAGGTGAGGGACCAATTAAGTAATTGGACCAATAGTAATTCAAATTACTCCATACGTGGAGTTATCAGATTTCTTTCCTTCAAGAGAAGGAAAGCTCATAAATTAAAATTGGTGCTAGCTTTAGGATATCCACCGAAAATTTGCCTTAAGAATATATCACCATCTTCTTCATCTTTACCTAAGCACACACCTCCATTGAAGGAGTTTCAAGCTTTGTAAATCCTTGATTTGATCAATTTCGAATCATCCCTAGTAACCAGGTAAGCTATATCTCTTAGTTAATTGTGAGATTCCATGGTTAATTAGCTTCAATCTTAAGTTAGGGTTTGATGGATTCATAGGTATTTCGGTAAGTTGTTCATATTGAATCGGATATCCGTTGTGGTGTTGTTATATGGATTTCGATATCGAAGTATCGATTCTAATAATCTTCCATTAATATTTCCTAGCTCAAGGAGAAGGAATAGAAGCTACACCATCTCCATCTCAAGCTAAAAGCAAAGGAATTTCCATTCGAGAACCTTGAAGTTTCGGATTGTCAGGGTGAGTGTAATCGGAGTTTCGGGCTAGGCGAAACGCCCTCCCGGATTGTTATTTAGTGTTTATTATCGTTTCGCTAAACATTACTTTCAAGGCGAAAGCATCGGATAATAAATTGGACACTTGGGTAAGTGTCGGTAAGTCATTATTCAAGCATTGACTATAGTTAATGTACATTGCCATTGAGGTAAGCATTGCCATGAAATTTTATGTTAAGTATATGTGTAAGAGTTATTAGCTATGTTGAAATAATGAAATTATCATGTCATTGTCTTATTGTGATTCATTGGAAATTGTGAATATGATATGCCTTGGCTTGGAATAACTCGGGATACAATTGGCATGCCATAGAATTCATGAGCTCAGTGTTTCGGGTGGACTACGGTCCTAAGGCTAAGGCCTATGATGATTGGCGAGGCGGAGGGATGTGTTGTTATTGGTCAATTGGTGAGGCGGGGGGAATAAGACCATCTATGTTTTGGCGAGGCGGGGGAATTCGAGTATCCATGAATTTAATTCCATCCAAGGAAGACTTATGATTACTTAAGTTCTATACAAATCAATTATATGTATATGCTAAGCATTAAGATGTCCATACGAATTTATAATGATGTACTCATGACATTCTTTATTTGTAAATATTTGATTATCTCACTAGGCTTGAGAGCCTAATATATTTGTCTTCATGCATTCTCAGGTTAGGAGGTTGTTTCTTGAAGAATCGGATCGGTTGCAAGACAAGTCACTACTCCATATCAAGTAAAGTACTTACATAGTAACTCCTAGTAAAGTGGCAAGGTAGCTATCATAGTCTCTATGCTCTTTTTGTGGTAGCAAAGGCTTGTCTATTTTGTAATAGGCTCAAAGACCTTAATATGACTATCTAAACTTTTGGCTAAACTAGTTTATGACATGCTTTTGGTATTATGGTAAAAATGGGGCAAACTTATTGGAAGGCCCATGAAAATTTGTATGCTGGTAGATACTAGTTATAATAGGTTGTATATAAAGTTTCGGCTTAATCGGACAAGGTTTGGTAAGGTAAAAGCCATAAAAACCAGATAAAATTCTGCTATTACAGGTCACCGTATCGGAACGGGTGATGGCGTTCCGGTACGACTAACCAAAAATAAGCCTATGGGACAGAGCGTTCCGAAACGAGGTGATGCCGCTTCGGAACAGATTTGCTACTGTCGACCCCTGTACCGAAACGAAGTGATGCCGTTTCGGAACACCTTCACCACTGACGACCCTTGTTTCGAAACTGGTTTCGAAACGGGTCTAAGTCAAGTCAAGGTCGGTCAACCCGTATCGATACGGGTCAAGCCGTATCGAAACGGTCGGGTAGAAAAGGTCAAAACTCTGACCATGGTCAAACCGTACCGAAACGTCTTAGGGTGTTTCGGTACGGGCAGCTTTCTTTTGGCTTCTGCAAGTTTGAATGTATTAATTCGTAAACCCGGTAAAGATTATAAAATTGGGGAACTAAGGACTCAGTTATTAAGTCGAATAGGTTTAAAAAGGTTCCATAAATTTCAATAAGTTACAACATTAAAAAGATCGTTAAGATTAAATGATTAAAAGATTTCCGTATCGTTTCCGGTAACGCTCTTCGACCCGGTTGTCTACCAGGCCGGGAAGGGGGTGTTACATGTTTTTTCACACTTAAACACGTCTAGAAATGTCCCAAAGCATACCTTAACATACTAGCAACATATCTAAGCATCAGAGATCGTCTCTTTGAATCATAAACCAAAGCATGGTACCAATCATGCAAACATTGGAACTATAGGCATGCTCCCTAGTCATGGAAACCATATGAAAGCCTTAAGCAACAAACCAAACCACAAATGACATTTAAAAACCATATATGCTATAATAAACTTGCAAAAACCACAGGAAGTTCAAAATACATCTCCCAAAACTAACCAAAGATCCCAATGCCAATTATCATTACTAAAGTATATGTAAATGTCACCATGCTTGAGCTTTTCACTTCCTTGGATATCCTTAGCCTCCTTGCTGCATAATAATGTCTCAATTATATGCATTGTTGGTAAAAGAGAGCGTAAGCACATTTGCTTAGTGAGGCAAGCTCTAAGAAAAACCAACACAACAATGCAACTTTAAAACTCTATCTCAAAAACCATTTTCTACAACATGCTCTTTCTATCTCATGCTTGAAAACCATTTCAAAGCAATTCTCCATTTGAAAATCACATGTACCTTCAATCTAGCTCATGCATTTAACCAATGCAAATCTCATGGCAAAGCCATACACATGCTTAATGAAAAGAAAAGCATTACATAAAACACAAATCTCATATACATTTCTCACAACATAAAACAACTCAACATTTGGTACATGTGAATCAAATATAATCTCATCTATTGGCATTTCATATTACATCTTTACTCGGATATGCGGATTAGCTTGGCTTAAAGCCAAGCCCTACCCCGATGGAATCTCACATTACTGGACTCTCATGACGGTATCTCTCTTCGCCACAAAGCTTGGGTATTTCACCAAGACCTACCCTGGTGGTATCTCTCATCATCGAATTCTCACTTTGGATCGGGATGGCACCACCCCCATTTCCCGACTCCAAAGAGCACGTACGAATTTTTAGTTTATAGTGCACTTTCATCTTATTGGTCGACCAATTATATCCAGTAATTATCTCATCATTTATGCCAATATATTATATCAAAAACATCATCTCACCTACTGTTTTGATGCAACATTTCTCCAATCATTCTCATCCCATTTCAAAACCACAATTCATGCATTTCATTTAATCAAATTCTCAAGACTCTTTTCATAGACATGCTATCACATGGGATCAACACATAACATCTTTACATGTTACAAATCATGCATAAAACAATAGGAATTTGTCTATCTCAAAATAAGAGCAGGTTAAAAGCATTTAGGGCATCAACCACATATCGAGAGCAATTCTAGCCATACTTACTTCCGGACTTATGATGGTGTTTCAAACCAATCCTAAATCCCCAAACCTTGTTTCCTTGTCCCTCAAGGACTTCTAAAACCATTCGCACTCACCGATTACGTTTCGCTTGCTTGCCGAAACGATAACTAGGCCTCCAGCAGTTCCGGATCAACACCAAAAGCGTCCGAAGATGTCTCCCCTGTTTATTATACATAAGAGCAGAGGATTAATGCATCATCATGCATTGAAATCACCAGCCACTCATTCAAACACGTTGCACTACTCAAAACCACCATTTCGGCTATCCGAAATAACCGAAATCACCTCCAAACTTTCTCAAATAAAAACCCAGCAAAGATCTATCAATTCTAAACACTTGCAAACCTCAATCAACAACAAAAATCACCACAAACACGTCCTTATATCTCCAGCAACAATAGAGCACCAAGAACACTCCAAAAACCACAAATCTAGCATCTAAAACATCAGAATCCAAACCTATTCGGGAATCATTTGTTAAAACCTCATTCATAACATCAATTATCATCCAAAACACATTAGAAATCATCCTCAAAACAGAGCTTAACAAAGTGTTACGAAAATCATCAAGATCTCACCAAGAATCTTGAATTTTACAACAATTCCATGCTTCTAACATTAAAGCAACTCAAAAATCATTAACAAAGGATTGATAACTTGGGAATTTCAGTAAAGAACTGATCATTAGAGGAGAAGGACGAAGCTTACCTCTAATGGCTGATTTCTCCTCAATTTGGGCAAGATTTCTTGAAAATCCAAAGTAAGAAAAAAGGATTTAATGAATCAAAGGTTGGAAATCCTTAGGAGAATGAAATCTCAGCAAAAGAGGTGAAAACCAGAGATTATTTTGTGAGGAAAATGTGTTTGGCTGAGTGGAAGTTGAGAGAAAATGAAAAGAGGGAAAAAGTATCGTAAGATAGTTATGAAAAGTTAAAAAAGAATTTCTCTCTTAATTCCTTTAATTAAATCATTATTAAAACTCCCAAATTAAATAGAAATCTGATGAAAAACAATTTGGTAAAATTAGCTCCTTAAATATTCAAAGTTTCAATCCTTTACAAAAAGTCACTAGTCAATTTTGCAAAAACTGCAATTTGGTCACTACACCGAAATGTAGTATTTCAAAATCACATTTTGTAAAATTGCTTTCACCATAACCATTTATATAATAAATGAGGATTTTTAGATATTTTTCCATATTTTTAAAGCATCCCGAACTAGGTGTTCCCTAAACCACCCCTAAAGGATTCGAACCATTCACGACCGGCCTGATTCAACCTCTAAAACATCTAGGCCCAAAAACAGGGCGTTACAACTCTCCCCCACTTAAGAAATTTCGTCCTCGAAATTTACCTGGTGGAAAAAGGTAAGGAAATTGCTTCTTCATGTCATCCTTCCTTTCCCACGTGGCTTCCTCAACACCACAATGTCTCCACAAGACTTTGACCAGCTCAATAGTCTTACCCCGAAGAACCTTACTATCCGAATCTAGAATCTCAACGAGTTCCCCATCATACGTCAAGTCTGGGTTCAGCTCAACTTCCTCCACAGGCATAATATGTGACGGATCTGATATATATCTCCGAAGCATGGATACATGAAACACATTATGTATCTTTTCCAACTCTTGAGGCAGTCTCAGCCTGTAGGCAACAGGACCCACACATTCTATAACCTCATATGGTCCAATGAACCTTGGACTCAATTTGCCCTTCCGGCCAAATCTAATCACCTTCTTTCAAGGTGAAACCTTCAAAAACACACGCTCACCCACCGCAAACTCTATCTCCTTACGCTTCAAATCCGCGTAAGACTTTTGTCGGTCCGATGCTGCCTTCAAACGCTCACAAATGAGCTTCACCTTCTCAGTGGTTCCTTTCAACAAAGTCGGCATCGAGACCAACTTTTGTTCCGTTTCAGCCCAACAAAGAGGAGTTCTGCACTTTCTCTCGTATAAAGCTTCATATCCTTAAGCAAACTCAACCAAAGGCAAGTGCTTCTCCCAAGAGCCTTGAAACTCAATAACACAACACCTCAACATATCCTTAAGCACTTGGATAACACGCTCTGACTGTCCATCCCTCTGCGGATGATAAGAAGTACTGAAATTTAGCCGCGTACCCAAAGCTTGGTGTAAACATTCCCAGAACCTTGCGGTGAACCTCGGATCTCTATCCGACGCTATATATTTTTGCACTTCATTCAATCGTACAATCCCAGCAATGTACAACTCTGCAAGTTTATCCAAGGTATACGTAGTATGCATAGGCAAGAAATGTGCACACTTCGTAAGGCGATCCACAATCACCCAAACAGAATATTTCTTCGATGGCGACAACGGCAAACCAGACACGAAGTCCATAGTGATCCTCTCCCATTTCCATTCTAGGATTCTCAACAGCTGCAACAACCTGGAAGGAACTTGATGTTCAGTCTTAACCCACTGACAAACCATACATTTGTTAACAAACTCAGCGACATCTTTCTTCAATCCCACCCCAATAGTACTCATCTTTCAAATCACGGTACATCTTCGTACTACCAGGGTGCATAGCAAAAGGACTACTATGAGCTTCAGTCAGAATAGTGCGCCTTAACTCAACACTATTCGGCACCACTATCCGGCTCCCAAAACATATAACACCATCATCATTGAAGCAGAAATCTGAAGGCCTACTTTCTGCAATATCCTGAACATGCGGTACCAGAGAATCATCCAACAACTGTTTATCCTTTATCAACTAAACTAAAGATGGTTTCACTTGCAATTCAGCAGCAGGACCACCATCTCACGATATGCTCAAGCTAGCAAACATTACCCTCAATTCCACTGCCACCTTTCTACTCAAAGCATCGGCACAACATTAGCCTTCCTCGGATGATACTCGATCGTTAGATCGTAATCCTTAAGCAACTCTACCCAACGTCGTTGCCTAAGATTTAACTCCTTCTGAGACATAAGGTACTTTAAACTCTTATGATCCGTGTACACAGTACACCTCTCACCATAAATATAATGTCTCCGAATCTTTAAAGCAAAAACCACCGCTGCCAGCTCAATGTCATGCGTAGGGTAATTACGCTCATGCACTTTCAACTGTCGCGATGCATAAGCCACTACCCTACCCTCTTGCATCAACACACACCCCAAACCAACATAGGATGTGTCACTATACACCACAAACTCTTTTCCTGACTCAGGTTGAACCAAGATAGGAGCTTGCGTCAAAGCTTCCTTTAACTTCTCAAAAGCTTGTTGTCTCGCTTCCGTCCACTCAAACTTAACATCCTTTTGTAACAACTTCGTCAAAGGGGCAGCAATTTTAGAAAATCCATCCACGAACCTTCGGTAGTAACCCGCCAACCCAAGGAAACAACGAACTTCGTGAACAGACCTAGGAGGCTTCTAATTCACCATCGCCTCAATCTTCTAAGGATCAACGCGAATCCCCTCAGGCGAAACCACATGGCCAAGAAAAACAACCTTCTTCAGCCAAAACTCACATTTACTCAGCTTAGCATAAAGCTGATTCTCTAACAGCGCTTGCAAAACGATATTCAAATGTTCTTCATGCTCCTCTTCGGTACGAGAGTACACAAGGATATCATCGATGAACACCACGAAAAACTTATCTAAGAATTCATGAAACACCCCGTTCATCATATCCATGAAAGCAACAGGAGCATTCGTTAATCCGAACGGCATCACCAGAAATTCATAATGCGCATATCTCGTTCGAATCCATAAAATGGCAATTCCATAAGATCAACTAGGAACACATGCTCTTGCACTTTTAAGGGACATCTCCTATACAATCTCCTTGTTACAATCGTCTCACCAAAGGAACTAATCACACGCATACCCACATCCAAAGACTCAACAGGCAAACAGAGCATTTGAGCATGTTCACGCAATATGTACAAGTGGGTAGATCCAGAATCAATCAAAGAAAGTAATGACAAAGACTGCAAAGTAAAAGTACCTGCGATCATGTTCGTGTCATTCCTCCCTTCACGATGGGCATACACTCTAGCCTGACCACCACCTTTCAGGCTGAACAGCCACCACACGTGCTACATTTCTCGCACCTTCGTCTCTAGGCTGGAAATTGCCACGGCCGCGCCCACGACCTCTCTATGGCTCAGCTACTCTCATCGGAGCCTGACCCTCTCTCATCGGCTGTGGACAATCCCTTTTCATGTGCCCATGATTACCACAATTCTAGAACGTACCAAGGTTGCCCCATCACTCACCAGTGTGCCTTCTACCACACCGATTACACTTAGGTGTCCGTATGAAAGCATTCGGTCCTTGCTGACCTCTTCTAGGGTTACCCCCTCCACGTCTAGCATCCATATGTGACCTTCTATCCTTAGATATCTTGAACCGATCTCTACCAATGTCACGATCCGCAGCTCATTTCCCCGAGTAGATCCTCCCGCTCGACTTGCCAGGCCAAGGTTCAGCTCAATATCCTTGGCTCGAGTGACCAAGACATCAAAATCGGTGTAGTCAGCTGCGAGCATATATGTTTTCACATCAGCCACCAATCCATATCTGAATCGTTCATATATCTCCCGTTCACTAGGGATCAGCTCGGGTGCATACTGACTAAGGTGTACAAACTGCACCTCATACTCCCCCACTGACATACTCTCTTGCACTAGGGATATGAACTCCCTCTTTTTCTCATCCAGGTAGCGGACTCCCAAGTACTTTCGCTTGAACGCATTCAAGAAGAATGTCCAAGTCACCTCATCATCATCCAACCATGCTATTGTGGTTGTCCACTACGTATACACATCACTGTGCAGTAGGGACACAATACATCCCAACTTTTGAGCATTGTTATAGTTCAGCTACCCGAGAATCATCTTGGTACTTTCTAACCAAGACTCAGAACCTTCCGGGGTCAGCCCCCTGAACTCAGCCCCTCCAAGACTACAGAGTCGCTCCAACGGCAGACTCACACCAGCACCAGCCTGAGGTGCAGCCCCATGAGCTCCAGCTATTGTTGCCTGAAAATCTTCAGCAATAGCTTGTATTAACACTGACATATTAGGGGCAGCTTGCCCTTGCACTCCCTCAGGTCCAGCAACCCCTACTCCAGCTCCCGCAGCACCAACCCCCGCCCCACCACCACCGGGTGGTCCACCAGGAGAAGGAGGCGGTAGATTCTCAACATGCTCATCATTCTCATTCTCAGCCGCAGCACGTGCATTAATTCTAAGCTCTCTACGTGGCCCCATTTGAAAACAATGCAACTATCAAAATGCAATAAATTTCAAATAGGCAATGTAAGACAAGGAATCCAAGTACTCAAGCTCATTTCCAAAACAATTCTTTCCAATAGTAATGATATGGCAATGGGATCCCCAACTATATCCCAAACATAGCATAGCATCACAAATTCATCTCAATCTATCATCTTGCATGCATTGCATCTCATTAGAGCTAGAACATCAACAATCACAAATCATGCTTTCACCAAAAAGTCATAATCATTCATACTCACACCCATTAACCACTTACCAAGCCCAAAATATTCAAAAACCTGGCTCTAATACCAACAAATGTAGCCCTTTTGGCCTGGCATAGACGCTCGACCCGAACTACGAAGGTTACACGGGGAAAACAAAAGTCAACCCGAAAGTCAACCTTGATTAACGACCCCATTTTTCTTTTTATCTTTTCTAAATGCAATATTAATGCTATGTGATCACTCAAGATCATAGAAAGAGAAGTCACAACAATTGAAAAGCAATTAGGGGTTTAATTGCACAGATTAGACATATGGGGACCAAAATGCAAATTTTACAATTTACGAGGACCTTGCAGATTTTAAGTTTACCAAAATTCAAGTAGTCCTATTTCATGCTTATCTATCAAATATCAACTAAATCAGACATTCAAAACTCAACCAATTGCATCCATAATCATCAAGGACTAAAATGTAAGAAACAAGAACCTGAAACAGTTCAAAATCCAAACCAATGGTCGTGCGTTTCGAAACGCTAAGCCTTGTATCGAAACGACCGTATCAAAACTGAGTTGACCGTTTCGGTACTCGGGTGCGTTCCGAGACCCGTATCGAAACATGGCTTTCCAGTAGCCAAAGCGTTCCGAAACACTCTTACATGTTCCGAAAAATTAAGGCCATTTCAGGGCCCTGTTTCGAAACATGTAAGGGCGTTTCGATATGCCCAGCCCTGCAACTACAAACTTAGCTGGTTTTTCACACTTAAACACGTCCAGAAATGTCCCAAAGCATACCTCAACATTTTAGCAACATATCTAAGCATCAGAGATCATCTCTATGAAGCATAAACCAAAGCATGGTACCAATCATGTAAACATTGGAACTATAGGCATGCTCCCTAGTCATGGAAACTATATGAAAGCCTTAAGCCACAAACCAAACCCTAAATGGACATTTACAAACCATATATGCTGTAATAAACTTGCAACAACCACAGGGAGTTCAAAATACATCTCCCAAAACTAACCATAGATCCCCATTGTCAATTATCATTACTAAAGTATATGTAAACGTCACCATACTTGAGCTTTTCACTTCCTTGGATATCCTTAGCCTCCTTGTTGCCCAATAATGTCTCAATTATCTGCATTGTTGGTAAAAGAGAGCGTAAGCACATTTGCTTAGTGAGGCAAGCTCTAAGAAAAACCAACACAACAATGCAACTTTAAAACTCTATCTCAAAAACCATTTTCTACAACATGCTCTTTCTATATCATGCTTGAAAACTATTTCAAAGCAATTCTCCATTAGAAAATCACATGTACCTTCAATCTAGCTCATGCATTTAACCAATGCAAATCTCATGGCAAAGCCATACATATGCTTAATGAAAATAAAAGCATTACATAAACCACAAATCTCATATACATTTCTCATAGCATAAAACATCTCAACATTTGGTACATGTGAATCAAATTCAATCTCATATATTGGCATTTCATATTACATCTTTACTCGGATATACGAATTTTTAGTTTATAGTGCACTTTCATCCTATGGGTCGACCAATTATATCCAGTAATTATCTCATCATTTATGCCAATATATTATATCAAAAACATCATCTCACCTACTGTTTTGATGCAGCATTTCTCAAACCATTCTCATCCTATTTCAAAACCACAATTCATGCATTTCATTTAATCAAAATCTCAAGACTCTTTTCATAGACATGCAATCACATGGGATCAACTCATAACATCTTTCCATGTTACAAATCATGCATAAAATAGTAGGAATTTTTCTATCTCAAAATAAGAGCATGTTAAAAGCATTTAGGGCATCAACCACATATAGAGAGCAATTCTAGCCATACTTACTTCCGGACTTAGGATGGTGTTTCAAACCAATCCTAAATCCCCAAACCTTGTTTCCTTATCCCTCAAGGACTTTTAAAACCATTCGCACTCATCGATTACGTTTCGCTTGCTTGCCGAAACGATAACTAGGCCTCCGGCACTTCCAGATCAACACCAAAAGCGTCCGAAGATGTCTCCCTTGTTTATTACACATAAGAGTAGAGGATTAATGCATCATCATGCCTTGAAATCACCAGCCACTCATTCAAACATGCTGCACTACTCAAAACCACCATTTTGGCTATCCGAAATCACCTCCAAACTTTCTCAAATCAAAGCCCAGCTAATATCTATCAATTCTAAACTCTTCTAAACCTCAATCAACAACAAAAATCATCACAAACACATCATTATATCTCCAGCAACAATAGAACACCAAGAACACTCCGAAAACCACAAATCTAGCATCTAAAACATGGGAATCCAAACCTATTCGAGAATCATTTGTTAAAAACTCATTCATAACATCAATTATCATCCAAAACACATTAGAAATCATCCTCAAAACAGAGCTTAACAAAGAGTTACGAAAATCATCAAGATCTCACCAAGAATCTTGAATTTTACAACAATTTCATGTTTCTAACATTAAAGCAACTCTAAAGTCATTAACAAAGGATTGATAACTTGTGAATTTCAGTAACGAACTGGTCATTAGAGGAGAAGGACGAAGCTTACCTCTAATGATTGATTTCTCCTCAATTTGGGCAAGATTTCTTGAAAATCAAAAGTAAAAACAAAAGAATTTATTGAAGCAAAGGTTGGAAATCTTTAGGAGAATGAAATCTCAGCAAAAGAGATGAAAACAAGAGATTATTTGGTGAGGAAAATGTATTTGGATGAGTGGAAGTTGAGAGAAAATGAAAAGAGGGAAAAAGTATCGTAAGATGGTTATGAAAAGTCAAAATAGTATTTCTCTCTTAATTCCTTTAATTAAATTATTATTAAAACTCCCAAATTAAAGAGAAATCTGATGAAAAAAATTTTGGTAAAATTAGCTCCTTAAAGATTCAAAGTTTCAATCCTTTACAAAACAGTCACTAGTCAACTTTTGCAAAAACTGCAATTTGGTCACTACACCGAAATATAGTATTTCAAAATCACATTTTGTAAAATTGCTTTCACCATAACCATTTATATAATAAATGAGGATTTTTAGATATTTTTTCATATTTTTAAAGCATCCCGAACTAGGTGTTCCCTAAACCACCCCTAAAGGATTCGAACCGTTCACGACCGGCCCGATTCAACCTCTAAAACATCTAGGCCCAAAACCAGGGCGTTGCACCCCCCAAACTTTACTTTCAAACTATAACACCCCCAACCCAGGTTATGGGTTAGGAGCATTACCGAGACAAGAAACCAAACTTATTCAAGATTCGATACAAGATTTTAATGTTCAAGATAAACAATAATAGCTATCAAGATTAGGGTCCATAAATTTTTTCTTTAACTTAGTGAACAAGGAAGCATTCGAACAATAATCATTAAGCCTTACTATCCATTTCAGCTTCCTATTAGTATAATGAATCAAGTACTAGCTTATATTTTCATATCCCATTGGATTAGTCTACAAACACTAGGCATTCTAGATTCATATTATCAACTACATTATTTAGCTGACCTAGACCAATTCAAATACAATAGCTAGGACAATAGCAAGACCATTCATTCATTTAACTTAACTACAATACACTCAAGATTCATAGCTTAAAAACACTTATATATATATATATATATATATATATACACATGTCTCAAAATACCATTAAGGTTATACATTAAGTGCCATTCAAGTGTCTTAAAACATTGCAACCCATTCATCAAGTTTTTACATACATTTCATATACATCTTTAATATAAGCAAAATGCATGAAACTTGTACGACTAGACACAAAACTAAGCCACCAACTAGGAGTGCAACAAAACAAAGACGAGCCATACTCTCAATCTTGATTTGTGTAATGCTCGGCTCAAGATTGGGAAGCTTTGATCACTTTAGACATGTGGTTTTGGAAGAAAGAAGATGAGAGTGATAAGTAATTTTGAGGTACTTAGTGAGTTAGCACCTAAATCTAGCAAGTTTTCAAGATATCAATTTGTCAAGTTAAGTGTCTTTTATTTCAAGAAACACCTATCTAGGCTTTAGACAATTTATAGCAAGATTTAGCTAGTCTACAAGGGTTCCTTTCTAAAGGTTCAAGTATAACAAGATCAAACAATCAAATTTCAAGTTTAATGTCATACAATCAAACAAGAATCGCATTCACAAGAATTAAGCAAGTATCACAATCTTATAAACTCATTCGAATGGAAGTACATACCAACATGATCAATTCTATATTTCAATCACATACAAGATCAAGATGGCAATTTTATTAATCCATACTTATAAGTTCATTTCTTTTCCAATTCATTATCCATAGTCAAGAATGCATATTTATCAGTTAAGCATGTCTTACTTCATTTTAAGATTAGTAACAATATTTTGCCTTGGCCTTAGTTAAGTCTAGGTAATCAAGTCTCCAGAAAACTGTCGCCACAAGATGCACTGAAGTGCTACAAAATGCACCTTAGTGTTGGTGAATCCTCCTACTGTCGCAAAAGACCACAATACATACCCTTCGTCTGTCGCCACAAGATGCACCGTAGTGTTGGACCGTAGCCCCCTAACACAATGAGCTCTAGACTCTAAGGCATTCCCTTCTACCTATGACTAACTAGTAACCAAGGACTTGATTATTTTATTATCAAGAAATCACACACAAGTCTTTAGTTATCAAGATATAAAGATCAATATCATTCAAATAATAAGTTTTCATATTGCAAGAGTTCATGTACCAAGCATGACAAATTCAAGATCATATAATGCCCTTAGGCCATTTCGACATGGTCATTTATCAAGAAATTAAAATACTCAAGAATCAAGCAAAGTCTCCAAAAAAAATCAAGAACAATCATGTGATTCATTTCAAGGCATACTAACAAGCATTATATCCATTAACACCAACAAGCCACTTTACAATCAACTTGGATTATCCAGTCTTTAGTTAGTCCATTCTTCCCATAAATCAAGTTACCAATATAGTTAGAATTCATTTCATGGCATAATACACAACCAAGTATGTAGACATGTAATTTAATAGGTGGTTAGGACCTAAGTCCCAACCCTAAGTTTAGCTACACTCACTGTACTCCAAGTTAGTTTATATTGTTATTCCCTTTTGTCTATCCCTTGATGATCCACCCTTAATTTCTTCAGCAACCTCTTCTAATCCTTGCTCTAAAAAGTCACACACAACATAGAAAAATCATTAGAATTAATACAACAACAATTCAAGCTCATCTTTACACTACATTACAAAAACAGATTATGCCCTGGTAGCTTGGACACCATGTAGTACTATGTCCATATCTTTTAATCTACTCATTGAATTTTCAATTAATTTACACCCTTAGAAAGCTAATTCAATTACCTTTTTAACCATATAAGGATCATATTTAAATCCTTCTATATCAATATGGTTTTGCATTTTAAGTTAGATTCTTTTCCAGTGACTATTCTGCCAGTTTTGTAGTTTAGTGTACTTTAGTGAATTGTTTCACCTAGAACCCTTACTATTTCATTTTAGCCATTTTTACCATTGTTTACCCTGTTTTTCCCTTGTTCTTTTAAGCCAAGATAAATCCCTAATTAGTTCAACTAAGTCCTTAATTTAGCCAACTTTACAGTTTTTTCCACTTTTGCCTATTCTTCCATTTAACTACTTTAAATCATTCATGTAGCTTTAATTCATGAAATCCAAGTTATCAAAGATTCATTTCAATACTTCCCATGTTTTTAACTAACATTTACAGCATCCATTTTCGTCCAATTAAGTCCCAAGTCTTTCAATTTACACAAAATTGTCCCTAAATGGTGATTAAGCTAGCTAGGTGACTACTTTACTTATCAAATTCAATTCCATCAATCCTATTGTCAATTTAACTAAATCAAAGTCACAAATAGTCCATTTTACATGATTTCTCCTAGTGAATATTTGCTATTATCATCTCATATTCAATACATTCAGAAATTACATCAATTACATCCAGAGCACCATTCGGCTATCACCCTAAACATACCAATTCAATGTTTGTTCATTTTAACATGTTACCCATGATTCATTCTCTAATTTCACCTAACCAAATCCTCAATTTCATCATCTATCTAACATGTACGATATCTAATTCATCCTAAGGCATCAAACAAACAATTAAATTAATAAAACATCATCCATTCGAATAGGCATAAATGAAGATGAACATACGTTGATTGCTTAGCTTAATTCTTAAGAAAATCTTATGCATGCAAGCTTGAATCTCCCTTAACAATGGTGTATTTTCTCTCAATTTCTCTCCACTCAATAAACTCCTCCAATTCGGCAACTTAGATGAAATGAAGGAAGAATATCTTATGCATGCAAGCTTGAATCTCACTAAACTCCTCCAATTAAATCAATTTCTCTCCTCTCATTTATGATAATGGAGTTGCATATAGTCTAATTTACCCTTAACTAGTCTTTAATTGCAAACTAAATCAAGGGTAACCTCTGGAATATTATAATTTTGGCATGCATTATTTATTTTTTTATTTTCATTCCAATAGGTCCTTATGAATTTGTCTTCCAATTCGTCCAATTGTTCAATTAGACCCTTAGTTATCAAATTAGCTTTGATTTTAGTTCAATTGATCTACCAACTTAGGTAATTGACTTGCAAGAGTATTAGGCTAGGATTTAGGGTGTTACACAAACCTTTGAAAAGCTTTAAAACTAGTTCCACTCACCGACAACACCTCGCTTGCTTTGCCGAGGCGAAATCAAACTTATGGATCAACTGCAACTCCTTCTGAAGCTAACGGAACAACATCCCCTACTTCTAACCAAAAGAAAACGGAGGATTAATGCACAACCTTGCATTAAAATCCCCAACAACACGAAACTACATCATCCTCCATCAACAACCAAGTTTTCGCTACCTGAAAATACCGAAAACACTGGCGAAACCTTTCTAACAAATCTCCAGCCATTACCCAGCGAGATTAAAATCAAAACAACATCACTTTATATCTAAAAAACCTTCTCAACACCAAAACATCTCCAGCAACCAAACACCCACACTATCAAGCCAAAAACTCAAAGATTCCAACCTAAGAATCAACCAACTCATCTAGTTTCGGGTTTCCTAAATTAAAATCACTTAATCAACATTTCAATACATCATAATCATGATATAATCTCAATATAAACCCAACAAAATACATTCGAAACAATGATTTCTTAATTTAATCAATTAAACATCATTTAAACATATTTTAAACCAATTTTCCAGAATTGTAACATCAAAACCCAATAGAAAGCACTCATAAAAGATCAAGAACTTGAGAATTTTAATAAAGAACCTTTCATTAGAGGAGGAGAACGAAACCTTACCTCTAATGATGACTTTTCCCTTTAATTGTAAAGATTTACATGAGAAAACAAAGATAAAACCATAAGATTTTGATAGGAAATCATTTAGTGTTAAAATATAAATCAAGTCAAGTGTTTAGCTCAAATATTTGAAGAAGAAATTGATGTTTGTTTGGAGAGAATTTGAGAGAAAATAATTGGGAGAAAAGGTAGTTACGTGAAATAGATTTTAAGAGACAAATTCCAATTTAATTCCCTCCATCTTGTTTATTTATAAAAACCACTTGAAAATTGACCAATTAAAAGGAAAAAAGTTTGAATTAGACTTTGGATCAATAGTTCCTTAAAGATTCTAAGTTCTGATCTTTTATGATTTAGTCACTAAAACCAATTTTAAGATCTTTACATTTTTTGTCACCAATTTCCAAAATGTCAAACATCCAAAATCCATTTTCCAAAATTAATCCCACCAAAATCAGATATATATATATATATTAAATGATAATTTTAAAAATTTTCCCAAATTTTCCCAACTTCAAAACCTCTTTAAAAATAATTAAACCCCGAAACAAGTCTAGATTGTTTGAATCGGTTCTCCCAAACCATCTAGCCTAAACTTGGCTAACTCCTAGGCCAAAAATAGGGGCGTTACGTTATGGCCTTGGTTCATGGCAATATGTATGCGGCAGAATATGAGGTACAATTTGTTCAGTTGAGTCAGTATGCTCCTAAACTGGTACCGGATGATAGACGTCGTTGTGACCAATTTCGTTATGTATTGGTACGAGACGTTAAGACATATATGTTGGCTTCTAAATACATCGATATCAAGATGTTGGTTACAAGGGCGAAGGAAATTGAGTAGAACCTGGGTTTATCATCTTGTGTGAGAGGTTATGGCTCTGGCAAGAAAGTTGCGGATTCTGGTTCCAGTGGTGGTCAATTTAAGAAGCATCATGATAGAAGGTATCGTCCTGATTTGAGGCAAGGTGGAGGTAGTGCTAGACGAGGATCGCAGGGTCAGAGTACCCAGGCTAGAACAACACATAATACCTATTGGGTTTGTGGATCGCGTGATCATATGAGGTTGTCCACGTTTGGTACGTGAAGAACATGCTCATGCTCATGTTGTGGATAATTCTTGTTGGAGTTGTGGATCAAGCAATCATTTGAGACGCGATTGTCCGTTGTTGGCTGGTGCTGGATAGGCTAGAGCACATGCAGTTGCACCACAGAGGGGTCATGGTCGTGCCCAGGGCAATTTCAGCGAAGAGATAAACCAAGGACAATGGCTCATAACGTTGCTATCCGGATAGAGGGTGGTGGTCCCGTGGGAGTGTATGTGCGCCATGAGGGATGTAACGACACCAGCGTGGTTGCAGGTGCAATTACATTGCAATCTCTGTCGTTGTTTTCCTTGGTTGATTCTGGTTCTATGCATTCTTATATCTTGCGTGAGCATGCTCATTTGCTTAATATACTTGTGGAAGTGTTAGATGTGGGTATGCGAGTAACTAGTTCTTTCGGAGAAACGATTGTTACTAGGAGGCTGTATAGAAGATGTCCTTTGACGATTCAAGGTCATGTGTTTACGGTTGATTCAATTGAGTTTTCTCGAGAACGGACCGAGTTATGCTTGTTGAGATTTTGGTTTATATGGTAATTTATGGTTTAAGGATGTTCAGGTTCTGAATGTTAGTGTTTCTCAGGAATCCTTTTCTGGAATGCTGCTGAGGGAGTTTTCGTATTGTTCTATGTTTGCAGAGTTGAGTTCGGTATTGAGACGTACTTTGGTACGACTCTCGGATCCTTTTTGTTTCGTATTGATGAACGTTAAGGAAATGTATGAGTTGAAAATGTGTTCGTGATAATGGTTGGTTATGGCTATGTTTGATCAAGAATTCCATTTTCTGGAGAACTAGCGTGGTGGTTAATGATAAGGATGTTTAAGGGTGTTTGGTTGGTATGAGGTTCCAGTTTTACTATGTAGGTGGGCGAATACTCTAAGGGTATTTGAGGGTGTGATGAGTTGGGTATTTTGTGAATACTTGGTTTCATGGGTAGTAAGAGGAGTGGTGTTCTCATGTGCAATAGTACTGAGAAGGATCTTGATGGACAATCAAGATTTATGTGGTAGGCTTTTGTGGTAAAGCGGATGTTTGCTCCTTATTTGGGTAGGTGCGAGTGTTGGAATATTGATATTAATGTTGGTTCTGAGGAAGTGATTAAGCTGAGGCAATTGGTTCTAAGAATGTTATTATTAAGTGTGAACGGTTGAACATGCATAATGCATAAACACTTATATGTATATATTTAAATATGTCAGTACATGCATACATTTGAGCATGACATTAGAGGTTTTGCATACATATACATAGACATCTATAAACGAATATAAGTAATCATGCGTACATATGTTCACACTTACAGATGACTTTTCAGAGGCCGATGGGATAATGATGTAAGTAATGTAGGGAGGATAATTGGCTTCAAACGAGGTCGTTCTTTGGTGATCTTATAAATGGTAGAGGGTGTTAGAGATTAATTACTGGAAGTTGGAGTGGTTCTAGTTTTGAACCAACCAAGGTTAATGTTAGAAGTACATGGTGTTTTTCTAGATTTAATTTATTGTTATCGAGGCATGGTGGGAAGTGTATTGTGTACACATATAACAATAGTTTGAAATACTTGATGATGCAAAAGGATTTAAATCTCAGGCAACGTAGATGGTTTGAGTTGCTTAAGGATTATGATTTGACAATTGAGTAACATCCGAGAAAGGCTAATGTTGTGGATGATGCTTTGAGTAGGAAGGCTGCGGTGGAGTTGAGAGTGATGATTGCGCAGTTAAGTGTGACACGAGATAGAGGCTTGTTGGCTTAGTTGCAAGTAAATCCATCTTTGTCACAGTTGATAAAGGATAAGAAACATTTTGATGAGACGTTGGTATCGCGTGTTAAGGATATTATGGATGGAAATCCAACGGATTTTCATTTTAATGGTGATGAGGTGTTGTGTTTTAAAGATCGTTTAGTGGTGTCTAATGATGATGAGTTGAGGCGTAACATTTTGATTGTAAGGCATAGTAGTCCTTTTGCTATGCATTTCAGTAGTACTAAGATGTATCGAGGTTTGAAGGAGAAGTACTATTGGGTTGGTTTAAAGAAAGATGTGGTTGATTCTGTTGCTAGATTTATGGTATGTTAGCATGTTAAGGATGAGCACCAGTTCCTTTCAGGTTGTTGCAACCATTGAGGATACCGGAATAGAAGTGGGAGAGAATCACTTTGGATTTTGTGTTTGGGCAGCCTTTGACGCCAACTAAAAAGGATTTCATCTGGGTGATTGTGGATCGGTTTACGAAGTGTATACATTTTGTGCCAGTGCATACAATTTATACCTTGGATAAGTTGGTAGAGATGTATATTGGTGAGATTGTGCGTTTGCACGGGGTGCCCAAGTCTATTGTTTTAGATAGGGATTCACGATTTACAGTGAGGTTTTGGGAGTGTTTGCATCATGCTTTGGGTACACGGCTGAATTACAGTACTTTGTATCATCCTCAGGCGAATGGCCAGTCTGAGCGTATGATCCAACTCCCGGAGGTTATGTTGAGATGTTACATCATTGAGTTCCAAGGAACCTGGGAGAGACAATTGCCTTTAGTGGAGTTTGCTTGTAATAATAGTTATCAGAATAGTATACAAATGGTGCCGTATGAGGCCTTGAATGGTAGGAAGTGTTGTACGCCTTTGTGTTGGGTTGAGGTTGGGGAAAAGCATGTTTCCTTGTCTAATGTGTTGAAAAACATGAATGGAAAAGTAAAGCTTGTTTGGGATACTTGAAAGCGGCTTTCGATCGTCAAAAACCCTACGCAGATTTGAAGCGTAGAGAGATAGAATTCGCTATTAGTGATCGCGTGTTTTTAAATGAGTCACCTTGGAAGAAGGTGATGCGGTTCAGATGTAAGGGAATGTAATGCCCCGGTTTTGGGCTTAGTAGTTTTGGGCGTTGACCGGTTTGGTCAAAGTGCTGTTCGAATCTAAAGAGGTGAAATTAGGAAAGCCTAGTTCGAGTTGCATTAAAAATATGGAAAAATGTTCTAAAATCATCTTTTAATATAATTAAGTGAACTGTGAAATCAATTTTGGAAAATGAGTTTTGGAAGGGTGACATTTTGGCTAGTGACCAAAATGTAATTTTTGAAAGTTTGGTGACTGTTTTTGAAAGGGTTGAAACTTTGAATCTTTAAGGAGCTATTATTCCAAAAGTAGTTTCTCCAGATTTTTCTAAGATATTTTAAGCTATATTCTGATTTTAAAACATATCAAAAGAGGAGGGAAAGCCATTTTGGCTATTTTGATAACTAACTTTTCAATTTCCTTTTCTCTCATTTTCTCTCAATCCAAACACCTTCTTTCCAGAGAATTGTTTCTGATTTTCTCACCTAAATCCCTCCTTTAAACTCTCTTTTGATTCCTAATCAACATATCTACAAAACCTCATCATTTGCTACTTGATTCATCAAGGTTTTTGATTCCAAAAAGAGGAGAAACTCAAGTTTGGAGGTAAGAACGTCCTTCTCCTCTAAACTATCAGTTCTTTACTGAAATTCCTAAGTTTTCAATCCTTAATTGATGTTTTATTAAAGGCTTTTGAGTTGTGAATTGGATCTTGGCTTATAATGCAAGATTTGGTGATTTTTGGTGATTTTCGTTTGATCTGTTAAATCTGTGATTTGAGATGTGTTTTTGATGATATTTGAACACTAAATTGATAAGGAATTGAGTTTTGATTAATGCAATCCCGGATAGGTTGAGTTTCCTAAGTTTAGCTTGTGTTTCTTGGTTGTTTTTGAGGTGATCTTGTGGATCTGATGTTGCTGGAGGTATAAGGATGTTATTAGGCTCTTTTTAGATGTTAAAGGATGTTAGGTTTTGATGGTTTATGGCTGGGCTTTGTTGAGAAGTGGTTTGGATGCATTTTCGGTTGTGTTTGGTAGCCGAAAATGGAGTGTGGATGAGAGCAGCGAGTTTAGGTGCTTTCATTGAAGCAATTAATGCATGATGATGCATTAATCCTCTACTTTGATGTGTTAAAACAGGGGAGGCATCTTTGGATCCAAGAGTTGTTGATCCGGAAGCTTGATTTGGTGCTTCGGCAAGAGGCGAAGTGGAATCGGTGAGTGAAATTGGGTTTTCAGCTTTGAAACCAATGTCTTGGGAGCTTAGTATAAGTCTTTGCTAAGCTCAAGTGTAAGTTTTCGGAAAGTACTCTCTAGTGGTGGCCATGATTTTGTTGTGATGCAATGTGGTTTATTGCATGATTTAAATACTGTTTTGAAAGCATGATTTAGCATGGTATTTGTTGTTGTTGTAAGCCATATGTTGAAGGAAGCTCAAGGTAAGAGTTCCTTGTTTTTGTACATTGATAAAATGTGGTTTGATGCTTTTAAATGCATGATGTATATGGCTTGGTTTAATGCTTTAAAACAGTGGATTAATTGATGAAAATGATGTATATTGGCAAGTGATGTTTTGAAAAGGTTAAGGTCACTAAGGTGGTTAAAAGTCCTTGAGTGAGCCTTGTTTACTTAAGAACATCAAGGTGGTTAAAAGTCCTTGGATGGTTCTTGTCATGGACACAAAGGTGGTTAAAAGTCCTTGTGTGATCCTTTCCATGGTGTTTAAAAGTCCATGGGGCCAAGGTGTTTAAAAGTCCTTGGGGCCAAGGTGTTTAAAAGTCCTTGGGGTGAAACTTGATACGGACACAAAGGTGGTTAAAAGTCCTTGTGTGGTCATTTCCATGGTGGTTAAAAGTCCATGGGCCAAGGTGTTTAAAAGTCCTTGGGGCCAAGGTGTTTAAAAGTCCTTGGGGTGAAAGTTGATGAACTTGTTTTTAAAGAAATGGAACTTATCACTTGTGGCCAATATGACATGTTATGATATGAAGCATGAGATGCTTGTTTTAAGTATGCTTTTGAGCATGAGCAATTGATGATTTGAAGCATGATTTGTAAATGTTTTATAAATGCATTATTGAATGGTTTTATGAGCATTCCTCACTAAGCTTTTGCTTACGCTCTCTTTCGTTTTCTTAATTCAATAATGCAGAACATTAGAGTACTTTGAGGGCAGCAAGAAGGGCAAGCATTCAAGTGAAAGTAAAGCTCAAAGTATGGAAGGTTTCTTAAGTACACTTTTAGCTTTTGGTAATTTGGCAATGGGGGACCTATGTGTATGTTTTGGGAGAGGTTTTGAACTCCCTAAGTATGTTGAATGTTGATGAGAATGTTGGTTTTAGTGTTTGGCCTTTATATGCTTGAATTGGAAGTTTATGCTTGTATGGCTTGCTTGTGTAGGAAGCATGCTTATAGATTTGGGGCTTTTCGTATATGATGTTGTTTTGATGAATTGTTGATGCAAGTATGTCTTATATATGTTGAATTGCATGCTGGTAAAGTTTGGTGGCAATTGGAGCATGATTGGATGTTTAATTGCATGTTTAAGTTTGCATTTTGGGGCAATCTGTGCAAGGTGTTTCGGAACAGTAACACCCGTTTCGGAATAGGTGCCTTAAACAAGCCCAGGCGTCCGAAACGGGAGAGACCGTTCCGAAACGGTTTGGCTACTGCCAGCCCGTGTTGCGGTACGCGTTGCGGAACGGCCCGCGTTTCGTAACAGGCTCTGCCTGTTTCGGAACGGGTGACCGTTAGGGGCTGACATTGGCAGTTAAATGTTTTGAATTGTTTGCATTTTGGTCCTGAATCTTGTTTGTGTAATTGTATGAGTTTGGGATGTCCTTTTGAGCTGAAATTTCACAGTGAAGCATGAAACCTGATTAATTACAAGCTGGTAACTTTAATTTGGGTTAAGTCCTTATATTTATCAGAAATTACAATTTGGTCCCTAAAGTTGTAACTTGTTCAATTGGGTCCCTGTTTGATCTCTGATGTTTATGATCTTTGAGTATGCTGTGGTATGATCATATCTAAGGGTTAATATGCATCTAGATAAGATTAAAAAGAAAAAAATAAGGGTCGTTAATCAAGGTTGACTTTCGGGTTGACTTTGGTTTTCCCCGTGTGACTTTCTTAATTCGGGTCAACCGTCTAGGCCGGGTTAAGGGGGTTACATTTGGTGGTATCAGAGCTGAGTTCTCGAGTAATTGGGAATGAATGTGTGCATGATTGAAGTATGTATGCCTTGTATGCTTGTTGTTTGAAAGCATGTTTAGTGGCTTGTGATTTGGATGTAATTGAGATGTATGCTGTGATGTAGCATGTTGTGGGTACCCATTGCCAAATCAAAGCTAATGAAATGATGTTGATTTTGAATGAAATTGAGCTTGAATACTTGGATTGCTTACCTTGCTGGGCCTGACTTTGTTTTATTTGCATTGTTGTTGCATGGTAAAAGTATGGCACCACGTAGAGAGTTACGAGGTAATGTGCGAGCTACGGCTCCTAATGAGAACGAGAATGAGGAAAACACGGGTAGTGCGGTGTTACCTCCTCCTCCACCTGGTGGTGGTGGTGCTGAGGGAGGAAGAGCTGAAGCTGCAGCTGGTGCTGGAGCTGCTGGACCAGAGGTTGGTCAGGGGCAAGCTATGCCTGATATGACGATGTTAGTACAAGCTATTGCGGGTGCTTTTCGAGCAGCAGTAGCTGGAGCTCAAGGAGCTGGGCATCAAGGAGATGCTGGAGTTAGACTACCTTTGGAGCGTCTGCGCAGTCTTGGTGGGACTGAGTTTAGGGGTATGTCTGCTGAGAGTTCTGAAGCTTGGCTAGAGAGTACCAAGCGAATCTTGGGACAGATGAGTTGCACGGATGTGCAAAAGTTGGGTTGTGTTGTGTCCTTGCTGCAGGACGATGCGTATACGTGGTGGACGACCACCACAGCTGGGATGGCTGAAGCTGACATCACTTGGACATTCTTTCAGAATGTGTTCAAGCGGAGATATCTTGGAGTGAGATATCTTGATGAGAAGAAACGTGAGTTCATGACTCTTACCCAGGGGAGTATGACAGTGGCTGAGTATGAGGTGCAGTTTGTGCGACTCAGTCAGTATGCACCTGAGCTTATTCCTGATGAACGGGAGAGGTGCGAAAGGTTTCGTTATGGTCTTGTAACGGAGGTGAAGATGTATGTGCTGGCCACCGAGTATGATGATTTTGATGTGTTGGTGGGCCGAGCCAAGGACATAGAGATGAACTTGGGTTTATCTGCGAAAGGTGCTGGAGCAAGTTCTGGCAAGAGAGCTGCTGAGTTTAGTTCCGGAGGTGGACGGAACAAGAGGGGACGTGATCAGAGGTATCAGTCCTCAGCTAAGAGAGGTGGTGGTGCACCTACTAGAGGAGGCAATGCTAGAGCTGACCCTAGTGCTTGTTGGATCTGTGGTTCACGTGGTCACATGAAGCGTGACTGTCCTCGTGCTGTGAGGGAGGTGCAAGCTCCTGTTGCGGCAGCTGGTAATGGGTGCTGGAATTGTGGTTCTGCAGACCACTTGAGGCGAGATTGTCCTAGGTTGGCTGGTGATCAGGTGCGTGCTCCTGTTGTTGCTGCACCGCAGAGAGGTCGTGGGCGCGGCCGAGGTAATTTCCAGAGGCGTGAGGAAGGTGGTCGTGGAGTAGCCCATGTTGTGGCTATTCAGCCTGAAGGTAGAGGCCAAGCGAGGGTGTATGCTCAGCGTGAGGGAAGGAATGATGCAGATGTGATTGCAGGTACCTTTACTTTGCAATCCTTGTCATTGCTTTCTTTGATTGATTCTGGATCTACGCATTCATACATTTTGCGTGAGCATGCTGAATTGCTTGGTTTGCCTGTTGAGTCTTTGGATGTTGGTGTTCGTGTCACTAGTTCTTTTGGTGAAACTGTTGTGACTCGAAAGCTTTATAGAAGGTGTCCCTTGGTTGTTCAAGAACATGTTTTTCATGTTGATCTTATGGAGTTTCCCTTTTATGGTTTTGATGTGATCCTTGGTATGGATTGGCTTGCTGAGCATCGTGCTGTTGTGGATTGTGAAAATAAGCGAGTTTCGCTTAAGCTGGCGGATGATTATGAAGTTGTTGTGGTTGGTGAGAATGTGAAGTTTCTTGCCAATGTGGTGTCTACCTTGGAGGCGAGCAGGATGTTGAGGCAAGGTTGCGAAGCTTATCTAGCTTTTGTGATGAATCCTAGCTCTAAGGAGTTGAGGGTGCAAGATATCAGAGTTGTGAAGGAGTTTCCTGGTGTTTTTCCTGAGGAGTTGCCTGGTTTACCTCCTAATCGCGAGGTGGAGTTTGGAATTGAGCTGTATGAGAATACAACTCCTGTGTCCATTACTCCCTATAGAATGGCACCTAAGGAGCTGAAGGAGCTGAAGACGCAGTTGCAAGAGCTGCTTGATCGTGGTTTCATCCGGCCGAGTGTGTCACCTTGGGGAGCACCGGTCTTGTTTGTGAAGAAGAAAGATGGCACTATGAGGATGTGCATTGATTACCGTCAGCTGAACAAGTTGACTATCAAGAATCGGTATCCTTTGCCGAGGATTGATGATCTCTTTGATCAATTTCGGGGAGCTGCTGTGTTCTCTAAGATTGATTTGAGGTCAGGGTATTACCAGTTGAAGGTGAAAGATGTGGATGTGCCTAAGACAGCTTTCAGGACAAGGTATGGGCATTATGAGTTCCTTGTGATGCCGTTTGGTTTGACAAATGCTCCTGCTGCTTTCATGGACATGATGAACCGTGTGTTTCATGAATACCTGGACAAGTTCGTTGTGGTGTTCATTGATGATATCCTCGTGTACTCGCGTACTGAGGAGGAGCATGAAGAGCATTTGAGGATTGTGTTGCAAGCTTTGTTGGAGAATCAGCTTTATGCTAAGCTGAGCAAGTGTGAGTTCTGGCTTAAGGAGGTGGTGTTTCTTGGGCATGTGGTTTCAGCTGAGGGGATTCGTGTTGATCCTCAGAAGATTGAGGCAGTGATGAGCTGGAAGGTTCCTAAGTCTGTTCATGAGGTCCGTAGTTTCCTTGGTTTGGCGGGATACTACCGAAGGTTTGTGGATGGTTTTTCCAAGATTGCTGCTCCTTTGACGAAGCTGTTGCAAAAGGATGTTAAGTATGAGTGGACGGAAGCGAGACAGCAGGCTTTTGAGAAGCTGAAGGCGGCTTTGACGCAAGCTCCTATCTTGGTTCAGCCTGAATCAGGGAAAGAGTTTGTGGTCTATAGTGATGCATCTTATGTTGGCTTGGGATGTGTGCTGATGCAAGAGGGTAAGGTGGTGGCTTATGCATTGCGGCAGTTGAAAGTGCATGAGCGCAATTACCCTACGCATGATATTGAGTTGGCTGCAGTGGTTTTTGCTCTGAAGATCTAGAGGCATTATCTGTATGGTGAGAAGTGTACAGTGTACACGGATCACAAGAGTTTGAGGTATCTGATGTCACAGAAGGAGTTGAATCTTAGGCAGCGGCGTTGGTTGGAGTTGCTCAAGGATTATGATCTGACGATTGAGTATCATCCTGGAAAAGCTAATGTTGTTGCGGATGCCTTGAGTAGGAAGGTAGCTGTTGAGCTGAGGGCTATGTTTGCTAGCTTGAGTATATCGCGAGATGGTGGTCTTGTTGCTGAGTTGCAGGTGAAACCATCGTTGGTTCAGTTGATCAAGGATAAGCAGTTGCTGGATGATTCCTTGGTGTCTCATGTTCAGGATATCGCGGAGGGTAGACCTTCGGATTTCTGTTTTAATGATGATGGTGTGTTGTGTTTTGGGAGTCGGATAGTAGTGCCTGCTGATGCTGAGTTGAGGCGTGCTATTCTGACTGAAGGTCATAGTAGTCCTTTTGCTATGCATCCTGGTAGTACTAAGATATACCGTGATCTTCGTGATGAGTACTATTGGGTGGGTTTGAAGAAAGATGTTGCAGAGTTTGTGAGCAAGTGTTTGGTGTGTCAGCGAGTTAAGGCTGAACATCAGGTTCCTTCAGGGTTGTTGCAACCGTTGAAAATCCCTGAATGGAAGTGGGAAAGGGTTACCATGGATTTTGTATCTGGTTTACCTTTGTCTCCTTCGAAGAAGAATTCTGTTTGGGTGATTGTGGATCGCCTGACGAAGTGTGCGCATTTCTTGCCTGTGCATACTACGTTCTCTTTGGATAAGCTGGCAGAGCTGTACATTGCTGAGATTGTGAGGCTGCATGGTGTGCCTAAGTCGATTGTGTCGGATAGGGATCCGAGGTTCACATCGCGTTTCTGGCAGTGTTTGCATCAAGCTCTGGGTACAAGGTTGCATTTCAGTACATCCTATCATCCTCAGTCGGATGGTCAGTCTGAACGAGTTATTCAGATCTTGGAGGATATGTTGAGGTGCTGCGTGATTGAGTTCCAAGGTTCTTGGGAGAAGCATCTGCCTTTGGTTGAGTTCGCTTATAACAATAGTTATCAGGCGAGTATACAGATGGCACCTTATGAGGCTCTGTATGGGAGGAAGTGTAGGACTCCTCTTTGTTGGGCTGAAACTGGTCAAAAGTTGGTTTCGATGCCGGCTTTGTTGAAAGGGACCACTGAGAAGGTGAAGCTTATCTGTGAGCGGTTGAAGGCTGCCTCTGATCGGCAAAAGTCTTACGCGGATTTAAAGCATAAGGAGATAGAGTATGTGGTGGGTGACCGTGTGTTCTTGAAGGTTTCGCCTTGGAAGAAGGTGATGAGGTTTGGCCGGAAGGGTAAGTTGAGCCCTAGGTACATTGGACCATATGAGGTGGTTGAGCGTGTGGGTCCTGTTGCGTATCGGTTGAGGTTACCTCAAGAGTTGGAGAAGATTCATGATGTGTTCTATGTTTCTATGCTCCGGAAGTATAGATATGATCCTTCGCATGTGATGCCTGTGGAGGAAGTGGAATTGAATCCGGATTTGACCTATGATGAGGAACCGGTGAAGGTTCTGGATTCGGATAGCAAGGTTCTTCGTGGCAAGACCATTGAGTTGGTGAAGGTGCTGTGGAAGCATCGAGGTGTTGAGGAAGCCACGTGGGAGCGGAAGGAAGACATGCTGAAGCAGTTTCCTTATCTCTTTCCTTCAGGTAAATTTCGAGGACGAAATTTCTTAAGGGGGGAGAGTTGTAACGCCCCGGTTTTGGGCTTAGTAGTTTTGGGCGTTGACCGGTTTGGTCAAAGTGCTGTTCGAATCTAAAGAGGTGAAATTAGGAAAGCCTAGTTCGGGTTGCATTAAAAATATGGAAAAATGTTCTAAAATCATCTTTTAATATAATTAAGTGAACTGTGAAATCAATTTTGGAAAATGAGTTTTGGAAGGGTGACATTTTGGCTAGTGACCAAAATGTAATTTTTGAAAGTTTGGTGACTGTTTTCGAAAGGGTTGAAACTTTGAATCTTTAAGGAGCTATTATTCCAAAAGTAGTTTCTCCAGATTTTTCTAAGATATTTTAAGCTATATTCTGATTTTAAAACATATCAAAAGAGGAGGGAAAGCCATTTTGGCTATTTTGATAACTAACTTTTCAATTTCCTTTTCTCTCATTTTCTCTCAATCCAAACACCTTCTTTCCAGAGAATTGTTTCTAATTTTCTCACCTAAATCCCTCCTTTCAACTCTCTTTTGATTCCTAATCAACATATCTACAAAACCTCATCATTTGCTACTTGATTCATCAAGGTTTTTGATTCCAAAAAGAGGAGAAACTCAAGTTTGGAGGTAAGAACGTCCTTCTCCTCTAAACTATCAGTTCTTTACTGAAATTCCTAAGTTTTCAATCCTTAATTGATGTTTTATTAAAGGCTTTTGAGTTGTGAAATGGATCTTGGCTTATAATGCAAGATTTGGTGATTTTTGGTGATTTTCGTTTGATCTGTTAAATCTGTGATTTTGAGATGTGTTTTTGATGATATTTGAACACTAAATTGATAAGGAATTGAGTTTTGATTAATGCAATCCTGGATAGGTTGAGTTTCCTAAGTTTAGCTTGTGTTTCTTGGTTGTTTTTGAGGTGATCTTGTGGATCTGATGTTGCTGGAGGTATAAGGATGTTATTAGGCTCTTTTTAGATGTTAAATGATGTTAAAGGATGTTAGGTTTTGATGGTTTATGGCTGGGCTTTGTTGAGAAGTGGTTTGGATGCATTTTCGGTTGTGTTTGGTAGCCGAAAATGGAGTGTGGATGAGAGCAGCGAGTTTAGGTGCTTTCATTGAAGCAATTAATGCATGATGATGCATTAATCCTCTACTTTGATGTGTTAAAACAGGGGAGGCATCTTTGGATCCAAGAGTTGTTGATCCGGAAGCTTGATTTGGTGCTTCGGCAAGAGGCGAAGTGGAATCGGTGAGTGAAATTGGGTTTTCGGCTTTGAAACCAATGTCTTGGGAGCTTAGTATAAGTCTAAACAACTTTGCTAAGCTCAAGTGTAAGTTTTCGGAAAGTACTCTCTAGTGGTGGCCATGATTTTGTTGTGATGCAATGTGGTTTATTGCATGATTTAAATACTGTTTTGAAAGCATGATTTAGCATAGTATTTGATGTTGTTGTAAGCCATATGTTGAAGGAAGCTCAAGGTAAGAGTTCCTTGTTTTTGTACATTGATAAAATGTGGTTTGATGCTTTTAAATGCATGATGTATATGGCTTGGTTTAATGCTTTAAAACAGTGGATTAATTGATGAAAATGATGTATATTGGCAAGTGATGTTTTGAAAAGGTTAAGGTCACTAAGGTGGTTAAAAGTCCTTGAGTGAGCCTTGTTTACTTAAGAACATCAAGGTGGTTAAAAGTCCTTGGATGGTTCTTGTCATGGACACAAAGGTGGTTAAAAGTCCTTGTGTGATCCTTTACATGGTGTTTAAAAGTCCATGGGGCCAAGGTGTTTAAAAGTCCTTGGGGTGTAACTTGATACGGACACAAAGGTGGTTAAAAGTCCTTGTGTGGTCATTTCCATGGTGGTTAAAAGTCCATGGGCCAAGGTGTTTAAAAGTCCTTGGGGCCAAGGTGTTTAAAAGTCCTTGGGGGTGAAAGTTGATGAACTTGTTTTTAAAGAAATGGAACTTATCACTTGTGGCCAATATGACATGTTATGATATGAAGCATGAGATGCTTGTTTTAAGTATGCTTTTGAGCATGAGCAATTGATGATTTGAAGCATGATTTATAAATGTTTTATAAATGCATTATTGAATGGTTTTATGAGCATTCCTCACTAAGCTTTTGCTTACGCTCTCTTTCGTTTTCTTAATTCAATAATGCAGAACATTAGAGTACTTTGAGGGCAGCAAGAAGGGCAAGCATTCAAGTGAAAGTAAAGCTCAAAGTATGGAAGGTTTCTTAAGTACACTTTTAGCTTTTGGTAATTTGGCAATGGGGGACCTATGTGTATGTTTTGGGAGAGGTTTTGAACTCCCTAAGTATGTTGAATGTTGATGAGAATGTTGGTTTTAGTGTTTGGCCTTTATATGCTTGAATTGGAAGTTTATGCTTGTATGGCTTGCTTGTGTAGGAAGCATGCCTATAGATTTGGGGCTTTTCGTATATGATGTTGTTTTGATGAATTGTTTGATGCAAGTATGTCTTATATATGTTGAATTACATGCTGGTAAAGTTTGGTGGCAATTGGAGCATGATTGGATGTTTAATTGCATGTTTAAGTTTGCATTTTGGGGCAATCTGTGCAAGGTGTTTCGGAACAGTAACACCCGTTTCGGAACAGGTGCCTTAAACAAGCCCAGGCGTCCGAAACGGGAGAGACCGTTCCGAAACGGTTTGGCTACTGCCAGCCCGTGTTGCGGTACGCGTTGTGGAACGGCCCGCGTTTCGAAACGGGCTCTGCCAGTTTCGGAACGGGTGACCGTTAGGGGCTGACATTGGCAGTTAAATGTTTTGAATTGTTTGCATTTTGGTCCTGAATCTTGTTTGTGCAATTGTATGAGTTTGGGATGTCCTTTTGAGCTGAAATTTCACAGTGAAGCATGAAACCTGATTAATTACAAGCTGGTAACTTTAATTTGGGTTAAGTCCTTATATTTATCAGAAATTACAATTTGGTCCCTAAAGTTGTAACTTGTTCAATTGGGTCCCTGTTTGATCTCTGATGTTTATGATCTTTGAGTATGCTGTGGTATGATCATATCTAAGGGTTAATATGCATCTAGATAAGATTAAAAAGAAAAAGATAAGGGTCGTTAATCAAGGTTGACTTTCGGGTTGACTTTGGTTTTCCCCGTGTGACTTTCTTAATTCGGGTCAACCGTCTAGGCTGGGTTAAGGGGGTTACAGGGAAAACTTAGTCCGAGATTTATTGGACTGTGTGAGGTTGTCGAGCGTGTATGTAACGCCTCGGTTTGGGCCTAGGAGTTTGTAGGTTGGGTTTAGGGTCCGTTGGACCGAGACTAGAGATCTGGTTTAGTTTGGGATTGGTTCAGGGAAAACCTAGTTTGGGAAGTGATAAAATATGGTAAAATTTTATAAAATCCTTTTTAAATGTATATAAGGGTTTGGTGAAGTCAATTTTGGAAAATGACTTTCAAAGGTGGACATTTTGGTTTAGTGACTAAATTATAAAAATGGAAAACTGTTTTTAATGGCTATTTTGTAAAAAAGCCAAAACTTAGAATCTCTAGGGATCTAATTAATTGTAATTAGCTATTCCCTTAATTTTACATATTTTAATTGTGATTTAATTAAATGGTTTAAAAAGGTTTTAATTAAAAGGGTAATTAATCTTCACAAAACTCATTTTGACGGAATTTATGTTCTCTCTATTTTCTCATCAACCAACTACCCATTTTCTTTCAAAACTTCCAGAGATATTTTCTTTTTCATTTTTTTATTTTGATTTCCAAATGATTTCCATAAAGTTTGCTCAACTAGTGTCAAAGGATTCTTGAAGATTTCCAATTAAATCTTGTCAATTGAAGGAATAGCAAGGGATTAGAGGTAATTTTCGTATTTCACCTGTAATCAATGTTCTTTAAAGAAATTCCCAAGTATTTGGCTCTCTAATTGTGTTTCTTAACAAGGTTTCATGATTGATTTAAAGAAAATGGCTAAACCAAGCTTTAAATGATGATTTTGTGTAATTTTTGTAATGGATCTATTATGGGTGGTTTATGAATGATTTTAATCATGTGTTGGAAGTTTATTAATGTTGAGATTGAGGTTTAAGTATGGTAATCCTGAAACTATTTGGATCTCTAGTTGATTAGGTTGTTAGAATTGGGTTTTGTGGTCTTAATGTGATTTTGGGAATGCTGGAGGTATAAGGTTGATAATAGGATGATTTTGGATGTTAATAAATGTTAATAAATGGATGGAAGTGTTAGGTTTTGGCTGGGTTGAGTTTGTAGAGTAATCGATGGTGTTTTCGGTTGTTTTGGATGGGCGTTTTGGTGGTTTTGGGCAGAGCAAAGGATTGCTTGCTGGAGTTTTTAATGCATTGAGATGCATTAATCCTCTATTCTTATGTGTTTTAAACATGTGATAATGTTTCAGAAGCAACCGGTGAGGTTTCGGGAGCTTTGGACGTTTAGTTTCGCGTCAGCTAATCAAGGTTTCGCGTGTCGTTGAGTGAGAACGTGGATTTCAGCTTTGAAATGTTTTAAACGTGGTTTTGGGAAATTAGATGTAAGCTTGTAACGCTTGTATAAGTTCGGAAGTACGTATAAGGAATTTCTCTCTCGGTTGTGCTATTATAAAATGGTTTTTATGCACTTGGTTTTGGATGCATGCTACCTACTGTTAAAGCGTGATTTAAGTATATGGTTTACTATTTTTAATGATGTGATGATGAAGGATGGACATGGTAAATGATCCTTGTAAGTATATGTTTTATACTTGTGATTTAGAGCATGGTTTAATGCTTTGGAAAGTGATTAAATGATGATGCTTTGAAAATAGTGAGGTATTTGGTTAAAATGTGAATTATATTGGCAAGTGATGTTATGAAAATGGTTTATAAATGTTATCAGATAAGCACTGTAAACAAGTTGCCTTTGGATGTTGAAGGGTTTATACAGTGTATCGAATACTCTATCCAAGGACCCTAAGGATTGAGGTATATGTGTGTGGTGTCCCGTCTCTCGTTAGTAGGGGTTATACATCTACTAATGAGTGGTGTTGAGGCGTTTATACGGTGTATTGAATACTCCACCACGGGTGAAACAACGGTGGAGGGTAGCTCTCGTGTGTGAACCTTGAGATGCCGGTGAGAATGTATGAAGTGTTGGGACAGCACTTGTGAATCCATGTATCAGATATGTTATTTTGAGAAATGAACTTGTTTAATGATCACTTGTAAGCCAATATAATTGATGATGTATCATGATACGGTTGGATGTATATTGTGATTATACGTGTTTTACTCCTTAAGCTTTGCATATGGTAGTTATGCATGGGAAGACTTAAATTGAGTGTTAGCAATGGGACTTGCTGTGGATTCATGATACATGTTGCATAAGGTTTATTATGCTGGTTTTTTATTAAGGAAAGTGCATGGTTTTAAAGGCATGATGGTTTTCAAATGATGATTTAAGTTAATTGAAATAAGATTTCAATGTGGACTTGGAAGATGGTTTTAATGCATTGATGGTGTTTTGTTTTTTAGCGGCCCTCACTAAGCCTTGTGTGCTTACGTTCTAATTTGTCCATCAATGTAGAGAATTAAGGTTGGAGGCAGCATGGAGCAAGGGATCACAAGAGACTTCATTTGAGAAAGTATGTTTCGGTTTAGACTATAAGTAATCAGGGCAATGAGGGATCTATTGTGTTTTGGGGAGATTTGTACAAACTCCCTATTTGAGCATGTGTTCATTGTTGATTTAGACTTGTAAATTTCCTTTGGTTTATGGTCTATGCTTAGCTATGTGTTTTGTTATCTTGCTTGGTTTGTTTACTAGGTTGCATGTCTATAGTTTACCTTTGATGCAAATTGCCATGATATGATGTTTAATATGCCATGAATGATTGAGTTTGATGTTTGGATGTGTTATATATATATATATATATATGTTGGAAGCATGCCAAGCATGGTTTGTGGTTTAGATAATAGTAATAATTGGCAATGGAAAAATGTTCTATGTTTGGGAGTGTATGTTTTAAAACTCCCTGCTTGTTGGCATGTTTTGAATGCCTATTTGGACTTGTAAATGGCATTTGGCTATTGGTTTGTGCCTTGCTATGCATTTTGGTATCTTGCTTGGCTTGTTCACTAGGTTGCATGCCTATAGTTTACTTTTGATGCAAATTGTCATGAAATGATGTTGAATATGCCATGAATGTATGGGGTTTGATGTTGGGATATATTGTATATATGTTGGAAGTCTGCTTGATTGGTTATGGGTGCATTAAAGTGTGAAAATCAGCAAAAATATGACATTTCAGGTCCAGTGTTCTAATATTCCTAAGGCCGTATCAAAATGGGGTCTCTAAAATGGCTTGAGGTTTCGAAACGGGGCTAAGTGTATCGGAACAGGCTTGATAACTCTAGCTACTGGAATTTCAATTTCCGAAACACTTCAAGGAGTGTTTCGATATGGGCTCGTGTTCCTCAACACTAAGACTCATTCTGAAACAGGGTGTATCTATACAGAGTTGAGTGTATCAATACACCAAGCTAAAAAAGTGGTAGATGGAATCTTTTGAAGTTGTGTTTCTTTACGTTTTAGTCCTTGGATGTTGTGGATGCAATTCAATGAGCTTGGATGGTTGTTTTGAGCTGAGTTTTGGCAGAGCGGCATGTAATATCACTAATTAATGGCTTGTAACTTAAAAATTGAAGAATGCCCTGTAAATGGCTAAAATTACAAAATGGTCCCAAAAACGTGATTGTATTCAATTGAGTGCTTAATTGATGTTTGTTTGAGATGTTAATTGTTCCACTACGAGTCTTTACACTTAGGGTAACAATGTGCATCTAGACAAGATAAAAAGAAAAAAGGATTGTTTATTGAGGTAACTCTTTCCGGTTTACTTCAATATTCCCTGTGTGACTCGTTCGGTTCGGTCTTTCGCCCACACCGGGTTGAGGGGGTTACAGCAACGCACATTGAAACCTTATCACAAAGTTGGCTTATTCACAAAAGTTTATGATTAAGACCGTTTACATATAAAACATTGTCAATAAGTACATAAGAGTGATTACTAATGGAACCAATTCCTTCAATCTGGCCTTTGGAGTTGTCACCAAACGTCACTACTCCTCCACTCTTTAGTTTTAGCTCCAAGAATCGACTCTTGTCAATGGTCATGTGTCTCGAGCATCCACTATCAAGGTACCATGAATTTTCACTTTAAGCTTTTTCCTTGTAGCAATGCTCCCCCTACAAACAAAGAATTACGTCTTAATTTGTGGTACCCAAATTCTTTTGGGTCCATGAGTTTTAGCTCCCAAAATCTTGGTTCCCTTGGGAATTTAGGAAACAATATCATCAAAATTGTTAGAGGAAACTAGTTTCGTAGGAACCCAAACACTTCCAACCTTCTTACTATACGAGGGCCTTTGGAAACCTCTTTGTTTGTACCCACTAAAGTTTTTTCACATAGTTGGGTTTTGAACAAGTTCCTTTTTCAAAACTAGATTTCCCAACTTTGTTCAAAGAAGCTTTGTGATCCCCTACTTCCTTTTTGTGATCATCATGAACTTTAGAAAAAAGGTTATGTAAATCTTGATTTTTATTTTCAAAATCATTTTTTCTTGTAAATCCAAAACCTTCTTCTGAAGCTCCGAATTAGTTTTGGATAAAGAATCATGTTGATTTTTCAAATCGAAAATTGTTTCCTTGTTTTTCAAAAGTGATTCTTCATATTTCAAAACTAATTCGTCATAAACCTCTTGCAACTCATCATAAGCTTCTTGAAGCTCATCAAATGTAAAATCAAAGTGAGATGAGTCTGAAGTTACCTTAGGATCATCTTCTACTGCCATGAGACAAAGGTTGGCTACTTTCCCCTTCTGTTCATCGGATGATTCCTCATCTCTTCAAGTAGCAATATGAGCCTTGAGCTTCTTCTTCTTCCTGAAGCTCTTCTTCTTTAGTTGGGGACAATCGAGCTTGATGTGACCCGGTTTCTTGCACTCATATCAAACTATTTGATCCTTCTCTTCCTCCATGTACTTGTTCTTGAAACCCTCTCTCCGATAGAACTTCCTTTCCCAGTTGGATTTCATGAACCTTTTGAATCTCTTGGCTGACATAGCCATTTCTTCATCTTCTTCCTCACTAGAATCGCTCTCCTCTTGCGAAGCTTTGACAGCAATTCCTATTGTAACACCCTGGTTTTGGGCCTAGATGTTTGACATCGGATCGGACCGGTCGGAGACGGTTTGAATCGTGTTTGGTGATCTAAAGAAATCAAGGATTGGGATAGGATAAAAATATGGTAAAATTGCTAAAATCCACTAAAATCATGTTTAAAAGGTTGGTCAAATCAATTTTACAAAATTGACTTTGAAAGTGGTACATTTTGGGTAGTGACCAAAATGTAAAGTTTCAAAATTGTGGGAAAATGTAATTTTAAAAGACGCGCCAAAATCTTAGAATCTCTAGGAAGCTTTATGGAAATTTAGCCTTTCCTTAATTTGACATGTGTTTAAAATGTTTTTTTAAACTAATTGATTTTAAAAGGCTTTTATTTATTTAATTAATTAGGTAGTAAATTTGTGAGATTTTAATCACGTAACTACCTTTCTCTTCTCATTTTCAGCCAAACACCATTCTAAATCATTTTCTCCAGATTTGTTTTCTTCCAAACACTCCTTTCTTGATTTCTCTTCCATGCCAAAGAATCCTTTTTAATTTCTTTAAGATTTGTGAAGAAAAAATTTGTCATCTAGTGAGGAAAGCAAGGGTTGGAGGTAAATCTCGTTCACAACCTTCAATCTAGGTTCTTTATTGAAATTCCCAAGATATTTGGCTTCTAATTTATGTTTTTGGTTGAGTTTTTATTATAGTTTTGATTTGAGATCAAAATCTTGCAAAAATCTGATTAAAATCTTGATTTTCGGATTGGATTTGATGAGCTCTGTTTTGGATTGGTTTTAATTGAGTTTTGAGTTGATTAATATGTTGAAAAAGGGTTTTGATAATATAGGTCCCAAAATCCTTGAGATCCTTGAGTTTCTTGATGGTTTTAGTTGGGTTTTTTAGGTTGAATGGTGGTTTTATGCTTGCTGGAGGTGTAAGGATGGGTTAAGGTTATTTTTAATTGTGTTTTGATGCTTAGTAATGGTTGGAAGTGTTGTATGTTGGCTGGGCTAGGTTTAGGAAGCAATCGATTGAGTTTTCGATTGTTTCGGATGGGTAAATTGGTGTAGTTTTGGTGAGCAACGAGTTTGTGTTTGGTTGCTTGTGTTGAAATGCATTTTGATGCATTTGGATCTCTATTTTGATGATGTGAAAATAGGGGATCTTGATCCGGTAGCAAATGAAGCACTTTTGGAGGCTTCGGAGGGGTGATCTTCGAGTCGGCGAGCGAGATTTTGCGTATCGGTGAGTGGAAATGGATTTTCCAGCTTTGTTATGCTTTGACCGTGGTCTTGGGAGCTTAGTGTAAGTTTGAAACACTTAGCTATGCTCAAGAGTAAGTGATTCGAAAGTCTCTCTCGGAATGTGCTATGTTTTTGTTGGAAAATGCACTTGAGTTAAATATGGTTTAATTTACTGTTTTAAAGCATGTTTGAGCATTGATAATGCTGGTGTTTACTGTCATTTGTTAAGGATGCACTTGGTAGGTAATCCTTCGTTTTATGAGATGTATGCATTTGAGTTTAAGCATGTTTATGCTTGTGGAATTGGCATTGTGATTTATGCTTGCAAAACAGTGAAATAATGATGTAAATGATTATATTGGAAAGTGATGGAAATGGTTTTTGATTACTTTAATCGGCTATAGTTAGTCGGCTATAAGATTGGGTGCACCGTAAACAAAGTCGCCTTGGATGTCAAGGGGATGTATTGTACCGTAAACTCCATCCAAGTACCCTAGCGATTGAGGTATTGGCGTCACCACGATAGAGGTTGGCTCTCGTGGGTGGACTTGGTTAAGCGTCACAATGGTGGAGGGTTGCTCCCGTGTGTGAGCTTGGTTAAGGTGATTACAATGGTTGAGGTAGCTCCCATGTGTAAGCCTTATTTTGTGTCCCAACTCTCGCTAGTGGGTTATACAACTACCAATGAGTGATGTTGAGGGGTTGGGATTGTATCGTTAAACTCCATCACGGGTGTTGAGGGGTTTTGATTGTACCGTAGACTCTACCTTGGGCGTCACAACGGTTGATGGTCTCAATCTGTGTGTGAGCCTTGCGTAGTCTGGTATGTGTATGAAGCGTGTGGGACAACGCTTGTAATCCGCGTATCTAATTGTGTCAAGTGTGTGTTTTGGTATTGATATGGTTTGTTAATGATCACTTGCGAGCCAATATAATGTTGTCGAGAAATGAATTGAGCATGTGATGCTTGGGAATTGTGCTAGATTGCATGTGATGCTTGGTTTAAGCATGAGCAATGATTTTCGCTGTAGATTTAATGATGCCTTGAGCATGTGTTTTTGAAAGTGCATTGAAAAATTAAAGAGCATGTTTTAAAGGAAGGCATAGGTTTTCAAATGATGGTGAAATGGTTTTCAAATTGCATTGATGAATGGTTGTTTTTGTAGCGGTTCTCACTAAGCTTTACGCGTACGCTCATTTGTTTCATCAATGCAGAGAATTAAGCAATTGAGGCAACAAGAGAGCAAGTGGATCCCAAGTATCTTTGACTAAGAAATGTATGTGGTTATACCTTAGTTTAATAAGAGGCAATGGGAAGGATTTCTACTCTTAGTTATATTTGGTGTTGTTAAACACCGAGAGCGTGTTTGATTTGTTGTTTTAGTATTGTAAATGGCCTTTGGAGATTGGTTTAAGCTTGAATGAGGTTTTTAGCCTTTTTGTTGTTTTGACATCTAGGAAGCATGCCTATAGTTCTAAAGCTTGCAAGTATGATGCTATGTTTTAGCTTGAGCTTCATATTGATGGTCTTTGATGCTTATACATATTATATGTGTGTTGTGGCATGTTTCAGAATGGTTTCGAAGGTGAAAACCTGTGTAAAACCATCAATTTGAGAAAATTGCAGGTCAGTCATTTCAGAACGCCCACTTCTGTTTTGGAACGGTGGCCTGTAATGGCCATGGTGTTTCGGAACGGGAAGGTACGTTCTGGAACATTTCACCACTGGAAACTCGTGTATCGAAACGGATAATTTGGGGTCTCAGAACGCACTCGCGTATTAAAATGGTCAACATGGTTTCGAAACGACCGTTCCGATACGGGGTCTTGTGTTCCGAAACACTTGACCGTTGGGTGTTGATTTTGAATTGTCCCAGGTTTCTATTTCTTACGTTTTGGTCCTTGAATGTTGTAAGCTTAATTGATTGAGTTTGGATGATCCGTTTGAGTTGAAAATTAACATGCTGGCATGTTACATGATTAATTTTGGATTGGTAACTTTAAATATCTGATTAGTCCTTGTAAATCTGGAAATTTACAATTTGGCCCCTAAAAGACAAAAGTATGTAATTGAACTCCGATCGTTGCGCTGCTTTCCCCTAATCAATTTTTTAATCTTATGGGATATTAATGTGCATCTAGAAAAGATAAAAAGAAAAAAAAGGTCGTCAATCAAGGTTGACTGTAACAGGTTGACTTCGGTTTTCCCCGTGTAATCTTCTTAGTTTGGGTCGAACGTCTAGGCCAGGCTAAGGGGTTACATTTGTTGGTATCAGAGCCAGGTTACGAAAGAATTAGGGATGATGGTAAGTGAAATTGGTATGTTTTGATGTTTGATTCAATGATTGAATAGCATGTTGTGTGAAGAACGCATGTTTTTGGTTGAATATTGGTGTTTATGCCATGCTTGGTTGTTATGAATCATATTTGAGTAAAATATGATTGTACGATGATGATGTGCTGAGGATATGTGTTGATTGAGGATGATGTAAAGCATGGTGATTATGATATGCTATTGTATGCAATTTTATGCTTGAAATCGGGGTGCCCATTGCCTTATTACACTAGACAAATGTTTTAAATTGGATTTGAAAACTTGGATCCTTGCTTGAGGCCGGCCTAAATCATTGTTTGATTTTTGTTGTTGTTATGCCTGGTTAAAAATAGCACAATGAGTTCAAGGAGAGAGTTGGGATCGGATACGATCGTACCTATGTGTGAGCAGGGTAATCCAGGGAACGATGTTCCGTTTGTTGAGAATGTGCCTGTTTGGCCGTTCTTACCTGAAGTTGAGGCGATAGGGCAGCATGAGGGGGTTGGCCCTGTGATGAAAGTTTTATAATCAGTGGTTCAGGAGATGTCTGGAGCATCTCAGGTCGCAGTGAATGAAAAGCCTGCGCATGTACCATCTGTCGGACAAACTAGTTTGTCAAAACAGCGTCTACATGATTTGGGAGTTGATTAGTATCATGGGACGACGCTGGAGGCGTTCGAGGCTTGGTTAGCTAGTACGATTCCACTCTTGGATCAGGAAGGGTGTGACAGCTCTTGTAAGCTGGGAAGCATTGTCTCGTTAATGTTGGACGATGTTTGTAGTTGGTGGGCAGTTGAGTCGGCAGCACTAAACATCCATGATGTGGATTGGGATTTCCTTTTAGTTGCCTTTACGAGGAGATATCTTGGAGGTAAGTCTCTGGATAACCAGAAGCGCGGGAGTATAGCTTTAGTTTATGTTGATGAGCAGAAATTGGGTTTGGCATCTCAAGGAAGTGGTTCTAGCTATGGTAAAAGAGCTGCTGAATTCGGTTTTGGAAGTGGATGGGCCAAGAAAGGCCGAGATAGGAGGTATCAGCATGTTGCTAGGCGAGGTAATCTTGGACATGGTGCATTGGTTCAGGGGAACAGAACGAGGGCGAAGCAGCACACGTGTTGGACGTGTGGTTCTCGGGAGCATTTGAGAGGGGATTGTTCTCGTGCGGCTGGAGAGGTACAGGTTCATGTTGAAGTCACGGGGAATTCTCGCTGGAACTGTGGTTCAGCATATCATATAAGGTGTGAGTGTCCTCTACTGGTTAGTGGAGGCCAAAGACGTGCACCTGCTGTGGCTGCACCTCAGAAAGGTCGTGAGAGCGGCCGAGACAAGGTTTGGAGGTGGCAAGAAGGTCAGAGAAACGCAAGGCGTTTGATGGTTGAATCTTGTTGGAAGTGTGTGCCTGTTGGACACATGAGGCAAGATTGTCTAGTGTTAGCTCGGGGTGGTCAAGGTGGAATGTCTGTTGAAGCTTCTCGTGACCGTGAACGCTGCCATGAGCCTTCTCAGCAAGGAGACGGTGATGGTTCTACAGGAGAGAGTGCCTGTCGTGTGGAGCTCTATAACAATGATGTGATTGTATGTATCTTTACTGTGCAGTTCCTGTTATGTTATCTTTGCTTAGTCTTGTTTCACATATTTTTGTGTTGTGGTTAAGGCCCTATTATTAGTGAAGTTTTGGTTAATAATCGTTGTTGTTTCGTAAACAACATTGGTGACAAAGGTGTAATAGTTAGAGTAGTTGGGTGTAATGAGTTGCAAGAGCGGAGAAACATGAAAAGTTTGGAAGTAGGATAAGAGGTTGTTTTTAGGTTGGTCTAAGGACGTTATTAGTAGGTGTGAACGGACATACATGCACAGTTAAAATCATGTGTGTATATATAAATTACATATGTTGATACATGCATATATTTGGCATGATATTAGAGGTATGCATACATGTGCATAGGCATTCGTAAGGGCATGTAAGTAATCATGCATATGAATGTTCACACTTACTAATAGCTAATTGAACCTGATAGTGTTGAGTTATGATTAGGGTAGTTTATGGGTTTAAGGTTTTGCTTTGGAACGAGTTGAAGAGGGGGTGTGAGGTTAGGAAGTGAATAAGATTACCGTTAGAAGTGAGTGTGGTCCAGCTTGGTTGGCCGGAAGAAAATGTTTCTAGGTGTTTTAAAGGCCTTGGTGGCTTGGTGGTGGAATGGAGACCGTTTGGTTAGGATGCGGCCGAGGTCGTTTGGTGTGTAGATAAAAGCAATTTGAAGTAGCCGTAGGGTGTTGTAGTTTCTCGGGGTTGGACGGTTGTGTAGGTTTTCGGATGTGGTTTTGAAGTGTTGTTGTATTCTTTCTTGAATAGTTAAGTAGGATGGTTCTTTAGGGTGAATGAAGTTTTGGTAGTAACCTTGAAGGAGTTGGAAGGAAGTTCTGACGAAAGTTCTAATCGAGGTTTAGCTTGAGTTGAGTAGAGGATTCATGGCTTGGATGTGTTGTAGGAAGAGTGGTTAAGCAGGTTAGGAAGGTTGTAGCGTATGATTTCCTTTGAATGTAAGTGCTTGGAGAATGAGCTTTATGTGTGGTTATGTAAGCTCAAAAGCCGTGTTGTTGGGCTGAGTTCTCGTGAGAGGGTGGTCTGTTGGCTGAGTGTAAGTAAATCTTCTTGAGATAGTGGATGTAAGTGAAGTAACTGTTGGAGATGGTGTTAGAGTCTCGTGATGATGATTTTGGGTTTTCGTGTTGAGAAGTGTAGGGTTCACAGATCGCAAGGGTTTGAAAAATCTAATGTTTTAAAAAGGAGTTGAATCTTAGGAAACGTCGATGGGTGGAGTTTCTTAAGGAGTATGGCGTGATGATGAGGTATCATGTTGGAAAGGCCGGCGTCGTGGACAATGCTTTAAGCAGGAAAGTGGCCGTGGAGTTGAGGGAGATGTTTGCTTGCTTGAGCGTATCACGAGATTGCGGTCTTGTTGCCGAATTATGGGTGAAACCATCCCTGAATTAGTTGATCAGGGATAAGAAGTTGCTTGACGATTCTCTTGTATCGTGTGTTCAAGATATCGTGGATGGAAAGCCTTAAGATTTTGGTTTCAAAGATGTTGGTGTTTTGAGCTTTGGGAATTGAATAGTGGTGCCAAATGATGATGGGTTGAGGTGCTTTATTCTGGATGAAGCCCTTAGTGGTTCTTCCATAGTGTACCCTAGTAGTACGAAGGTGTATCGTGGTTTGAGAATTGGGTGATACCAGATGAGGTGAAAAAGGATGTTGCCACGTTTGTAAGCAAATGTTTGGTTTGCTAGCGGGTGGAAGGTGAGTTTTGGTTTCCTTCTAGGTGTAGTAACCGTTGGGGATCCCAGAGTGGGAAATGGGGGAAGATTACCATGGATTCGTGTTTGGATTACCTTTGACACTGTCAAGGAGGAATTTTTTTTTTGGGTGGTTGTTCACCGTCTTGCGAAGAAGGCACACTTCTTGGTAGTGCATACTAGGTATATGTTGGATAAGTTGGCCAAGTTGTATGTTGTTGAGATTGTGCGTTTGCACGGAGTGCTGAAGTCTGCTGTATCGGATAGAGATCCGAGGTTCATATCGAGGTTTTGGGAATGGTTGAGTCAAGCTTGGGGTACTAGGTTGAGTTTCGGTACTTCTTATCATCCTCTTACGAATGGGCAGTCTAAGCGTGTTATCCAGGTGCTTGAGGATATGTTGAGATGTTGTGTATATATTTCCAAGGTTCTTCGGAAAGGCAATTGCCCTTGGTTGAGATTGCTAGTAACATTAGTTATCGGGCAAGTATTCAAATGGCTCCATACGAGGCTTTGTATGGGAGAAAGTGTAGAATGCCACTTTGTTGGGAAGAAACAGGGCAAGAGTTGGTTCGATGTTGGATATGTTGAAAGGAACCACCGAGAAGGTGAAGCTCGTTTGTGAGCGTTTGAAGGCAGCATCAGATCGGCAAAAGTCTCACGCGGGTCTGAAGCGTAAGGAGATTGAGTTCACGGTTGGCAAACGTGTGTTCTTGAAGGTATCGCCTTGGAAGAAGGTGATGAGTTTTGGGTGTAAGGGTAAGCTTAGCCCGAGGTTTATTGAACCATATTGGTTGAGGTTGTCTCCCGAGTTAGAAAAGATACATGATGTGTTTCATGTCTTGGTGTTGCGGAGGTATAGATCGAATCCTTCGTATGTGATGTCTGTTGAGGAGGTAGAGTTGAATCTGGATCTGTCTTATGATGAGGAACCGGTAAGGATTCTGGATGTGAGTAGAAAACTTCATCGTGGCAAGACGATAGAGCTTGTGACGGTGTTATGCGACACCGAAGAGTTGAGGACGCCACTTGTGAAAGCAAGGCGGACATGCTGAAGCAGTTTCCGCACCTTTTTCCTTTGGGTAAAATTTCAAGGATGAAATTTCCTAAGAGGGGGAGAGTTGTAACGCTCTGTTTTTGGGCCTAGATGTTTTTGACATCGGATTGGACCGGTTGGAGATGGTTCGAATCGTGTTTGGTGATTTAAGGAAATCAAGGATCGGGATAGGATAAAAATATGGTAAAAATTTCTAAAATCCTCTAAAATCATGTTTAAGAGGTTGGTCAAATCAATTTTACAAAATTGACTTTGGAAGTGGTACATTTTGGGTAATGACCAAAATGTAAAGTTTCAAAACTGTGGGAAAATGTAATTTTAGAAGAGGAGCCAAAATCTTAGAATCTCTATGGAGCTTTATGGAAATTTAGCCTTTCCTTAATTTGACATGTGTTTAAAATATTTTTTAAACTAATTGATTTTAAAAGGCTTTTATTTATTTAATTAATTATGTAGTAAATTTGTGAGATTTTAATCACGTAACTACCTTTCTCTTCTCTTTTTCAGCCAAACACCATCCTAAATCATTTTCTCCATATTTCTTTTCTTCCAAACACTCCTTTCTTGATTTCTCTTTCATGCCAAAGAATCCTTTTTAATTTCTTCAAGATTTGTGAAGCAAAAACTTGACATTCATTGAGGAAAGCAAGGATTGGAGGTAAATCTCGTTCTCAACCTTCAATCTAGGTTCTTTATTGAAATTCCCAAGATATTTGGCTTCTAATTGATGTTTTTGGTTGAGTTTTTATTATAGTTTTGATTTGAGATCAAAATCTTGCAAAAATATGATTAAAATCTTGATTTTCTGATTGGATTTGATGAGCTCTGTTTTGGATTGGTTTTAATTGAGTTTTGAGTTGATTAATATGTTGAAAAGGAGTTTTGATAATATAGGTCTCGAAATCCTTGAGATCCTTGAGTTTCTTGATGGTTTTAGTTGGGTTTTTAAGGTGGAATGGTGGTTTTATGCTTGCTGGAGGTTTAAGGATGGATTAAGGTTATTTTTAGTTGGGTTTTGATGCTTAGTAATGGTTGGAAGTGCTGTATGTTGGCTGGGCTAGGTTTAGGAAGCAATCGATTGAGTTTTCGGTTGTTTTGGATGGGTAAATTGGTGTAGTTTTGGTGAGAAACAAGTTTGTGTTTGGTTGCTGGTGTTGAAATGCATTTTGATGCATTTGGATCTCTGTTTGATGATGTGAAAACATGGGATCTTGATCCGGTAGCAAACGAAGCACTTTTGGAGGCTTCGTAGGGGTGATCTTTGTGTTGGCGAGTGAGATTTTGCGTATCGGTGAGTGGAAATGGATTTTCCAGCTTTGAGCATAGTCTTGGGAGCTTAGTGTAAACCGTGTTTTGTGTCTCGACTCTCGCTAGTGGGTTATACAACTACTGATGAGTGATGTTGAGGGGTTGGGATTGTACCGTTAAACTCTACCAAGGGTGTTGAGGGGTTGTGATTGTTGCGCTAAAAGACAAAAGTATGTAATTGAACCCCTAATTGAACTCTGATCGTTGCGCTGCTTTCACTTAATCAATTTGTTAATCTTATTGGATATTAATGTGCATCTAGAAAAGATAAAAAGATTAAAAAAAGGGTCGCCAATCAAGGTTGACTTTAATAGGTTGACTTCGGTTTTCCCCGTGTAATCTTCTTAGTTCGGGTCGGGCGTCTAGGTCGGGCTAAAGGGGTTACACTTATCTCCTTCTTCTCCACTTCCTTCTTCTCCATCTCCTTCTTTTTCTTCTTCTTCTCTTCTTCTCTTCCTTTCTTCATAATCTCATGAGTGAGGAGAGTCCCAATAAGAGCATCAAGCTTCAAAGTCTTGAGATCTTTGGCTTCGATGATGGCAGTCCTCTTCCCATCCCATGACTCAGGAAGAGAATAGATGAGCTTCCGAACAAGCTTATCCTCCAGAATGACTTCTCCATAGCCCTTAAGCCCATTGACGATGATGGAGAATCTATCGAACATCTTGGTGATGTCCTCATACAGTTCCATCTTGAAATTTTCATAGCTTAAGTTGAGGAGTCCAATCTTGGTCTCCTTTACATCGTTAGTGCCCTCGTATGTAGTCTCAAGCTAATCTCATAACTCATTTGCACTAGTGCAAGAAGACATCTTGGAATACTCATCCAGTCCAAGAGCGCAGAAGAGTATATGCATGGCTTTGTCGTTTAATTGTATCTTCATCTGATCTTTATTGATATACTCTTGCCTTGCCTTTGGGATGCGCTGTTATCCTTCTTCCTTCATAGGAATAAATGGCCCTTCTTCTACTACATCCCAAATGAGGTAGTTATTGGACTTGATGAAGAGCCTCATCCTATTCTTCCAATAAGAATAGTTATCCCTAGTGAAAAATAGTGGCTTGGTGATGGATTGTGACTCGTAGAGGTTGGTGCCAGAAGTAGAGGTCATGGCTTGATTGACGATTGATTGAATGGCCTTAGGATCGACTCAAGAAGGTGTTAATCATTCCAATGAGTGTAGTTCTGATACCAATTGTTGTGATGATCAATCAATGGAATATGGTCAAGAGGGGGTAAATTGGTAATTTAAAAAATGGTGGAAGCAAATTAGAAAGATAAAAATTGGGACACAAGAGATTTTTGGTGGTTCAACATTCTAACAAGGTTAACATCTACTACCTTAGCTTCCCACCAAGGATTTTCCCAAAATCACTATAAATTTTTTCCCTTTTTTTCTAGGTTCAAGATGAAACATTTACAACCTTAAAGCTTATACCCCAAAGCTTTGAGAAAAACTATCATTTACAAGAAGAACAAATAGTAAACTGAAAAATCCTCTCAATAGTAGAATGTTTGCCAATTACAAAGTTCACTCAAACCCCAAAATTTAAATCAAAAGATTACAAATAAGCTCTCTCGAGTGGGTTACAAGATTTGACTCTAAATGGCTCAAAGATTGTTGGAAATGTGTGTGAATGATTTAGACTTGATGAATAGTTGTTGTTGTAGCTTTAGAGACTTGATTATATACCTCCTCATTGATTTCTAACAGTTTGGGTAGCTGAGATCATAAATATAGCTGTTGAGCTTTATTTTTCCCCGCAATATATGTTGTCTACCAACATAGGATATCGGTACTCGGGCTTCGGTATCAGTACTTGCTATAAGAAAAAATAGCAGTTGTACAAAGGGGTATCGCTACGCGAGAAGTCGTATCGATACGAGGAGTTCAATTTACAAAGGCATACCGGTACGGTCCGTACCATATCGGTACCGATTTTTCTCGCTAGAATCTGAGAAAGTTGTAAGTGAAAAATTGTATTGATACGCCTAAGAGGGTATCGGTACGTTATAACCAATTTTCAATGTTTGTGATTCCAATAAACTGACAAGGCAACGGTCGAATATTAAATACAAAAGATTTACAAAATCTTAACACCTGTATCGGTACACATAAAGTCGTATCGATACTTGAAGACCAATATGGTTCACAGTTTGAATGGCGTACCGATACAGCTACACGTGTATCAGTACTCTATAGCCATTTCGTTTAAATTGAAATTTTAGTAGCTAAAAACCGTATCTATATGGCCAAGGACGTATCGATACTTCTGGGCCAATTTTTCTATTTTGAGCACCAAAACACTTAGAAAATATTTGGGGTTTAAGGTTTTAACTTAGAAATATTTTAAGTTCGAATCCTTGTCAATTTGTGAGTCTTTTTTGGTACTTAAAAATTTATCTAATTTTGCAAATTGGTCTTTAAAATTCCTTGTTATATCAAAATCAAATATTAGTTTTACAGAGATGAATAGAAATTAATTGATAAAAAAGAATTAATTGGTGTAACATTCAGAGGTCTAGAGTAAAATTTTTAAAAATAAGACCAAATTGAAGTATAGTGTAAGGATCAAAAAGTTGAAGTTGTTATTTTTATCAAATTTATCAATTAACGATGGGGTGTTTAGCAAATAGCTGATTGCAGTGGCTGGTTTGATCACTTGATTTTATTAGTTGGTTCAAGAAACTAATTTGATTAACAGTTTATATAAAAGTGTTTGGTAAAACTTAGCTGATAGCTGATATGGATAAGATGACAAATAAGGGTATGATATATTTAGTTGTTAAATACATATATGCTTTATAATACTTTAGTTTTTATTGATGTTAAATTATTAGGATGAAATGCTTTTAACAAGGAATTAAAATTTTTCTTTAGAAAATTAGTGAATATTTTTGAACATTTTGAATTTTTTAAGTTTATTATTTATAAATATTAACCTTGTGGGGATTTAAACATACTATTAATCTTTTATAAAATATCAACACTACAATTTTTTTAAACAGTGGCATCTGAATTTTATTAATCATCGTGAAAGAAAATACATACAATGCATCAAAAAAAGAGACAAGTCCACTAAAAATCTCTTACAATGGTGCAAAGAAAAGCATACACTTCCATCGAGATTAGCATACGAAAATTCAGAAACTTTCATGAATCTCTTTGTCTTTATCTAAACGAGACGTTTTACGAGGTGAAAAAGAATGGTGAGCGAAACAAGCTATCAGGTAGATTGCTCTGCTACCCAGGTCTGATTACATCGACAATCAATCATCAACCGAGTGGGGATCCATCTTTTTAAGACCATCTATAGAACTATAATCAGAAATTAGCGTCGTGAAGATTTTTGTACGAGCACCAACTGACCACTAAGGTATGTTGAAATCATGCCACAAGAACAGATGAAACGAACCACAAAAAAATTATAGAAAAATGTGTCACGAGGACAGAGAAAACGCGTGCCACAAAGGCAGATATTCTTATTAAAATAGGACAAACAAGAAAAAACAAAAATAATAATAGACTCGGTGGTCGACAACCAATACTAAGAGTGGTTGGCGACCACCCGCCAAAAGAAAAAAAAAGCAAAGTTGCAAGCGATAGAGATTTGAGAGAGAGCGGTTAGGGTTCTATTGGGGGAAGAATTTTTATTTGTTTCGAATTGGATTCAACACTACATTTTTTTTCTCCATTTTCATGTTTTGCTATATTTTCTTACCTAAAAAATACTTGAGAATCTACAACTAAAAATAGAGGCTATTTCATTATATTGGGTTTTATGGCAATGACGTAATTATGGAAATAATAGGGTCAAGTACGTCATTTAACATCTTCTTTTGCAAATCAGCTTTTTCAATCCGCTGGATTTCAGCGTTTTCTCTTTTAGCTTATTTTTCACAACTTTTAAAAAAGTGTTTACCAAACATTAAAAATAAAGATTTTGGCTATCAATCAGCTATTTACGCCCAAATAAATTAAAAACTCTTCAAAAAGTTGTTTACCAAACACCCCTGATAACTATCTTATAAATTTTTATAAGATTAGAGGAAGTTATTTTTAAAAAATAATTCACCTAAGTTCTTCGTTGAAGTTGTTTCCAACGACGACCTTCATGTCGTCGACTGATTTTTAATTTTTACGTTGATTGCATATAAATAAGATCCTTCTTTGATGAAGAATCGTTTATTCTTTTTTTAGTTTTATTTTTGTTGGGTTGTACGATGCTCGACTCCTTCAACCGTTCTTGCTCGCCAAGTGTGGAGAAGTGGGATATTTGGGTGTTTTGTGGGAATGGAAAGATAGACAATGTCAACAAGGATTTATAGTGGTTCAACCTTCTAACCAAGGTCTACATCCACTACCTTAGCTTCCCACTAAGGATTTCCAAACAAATTCACTAAGAATTTCGTCCCCTTTTCTCGGCTTAGGAGGAAACCGTTACAACGATCAAGCTTTCTACCCAAAGCTTGATCAAACACTCTCTTACACAAGAAAGACTTAGCAAACTAGAAATCCCTCTAGAAGGTATATGTTTGCACAATTAAAGCTCTCACCCAAAACCTAAACACTTGAGCAAATTTGACAATTAAGCTCACAAGTGTTGTCTATACAATAAATTGAACAATAAAGCCCTAAGACAAATTCTTGATCATTATGATGTTGATAATTGAAGCATTAACCATCTATTGATGCTTGGAGGCCCCTTTTATACTTCTAATTGAGTTTGTAGTCGTTGAGGACCGTTGGGGATGGATTAGAGCCGTTGGAGCCTTTATTTCTCACCATAAATGCAGTTCTGCAGCTTGGCGTATTGATACCCTTCAAACCGTATTGATACGGTCCCGATAAGGAAGTAGTCGTTGTGCACTTCAGCCGATGTGTATCAATACGCTTACCTAGCGTATCGGTAGGGTCCTGCAATTTAAATGACCGTTGGGAAATATGACCGTTGGGGGTAGTTAGGCATATCGGTTCGTGACACAACTGTATCGGTATGCGACTAGTCGTTGGGCTGATTTAAAACACACCGTATCGATACGGCTAAGCGTATTGGTACGGGTTTTGACTACTGGAAAATTCTTGTAGTTGAAACCCTAAGTCATATGGGTACGGTACCATACCGTATCGGTACGGGCACTTGAAAAGCTTGGTTTTAACTACTTTAAATGTACTTTAAATCATTCCAAAGCCTTGTAAAACCCTTAAACATATTTTCAAGTTGTTTTTTACTAAAAACATATTTTAAATTCTTTTCAATTTAGTCTAAATTTTTTTTCAAATATTATATCAAAACACTTAGTTCTACAATCTCCCCTTTTTTGATATAATAAAACCAGCTTGAAAATTTGTTTGGGATTCTCTCCCCCTTTGTATTTTAAAATTTGAATAAGAGACTTAAAATTTGAAATAGATTAAAGTTACCCCTTATTCTCTTGAAAAACTTGAAAAATCAAATTTTCAAACCATTTCTCCCCCTTTTTGTTATATCAAAAAGAATTTAAAATGACATTGGGCTCAAAATAACTTAGGAGGTAAAAGAAAATTGACACCATTAAAAATTTTGTTTTAAAATTGGCTCCCCTTACTCAAAGCATAAAACAATATTAGTCCAACATATATGATCATCTAGTTTAAATTAATAAAAAATAAAACAAATAAAAGCAAGAACAACTAGATTTTTACCACACTTGAATTCGAGGGAGGATGTGAAGCCTTCCTTCTTCAAGTGTCTTTCTTTGTGTGCATGGAGCTCCCTCTCAATGTTTGACTTGTTGATCAATATCCATCACACCTATCATAAGACAATCAAGTAATTTTTGGTATCCAAATTGCTTTGGATCCATAGACGTTAGTAGCACTCAACTTAGTCTCTTAGGAATCCATCTTTCAATTTCATCCTTTTTTGTTAAAGTACTTAGTCCTTTTGGGACCCAAATAATTCTAAAAACTTTACCATTTACAAATCTAGGGGCACTAGATTGTCTTACATAAAATTTTGATTTTCTTAAATTATTTTTCTTTTGAAGTTCATTGAAAATCAAATATTTTTCTTTCTTGAGATCATCAACCTCTTTTTGATGATCTTTTTCCATTGTTTGAAGCATTTTTTGTAAATCCAGAACTTTAAGCTCAAAATCTTTAATTTTTGCTTCAAACTCTAAATTAGTTTTAGAAAGCAAATCATTTTCGATTTTTAACTTTGAAATCAATTTCTTGTTTTTCAAAAATGAAGCCCTTAACTCAAAAACCAATTCATCATAGGCTTCTTGTAACTCATCAAAAGAATGTGAATTTGAACTAGATGAGTTAGAAGTTACCCCCCCCCCTCATTGAGGGCCATCAAGCATAGGTGGGCTACCTCATCATCGGTGGAGTCTTCATCACTCCATGTGGCCACATATGCTTGCTTTGAAGATGATCTCTTGTTGGACTTGTGGGATTCCTTCATCTTCTTCCTCGATTCATGCTTGAATTTTTCCATTTTGCTCTTCATGAACCGGGCAAATTTGTTGAAGAGATAGGCCATCTCTTCATCTTCGCTTTCCTCCTCACTTAGTTCTACATGATGGCATGTGGAGAATTTGAGAGCAACGACACTTGCGTTGATGCCTAGCTCCATGATCTTCTTCTTCCCCATCTTTCTTATCTCTTCCTTCTTATTCTCCTCTTTTTTTCTTCATAATTTGGTGAGTGAGAAGTGACCCTATGAGTTCATCAAGCTTCAAGGTCTTCAAATTTTTTGCTTCAATGATGGCGGTCCTCTTTGAGTCCCATGACTCGGGAAGAGAATAGATAAGCTTTCGGACAAGCTTCTCTTCCGGAATGGTTTCTCCATAACCTTTGAGTCCATTGGTGATAGTGGAGAACCTATCAAACATCTTCTCGATGTTTTCTTCCGGATCCATCTTGAAGTTTTCATACACTGAGGTGAAGAGCCCGATCTTGGTCACCTTTACTTCGTTGGTTCCCTCGTATGTGACTTCAAGCTTGTCCCATACCTCCTTGGCACTCTCACAAGAAGACATATTCTCATAGATGTTTGGGCCAAATGCACAAAAGAGGATGCGCAAGGCTTTGCAATTAAGCTCCATCTTCTTGCGGTCGTCTGCACTTCATTCCACCTTGCTTCCTTGTGGCACAAACGAATCATCTTCTACTATATCCCAAAGCTTGTAGTCCTTGGACTTTATGAAGAGCTTCATCCTTGTCTTCCAATGGGCATAGTGTGTTCCGTCGAAGAAGGGCGGTTTGTCGATTGATTGTGCCATTGAGCCGGTTGAGTAAAATGATGGTCGAGCTTACCGGATCTTCTCAATAGGATGTTAATCCTCTTCAATTGAGTCAAGCTCTGATACCAATTGTTGGGTTGTACGGTGCTCAATTCCTTCAACCGTTCTTGCTCGCCAAGTGTGGAGAAGTGGGATATTTGAGTGTTTTTGTGGGAATGGAAAGATAGACAATGTCAACAAGGATTTATAGTGGTTCAACCTTCTAACCAAGGTCTACATCCACTACCTTAGCTTCCCACTAAGGATTTCCAAATAAATTCACTAAGAATTTCGTCCCCTTTTCTCGGCTTAGGAGGAAACCGTTACAACGATCAAGCTTTCTATCCAAAGCTTGATCAAACACTCTCTTACGCAAGAAAGACATAGCAAACTAGAAATTATTCTAAAAGGTATATGTTTGCACAATTAAAGCTCTCACCCAAAATCTAAACACTTGAGCAAACTTGACAATTAAGCTCACAAGTGTTGTCTATACAATAAATTGAACAATAAAGCCCTAAGACAAATTCTTGATCATTATGATGTTGATAATTGAAGCATTAACCATCTCTTGATGCTTGGAGGTCCCTTTTATACTCTTAATTGAGTTTGTAGTCCTTGAGGACCGTTGGGGATGGATTAGAGCCGTTGGAGCCTTTATTTCCCACCATAAATGTAGTTCTGCAGCTTGGCGTATCGATACCCTTCAAACCGTATCGATACGTCCCGATAAGGAAGTAGTCGTTGTGCACTTCAGCTGATGCGTATCGATACGCTTACCTAGCGTATCGATACGCTTACCTAGCGTATCGGTACGGTCCTGCAATTTAAAAGACCGTTGGGAAATATGACCGTTGGGGGTAGTTAGGCGTATTCGTACGCGACACAACCGTATCGGTACGCGACTAGCCGTTGGGCTGACTTAAAACACACCGTATCGATACGGCTAAGCGTATCGGTACGGGTTTTGGCTACTAGAAAATTCTTGTAGTTGAAACCCTAAGGCGTATCAGTACAGTACCATACTGTATCGGTACGGGCACTTGAAAAGCTTGATTTTGACTACTTTAAATCATTTCAAAGCCTTGTAAAACCCTTAAACATATTTTCAAGTTGTTTTTGACTAAAAACATATTTTAAATTCTTTTCAATTTAGTCTAAAACATTTTTCAAATATTATATCAAAACACTTAGTTCTACAGTTTTGCTTTACCATAGTTATTTTGTATCTGTTTTTCTGACTTTTTTCTTTTGTTTGTACGGTAATTTGTTTGTCGGCCTTTTTGCAGGTTTGTCTGTCTTTGTGACAGTATTGTTTGTTATTATTGCAATTTAACATTCAGATAACAAGATTTTTCGAGCGTTTTTAGTCACAAGACAAATCGGCAGTCTAATATTTTTTGTCTTTTATGGTATTTTGCCGATGTGCCAAGAACTCGCAGTGAAAGAATGCTTGATTCATAGAGTTTTTTTATCAAAATATATCGTTGTTGGATTTTATTTAAAAGACTAAAAGTTTTTTCTACAAAGTGAGTTTTGCTTCTCATGTCTTCAAACCTTTGAAGTTTATTGTATTTATTTCTCACATTGAATTTTCAATGGTTGTGGTATATCCTTCTGTAATCCTTTTCAAAAAATATAAAATTAATAAAGGGATTATTTTCATATTTTTGTATTACTTTCATAATTAAAATAAAACTATTTTAAAATTTATACTTCCACATAAATTTATTTATATGTATATAATTGAATTACTTACATTATAAACAATTGAAATATTTACACATACTACATATTTTGAATATTTAAAAGTAACAATAAATCCAAAATGAACACTAATACTGACATGTACCGATATTAGATAAAAAAGAACGAATACAATATTTACTACCTTGGTTACAATATTTTTCCTAGAATTCAAGTTTATCGTTCAGCTATGCTTTCTTATTTATGTTAGGCGTATAGACCAAGCATCCCGTTGAGTTTTGTATGTAAAGAAAATATCATTGCCAAATGCAATGGGCAATATGAGTTAGTCCCAAATAAATATATCTGCAACTTCTTCCACAGTTGACCAACACTAGACATAATTTGTGCTGTTTTAACAAAACGACCTTCTAATTAATTAGCCTCACATACAAGCCAACTCAAATGGAATTGGGAACGAATCTAATATGGATTATACCGATTGCGTCCTCGGTAACTGTCACTACTGCTGCGTCTTCCACTGCTTGAGCTACTACCACCACCCCGGCCGCTACGGGGCTGTGGTGGAGGTGTCTGTGCTTGCAGCATTCCAGGCTGTTGGCTGTACAAAAAAAAACGGAAACAATTTCTTACAGTGCTATCAACCAGAAAAAATAAAAGAGGACAAGATGGAAGCCATGGCAGAAATATATTATTTATTTAATATTTATGCATTTTATTATTGGTCGGCCTATTAACATAAGCGACACATACAATGAACCAAACAGTGTGCACGAGTCTGTCTACAAGTCAAATGTCAAAATGGCTCTATATCAAGTCAGAAGAAAGAATAAAAGAATTTAGTAGTAGATTGTGCATGTATGAACAAACAATAATGAAGTCTCGCATGATCTGCAATTACAAATTCAAGGTTAAAACTTACAGCACATATCCAATCCTTCCGTCAGGCAAAAGCATTGGCATCATCGCCATTCCAGCAGGACTTGGACCTCGACCATAGATTAATGGCTGCAAGATTTTTACATAAATATCAGCAAAACAATGTAAAGAAAAAATTGTTAAATTTACATAATTAAACGGGAGTTGTTTTTTGATACACAAGTTTATTTTATACAACCTGCATATTTTAAGCATAGATCTTAAAATAAAAAAAATCCTAAACACTAAAACCTAATCCTAAACTCTAAACCCTAAAATTGACAGGCTTGTGTAAACTTCAGTTTACACGGCCTGTATCAAAGTATTTTCCATTACATGAATAATCAGGTATACAGAGAACCTTTGAAAACCAGGCTCTTAAGCTTATTAACAATTAATAGTAAAACATTACAGCAAAAGGTATAGACAATGTCTTTATTGCTATTAATAAATTACAAATAATATCAACTAATTACGCAACAGCAAAAGCTATTAACTTATTATAAGAAAGGAAAATCTATGTACGAAACAATGGCCTTTCATTTATTCTTGATTGTGCAACTGCAATGTTCCTTTCAGAGAAGTAGCAGGATAAAACCAGTGCCCGCTAATACATAGATTACAAAGGACAGTAGTATATGCCAATTTTAGATTAACTACCAAGTCATCTTGTCTACAAATCAAAGATTATTCAGGATTACCGCTACTCAAATTCAATCTATATCCCATGTCTCAAAACAAGAGCAAATCTTGCTGGTCCCACATAAAACCTAATGCAGTTTAAATCAATAGATCACCCAAAAGGTACCACTACTCAAATTCAATCTATATCCCATGTCTCAAAACAAAAGCAAATCTTGCTGGTCCCACATAAAACCTAATGCAGTTTAAATCAATAGATCACCCAAAAGGGCACTGGTTTTGGCAGCAGTAAAATTTTCGCAAGAAATCTGTCAAACTATTTCATTTCCCAACTAGGTCCAAAGAAACAACATAAAATTAAAAGGCTTGCACAACAAATTAGTACCAAAAGCATACAAACTTTTTCATCTAGGTACCTAAAGTATTTTTGGATAGAGTACCTAACATATTCCACCTTTATCATCTAGGTACCTAAACTATACGATCTTTTCCATCTAGGTACCTAAAGTATTTTTTTAATCAATGCTACATGTCAACTTTTAGGAACCTAGATGAAAAAAGATGGTATACTTCAGGTACTTATTTTGATCAAAAAAAAAACTTTAGGTACCCAAATGAAAAAAATAGTAACTTTATATATTTACTTTACCAAAAAATAGTTTAGGTACTTAAATGAAAAATGCGGTATAGGTTAGGCACTTATTTGTGATATAAGCCAAATTAAAATAAAAAAGTGATGTCTGGAGGACAAAGCAAGAAAAAAGATTTGCATCTCACCTGCCCAAATCCTGCAGGACCAAATCCCGTTCCAAGACCACCATATGCTCCCCCAAGTAAACCAAATCCTATAGGAGGGAAGCTTGAATCTAAGGATGAATTCAGGGAGCCAGATCCTCCAGAAGACTTCTGATCTGCTTGTGGTTTTGCAAGAGAACACTCCAACACTTGACCTATCAATAAGAGAAAATACAACGAAATATCATCAATAATGCCCTTTATTTATTTCCAAGGAAAATACAGTAAGTTGACAACAGTTGTAAGATAAAGGAGCATCCCCTACCATCAATCTCATATTTTTCAGTATTCTTCAACGCTTTCATAACACTTGACCTCTCTGCAAAATGCACAAACCCATATCTGCTGTCCTCCTTTCCCACTTTTGCAGGCGGAACTACAACTTTTGTGATCTTTCCGTGATGTTCAAACAGCTTCTTTAGGCGATCCTGAGTTATATCTTTTGGTAAATTCTTGACATACAATGACTTAACCTGCACCGTGTCAAACATTATTACTATAGAACTCTATCCAAATCCCCAACTAGGTATAGCCAACGTTGAAGTATAGATTACAAAACCTGAGTAGTAGCAGAAGATTCAGCATTTCTAGGGTCAGCCCAACTCACAGTTGGAGCGTTATCTTCAAGCTTAAATGTTGGCTTCAACATTTTCTGTCTCGAGTATTCAGCACATGCGTGATTATAGTACTCAATGAAAACAAATCCACGGTTTCGGATGGGGTTCAATGGATCCTGCCATGTCAAGCACATGCTATTAAAATCTATAGGGAAGGAATATTACACAAGATCAGACTCTTAAATTGGGATATGAGAGACAATATATTAATGCACAAACCTTTAACAATTCAATACAATCAACTCCAGGCCCAACATCTGTGACAACCTTCTTCATAACTTCCTCCCCCCAGTTTCTGGGAACATTACCAATGAATAACTTATTCTTTGCTTGAGAAGTTGAACATTTTATCTTTTTCCCCTGAAGAAGACAGAAAGGAGTGAACAAGGAAACAGAAATATGTTTCAAAAGAGAGAAAAAAAAACTGAAAAGAAATGGCACTATCCATATATATGTATATATACATATATATTCATAGAAGGCAAAAGAGGCGAGGAAATATATTGGAAACAAACAAATAACACCTATATTTTAATGTCATGCCCTACTAGAAACTGTTGACACGAAAAGCAGTGCATCTTTCTCACCTTGAATTCAGAATAATTCAGTTTTTCAATAGCTTTGGAAGCCAACTCCTTGGATCTGAAGGTCACAAAAGCATAACCCTTGCCCTCACCTAAATCTTTCCCCTTCATTATCCTAACCTGCAGTCATTATATTTATACATGTAGTAAGTCTAAATAAGAAGTAAACAGCTAGCACGTTAATTAGCAACGATACCTCTGTGACTTCTCCTATAGATTCACAAAATCTTTTCAAGTCCTCTTTGGAAGTGTCATGAGGAATGCCACCGAGGTAGACCTCTGATCCATGAGGAGGTAGTGCAAGAAGCTCTGCATGCTTCTTTTTCTTGTCCTCCTCTGTCTCGGAATCATTCATCTCCTCATCGCCATCTGAACCTTTCAGAATGTCAGCAGGCTCATCATTCTCGTCCTCATCTTCCACCTCCTCTTCAACCTCTTCCTCGACTTCCACTTCCTCCTCTTCTTCTATTTCCTCATATTCAATCTCTTCCTCTACAGTCTCTTCAGGTTCATTGTCTCCTTCAAGGCCCACCTGCTCCTCACTCTCTTCCCTTTTCCTTTGCATTTTATGTATCTAATAAAGCAAGCTTGCAAGACAACTGTGAAGGAAGCACAGAAGCCAGAAGCATCGACAAAAGAAAAGAGTAGAAAAGTGGAAAGGTGGAAACAAAAAATGAGAGGCCAAATGGAGTTGAAAAATAAGAGTTTCGACTGAATTTGTCCATGAAGATATATATGGCTTCAAAGGAGTTAAAGCTAGAGTGGTTCTCAGAAAAGAGATTAACAAATAGTCAAAAAAAACAATAGAGACAGGCAAAGAGAGTATGATAATCAAGAGGATTCTGATACTCAACAAAGTATTCTTGAAACAAGATAATAGATACAGACAATTGCTCCAAAGAAACAATGGCTAGTTTAATAGATTATTTATATATCTGGGAAAAAATCATTCACAAAAAGGTAAAAAGAGGGGGGAGAGAGAAAAACCAAAAGGCAGAAAATAAGGAATGAGAATTTGAACTTAAAGACAGAAATATTAGCAATAGAAAGAATACAATAAGAGATTCCAACAGAAATTTGCAACCAAGTATTTGTTATGATAATGCAGCAATGCTAGAAGCGAATGGAGAATAAGGTTTAATAATTAATTTAACCATTTTCCACTCGCCCACCTTTTCAGATTTCAATCCATGTTGCATTAATGGAGTATATATATCTCAACATGCAAATAAATATAAGACTTAGTTTTCTGACGTTTTCATTTTCTTCAACTTACCTAGCTATTTCGACAACAAATTTCTGAAAGTACGAAATACAATATTTTTCAAAGTTCACTATATTCAAACCTTAGCGTTTAACAATAACTTCAGGAATTTAAAAAAGAAACAGGGAAAATAAAAGCAGTAAAACTCCAAACGATTCCGAAACCATAGCTTGAAACTTTTTTTTCACAAGACAAAGAAAAATATAATTAAACATTCAATATTGAACACAGAAGAAGAAATTGGTGATTGCGTATATATAAATTAAAAGAGAAAAAAACGAGAGCTTACCGAGCTCGAAAATTTGAAGAATTGATGGGGAACCCTAGAAAAGCGTAATGAGGGGTTTCGTTATGAAAAAACCTCAACTTTTGATTCAAAGGGGAGTTTTTTTTTTTTTTAAATCTCGCGGGGATTCAGATTCAGAACTGGGTTTGTGCCCTAGAATCATCTTTTTCCTTTTCATCTTATATATTGGGTGAGCAGGCGCCAGGCGCCGTTGCATTCATGTTTCTTTCTTTGTTGCTCAATTTAAAATATAGTTGCAAAATATTATTGATTTATCGAATTTGTTATTTTTTCTATTTTCGTTAATTAAAGTATATTGTAAATTAAAAAAATATATAGTTATATCTCGTTATATTCGTATATGCGGTTAAATCTCTAATTTTACAGTTTTACTATTCATTTTACTCTATTAGGCCCTAGCCTTCGAATTATAAGTCCTTTACTAGAACTAGCCTTATTACCACGAAATTCTATATGTTAAGTAGAAAAACGAAGAAAACAGGTTGGTTACTGATACGCAAACTCGGAATTCGTATATGGAGTTTGTAATACACCCCAATACCCCTAAAACCCAAAGGTGCAACCCCAAATCGAACCTTCACATTATGAGAAGTAAATTTAAGTGGCTTCTTACCATTTTTACACCTTATTAACAACTAATCTGAATTTTACCATTAAAGGCTATAAGCTACTTTAACACAAAAATTAGCAACCTTAACCGCAAAATCAATCAAAACAATTACATTAGGATATTCAAGAATCAAGGAGTCAGAAATGTACTGACTTTGTAGCAAAATCCTGAATTTGCTTTACACACCCAAATCCTCAACTTTGTCTCTTTGGCTCCAACTCCACAAGGTAGCTCTTTATACCTCAAAACAAGGAAATGAACCGTGACTTAACCCAAGCGTCAAAGAGAGGTCTAGCCACATATTAACATCCTTGAAAAACATGGAACAAACCCTAAGAACTTAAACCCCTTCAAAAATCCATTAACGAAGAACTCACCTTTATGCCTCAAGAGTATATTTTTCTTGAACCTCTTGATGGGGAGATTAACATACTTGAATCTTAGACCTTGGATGGAAGATTTGATGTATAAAGTTAGCTCTTTTAATCCAAAATGGCCATGGGTGTTTTAGAGAAAAGATGAAGAAGAAAGATGAAGAAAAGGTGTTGGGTGGTGATCTTACCAAAGCTTTCTTGTCCCCTCCCTTAAATCCACATGTGATAGCCAATACAAAAAGGGACGACCACCCTTTCTTGTCCCCTCCAAATTGTATGAAATTTAACAGACTTATTAATATTGTGTTGAATTTCAGTAAGGTGTTATCAATCGCATCGAAGGACCCCTAATTTAACAAATTTATAGTTTGGTCCCTAAAACTTGTAATAGTTAAGAATTGGTCCTAAATTGATAGTCATTGTTTCATAATGGATTAATCGGACTAAGAAGCATGTTTGGTATTGATTTGTCAGTATTACATTGTTTATATTTTGTAATGAATTGAAATTTTATTGTACTGAATGTTGTATTGTTCAATGGTATCACCTTTCGACCCGGTTATTGACTAGGCAGGGAAGGGGGTGTTACATGGTACCCCTCTACAGTAATCCAAACCATCTGAACCAACACACATGGAATACAAACCAACGAACGATGTAAACCTAGAATGTCATCAATCACCTCATTATTCAATATCAAATTTGTTTGGGACACCGTGTAGGCAAATAGAAGTCAACAATTCAAGCAATTCATGGCATATCAAAATGTAAAACATAGCAACCACAATAAACTTCCCTCAACATGTTTCAAGAATCTAATAAACAAACCAACAATTAACAAGGTATAAACCCTAAAAATTCATAGCAACTAAAATATAAATCCCCAAACTTTGGACAACACATTGCCTTATTACTAAAAATTCAACAACAAACCATACTTGGTAGCAACAATGTCTTAGGATCTACTCACTCTGAATGTTCCCTCAAACCTTAATTTTATGCATAGAAGAATGAGAGCGTAAGCAAACATATGCTCAATGCATAAACATGCTTTGAGTAAACAATGCCACTATAGAAAAAAAGCTATTGTAGTAACCCAATTTTGTCCCTACAATACCCAACACAAACCAAGTACAATACTCATACTCAGACCTGTAACGCCCTGGTTTTGGGCCTAGATGTTTTAGACATCGAACCGGACCTGTCGAGAACGGTTCGAATCGCGTAAGGTGATTTAAGGAAATCAATGATCAGGATAGGATAAAAATGTGGTAAAATTTATAAAATCCTCTAAAAATATGTTTAAGAGGTTGGTAAAATCAATTTTACAAAAAGAGTTTCAGAAATGGGACATTTCGAGTAGTGACCAAATTGTAAAGTTTCAAAACTGTGGAAAATATGATTTTTAAAGAAGAAGCCAAATTCTTAGAATCTTTAGGGGGATTTATGGAAATTTAACATTTCCTTAATATGACATGTGTTTTAAATAGCTTTAATTGGTTTTATTTTAATTAATTAAAATGGGTAGTTGATGTTTACGTAACTACCATTTTCTCTTCATTTTCAGCCAAACACTATTTTCATTATTTTCTCTCCAGAATTCCTTCCTCCCAAACACTTTCCTAACATTCCCTAATCAATTTTCAAGAAATCATTTCAAATCCTTCAAGATTTTGCTAAGGAAAACCTGTCATTCATTGAGGAAAGCAAGGATTGGAGGTAAATCTCGTTCTCAACCTCTAATCAAAGTTCATAATTGAAATTCCCAAGATCTTTAGCTTCTAATTAATGCTTTTGGTTGAGTTTTCATTATAGTTTTGATTGGAGATCAAAATCTTGTAAAAACATGGCTGAAATCTTAATTTTCGGACTTGTTTTGTTAAACTCTGTTATGGATTGATTTTAATTGAGTTTTAAGTGGGTTAATATGTTGAAATGAAGTTTTGATAACATAGATCCCGAAATCCTTGAGATCCTTGAGTTTCTTGTTAGTTTTAAGTGAGTTTTTGAGGTGAAATGTGGAATCTTGCTTGCTGGAGGTATAAGGTTGGGTTTAGGTTGTTTGTTAGATGTATTTTGATGTTTATAATGGTTTGGAAGTGATGTATGTTGGCTGGGCTTGGTTTAGGAAGGAATCGATTGAGTTTTCGGTTGTTTCGGATGGGTAAATTGGTGTAGTTTGGGTGAGCAATGAGTTTGTGAATTGTTTCTGGTGTTGAAATGCATTTTAATGCATTTAGATCTCTGTTTTGGTGATGTGAAAATAGGGGATCTTGATTCGGGAGCAAACAATGCGTTGTTGGAGGCTCCGGAAGAGTAATTTTCGTGTCAACGAGTAAGGCTTCGCGTATCGGTGAGTGGAAATGGACTTTCCAGCTTTGTAACGCTTTGAGCGTGGTCTTGGGAGCATAGTGTAAGTTTGAAACACTTAGCTAAGCTCAAGAGTAAGTGGTTCGAAAGTCTCTCTCGGAAATGTGCTAAGTTTGACGAAAATGCACTTGAGTTAAATGTGAATTTGATTATTGTTTTAAGCATGAATGTTGCTGAATTTTAATGCCATTATGTTAAGGATGCACTAGGTAAGTGGTCCTTGGTTTTCATGTGATAAATGCATATGATATTAAGCATGTTATGCTTGTGGAAATGGCATTGTGTTTATGCTTGTAAAATAGTGGGTTAATGAGGTTAAAAGGTTATATTGGCAAGTGATGGAAATGGTTTTTGGTTGTGTTAATCGGATATAGTTAGCCGGCTATAGGATTGGGTGCACCGTGAATGAAGTCGCCTTGGATGTCGAGGGGTTGTGATTGTACCGTATACTCCATCCAAGTACCCTAACGATTGAGGTTAAGATCACAACGATGGATGTTAATTTCGTGTGTGGATCTTGTGTTATGTGTCCCGTGCTCTCGTTAGTGGAATTATACAACTACCGATGAGTGGTGTTGAGGGGTTGTGATTGTACCGTTATACTCCACCACGTGTGTCACAACGATGGAGGGTTGCTCTCGTGCATGATCCTTGTGTAGACCGGTAGTGTGTATGAAGCGTGTGGGACAACGTTTGTAATCCGCGTATCCGATTGTGTCTTGAGTTGGTTTTGTTATGGTTTGAGAAATGATCACTTGTAAGCCAATATAATGTTGTGAATAATGGACTAAGCATGAGATGCTTGTGATTTATGCTAGAATGCATGTGATGCTTGGTAAAGCATGATCAAAGGTTTATTTGCTTTTCTTAAGTGATGCATATGAGCATGTATTCTAAAAAGTGCATTGATGCCATGAGAGGGCATGTTTTATGTAAAAGCATGTGTTGAAAAATAATGATTTACCAATTGTGTAGAATGCATTGATGAATGTTGTTTAGCGACTCCTCACTAAGCTATAGGCTTACGCTCATTTGTTTCATCAATGTAGAGAATTTAGCATTTCAAGGCAGCCCAAAAGCAAGGGGACTCCAAAAGCTTCGATTAAGCGATGTATGTGGGGCACCTTTAGTGTAATAAGTGGCAATGAGCGAGATTTCTACTTCCTGGATTTGTTGGTGATGTTTGTTGTTTTAAGCATGTTTAGTTTCTGACTGTGGACTTGTAATTGGCCTCTAAATGGTTCCTTGGTTTGCTTATGGTGTTTTACCTTTGCTATAGCTCGGTATCTTAAGCATTCTTGGATAGCTAAAATGTCATCATGGTATGAAGTGGTTGAGGAGTATGATTTGTAATTTGATGTTGTTTATAAGTCTATTAGATAGATTATATCCTGTATGCATGATTTGAGCTTGTTTGGATGTGTTTTAGTACGTTTAAATAATGTTTGAATGAGCCATTATGGTATGCGTATCGATACACGGGAAGTGTATCGATACACTAAGGCAAAATTGAGACATTTCAGTACAGGGGTATCGGTACGGATTGCCCGCATATCGATACGCCCAAGCCAAGTTTGAAGGCCATATCGATACGCGGGGAAGCGTTTCGATACGTTCTTCCTTTCATTTGCTATTGTCTTCCCGCGTATCGATACATGCTCAAGTGTATCGATACGGGTAGTTAAAATTCGGTTAAAAGTATCTTTGTAAGTCTTGAAATGTTACGTTTTGGTCCTTGAATGATATTTGACTAATTGGATGAGTTTGGATGTTCGTTTTGAACTGAAATTTAGCATGATGGCATATTACATGACTAATTGAGAGTTGGTAACTTTAAAATCTGAAAAGTCGTTGTATTTTTGGTAATTTACAAAATGGTCCTTAAAAGTCATAAGTATGCAATTCAACCCCTAGTTGAACTTCGATCGTTGTGTTGTTTCTTTCTTGGTTCTGCTGAACACATAGGTTAATAAAGTGCATCTAGAAAAGTTAAAAAGAAAAAAAATGGTCGTTAATCAAGGTTGACTTTCGGGTTGACTTTGGTTTTCCCCGTGTAATCTTCGTAGTTCGGGTCGGGCATCTAGGCCGGGCCCCTAATCCTAGCAGCTACAGCCGCCGTCGCTCATCCAAGTCGTCGTCGTCCAAGCTGCGCCATCCCACGGCGCGCCGCTGTCGCCAACCTTACCGGCTCTAAAAGTCGCTGTTGATAGCCGAAAAAACCCTTAAAATTTAATTATTTCAGACAATTATCCCCATGTTATCCACCTCCCTAATCACCCTTTTAAACCCTTCATCTTCTGACTCGTCACCATCTCCACCGCCCAAACTCGACCACCACGAAGCTCTACTCGTCCCTCAATTTCCATGTAACCCCTAAATTGATCCCTTATATAAGGGGATTTGACCTAAAAAAGCAAAATATATATATAGAAACAGATTTGAACCTAAAAAGCACAAGGAACTCACATCAAAAGCAAAAAAAAAAAAAAAAAAAACGAAAAAGGTAAACAAAATTATAAAAACCTTTTGGTTTTTCATAGATCTAAAGAAATATGAATAGATTCAGGGAAAACAAACCTCAAATCCAGCTTTAGACTTTGAATTATTATTTAAAAATTAAAAACACAAAAAATAAAATTTTATTTATAATTGATGGATCAAATAAAATATTATTTATTAATTTAATGTGTCATATTTTTTTCTAAGAACGACTAATAACACAACACTTATTTTGTAACAAAATCAAAAGTCTAATGTTTATTTTATAATTTTTAAAAGTTTAAAGATAATAAAAATGTTTTAAAAATAATCTAGTGACTCTTTATAGGTAAATTAAATTAAAAATTAGGACCAAATTGATTTAATAGGTAAATAATAGGGACCAAATGTATAATTTTAAAAAATTTCAGTAAGCTGCCACGTGGCAGTTCCGTCACCCCACCGTTAAGTTTTTATCGGCGGTGGTCAAAATAGGTTAGTTTTATAAGTTCGGTAGTCTGATTGACGAGTTCGTTAGTTCGATGGTCAAAATAGAAATTCTTAATTAGTTCGATGGTCAGTGATGTAGTTAACCTTTTTTTTAACAAATATTAGTGATCATTTATAAACTTTACCTTATACTTCATCCCTAACTTATATACCGAACAGTGAACGCCATCCAGCTGAGTCGAAAACAGAATCAATTACGAAACTGATAACTTCCGACCAAGGCCCGAAAAACAAACGATTAACCGTTCGCCGTTTGAGTTTTCTTACCACTTTGATTTCTATCAAAGAGGGAATGACAGATCCCGGAAATAAACCCACAACAATAATCTGCGTAGGAGACATCCATGGCTACCTCACAAAGCTGCTCAATCTTTGGTCCAACCTCGAATCCCACATGGACCCAGAATCCTTCAACACCGCCACCGTCATCTTCCTGGGCGACTACTGCGATCGTGGACCCGACACACGCAAAGTGATTGATTTCTTGATCTCATTGCCGAAGCGATATCCGAATCAGCGGCATGTGTTTTTGTCGGGAAACCATGACTTCGCTTTCGCGGGGTTTGTGGGGGTGTTGCCGGGGGAGTTTGAGGCGAAGGAAACGTGGCAGGAGTATGCGGATAATGAGGAGAGAGAGGGATGGTTTAAGGGAGAAGGGTATGAAAGGATGCATTTACAAGGGAGGAGATGGGGTGGTCGGATAAAGGCCAAGTTTAATTCTGCCAAAGGGATGGACTATAAAGGTTCCATTTATGATGCTGCTCCTACCTTTGAATCTTATGGAGTTTCTCATGGATCTTCTGGTAATTCACGCTCTCTTTCTTTGGGGTTTTCTCCTTTTCTCGTATGGCTTAATTCAAGTAAGGAGATTAACCTTCTTAGATGCTCATTTTTCGAGTGGATTTATTTTTGTTTGAAATTTGGCCGTGCAATTGGATTGGAAATGGATTCATGATTCATTTATGCTATGATTCTGGATTGTACTTTCTGAAAGAATGATTGATTGTACTAGGTTGATGGTTTCTCAATTAGTATGTTGAATCAAGTGCTTCAGTGTTGTGTTTGATTGGCATAACTTTTAGTTGTTACTTCTCATCGGTTAGCAATTAAGGGTTTTTAGTGGTAGTTGTTTAGTCTTTAACAGGGATTTGATTATTGAAAATTCTAGCCTTCTGAGATTAAAATTATTCTCTTTTAATCAGAGGGAAAGTCTTTATCTTATTCTTACCAAAAAAAAAAAACTTGATTTTTGTTGTCTAAGATTTGATCAAGGCTGTTCCAGACGACCACAAGAAATTTCTAGCAGAGATGGTTTGGGTTCATGAAGCGGTATTCCTTCTTCCACTCTATTTCTCATCTGTGCTTCATCTCTCCTGTTTCCTTAGCTTTTGGAATACTGTACAATACGAATGTGTTCAAAGTACATTTAACACTGAATTTTGAAAGAAGTTATAAGCAAATCTTTAGTTTCAGATAGCTATGATGTAACTTGTATCTGAACTTGAGAGTCGAGATGGAAACTTAGTGTTTTCAGTGTGCAATTTCTCCAGGATGATGTCTGTATTGAGACACAAGAAGGAGTTAAGCATTGTAAATTGATTGCTGTGCATGCTGGTTTAGAGAGAGGTATAAATGTCCGAGAGCAGCTGGAATTTCTGAAAGCCAGGGACGCCCGTGTGCCCAAGGTAACGGATCTCAGTGGGAGGAAAGATGTTTGGGATATCCCCAAGGTAAACCACTAGTTCACTGTCCATGGCACCACTTGAATCCGTTTTTGACATTGTTTTCCTTATGCACACGCATCATAATGTGGCTCTCATGAGTGACCCAAGTGTTTGGTGTTGAGTATCTTGCAGGAGCTAACCGAGACGATTGTGGTAAGTGGTCACCATGGGAAACTTCATATAGAAGGTCTTAGGCTGATTATTGATGAAGGGGGCGGACTGGAGGGCAATCCGGTGGCTGCAATCGTGCTTCCTTCGATGAAGATAGTCCGTGACATTGATAATTTTTCTTAGCTTCATGTTTCTCGAAGGTGGTCATCAAATACCCCGCTTTATGTATTTAACCATACATATAATCCCTTGTTTTGGGGACATTAAGTATCTTTTAATCTGATAAAAAGATCAATGTGGATTTTGAGACGCTTCTTAGTTGTCTGATAGTTTTTCTTGTTACAAAGTTTATTATCTTATTATATTGTCATTTTACATATTTCCTGGAAATCAGTTTCAGATATTTAATTTCCTGAATGGATTCTTCTGCCAGTTGTCAAAATATGACAGGATTAATGTTACGGGTTGCCTTCGTGACCTATATTATTATAGATATGGTTCTTGTTAGGGATGTGAAAAACTGACCCGACCTGGTAACCTGCCTGAAACCCGATCGAGTCAGAACCTGGTTTGACCCGAGAATTCAATGACCCGAACCCGACCTGCACCCAACCGAAACGAACCTGAACCCGAATTTGACCTGTTACTGTAGTAACCGAACCCGACCTGCACCCGACCGAAACGAACCCGAACCCGAATTCGACATGTTACTGTAGTAACCGAACCCGACCTGCACCCGACCGAAACGAACCCGAACCCGAGACTGACCTGCCAGATAACCGATTTAACCTGACCTGTTTTGACCCGACCTGTTTTGAACCCGGCCTGTTTTGAAACCGACCTGTTTTGAACCCGACCTGTTCTTGACCTGAACTGATATTGACCTGAACTGTTCTTAACCTGAACTGATATTGACCTGAACTGATATTGTTATTTGATTTGCTGATAATGATAATTATCTGACATTTGAAGAAGTTATATTTAATGAATTTAAAATTTTAAAATCAATTAAAAATAATAAGTAATTTTTTTATATTTAGTAATAATGTCAAGTATTAATAAATTAACTAATTTAACATTAATTAAAATATAAATTGAATGAATAAATATTAAATGGTAATGAATTCTTTAATTAAAAGATAATTTTAATTAAAAATAATAAAAATAATATTTTAAGTTTAAAACTTAAATATTTTAATAGCAAATGAATTCAAATGTGGGCTAGGTTTCGGCAAGACTCAGGGTTAATAAAATATTTTAATAATTTTATTTTAATTTTAAAACCTTTTCTTTTAAAGCTCCCGCTTGTTTGAAATAAGCTCCCGCTTGTTTGAAATCATGGAGGGAATCTGCCCGCCCTTTTAGGTGTAAGGGTTATTTACCCTTTAGGTCCTCCTTTATTTAGGTTCTTTCATTTTTGGTCTTTTTTTGTGAAATTGAGCTGACAATTTTGTTTTATTTTCAATTTGGTCATTATTCTAGTTTTAAGGTTTAGGGTTTGTGTTTAATTTAGGGTTATAATTTATGGTTTTCCTTTCCAATGTTTAAATTTAAATATTTCATTTTAGGGTTTAGGGTTATGTTCAAGTATTCTTGTTTTAATTAGGGTTTCAATTTTATGGTTTATGGTTTAATTTAGGGATTTATTTTTTAGATTTGAAGTTTGAGGTTTTTATTCAGGGTTTCATTTTTAGGGTTTAAGGGTTTAATCTAGGGTTTAGGATTTATAATTTATGGTTAATATGTTTTGTTTTTAGAGTTTAGAGATTTTATTTGGTGTTTTGCTTTATGGTTTATGGTTTAAAATTAGGGTTTTGTTTTAATTGTTTACGGTTTTAGGGTTTTATGGTTTAGAATTTAATTTTTAGGTTTAGGGTTAGTGTTTTAAATAAATGTTTTATTTTTAGTGAACTAAGTTTATCTTTAGGGTTTAGGGTTCATGGCTTGGTGTTTAGTGTTTTGATTTTATTTGTTTTAGTTTAGGGTTTTTATTTTAGTTTAATGTTTTGAATTAGGGTTTAGTGTTTTGAGTTTATTACTAGTGAACTAAGCTCGCCTTTAGAGTTTACTATTAGGGTTTAGGAGTTTACTTTTAATTGCTTTTATTTTTTGTTTTTTATGGGTTTAGGGTTTCTTTTTATGGGTTTAGGATTTTTGTTTTACTTTAGTGTTTTAAATTAGGGTTTGGGGTTTAGGCTTCATTATTAGTGAACTAAGCCTACCTTCAGGGTTTAATGCTTAAGGATTAGGGGTTTATTTTTTATTGATTTTATTTTGAGTTTTCATGTTAATGGTTTAGGGTTTCTTTTTATGAGTCTAGCATTTAGGGTTTCTTTTTATGGTTTTAGAGTTTTGTTTTAGTTTAGTGTTTCGAAATAAGGTTATGGGTTTAGGTTTCATTTTTGGTTTAGGGTTTAAGGTTTTGATTAGGGTTTCATTTTAGGATATATATATATATGTATGTAAAATGTATTTATGTATGTATAAACCCTAAACCCTAACCTTAATTCCTTTTTGTGCTATGTATGTATAATATACGTATGTATGTAGGAACGTGAAACTCTAAACCCTTAACCCTAAACCCAATCTTTAATCTCTAAACCCTAAATCCTAAACCATAAACCATATAAACATATGTATAATGTACGCAAGTATGTATATACATATGTACCAATGTATAAACCCTAAACCTTACCCATACCCCCATACCCTAAACCCTAAACCATAAACACCCAAAACACTAAACTATAATTCCTATATATATGTTAAATCTTAATCCCTACACAATAAACCCTAAACCCGAATGAACCCGGCCTAAAAAGAAATCGACCTGAAATTACCCGAACTGAAATGAACCCGACCTGAAACGAAACCGACCTGAAATGAACCCGACCTGAAATGAACCCGACCTGAAATGAAACCGACCTGAAATCAACTCGAACCGAAATTAACCCGTCAATTAACCGTTTTGGCCCGACCTGAAATAAACCGACCTGAAATGAATCCGACCCGAAATGAACCCGACCTGAATTGAACCCGGCCTGAAATGAACCCGACCTGAAATGAACCCGACCCGAAATGAACCCGAACCCGAACCGAATCGAGTCAAAACAAAAAACGACCTGAAATGACCTGTAACCGATTTAACACGACCTGACAGAGCCCGACCTGAAACCCAACTATTGACCTGTTTTTACATCCCTAGTTCTTGTGGGTTGAAATTTTGGATAAAAAGGAGACAAGATGGATAATGTCCATTAGGTTCTTGTCTATTTGCTTAGGCAGCAACAAGCAAAGCAAGCCAAATGCAGCAAAACTGCTCTTCATTTTGAAACTGATAATAATCAGAGTTACTGAACACAAATAGTCGATGGTTTTGAGGATTCTATTCAGTAGGGAAAAGGCATTACGTGGAGAGGAAAGAAAATTGAAAACTTAAAAAATTGAAGTGATGAATCTAACACCTTCCATGCCATCCACAAAGTCCCAGTTGGTGATGCCTCCTATGTTAGAGCCAAGAATGTTCAAGTAAGCATTCTAGGTCCTTTTTCAAATGGTTTGTAATATACTCTAAACTTGATTCTGTTTTCTATTTTTAATGGGTATTTATTGTGTGGATACTATTTTTATATATTTAGTTGGTAGTTGAAGATCAGATAAGGCGATTTTTTTGTTTTGTTTTGGGTAACCATTAATGCAGGGGATAAAGTGGATAGTACTTTGAAAGATATGGCTATTATGATGAAGCAATAAAATAGAGCGGAGGAAGCCATTGAAGCGATTGTGATGAAGCAACAAAGATTTAGTGTGGAAGCTTTCCATCAAGGATGGTGGAAAGGAGAAGGGCGACAAGTAGGGTTGATAGAAAGGTTTTATTAAAGAAGAATACAGAATGGGTTTGGGAATTTTGAGTTTTACTTTTGTAATTTTTGTATTTAATAGTAAATAAAATATAATTTTTATCTTAAATTATTTTTTATATTTAATAATAATAAAATATATCATGTCATACTAAAATATTAATAAAATAATACAAAGTGATCAAAATAGGTCAAAAAGTAAAGTTCAATGAGTAAATTTAACGTTTTAAAAGTTCAGTCACCAAAATTGAGCCGCTCAAACACATATAGCAAGCAATAATAGATGCACTAATATCACACAGCATAAATACATCATATCACACAAACTTGGAGTGAGGCTCAGTGTCACACAGCCTCGAAAACGTACATCCAACATCTCATCTCATGTTGTTGCAACGCGCTCTCTAGGTATCCAGATCCCATCAACCAAATGTGACTCAACCGAACAAGTATCCTTACTTCGCACACATCATCACACAATCCGCCAAAGATCCCTATTGTTGCTATTAAAAACAAGTCACCCAAGCTTACGAAGTTGTTACACATTATGCTCATACATGAGGGTTAAATCTCGGTTTCTTAGTTTTACAATTTATTTTAGGGTAAACTACACCACATACCACTCAATTATGGTCTCTGAGTCGAAAATGTCATCAAACATTAAAATCGTTCAAAACTATCACTGAACTTTAATATGTGACTCGAAAATGCCAGTCCGTCGTTAACCGTTAACTCCCTCGTTAAGTCCAAACGACGTCGTTTTGGTGCGGCTGTTTTGAAGCCTAATTTAGCCCAAAACGACGTCATTTTGCTGGAGGAAAAAATATTAAAACCTTGAACTTGAGGAGTTTTGAACCCAAAACCTTTAGGAGAAAGAGCTAAACCATAACCACTAAACCAATATAACATTATATAATATTTTACCACAAATATTATATATCTCAAACTACTTCAAATTAATTCAAATTAATTTATAAAATAAATAATATTACAAATAATATACAAATATATTATTTGTATATATAAAATATATATAAATAAAATTATTGTATTGTTTTTATTTTGCATATAATATTTATAATATAAATATATTATTTAAAAAATTCTAAAATATTTATAAAAATAATATATTTATATTATAAATATTATATAAAATCTCTAACTCTAAATCCTAAACCTTAAACTATAAAGCCCAAACCTCAAACTCTAAATTTTATGGTTTGATGTTTAGGGTTTATAGTTTTTATATATTATATATAATATAAATATGTTGTTTTATGAATATTATTTGTTTTTAAAAAATAATATATTTTCATTGATATATTTAAAAATAATATATTTTATATTATTTATAGAATTATTTTTTATGAAATAATTTGGTTAAACCAAATAAATAAATTTATATAATTTAAATAAAAGAATTTTATTTTTATATTATTTATAATATAAATATATTATTTTAAAAAATATATATTTCAACTATAAAAAACCCTCAAACCTTAAATTTTAGACTCTAAAGTTTAAAATTTAAGTTCAAGGGTTGAGGTTCGTGGGTTAACAATTTAGGATTTAGGGAATTTTATATATTATTAATAATATAAATATATTATTTTTATAAATATTTTGGGGTTTTTTAAAAATAATATAAAAAATAATATATATATATATATGCAAATAATATATATTTATATATTGATATTATTTATAGTATTATTTATTTAATAAAATAATTTGAATTAATATGAAGTAGTTTATGATATATAATATTTGTGGTAAAATATTATATAATGTTATGTTGGTTTAATGGTTAATGCTTAAACTTTTTCTCCTAAATGTCTTGTGTTCAAAACCTCTTAAGCGCACGGTTCTAATATTTTTTTCCTCCAAAAAAACGACATCGTTTTTGGCTAAATTAATCTTCAAAACAGCCGCACCAAAATGACGTCGTTTTGACTTAACGAGAGAGTTAACGGTTAACGGCGAAGTGACATTTTCGACTCACATATTAAAGTTCAGTGATAGTTTTGAACGATATTAAAGTCAGTGGCATTTTTGACTCAGTGGCCATAGTTGAGTGGTATGTAGTGTAGCTTACCATTTATTTTACAATATTAAAAGCTTATCAGACCACAATCCTCGAATTATCAGCCCTTCAAGCTCAAACTCATCTTTTCGGGCAGATTGCCAAGTGAGTACAAGTACTAATCTTCGCGTGTCGGTACGATACCCAAGGTTATTAGTACTTGTAACGCCCCGGTTTTGGGCTTAGAAGTTTTGGGCATTGACCGGTTCGGTCAAAGTGCTGTTCGAATCTAAAGAGGTGAAATTAGGAGAGCCTAGTTCGGGTTGCATTAAAAATATGGAAAAATGTTCTAAAATCATCTTTTAATATATAAAAGTGAACTGTGAAATCAATTTTACAAAATGAGGTTCGGAAGGTTGACATTTTGGCTAGTGACCAAAATGTAATTTTTGAAAGTTTGGTGACTGTTTTATAAAGGATTGAAACTTTGAATCTTTAAGGAGCTATTATTCCAAAAAGAGTTTCTCCAGATTTTTCTAAGATATTTTAAGGTTTTATTCTGATTTTAAACATAAAGAAAGAGGAGGGAAAGTCATTTTGACTATTTCTTAACTAACTTCTCATTTTCTTCCAATTCTCCTTTTCTCTCATTTTCTCTCAACCCAAACACATTTCTCCAGATTTTCTCCTCTGATTTTGTCACTCAAATCTTCCTTTTCAATTCTCTTTGGATTCCTAATCATCTCTACAACAAAACCTCACCATTTGCAAGTTGTTTCATCAAGCTTCTTGGTTCTAAATTGGAGAAATTCAAGTTTGGAGGTAAGAACGTCCTTCTCCTCTAAACTATCAGTTCTTTACTGAAATTCCTAAGTTCTCAATCCTTGATTTGTGATTTGTTAAAGGCTTTTCAATTGAGATCTTGATTTTTGGCTTAAAATGCAAGATTTGGTGATTTTGGTGAAATTTTCGTGTGATCTGTTTAAGCAGGATTTTGAGGTGTCAAATTGATGTTAAATGAATGCTAAATTGATTAGAAGTTGAGGTTTAATTAATGCAATCCCGGATAGGTTGAATTTCCTAAGTTTTGCTTGAGTTTTTGGTTGTTTTTGGAGTGTTTTTGGTGATCTGTTATACCTGGAGGTATAAGGACGTGTTTGTGATCATTTTGGATGTTAATTGATGTTTAAAAATGGTTAGAAGTGATGGATCTTGGCTGGGTTAAGTTTTGGAAGTGTTTGGAGGTGATTTCGGTTGTGTTTGGTAGCCGAAATGTTGGATTTGTGATGAGCAGCGAGTTGTGTTGTTGTTGCTGGTGTTTTTAATGCATAAAGATGCATTAATGCTCTGTTTTTGTGTGCTTGAAACAGGAGAGTTTGATCCGTGAGCTTTAGAGGTGTTGCGGAAGGTTTCGGATGCTTGGAAGGCTTGTTGGCTAGCCTTGTTTTGTGTATCGGTGAGTGAAGTTGGGTTTTCAGTTTTTAAACCAAGGTTTGAAGGTTTTAGGAGCTTAGTTTAAGTCTAAACAACTTTGCTAAGCTCAAGAGTAAGTAAATGGATTTCTTTCTTGGTTTGTGTTATGAAATGGCTTTTAAAGCAATTGTGGTTGATGAATGATATGCATGTGTTTTGCATGATTTAAATTCTGTTTTGGAAGCATATTGTAAGCATGGTTTAATGCTGGTTTTGAAAGCCATATGTGAAGGATGCTCAAGGTAAGAGATCCTTGGTTTTGTACATGGAAATTGTGGTTTTGATGCATGGTGTTGCATGATGTTTAATGGCTTTGTGTAATGCTTTAAAACAGTGGATTGATGATGGTAAATGATGGTTTTTGCATTATGGTTATGCATGTGAATCATTGGACTAATGTGGTAAGTTGGTTATATTGGCAAGTGATGTAAGTGGTTCTTGGTTTCTTTGATCGGATATAGTTAGCCGGCTATAGGATTGGGTGCACCGTGAATAAAGTCGCCTTGGAGGTGGAGTGGTTAAGTGTGAACCGGTAAACTCCCTTCAAGTATCCTAACGAGATGGTTAAGGTCATAATGGAGGTGGAATGCCCATTCGAGGACCTTGGTTAAGCAAAGGTTATATGGTGGTTAAAAGCCCATATATGAGAACCTTGTGCTTGTTAAGATCACAATGGAGGAGTAATGCCCATGTGTGGATCTTGTGTAGGGTGTCCCGGATCTCGTTAGTGATGTTATACAACTACCAATCGGTGATGCAAAGGTTGTATGGTGTTTGAAAGTCCATACATGGGAACCTTGTGCATGTCAAGGTTGTGTGGTGTTTAAAAGTCCATACATGAGAACCTTGGGAAAAGTTGAGGTTGTATGGTGTTTAAAAGTCCATACATGGGAACCTCGGGAAAAGCTAAGGTTGTATGGTGTTTAAAAGTCCATACATGGGAACCTTAGGATGTTGAGGTCAAATGGTGTTTAAAAGTCCATTTGGAGACCTTGGATTGGTAGTGTGTATGAAGCGTGGGGGACAACGCTTGTGATCCGCGTATCCGATCGGGTGTTGAGTTGAAAAGTGGATGTGGTTGATCACTTGGAAGCCAATGTAATGTTCTTGATTATAAAGAAGCATGAGATGCTTGAAAAGATGCATGGTTGCATGAAAAGTGTATAATGCTTGTGAATGCATGGTTGCTTGTTAAGTTGAACAAGTGTTGATTATCATTTGGTAAATGATGCATGGGTGCATGGAATCTCTTAAATGCATTGGAGTCTTGTTAAGACTTGTTTTAAAAGGCATGTGATGATAATGTTGTGGTTTATATATTGCCTTGGTTTAATGCATGTGTTGGATTGATTGAATAAGTGGTTTTAAAGGGGTTTCTTGCTTGAATGGTTTTCAAGTATAAGAAAGGTATGTTGTGGAATGGAGGTGTTTTCCAAGGTTTTGAATTTAACTTTGCATAAGGTGTTTATGCATGAGATGGCTAAATGGATGATTTTGCGTGTTGTGCTTTGAAAAGGTTTTTCCTAGCTTGCTAAGCTTAGGGTTGGTTTTCATGTATGTGCAATGCATGGTTTTAAGCATGATGTTGAAAAGGGTTTTCAAACTTTGCTTGGTAAACAATTCGGGTTTGTTTTAAAAGTGTTTTATGACCTGCTGCATTGATGGTGTTTTGGTTTTGAGCATTCCTCACTAAGCATTATGTGCTTACGCTCCTTTTTGTCCATCAATGCAGATTCTTGAAGTTTGGACAGCGAGAAGCAAGGGATTCAAGGAGGACTCCATTTGAGATGTATGTCTCGGTGAATAGCTATAGTTAATAAAGGCAATGGGGGTAGAATCTCTTGAAATGTGTTTATGTATTCGTTTATGTTCGGGCAAGGATGATTCAATGTTGTTGTTAATGTTTTTGGAACATGTATTTGGCTAATATGAGTTTGATTTGGGAGTTTATGCTTGAATGGTTGCTTGAGTAGGAAGCATGCCTATAGATTTGGGGCTTTTCGTTTATGTTGATATTTTGTTGAATTGTTGATGTAAGTATGTCTCATATATGTTGAATTGCATGTTGGTAAAGTTTGGTGGCTTTTGGAGCATGTTTGGTTGATCAATTGCATGTTTAAGTATGCTTTATGCTGCAATCTGTGCAGGGTGTTTCGGAACAGTTGACACCGTTTCGGAACGGGTGCCCTGAACCAACCCAGGCGTCCGAAACGGGTGACACCGTTCCGAAACGGAATGGCTACTGCCAGACCCCCGTTGCGGTACGCGTTGCGGAACGGCCCCGTGTTTCGAAACGGGCTCTGCCTGTTTCGGAACGGGTGACCGTTGGGGGTTGACATTGGCGGTTAAATGTTTTGAAATGTTTGCATTTTGGTCCTGAATCTTGTTTGTGCAATTGTATGAGTTTGGGATGTCCGTTTGAGCTGAAATTTGGCAGAGAAGCATGAAACATGACTAATTTTAAGTTGGTAACTTAAAATCTGGTTAAGTCCTTAAAGTTTTCAGAAATTACAGTTTGGTCCCTAAAGTTTTAATTTGTTCAATTGGGTCCCTGTTTGATCTCTGATGTTTGTGATCTTTGAGTATGATGTTTGTGTGATCACAATTAGGGCTAACGTGCATCTAGACAAGATTAAAAAGAAAAAAAAGGGTCGTTAATCAAGGTTGACTTTCGGGTTGACTTTGATTTTCCCCGTGTGACTTTCTTAATTCGGGTCAACCGTCTAGGCCGGGTTAAGGGGGTTACAGTACTCCCAACGTGCCAATACGAAATTAGTTCACTGGAATTTTATTCAACCTTCTCGTACCGGTATGAGTCAACCCATACCGATACCTCTTTACATGGCGTACTAGTACTGGTTACACACCGTACCAATACCCCATTCATAGTTCATCTTAATGGAACAATGTCTTTAAACCGAGTACATTTAGGGTACCGGTACTGGTTCCCCGTGTACCAGTACTAAAGCTTAGAAATGGCTTCCTAGGCTTAGGAAATCACTTCTCAAGCCCCCAAATCACAACTTTTAGCCTCATAATTCATTCCTACATCTTATAAAACTATTTAGGATATTTTGCTACCATTATTACAAGTTATTAACATCAAATTCGAGTGTAGCGCCCCGATTTTGGGCCTAGATGTTTACCGGGAAGGTAAAATACTTTGGGAAAACCGGATTAAGTGATTCGAGTTAGTTTCAGGATTTAAATTGGAATAAATATTTTTGAGAGTGATAAAAATTTGAGAAAATGTTCTAAATCCTTATTTATTATATTAATGAATTTGAGAGAACCGAGCGACTTTTTATAGTGCACTAAATCCTATAGGCGGCTAACTATACCTGATATCATTTATAAATTATTTTCACAGCATCACTTGCCAATATAATTCACATTTAATACATACCTCACTGTTTTCAAAGCACAATAAAAAGAATGATATATTACATAGATAGTCCCTAAACTATTACTTTACTCTAATTTCGACCACCAAAATAAAAATAATTTGTATATTTACACATTTAATATTTTATATTTATAATTTTTTTATTTCTTATTCTCTCCACCATCTTTTATATTCTTCCTCATCTTACCCAATCCCTAATTTTCCACACGGGAAAGCAATGGAGCAAAGAAAACATGAGGTTTCATACACGAGTGGCTACGATTGGGTAGGCGAAGTCCTTGTATTTGGCAAGTTCCAATATTAGTTAATAGAAAGAGAGAAAGAAGCGGGTAACAATGGTGGCAAAATTAGTAGGAGCCACCTTGGGAAGGAAATGTGAAACTCGATGATGTAACTATTAGAGAAGCTGTCGCCATTCTTCCGGTGGGTTTCCTCGAATTTTTGTATTTTTTTTCAAAAATGGAAACTAATAAAGAAGATGAAGCGACATAAAAAAAGCTTAAAAGTTTAACTGCGATATTAGCGGTTTAAGCAACTCACTCTCGCCACGTTGAATGGTTTCTGGGCTTAGAGTTAATGAATATCTTCTTCATTCAAATAAGATTACTCTTATTTTATATAAAATATTTATAAAAATAATTGAAAATAACTTTAAAATTTAATTCTAGAGGGTGTTTGAAAAAATCGTCTGCTAGTTGATTTTAAGTGTAATTATATGCAAGTCCTAGTAGAATTACTACAATTAATTCGAATGGAGTTTGAATCTTGAAATTATTAATGTTAGATAATTCTACTTAAATATTATCTTGCTCCGAATAGAATTACTCTTACTTTATATAAATTATTTTTGCATTAAAACAATTGAAAAATAACTTAAAAATGATTTTTAGGATGTGCTTGGAAAATCAATTGATGATTGATTTTAGTTGTAATTAGAAATTTGTGGCATATATTGTCAATCATTATAATTTACCGATCTCGTTGAATTGAGTATAATAAAATATTTTAAACCCCCATCAATTTTCAGAGAAAATCTTGTATAAATTGCATGTGTACACTTTAATTTTCATTATTATTATTTTCACCAACAACTTATTGAAATTAATTAGCCTTTATAAATATTAAAAAGATGTTAAATTAAGCTCAAATTATAAATGATTTAAATTTTAATATAAATAAGCAGCTAATATAACTTTTTAAAAATGTATTGGCACTTTTTTTTGAGGAAGTCTTGGCACTTTTCAACATTAGATTAATGTGTAATTAGGAATTGATATGTTTGTTTTTATTAAATTAGGAATTGAGTTAGATGAATGAGAATATAAACGATCGTAGAGAGGAGAAAAAATAAAAATAAAAATAAAATTATAAATATAAAGTATTAAATGTGTAATTATACAAATTATTTTTATTTCGGTGCTCAAAATAGGAGTGAAGTAATAGTTTAGAGACTATCTAGATATTTTATTTTATTTTATTTTTATTGAGCCAGATCAGCCTCCCATCAACGTTTAACGGCAAAAAATATCCCAGTAACCATAAATTTTGAAGATAAAAAATATAAGTGACCATAATGGTCGAATTTAAAAATCAGTGACCAAAAGTTTATAAACCCTAAACATTAGTGACCATTACAAAAATTTACCCTTTAAAAATATAAAAACCGTCAAACAAGTACCGTCCAGGTCAAAACCCGAAACCCCATCTCAGTGAAAAGGGTATCAAAAGAAGGAGAAGAGATTGAACCGGAACCGGCTTTTCTTTCCCTCCTTCACTTCCCATCTCCGGTGTCCCAGGTCTCCGCCACAGCGAATCCAGACATGGAGGAGAGCGAAGGTAGATTATCGAAGCCAGTAGCAGTGATTGCTTGCATCGCTATGACATTGTTTTATGTTGCTATTCTCTATGTTCCTACTCTCATCCTCCGCCTCCCGCCTCCCCAATCCTACGAGAATTTCATGATCCGACGCTTCATTTGCGCCGCCGTTTGCTCCGTCGCGTCCGTTATTTTCTGCGCTCTCGTTCTTCCAGTACACTCCTACAGTTCCTTCGTATCCAGTTTTTATTTCACTCATCTTTTATACATTGCCACAAATTGCAACTTTTGCCATTCTATCAAGTAGGAGCAAAATAGAAACTTTATTCATTGAACCAAAAATGTGAACTCATGTAATCAGAGATGAGCAAATGTTTAATTTGTTTAACAGACATTGAAACTAAGCTTTTTCATGTAAAAAGTAAAATCATCCCTTGTGCGTTTTAGGAAAGTGTTTTATTTGCTATTCTACCATGCATTTTTAACATGTTCGATTATGCTAGATGAGAAATGGCGAGCCGACTTACTCGTTTGAGGTTTATGGCATTCGATCCGATCATTTTGTAAGAATCATATATCTGAATTCTGCAGAATATTTCCTAAATTCTTGTTATCGATTTTTTATTTACATTATATGATCTGCTGATTTAAAATCAGTGATTGAAATGCAATTTTATCTTTATGTGTGAAACAGTGGCAAGCAGTGGTCTTTCCACTGTTCTTGACTTCTCTTATGTATGCTGGATCTCTGATGCTCAAGTCTATGTTATTGTTGAATAAGTGGAAGGAGCGTAGACATCAATATGGAGAGCCACTGTTAGGTTGTATCAAAAGTAACCTTTTATGCTTCCCGGGCCGGATGTCCTCAGTTGCTTCCAATGTTTTATTCTGGCGGAATTTCGTTGTGGTCAGTATGCTCACCATTTCAATTTTCTTCATCTTTGGGTTCAATGCAAATAATTGCAAGGTCCATAATCAGGAAGTGTTTTCAATTATTCTTTTGTTGAAAAGGTTGCATTTGCTTGCTTATTCTGTGAAATAGTTTTTCTAATCAATTGATTAATATGTTATGCGTTCCATTTGTTTGTTGAACGATCCTTCTTAGGAGAATAATAATAATTGAAAATTAGAGGATATGTTTTGAAATTGTTTCCTGTTGGTTCATCCTTCAGTCCTAAATGTTACTTTAACGAACAGGCACCAGTAACAGAGGAGTTGGTGTTTAGAGCATGTATGATTCCTTTACTTCTTTGTGGGGAATTTAAAGCGTCCGATGTCATTTTTCTCTGTCCGACATTCTTCAGTTTAGGTGAGTGGTTTTTTTTTAATGTTAAACACTTTTTGATCATTCATGTCGGGAGGATTTATTATCTTCTTTTCTTCTGGTGTTAAGTACTAATAAAATGTCTTAATAAAATTTATTTACATTTATATGTCTCATAGCAGCATTTATTTACATTTAGCAAGCTTACACACATTGTCATTGCTTATATACTTTTGTGGTGTCTGCTCCACAATCTGTTTTTAATTTATTTCAGTCTAAAGAAGTTAAAAGGGATAAAGTTGGCACAAAATGATTTTTGTTAAAATGTGTTGGTTAAACAGATAAGGTTGCCTATATACTGTTGCATGTTCCTGTTCATCTTGCAGGTGTCGGTGCATTTGCATGTGCTTGTGCATTTTTGGCGTTTGTTAAATCACAAGGCTTTCCATATGTGCTCCATTGCATTGCAAGTCTTATGACACATAAACTGTTTTAACTCTGCTTTGTCGATGTCTTGCAGCACATTTGAACCATGTGACGGAGATCTACAGTCGGCATAATTATAGCTTTCTTAAAGCCTCCATGGTTGTGGGTACAAACTAGATTTTCCTCAAAAGTCATAGCTGCATTTTGTGTTTAAGACGAAAAACAATATGTAAATGCACGAGTGGGTTTCTTGCTTTTCTATTTTAGGTGGAAACTTTGGTTGGTTTGAAGCTTTTGATGCCTTTGTTTTAGGAACAAGAATTTTGTTTGTCTTTGAGATGTGCTAACATGTCATTGCTTGTATGTGTTTCTCAGGTCTCCAGCTTGGCTACACTGTGGTCTTTGGATCATATGCTTCATTTCTCTTCATTCGAACAGGTTAGTGGTTTATTGCTGATTAATGTTATTAATTTTTCCCCTCTGAAGTACTTTTGCTTCGTGCTCCATATCTGTTTTGCTCATGGGCTGGCAAGATATTTCTTTTTTATTTCAATACACTTTTAGCTTTTCATAAATATAATGGATAAATGCAAATCTTTAGTATTGTCCCATGGAGGCAAACGAACCCTTCGTTAAACTAGAAGCAGATGAAGAGAAAAGTTAGTTGTTATTGTTCCTTTTTTGTGACATTTCATTTTTTATTACGCAAATCTAAGACAATAAATGGGTTCTCCGGCATGGTTTAGCTTATTTTCTCATTACAATTAATCCTCCTGCCTCACTGATTCATCTTATATTAATTATTGGCAGGAAACATTGTTGCTCCTTTAGTTGCTCATGCATTTTGCAATTATATGGGATTGCCAGTGCTGTTTGTACAGAGGAAAGGTCCGGTATTTGAGTTTTCTATTACTTGAACCCCCCCTTACATTTTCGCATTGACAATTTGCTTGCATTTTGTGTTCATTATATTTTTAGGGCTAGTTAGCATGGCATTCATAACCGGGATGATATCATTTGCCTGGCTCCTGTTCCCTTTAACACAGCCCGACCTATACAATGAGAATACAGAAAATTGCAGATGTTGGCAAGGATATTGTTCATGGAATTAATGATGAAGATGGCCAAAGCTATGGAAATCGGGTGTGGGTCTTCTTTCGAAAATTGCAGATGTTGGCGAGGATATTGTTCATGGAATAGTGATAGTATAAGCAAATGATGAAATGAGTGTAATTAGGTATTTTAGAAGCATTTGTACTTTGGAGCCATTTCATTGTCAAAACTTATTGTACTCTTTCGGCCTGGCTTTTTGACTTGGCCCATTCAGTTGTTGTAAATGTCTTTTTGAAAGATCAATTATTGTAAAATTACGAGACATTTGAAAGGTTTTGTCCTGTTACATTAATTTTCAGTACATGTTTAACCTCCTTTCACATTTAATGGATGAATCCTAGTGTCCTACACATTTGAATAGTGATGATCTTTGTATTAAGTATTATGGTAGTAAACGAACCGAACGTTCAAATTGATTGGCGGGAAGTTCGTTTATGTTTATTTATTTATTAAACGAATGAACGTGAACAAAATTTTCTGTTTGTTTAATTAAATGAATGAACATGAACAAAAGATTCGTCTGTTCATTTACGTTCGTGAACGTCTTGTAATCCGTTTGTTTATGTTTGTTTAAGTTAACTCACATATATTCGTTTATATTTATTATTTTTCATAACAAAAGTATTATATTTAAAAAATTTAAAAACATATATTAAAAATATGAAATAAAAAGAAAATAAATTAAACAATACTCAATGTATGAGACTTCAGACTTCTTAAAAAAATTAAACAATATTCAATGTTCATTTGTGTTCGTTTACGTTCGTTTATTATTTTAAGGAACGAACACGAACAATCTATATTCATTAATGAGCAAACATGAACAAAAAATTATGTTCATTTAGTTCATGTTTATTCTGCTAAAATTAAACGAATGAACATGAACATATTCTCGTTCGATTCGTTTACATGCCTATTAAATATTAATATATTAATAGATGAAAAGTAATTTGCTCACATCCTTTCTTGCGTTCCCTTTTTCTCACATTTGTTTGCCTAAAAAATGTGACTTTTATTTCCTTTATTTTTAAGTTGAAAAATGAAATTATATTTATGGATTATTATAAGGTACATTGATGGTGGAAATCTTTTCACAAATTGGCTTAATTTGTTTTGGAAAAATCGGTTTAAAATGTTATTAAGTGCGATGAGTTTAGAACGAGTGTCGCACACAGCTGTACACTAATAACACAATATATTGTTGTACAACATTAAATTTTTACTGATTTTTAATAAATTGGAAGCCTCCTAAGTCCGTTCATGAAGTCCGTAGTTTCCTTCGATTGACAGGATACTGCCGGAGGTTTGTGGATGAATTTTCTAAGATTGCTGCCCCTTTGACGAAGTTGTTGCAAAAGGATGTTAAGTATGAGTGGACGAAAGCGAGACATCAAGCTTTTGAGAAGCTAAAAGCAGCTTTGACGCAAGCTGTAACGCCCCGGTTTTGGGCTTAGAAGTTTCGGGTTTTGACCGGTTCGGTCAAAGTGCGATTCGAATATAAAAGGGTGAAATTAGGAAAGCCTAATTCGGGTTGCATTAAAAATATGGAAAAATGTCTTAAAATTCTCTTTTATTATATATAAGAGTTTGGTGAAATCAATTTTACAAAATGAGGTTTGGAAGGGTGACATTTTGGCTAGTGACCAAAATGTAATTTTCGAAAACCGTGAGACTGTTTTAAAAAGGATTGAAACTTTGAATCTTTAAGGAGCTATTTACCCAATGAGAGTTTCTCCAGATTTTTCTAAGATATTAAATGATTTATTAAAGGTTTTTAAATAAAGCTAAAAAGGAGGGAAGATATTTTCCTAATTTCCAACTAACTTTTCCATTTTCCATTTTCATTTTCTCTCATCTTTTCTCTCAAACCAAACATCTTTCTCCAGAGCTTTTCCCTCTGATTTTGTCACCTAAATATCTCTTTTCAATTCTCTTTTGATTGCTAATCATCTCTTCATCAAAACCTTACCATTTGCTAAGTGGATTTTCAAGAAATCTTGGTTCTAAAAGGGAGAAACTCAAGTTTGGAGGTAAGAACGTCCTTCTCCTCTAAACTCTCAGTTCTTTACTGAAATTCCTAAGTTCTCAATCCTTAATTTGTGTTTTATAAAAGGTTTTAAGGTTGTGTTCTTGATCTTGGCTTTTAAATGCAAGATTTGGTTGATTTTGGTTAAAATTCGTATGATCTGTTTAAGCAGTGATTTGAGGTGTCTTTTTGATGATAAATGAATGTTAAATTGATGAGGAATTGAGGTTTAATTAATGCAATCCCGGATAGGTTGAATTTCCTAAGTTTTGCTTGAGTTTTTGATGGTTTTTGGAGTGATCTTGTTGATCTGTTATAGCTGGAGGTATAAGGACGTGGTTAGATCCTTTTTGGATGTTAATTGAGGTTTATGGATGATTAGTTTTGATGGATCATGGCTGGGTAGTGTTGTGGAGTTGTTTGGATGCATTTTCGGTTGTGTTTGGTAGCCGAAAATGGAGTGTGGATGAGAGCAGCGAGTTTAGGTGCTTCCATTAAAGCTATTAATGCATGATGATGCATTAATCCTCTGCTTTGATGTGTTTAAAACATGGGAGTCATCTTTGGATCCAAGTGGTGGTGATCCGGAAGCTTGATTGGTGTTTCGGCAAGTGGCGAAACGGAATCGGTGAGTGGATTTTGGTTTTCAGCTTTGAAACTAGTGTTTTGAAGGTTTGGGAGCTTAGTTTAAGTCTAAGCAACTTAGCTAAGCTCAAGAGTAAGTTTTCGGAAAACTCTCTTGATGATGAGCCATGGATTGGTTGTATGCAATGTGGTTGTTTGCATGTTTTAAATCCTGTTTTGAAAGCATAATTAGCATGTTTATTTGCTGAGATTATAAGCCATGTGTTGAAGGATGCTCAAGGTAAGAGATCCTTGTTTTTGAACATTGTTTAAATGTGGTTTGATGCTTAAAGATGCATGATGTTTATGGCTTTGTTAAATGCTTTAAAACAGTGGAATATTGTTGTAAATGATGCATATTGGCAAGTGATGTTTAAGGTCACAAAGGTGGTTAAAAGTCCTTGTGTGAGCCTTGTTTATTTAAGAACAACATGGTGGTTAAAAGTCCATGGTTGGTTCTTGGTTAAGATCACCAAGGTGGTTAAAATTCCTTGGGTGAGTCTTGTGTATTTAAGGACAACATGGTGTTTAAAAGTCCATGGTTGGTCCTTGGTTAAGGTTACAAAGGTGGTTAAAATTCCTTGTGAAAGCCTTGTTTATTTAAGAACTCCAAGGTGTTTAAAAGTCCTTTGGAGATTCTTGTTAAGGACACAAAGGTGTTTAAAAGTCCTTGTGTGGTCCTTGTCATGGTGTTTAAAAGTCCATGGATGATTCTTGTTAAGGACACAATGGTGTTTAAAAGTCCATGTGTGGTCCTTGGAAATTATAAGATCACAATGGTGTTTAAAAGTCCATGTGTGAGTCTTATGTTGAATGTATCACTTGTTGCCAATATGACATGTTATGAACTTGAAGCATGAAATGCTTGTCTAAAATGCTTATGAGCATGTGCAAATGATGTTTTGAATTAAGGTTATATACGAGTTTTGTAAATGCATTATTGTGTGGTTTAAAATGAGCATTCCTCACTAAGCTTTTGCTTACGCTCTCTCTTTTCTTAAACCAATAATGCAGAGCATTAAGGTGCATTGAGAGCAGCAAGGGGGACAAGTATCCAAGTGGTGAACAAAGCTCATGTATGGTGAAGGTTTCTTAAACACTATTAGCTTTTGGTAATTTGGCAATGGGGGACCTATGTAGTTGTTTTGGGAGATGTTTTGGACTCCCTAAGTTGGATTTATGTTGTTAATATTGTTGGTATTTGTAATTGGCCTTTGTGATGTGGTTTTGGTTTATTGATGCTCGAATGGTTTGCTAAGTAGGAAGTATGCCTATAGAATTGGGGATTTTCATAATTGATGCCATGTTGATGTTTGGTTGATACAATTATGTTCCTTGTATGTTGTATGACTTGCTGGTATAATTTGGTAGCTTTTGGAGCATGTTTGGTTGGTCAATTGTGTGATAAACCAGCAATTTTTCTGCAATCTGGGCAGCCTGTTTCGGAACAGGTGCTACCGTATCGGAACGGGGGCCTGAAATGGCCTGGGCGTTCCGAAACGGAAGGACCTGTTCTGGAACGGATATGCCACTGCCAGGCACTGTTTCGGAACCAGTTACGGAACGGTCCCGCATTTCGGAACGGGTCCTCCCTGTTCCGAAACACTCGACCGTTGGGCACTGAAATTGTTGGTTAGATGTTTTGGAATGTTTACGTTTTAGTCCCAAAACTTGTTTATGCAATTGTATGAGTTTGAGATGTCCATTTGAGCTGAAATTTGACAGAGAAGCATGAAAGATGATAAATTTCAAGTTGGTAACTTTAAATTGGGTTAAGACCTTATAATTTACAGAATTTACAAATTGGTCCCTAAAGTTGTAAATTGTTCAATTGAGTCCCTGAATGTTCTCTGATGGTTATGATCTTTGAATATGATGATTTTGTGATTATATCCAGGGATAATGTGCATCTAGACAAGATTAAAAAGAAAAAAAGGGTCGTTAATCAAGGTTGACTTTCGGGTTGACTTTAGTTTTCCTCGTGTAATCTTCTTAATTCGGGTCAACCGTCTAGGCCGAGTTAAAGGGGTTACACAAGCTCCTATCTTGGTTCAACCTGAATCAGGGAAAGAGTTTGTGGTGTATAGTGACACATCCTATGTTGGTTTGGGGTGTGTGTTAAGGCAAGAGGGTAAGGTGGTGGCTTATGCATCGCGACAGTTGAAAGTGCATGAGCGCAATTATCCTACGCATGACATTGAGTGGGCTGCAATGGTTTTTGCTCTTAAGATTTGGAGACATTATCTCTATGGTGAGAAGTGTACGGTGTATACGGATCACAAAAGTTTGAAGTATCTGATGTCTTAGAAGGAGTTAAATCTTAGGCAACGACGTTGGGTGAAGTTGCTTAAGGATTACGATCTAACAATCGAGTATCATCCGAGGAAGACCAATGTTGTGGCCGATGCTTTGAGCATGAAAGTGGCGGTGGAGTTAAGGGCGATGTTTGCTAGCTTGAGCATATCACGAGATTGTGGTCTTGTTGCTGAGTTGCAAGTGAAACCATCTCCAGTCCAGTTGATAAAGGATAAACAATTTTTGGATGATTCCTTAGTGCCACATGTTTAGAATATTGCTGAGGGTAGACCATCAGATTTCTGTTTTAATGATGATGGTGTTTTATGTTTTGGGAGTCGGATAGTGGTGCCGAATGATGTTGAGTTGAGGCGCATTATTCTGACCGAAGCTCATAGTAGTCCTTTTGCTATGCACCCTGGTAGTACAAAGATGTATCGTGATATGAAGGATGAGTACTATTGGGTGGGATTGAAGAAAGATGTTGCTGAGTATGTTAGCAAATGTATGGTTTGTCAGCGAGTTAAGACTGAACATCAATTTCCTTCAGGATTGTTGCAGCCGTTAAGGATCCCTAAATGGAAGTGGGAGAGGATCACCATGGACTTTGTGTCTAGTTTGCCTTTATCGCCGTCAAAGAAGAATTCTGTTTGGGTGATTGTGGGTCGCCTTACGAAGTGTGCGCATTTCTTTCATGTGCATACTACGTACACCTTGGATAAGCTTGCGGAGTTGTACATTGCTGAGATTGTACGTTTGCATGGTGTACCAAAATCTATAGTGTCGGATAGGGATCCGAGGTTCACTGCAAGGTTTTGGGAGTGTTTGCATCAAGATTTGGGTACACGGTTGAATTTCAGTACTTCTTATCATCCGCAAATGGATGGACAGTCGGAGCGTGTTATCCAAGTGCTTGAGAATATGTTGAGGTGTTGTGTTATTGAGTTCCAAGGCTCTTGGGAGAAGCACTTGCCTTTGGTGGAGTTTGCTCATAATAACAGTTACCAAGCGAGTATTCAAATGGCACCTTATGAAGCTTTGTACGGGAGGAAGTGCAGAACTCCTCTTTGTTGGGCTGAAACGGGACAAAAGTTGGTCTCGATGTCGGCTTTGTTGAAAGGAACCACCGAGAAGGTGAAGCTCATTTGTGAGCGGTTGAAGGCAGCCTCAGATCGGCAAAAGTCTTACGCGAATTTGAAGCGTAAGGAGATAGAATTTGCAGTGGGTGACCGTGTGTTTTTGAAAGTTTCACCTTGGAAGAAGGTGATGAGGTTTGGCTGGTAGGGCAAGTTGAGCCCAAGGTTCATTGGACCATACGAGGTGATAAAACGTGTGGGTCCTATTTCTTATAAGTTGAGACTACCTCAAGAGTTGGAAAAGATACATAATGTGTTTCATGTATCCATGCTTCGGAGGTATAGATCGGACCCTTCGCATGTTATGCCTGTGGAAGAGGTTGAGTTGAATCCATATTTGACATATGATGAGGAACCTGTTGAGATTCTGGATTCGGATAGTAGGGTTCTTCGTGGTAAGACCATTGAGCTGGTCAAAGTGTTGTGGAGACATCGAGGTGCCGAGGAAGCCACGAGGGAAAGGAAGGAAGACATGAAGAAGCAATTTCCTTACCTTTTTCCTCCAGGTAAATTTTGAGGACGAAATTTCTTAAGAGGAGGAGAGTTGTAACGCCCCGATTTTGGGCCTAGATGTTTTAGAGTTCGAATCGGATCGGTCGAGAATGGTTCGAATCTTAAAGGGAGATTTAGGGAACACCTAGTTTGGGATGATTTAAAAAATATGGAAAAATACCTAAAAATCCTCATTTATTATATGAATGATTATGGTGAAAACAATTTTACAAAATAAGGCTTGGAAATACTACATTTCAGTGTAGTGACCAAATCGCAGTTTTTGCAAAAGTTAAATAGTGATTGTTTTGTAAAGGATTGAAACTTTGAATCTTTAAGGAGCTAATTTTACTAAAATGTTTTAATCAGATTTCTCCTTATTTTGGGTGATTTTAATAATGTTTTAATTAAAGGAAATAAAGATTGATTAAAGGAAAACTATCTTTGACTTTTCATAACTACCTTACGTCAATTTTCTCTCATTTCATTTTCTCTCAATTTCTTTTCAGCCAAACACATTTCCTCCATCAATTATCCTTTGATTTTCATTCCTTTTGATGAGATTTCAATCTCCTTTTGATTCCTAATCTTTTCCTCATCAAATCCTCTTGTTTTTACATTGGATTTTCAAGAAAACTTGCCCAAATCAAGGAGAAATCAGCCATTAGAGGTATGCTTCCTCCTTCTCCTCTAATGATCAGTTCTTTACTGAAATTCCCAAGTTATCAATCCTTTATTAATGATTTTTGAGTTGCTTTAATGTTAGAAACAAGAAATTGTATCAAAACTCAAGGTTTTTGGAGAGATCTTGATGATTTTCGTGGTTGTTGGTTTGGCTCTATTTTGAGGTTGTTTTCTAATGTATTTTGGATGGTAATTGATGTTATAAATGAGGTTTTATCAAACAAATCCCGAATAAGCTTGGATTTCTAAGTTTTGCATGCTAGAATGGTGGTTTTTGGGGTGGTTTTGGTGTTCTGTTGTAGCTGGAGCAATAAGGACGAGTTTGTGGTGGTTTTTGATGTTGATTGATGTTCAGAAATGATTAGAAGTGATAGATCTTGGCTGGGCTTTGTTTTGGAAGAGTTTGGAGATAATTTCGGTTGCTTTTGGTAGCTGAAATGAGGTTCTTGAATAGAGCAGCGAGTTTAGGTGTGTGGCTGATGATTTCAATGCATGATGATGCATTAATCCTCTGCTCTTATGTGTTATGAACAGAGGAGACATCTTCAGACGCCTTTGGTGTTGATCCGGGAGCTTAGATAGCGTTTCGGCGAGCAAGCGAAACGTAATCGGTGAGTGCGAATGGTTTTAGAAGTCCTCGAGGGACAAAGAATCAAGGTTTGGGGATTTAGGAAAGGTTTGAAACACCTTGCTAAGTCCGGAAGTAAGTATTGGCTAGATTGCTCTCAAATATGTGGTGGTTGCCCCTACAATGCTTTTACATGCTCATATTTTGAGATAGATAAATTCATACTGTTTTTATGCATGATTTGTAGCTTGAGATAATGCTTGAAAAGATTTCATGAAATAACTTGTTGCATTGATGAGTTTTGAGCTCTTGTTTTAAAGCATGGCAAATGTTATGATTTTGAATGAGATGAGAAAGCTTTGAGAAATGTTGCATTAAAAACAGTAGGTGAGATGATGTTTTAACATAATATATTGGCATAGAAGATGAGATACTTACCGGATATAATTGATCGATCAATAGGATGAGAGTGCACTATAAACTAAAAATTCGTACGTGCTCTTTGGATTCAATCCAAAGGGAGAGACCGATGATGGGCATTCCATCGGGTAGGACTTGGTGAAATACCCAAGCTTTGTGGCGATGAAAGATTCCGACATGTGAGTACGGTGATGTGAGATTCCACCGGAAATTATGTTTACTAGACAAGTGAGTACAGTGATGTGAGATTCCACCGGAAGAGTCTAGTGGTGTGAGAATGGTGTCCGCATATCCGAGTAATAATGAGATGTGAAATGCCAATATAATATATGAAAATGCTTTTGATTCACATGTATCTATTGATGAGATGATTTATGCCATGAGAAATGCATATGAGATTTGTATATGAAATGCTTTAGTTTTCACAAGCATGTGTATGGCCTTGCCATGAGATTTGCATTGGTTTAAATGCATGAGATAGAATTGAGGTACATGTGTTTTCAATGGAGATTTGCTTTGAAATGGTTTTCAAGCATGAGAAAAATGAGCATGTTGTAGAAAAAGGCTTTTGAGAAAAGTGTTTTGAATAATGCATTATTGTATCGGTTTTCTTTAGAGCATGCCTCACTAAGCAATGTGCTTACGCTCTCTTTTTACCAATAATGCAGATAATTGGGGTGTTTTGGGCAGCGAGAAGGTTAAGAACATCCATAGAAGTGCTAAGCTCATGTATGTTGATGTTTTTATACACTTTAGTTTTGATATTTGGCAATGGGGTACCAAGGTTGTATTTGGGAGATGTGTTTTGAACTCCCTATGTTTGTGGCATGTTTGTGATGGCTTTTATGGGTTATAAAAGGTCCTATTGGCTTGGTTGGAAGTTTGAATGCTTATATTTGGTGTTGTGGCTAGGAAGTATGCATATAGATGGAATGTTCATGTGTTCGATGCCATGCTCTAGTTTAAGGTTCTTAAATATGATCATTAATGTCTTGACAAGTTGCTGGTATGATATGGTATGTTTGAAGCATGTTTGAGTGGGTTAAGAGGTGAAAAACCAAGAATTTCTGCTGCTACAGAGTAGGGTGTATCGAAACACCCTTAACTGTTTCGAAAAGGGGGCCTGTAATGGCCATAGTGTTTCGGAACAGTTGAAGGTGTTTCAGAACATTTTGGCTGCTGGAGAGGCCTGTTTCGATACCGGTATCGGAACGCACCCGAGTACTGAAATGGTCAACACTGTTTCGATACGGGTGTTTCGGTACAGAGGTCTGTGTTCCGAAACGGATGACCGTTGGATGATGTTTTTGAATTGTTTTGAGTTTGCATGTTTTATATTTTAGTCCTGAATGTTGTGGATACAATTGCTTGAGCTTGGAATGTCCTTTTAAGTTGAAATTTGACGGAGAAGCATGTAACATGACTAATTACATATTGATAAACATTAAATCTGCAATGTCCTTATATTTTCTAAAAATTACATTTTGGTCCCTAAAAGTGTAATTCGTGCAATTGAGTCCCTAAATGTTTTCCGATCGCTGTGCCCTTCTCTCAGATGATTCTTGAGTATTTACATAGGCTTAATATGCATCTAGAAAAGTTTTAAAAGGAAAAAGGGTCGTTAATCAAGGTTGACTTTTGGGTTGACTTTGGTTTTCCCCGTGTAATCTTCGTAGTTCGGTCAAACGTCTAGGCCGGGCTAAGGAGGTTACAGTGTTTGGGCGGTGTGTATGTAAGATAAGGAAAAGGATTATTAATTAAAAAGATGAAAAGGAAGAATGAGAAAATACCTAGGTAATAATTGCTAGGGTTTTCTTTAAATGAAAAGGTGAAAGGGTTAATTAATTCCACCTCTTTTGCCCTTTTTGAGCCAGCTTCCTCTTATATTGGAAAAGCTTAATTTTCCATTCCTTATATCCTTATAAAAACAAAAGCCTGATACGCCATTGCACCCTGACCTGCCATTTGCGTCTCTGGGGTTGCTTAAATGAAAACAAACAAACCTGACCTTAAAGCATAATAAAGCAAAAGGACAAAACGGATTAAAACATAGAGTACGAAATAAATATAAATATTAAACTACATTATTTATGAACATAAAAACATAAAAATGTTGTAGCAAAATAGAAAAGAAAAAGGAGGGGTTCAAACTCTTAGGCATCATGAAGGATGAAGGAGGACTTATCGCGCACAACTAGAGCTCCATTGTAAAGCTTCAGACGCTGTCCATTGACCTTGAATACTGTATCATCATCAAGCTTCTTAATGTCCACCGCAACATGGGCATAGACCTTGTGGACTAGGAAAGGACCTGGCCATCATGACTTCAGCTTGCCTGGAAAGAGTTTAAGTCCGGAGTTATACATGAGCACTTGTTGCCCTTTTGAGAAATGTCACGGCAAAAGATGTTTGCCATGCCACTTCTTTGTTTTCTCCTTGTATAAGCGTGCATTCTCATAGGCTTGCGATATTAATTCTTCCATTTAATTCAACTCTAAAAGCCTTCTTTCTCCAGCCAATTGTGCATCCCTTGTAATACCCATCGCCCGGGTTAGGAGCGAGGAGTGTTAGCGGAACAGAATAGAACATATTATCAAATAGAAATCCAAAACAAGAATAGTTTCTTGTTAGCAAACCATATTAAATCGCATGCGGAAAGTGGGCTAACAAAAATTTTCCAACACATCATAGATCAAGCTATCATATTACCACACTAAACCTTATTATCATCTTACATGCAACTTAAACTTTTCATACTATATTATTAAGAATCAATTCGGTTACTAACAATTTGCCAATTTAAATGTTCTATTTTTCTTTTCAATCGAAGCATCATAAGCAATTCATGTTATCAAATTTTAATAAGCATATTCTCATTTTTACAAAATTTTTCCAATTAGAAGATCTATTCCAAGCTTATTCGAACAACCTAGGACCTTTAATTACAAGGCCATTCGAAAATTACCTACTCAATTTTTTAAGGTTTTATTCGAATCATACAACCATATTAAATTTTATCATTAGTTATTAAATTCAAAAACACCATATGAACCATACATGTAATCTCACTTACTAACATAATTTCTTTCCATTAAGCATACTTTAATTACAAGAGATAATTCTATCATGATATGCCCTAAGCCATGTCAAGCTACATTTCTAATATTTACAGCAAAATAAACCATTACAAAACCACCAAGCTTGACCCGCATATTTACAAACAAAATGAGGCTTACATACTACTTACAATACATGTTTACTAGACTCCATACTAGCATTCAAGGGGCATATATAAAATTCAAACACCAACGTAGATTAAGGCTAATGTCGAACAAAACGAAATGGATATCTAGACAAATTTCCAAGCCACCATCTAGGAGTCTAAATACAAGACTTAGGTCATACATATTGCTGTCTTGTGATTTGCTTCCGATCAGAGTTTGATAGCAGTTTGCCCAAGATACCTTGTTATTTGGGAAGAAGGAAACAAAGAGCGTTAAGTACAAATTTGTACTTAGCGAGGTAATTTCTAAAACTAATTCATTCTTTTAAATATCTTATGGTCATTTTTAAGGTTACTTAGCTAGGCATTATTAGCACATAAAGCATCTCCTAACTAAGCTTATCATGCTCAAGTCTCAATTGACTTTATACATCACATTTGAACAAAGCAAGAATCAAACAAACATATCATCGAACCAACCATAATTCATAAGCAAAACATAGATCATATTATGACAGATTATTCGAATAGGACCATTGTTCACATTGAACATGAATCAAGCAATCCAAGCTTACCATATTCCCCATGTCATTCGAAAAGGACCATTGTCCAATACATCACATAACAAGCATAGATCATAGCATATCATGATATTTTTTTTTTCACTTATCCACTTCATAAACTTATTACAAACATATATATTTATTTGTTTGCCTTGGTGGAGTAGAAGGACTAGGTAAGCAAGTCAACAGGGGTACCAAGTACCAAACAATGGTTGCACTAAGAAACAAATCAGGGGATGCTCAACAACATCAATGTGTCTTGTACACCATCCAAGTTATCATGTAATCAACAACAAATGCACTAAGCATTTTAGGTGCCAAATACCATTTCGGAGAGTACACTAGGTACTAAACAGAGGAGCTCAAACTCTAGGCATGCCCTTATACCTAAGACCTCTAATCGACCAAGGGCTTTATAAGTCTGTCAATTTATCAAACACTTCATTTATATCATTTATCATTTGGTTTACCAAAATCATATTGCATACTCCAAGATACAAGCTTATCATGTCATATAATTGCACAACATCATGCAAGCAATACAAAATAATCTCATATCACATTCAATCATCATTAATACATTAGAAAAACAGTAGCATCTCGATCATTTTCAAGCTCATATCAAACATTGCAAGTAGGCTTCACAAGGGCACTCCACAATTACACTCTAACAAGGTATTAACAATGATTCATTTCATGCTTCATTTTCTATTTTAGCCTCCTTCCCCTACTAACAAATTACCAGCTTTGAGTTAGGTCCATATCATGCAGAACATATAATTTAAATTACATAAAAGAAATAGGTTGGTTAGGACACTAGTCCTAACCCTAAAGCAATTACACTCACAATACTCCACTAAGCTTGTTCCTTGATTACAATGCCCTTATTCCTTCCACTTGGTTGTCCAAACCTTGCCTTCTGCAAGATATCTTCACACACTTGATCTTAACACTCAAACACAAGCATATACAAATCATATTAGAGATCAATCCAATCATATTGACTCTTTGACACAAGTACAAACTTTAACATTCAAAACTATTTTCCATTTAAATAGTTTGAGGACCAGTTACCATTTTGACCATAACTTTTTACTCACTAATTCAAATTTCATTTATAAAACACCGTTAGAAAGGTAATTCAATCAGTTTTATAACAATATAAACCCCATATTTCTATCTCTTACGAGTTAATAAAGTTTAATACTTAAACAGAAGTCATTTTAACAGTCATGGACAGTTTGCACTTAAATACTTTAATTTATAACTCCTAACTCACATACTGAAGTTCAATTCCTTTTTCTCCCAATGAAAATAGACATTCCCAAGTTTCATCCATTATGTTTTAAGCTCAAAATACATTATACTCTATTTTTGGTGATTTTTCAAAGTGACTGTTTAGAGCTTAGATTTTCTGGACAGCTTACTAAGGTTTCACTTCAAGCTTTTGAATTCTTTATCCAAAATTTCCAATCAATATCTTAAAAAAACTTTCTACTGATCCTTAATGTTTATAAGTCCCAACTAAGCATTAATTAAGCAATTTAATCCTGTTGAACAGAACCATTTACTCCCCTAAAGTTTACGATTTCACCATTTAGTCCAATTGTCCTATTTCACTAGTGCTTCACTTAACAACTAAATTAAGCCTTATGTGGTCAATTCAAGTTAAGAACCAATATTATTTCCTTTTCCCCTTATTGTAACATATCTCTCAAATCTAAATTCAATATGTTTAAAGCCCTTAAACTTTTCGAATTTTATCAAAACAATCCATATTTCCAGTTTTGCTTCATTACACGACAACCTTGTTCTAAAGTGAAATTATCCTATTCAAAAATCATTTTTCATGCAACTCAACACTTCTACCATATATTTACTTCGATTATCTACCATTTTCACCTACAGAACATTTTCCAGTTTGAACCAAAACACCTTCATATTTCCAGATTTCGGCAGCATACTAGTCAAGTTGAGTTTATGCATAAAATTGCCTATGTAAACAAATTCCTTTCATACTTTTAATTACATATTGGTTTTAACTTAACTCTAATAAATTATTAATCCAACATGCAAGCATTATCAATTTTTCCAGAACTGAAATCTTTAATTAACACTTGAAATAACAATGATTTCATGAAGAGAAAAAAAGAAGTACTTCTATTACTTACTTTAATTTACTCATGCATGTAATCTATCATCCCCTTTAAATCCTCTTCTTCAAAACTCCATTTTCCTCTTTATTTATTCTTAATTTTCAGATTTTCTCTCAAGCTTTTCTCTCTCTTTTTTCTCCAAATACACGACACACACAAGGAAAAATGGGAGAAGGTAGACATAACCCCTAAATTGGGGACTATGTTGGGATTAGCTTTTACCCAATTCCCCTCCCATATCCTTTTAGTTTTATTTCTAACTAAGGGCAGCCCAAAGAAATGTATATTTTAGCATGCAACATTTTTATTTTGCTTTAACTTTAATTTAGTCATTATCCATGGATATATCTAATTTTAATCTTTCATAATTTGGCCTGATTTCTCAAATAGTTCTTATTTGTTCTAATTATTTTAACTTACTAAATCACTTACTTTGATCAGGTTATAATTAAATTAGGGCTCAACTAATTTATCTTCTTGACTTATTTGGTTCAACCCTTCAAATTTAAACACCTGATTCCTCTTTAAATTCGATTTAATTCAACAAGCACTAATTGAAGGAATTCAGGGACCAAATTGAATAAATTGAATAATTGTGAACTTATTTGCTTTTAAAGAAATAATAAATACCCTAATTTAATAAGTTAAATTCTAAGACGGAAAGATGGATGTTACAATTCCCCCTCCTTAAAGAAAGAATTCGTCCTCGAATTCTTACCTGAACTGAACAAATGAGGATATTGCTTCCGCATGGTATCCTCAGGTTCCCACGTTCTTCTTTAACGTGATGATTCTTCTAGAGAATTTTAACAAGAGGCTCCTCTTCATAAGAAAGGTCGGGATCGAGTTCAACTTCTTCTAGTTCAAGGATGTGAGATGGACCAGATCGATAACGTCTTAACATAGAAACATGAAAGACATTATGAATCTTATCAAACTCATGGGGAAGTGCGAGTCGATAAGCTACAGGACCAATTCTCTCAGTTACTTCAAACGGTCTAATGAAACGAGGACTAAGCTTTCCTCTTTTGCCGAAACAGAAAACTTTCTTCCACGGAGAAACTCTAAGAAATACTTTATCTTCGATTTCATATTGAATGTCCCTACGCTTCAGATCAGCGTACGACTTCTGCCTGTCAAAAGCTTGTTTCAATCAAGAATGAATAATTTGAACATGTTCTTCAGTTTCCTGAAGCAGTTGAGGTCCTAACACCTTATTGTCTCCGAGTTCAGATCAGCACAAAGGCGTTCGACATTTTCTTCTATAGAGTGCTTCAAAAGGAGCCATCTGAATAGAAGATTGGTAGTTGTTGTTATATGCAAACTCTATTAGCGGTAGCGATTTTCCCAGTTCTTTTCGAAATCGATGATGCAAGCTCTGAGCATATCTTCAAGAACTTGAATTACTCGTTCAGATTTTCCATCGCTTTGAGGATGAAAAGCTGTGCTAACATTCAGTTTGGTTCCAAGAGCCTTGTGTAGCATTTTCCAAAATCGAGCTGTAAACCGAGGATCTCGATCTGAGACTATTGAGGTCGGAACTCCGTGTAAACAGATAATTTCCTAAATATACAGTTCCGCCAAGGCCTAAAGACTAAAATTTATTCGCACCAGAATGAAATGTGCCGATTTGGTGAAACGATCAACGATCACCCAAATAGCATCGCACTTTCTTGGAGTGAAAGGAAGACCAGTCACGAAATCCATTGTGATACGTTCCCATTTCCATTGCGGAAATTCAAGAGGTTGAAGTAATCCAGTAGGAACACGATGTTTGGCTTTGACCCGTTGATAGTTCAAACACTTCGCTACAAAGTCGTTGATAGCAGATTTCATTCCATACCACCAATACAAGGGCTTGAGATCCTTGTACATCTTAACCGATCCGAGGTGGATTGAGAAAGAACTTTGATGCGCTTCTTGCAGAATTTCATCTTGTAATTCCTTGTTATTTGGTACACAAATCTGATCTCTGAAGTATAGAAGATTGCTTGACTTGATAGAGAAGTTAGGATTAGACTCAAGCTTAGATAAAATTTTCTGAAGTTCCGGATCAAATTGTTGGAGTTCTTTGATTCTAGAAATTAGAGCAGATTGAACTTGAAGTTCGTTCAGATAATTTCGAGCCTTATATAGTCGGAAATGAGCATTGATGGCTAGAGAAGCTACGAACAAACAAATCAAATACATTACTTGGAAAGTAAGGCACTATTCGAATGATTTAGTTGAATTTTCATGATTGAGCATTTTTCAATTTTTGATAATTTCAAAAGACTTACCGAGGTTTGGTTTCTAACTCAGAGCATCGGAAACCACGTTAGCTTTTCCCAGATGATAATCGATGGTCAGCTCATAATCATTGAGTATTTCCAACAACCTTCTTTGTCTAAGATTCAATTTTTTCTGAGTGAGCAAGAATTTCAAACTTTTATGATCAGTGCATAGCTTACACTTCTCACCATACAGATAATGTCGCCAGATTTTAAGCGCAAAAACAATGTCCGCTAACTCAAGATCATGCGTTGGATAATTCACCTCGTGAGGCTTAAGTTGTCGAGAGGCGTATGCAACCACATTACCTTCCTGCATCATAACGCATCCAAGGCTAGAATGTGATGCATCACTGTAAACAACAAATTCTTTTCCCTACTCTGGCTGAACAAGAATAGGGGCACAAGTCGAGGCTTGTTTAAGCTGATCAAAACTTCTTTGCTGCCCTTTGGACCACTTAAACGATTCATTCTTTCAATGCAACTTGGTTAGTGGTGCAGTAATTACCGAAAATATTTTCACAAATCTTTGGTAATACTCAGCTAAACCAAGGAAACTTTGGACCTCATTTACATTGCTCGAAGGACGCCAATCAAGAATATTATGAATTATCTTAGAATCAACCTTGATTCCTTCAGCCGAAATAACATGTCAATGGAATGACACTTCTGACAACCAAAATTCACACTTAGTGAACTTAGCGAATAACTGATGTTCTCGGAGTGTCTTGAGTACAATCCGAAGATGTTGATCATGTTCTTCCTTGTTACGAGAGTATACAAGAACATCGTCGATGAAAACGACAACAAACTTGTCAAGATGAGGCTTGAATACTCGATTCATCATATCCATGAATGCAGCAGGGGCATTTGTTAACCCGAATGGCATCACTCGAAATTCGTAATGACCATAGCGAGTTCTGAAAGCAGTTTTGGGTATATCTTCATCCTTCACCATCATTTGATAATAACCGGAACATGGGTCAAGTTTAGAAAATACTCCAGCATCCTTCAACTGATCAAACAAGTCTTCAATTCGGGGCAGATGATACTTGTTCTTGATAGTTACCCTGTTCAATTGACGGTAATCAATGCAAAGTCACATCGTCCCGTCTTTCTTTTTCACAAAAAAAACTGGAGCACCCTAGGGAGAAGTGCTTGGTCGAATGAAACCCTTATCTTCTAACTCTTGAATATGCTTCTTGAGTTCTTGCAATTCAATGGGTGCCATGCGATAGGGCGTAATGGACACTAGGTTTGTTCCGGGCTGAACTTCGATCTTGAACTCAACTTCCCGAATTGGAGGGGGTCAAGGGAGATCCTCAGGAAACACATCAACAAATTCAAATACAACTGGCATTTCAGTTAAGCCAAAATCTAATTCATCTTGCAAAGCCATAGCATCAAAAATAGATGTCAGTTTCTTGACATCAACAGAATCGATTCTTTCCCTAAACCCCTTAAGTACAATATTTTATTCTTGCAATCTATCCAAGCTTCGTGTCTACCCAACCAGTCTAAACCTAATACTAGGTCAAACTCACATTTAGGTAGAACATACATGTCACCTGGAAAGGGTACATTCCGAATAGATACATGGAAATTCTTATAGATTAAATTGATAGGTAAGTCACCTCCTATAGGGTTTGAGACAATTAACCCAGTTTTAACAGTTTCAGGCTTTAATTGTAACTTGTTTATCAAGTAAGAACACACAAAAGAATGAGTTGATCCCGAATCGATTAAAGCGTAAACACGAGTAAGGTTTAGTTCGATCGTACCCACAATAACATCCAAAGATTCTTCCTCATCCTTGCCACAGATATGATAAACTCGAGCTGGAGCTCGTGATTCCTGATGAGTGATGGCTTTCGACTGATTGCTTCTGCCTCTACCCTGATTTCCAGACTGTTCTTGTCTAGTGTTCTTGTTTTGATTGGATTGTACATGACTCGGATTAGTAGAATTTTGAGCAGGAGTTTGATCCGATCTATTCGGACGGTCTCAGATGTAGTGGTAACTTCTCCCACAAGAAAAGCATAAGTTGGATTGCTTTTGGCATTGATCAAAATGCGATTTCTGGCAATGTTTACAAATCAGAGTTCTTTTTGAGTTTCCCGTGTTGTTAACAGATACAACCGGGACAACAAGTCTATTCACTGATTGAGGCTTCGATGTGAAGTTACTACGAGGAGCTGGATTATATAAAGAAGACCCTTCTTTCTGACTTTTAGATTTCTTCGACTTCCAGTGAGACTTGTCATCACCCTTGCGCTTCTTATCACTTCGGTAACCGCTTTTTCTCTTTTCTGCTGCCCGCATCTTGCCTTCTGTAGCAATAGCTCGGTTCACCAAAGTTTGGAAGTCCGTGATATCCAGAGCGGTAAACATCAGACTCAGCTCATCATTCAAGTTGTCAATGAACATACAACACTTTTCCTTCTCTGTCTTGATGTACTCAGAATCGTACTTGCAATACTTACAGAAATCCGCAACGTACTGCTCTATCGGTCGGCCTGCTTGCTTCAGATACAAGAAACATTTTCTTCGATCGGCCAAGTAATGTTCATTGATATACTTCTTCTTAAATTCTTCTACTAAGATCTTCCAGTTTACTGACTCCGCTGGAGCGATTAATGTCGTAGTCTCCCACCAGCTTAAAGCTTCATCAGCAAGCAAAGAAACAACGCATTCGAGCTTGTGCTCATCCGAGCACTGGAGTTGTTTGGTCAGTATCTGGGTAGTTGTTTCTAACCAATACTCATCCTCTTCAGGTTTCTCTTCACTAGCACCAGTGAACGTGTAAGCTCGGTGATTTGCAAGCTTTTCAATAGGAGCTCTGCTAGGTGCAGCAGCTAGCAGAGTAGGTTGTTCTTGTCGCATGTTCGTCAATAGTTGTTCGAACATTTCTTTCATACTCAAGAGACAGTCTTGTTGAGCATTCTGAACAGTTGGATTAGCAACGTTCGGTTGAGATTGTACAGGAGGTTGTTGTCGGGTATTATCTTATGCAGGAGGATTCACTCTCATACGGACACTATCCCCTTCACTTGAGGAATCTCGAGGGCTCTCATTGTCTCGAGCTAACCGTGTCTCAGATATTCTATTCCAGTTTAAACAAAATCAAAGTTAGAAGCATAATCACAAGAAATCCAATGTACGAGTCCCAGGTGGCTTGGTTTAACCTAAATGATGCACAACAAACTTATTCGAGGTTTTAAGGACATGTAACCTGAAAAGCTCTGATGCCACAAAATGTAACACCCCTCACTCGGGTTCGGAGCGAGGAGCGTTACCAGAATAGAACAAAACAAATTATCAAACAGAAATCCAAAACAAATTATCAAACAGAATAAAATGAACCATATTAAATCGCATGCGGAAAATGGGCTAACAAAAATTTTCTAATGCATCATAGATCAAGCTATCATATTACCACACTGAACCTTATTATCATCTTACATGCAACTTAAAATTTTCATACTATATTATTAAGAATCAATTCAGTTACTAACAATTTGCCAATTTAAATGTTCTATTTTTATTTTCAATCGAAGCATCATAAGCAATTCATGTTATCAAATTTTAATAAGCATATTCTCATTGTTACAGATTGTTTCCAATTAAAAGATCTATTCCAAGCTTATTCGAACAACCTAGGACCTTTAATTACAAGGCAATTCAAAAATTACCTACTCAATTTTTCAAGCTTTTATTCGAATCATACAACCATATTAAATTTTATCATTAGTTATTAAATTCACAAACACCATTTGAAACATACATATAATCTCACTTACTAACATAATTTCTTTCCATTAAGCATACTTTAATTACAAGAGATCATTCTATCATGATATGCCCTAAGCCATGTCAAGCTACATTTCTAATATTTACAACAAAATAAACCATTACAAAACCACGAAGCTTGACCCACATATTTACAAACAAAATGAGGCTTACTTACTACTTAAAAAACATGTTTAATAGACTCCATACTAACATTCAAGGGGCATATATTAAATTCAAACACCAACGTAGATTAAGGCTAATGTCGAACAAAACGAAATGGATATCTAGACAAATTTCCAAGCCACCATCTAAGAGTCTAAATACAAGACTTAGGTCATACATATTGTTGTATTGTGATTTGCTTCCGATCAAAATTTGATAGCATTTTGCCCAAGATACCATGTTATTTGGGAAGAAGGAAACAAAGAGCGTTAAGTACAAATTTGTACTTAGCGAGGTAATTTCTAAAACTAATTCATTCTTTTAAATATCTTATGGTCATTTTTAAGGTTACTTAGCTAGGCATTATTAGCACATAAAGCATCTCCTAAGTAAGCTTATCATGCTCAAGTCTCAATTGACTTTATACATCTCATGTACTATCATTCATAGTATAAGGCCATACACAATTTCAACTTACATCATGCTTATCATCATGCATCACATTCGAACAAAGCAAGAATCAAACAAACATATCATTGAACCAACCATAATTCACAAGCAAAGCATAGATCATATTATGGCAGATTATTCCAATAGGACCATTGTCCACATAGAACATGAATAAAGCAATCCAAGCTTACCACATTTCCCATATCATTCGAAAAGGACCATTGTCCAATACATAACATAACAAGCATAGATCATAGCATATCATGATATTTTTTTCATTTATCCACTTTATGAGCTTATTACAAACATATATATATATATATATATATATATATATATATATATATATATATATATATATATATATATATATATATATATATATATTTGTTTGCCTTGTTGGTGTAGAAGGACTAGGTAAGCAAGTCAACAAGAGGTACCAAGTACCAAACAATGGTTGCACGAAGCAACAAATAAGGGGATGCTCAACAGCATCAATGTGTCTTGTACACCATCCAAGTTATCATGTAATCAACAAGAAATGCACTAAGCATTTTAGGTGACAAATACCATTTTGGAGAGTACACTAGGTACTAAACAGAGGAGCTCAGACTCTAGGCATGCCCTTATACCTAAGACCTCTAATCGACCAAGGGCTTTAGAAGTCATTCAATTTATCAAACACTTCGTTTATATCATTTATCATTTGGTTTACCAAAATCATATTGTATACTCCAAGATACAAGCTTATCATATCATATAATTGCACAACTTCATGCAAACAATACAAAATAATGTCATATCACATTCAAGCATCATCAATACATTAGAAAAACAGTGGCATCTCGATCATTTTCAAGCTCATATCAAACATTGCAAGTAGGCTTCACAAGGGCAGTCCACAATTACACTCTAACAAGGTATTAACAATGATTCATTTCATGCTTCATTTTCTATTTTAGCCTCCATCCCTTACTAACAAATTACCAGCTTTGAGTTAGGTCCAATTCATGCATAACATATAATTTAAATTACATAAAAGAAATAGGTTGGTTAGGACACTAGTCCTAACCCTAAAGCAATTACACTCACAATACTCCACTAAGCTTGTTCCTTGATTACAATGCCCTTATTCCTTCCACTTGGTGGTCCAACCCTTGCCTCCTCCAAGATCTCTTCATACACTTGATCTTAACACTCAAACACAAGCATATACAAATCATACTAGAGATCAAATCGATCATATTGACTCTTTGACACAAGTACAAACTTTAACATTCAAAACTGATTTCCATTTAAATAGTTTGAGGACCAGTTACCATTTTGACCATAACTTTTTACTCACTAATTCAAATTTCTTTTATCATACACCCTTAGAAAGTTAATTCACTCAATTTTCTTCACATATAAATCCCATATTTTTATCTCTTCTGAGTTAATACCATTTAATACTTAAACACAAGTCATTTTAACAGCCCTGGACAGTTTGCACTGTTTAACTACTTTAACTTATAATTATTAACTCACATACTGAAATTCAATTCCGTTTTCTCCCCATGAAAATAGACATTCCCAAGTTTCATCCATTAAGTTTTCAGCTCAAAATACATTATAATCTATGTTTGTTGAATTTTCAAAGTGACTGTTTAGAGCTTAGATTTCTTGGACAACTTACTAAGGTTTCACTTCAAGCTATTGAATTCTTTATCCAAAATTTCCATTCAAAGTATCTTAAACAAACTTTCTAATGATCCTTAATGTTTATAAGTCCCAATTAAGCATTAATTATGCAATTTAATCCTTTTTAACAGAACCATTTACTCCCCTAAAGTTTACGATTTCACTATTTAGTCCAATTGTCCTATTTAACTATGTACTTCACTTAACAACTAAATTAAGCCTTATGTGGTCAATTCAAGTTAAGAACCAATATTATTTCCTTTCACCCTGATTGTAACGTATCTCTCAAAGCTAAATTCAATACGTTTAAAGCCCTTAAATTTTTTGAATTTTATCAACATAGTCCCAATTTCCAGTTTTGCTTCATTACACGACTAGCTTGTTCTAAAGTGAAATTATCCTATTCAAAAATCATTTTTCATGCAACTCAACACTTCTACCAAATATGTACTTCGATTATCTACCATTTTCACCTACATAATATTTTCCAATTCGAACCAAAACACCTTCAAATTTCCAGATTTCGGCAGCATACTAGTCAACTTGAGTTTATGCATAAAATTTCCTATGTAAACCAATTCCTTTCATACTTTTAATTACATCTTGGTTTTAACTTAACCCTAAAAAATTATTTAATCTAACATTCAAGCATTATCAATTTTTCCAGAACTGAAATCTTTAATTAACACTTGAAATAACAATGATTTCATGAAGAGAAATAAGAAGTACTTCTATTTCTTACTTGAATTTACTCATGCATGTAATATATCATCCCCTTTAAATCCTCTTCTTCAAAACTCCATTTTCTCCTCTTGATTTATGCTTAATTTTCAGATTTTCTCTCCCTTTTTCTCTCCAAATACACGACACACACAAGGAAAAATGGGAGAAGGTAGACATAATCCCTAAATTGGGGACTATGTTGGGATTAGCTTTTACCCAATTACCCTCCCATATCCTTTTAGTTTTATTTTTGACTAAGGGCGGCCCGAAGAAATGTAAATTTTAGCATACAACATTTTTATTTTGCTTTAACTTTAATTTAGTCATTATGCATGGATATATCTAATTTTAATCTTTCATAATTTGGCCCGATTTCTCAAATTGTTCATATGTGTTCTAATTATTTTAACTTACTAAATCACTTTCTTTGATCAGGTTATAATTAAATTAGGGATAAACTAATTTATCTTCTTGACTCATTCGGTTCAACCCTTCAAATTTAAACACCCGATTCCTCTTTAAATTCTATTTAATTCAACAAGCACTAATTGAAGGAATTCAGGGACCAAATTGAATAATTGTGAACTTATTTGCTTTTAAAGAAATAATAAATACCCTAATTTAATAAGTTAAATTCTAGGACGGAAAGGTGGATGTTACATCCATGTTAAGCTTCTTAATGGCCCAATAGGCCTTGTGCTCGAGTTCAACAATTAGATTACAAGCTTTCCCATAGACTAGATTGTATGGTGACATTCCCAAAGGTGTCTTGTAAGCTGTACGGTAAGCCCAAAGAGCTTCATCAAGCTTAGGAGACCAATCCTTTCTTTTGGGGTTGACCACTTTCTCAAGTATCTGCTTGATTTCTCTATTTGAGACTTCAGCTTGACCATTAGTCTGAGGATAATATGTTGTAGCAATCTTATGCCTCACATCATATATCTGTAATTCTTTATCAATTAGCTTGTTGTCAAAGTGGGTTCCTTCATCACTGATAATTGCTATTGGTGTCCCAAATCTTATGAAGATATTCTTGTGAAGGAACTTCATGACGGTCTTGGAGTCATTCCTTGGAGTAGCAACTTCTTCAACCCATTTAGATACGCAGTCCACCGCCAAAAGAATGTATAAGTCTCCGTAAGATGAGGGAAATGGTCTCATGAAGTCTACTCCCCATACATCAAAAAGTCTGGAAACGATCCTTTGGAAATGGCATTTCATGCCTCCTTGAAATGTTACCCATCCTTTGGAAACGATCACATGATTGACAAAATGCGTGCGCATCGTTGAAGAGAGTGGGTCAATAGAATCCCGATTGTAAGACCTTTGCAGCAGTCCTAGTTCCTCCAAAATGTATGCCACAAGGAGATGATGGAAAAGTATCTTATTGTGCTCTTCTTCGGGGACACACCTTCTAATGATCTGGTCAACGCCTTGCTTGAACAAATATGGTTCATCCCAAAAACAGGATCTTGCCTCATGCCTGAATTTCCTTTGTCCCTGTCTATTAAAATCAACGGGCGACATACCACTAACGAGAAAGTTAACAATATCAGCATACCAAGGAATTGCTGCAACATATAATATTTTCTCATCAAGGAATTCCTCCTTAATTTCCATTTGATCTTGTTTTTCTTTATTATTTTCTATCCTAGAAAGATGGTTCGGCTACATGGTTTTCACACCCTTTTCTATCCCTAACTTCTGAATCAAATTTATTCTAGAGTAGTATCCACCTAATAAGTCTAGGTTTAGCATCCTTTTTGGTCACTAAGTATTTAATAGTTGAGTGATTGGTGTGAACAATAACTTTAGTACCTATTAGATATGACCTAAACTTATCAAAGGCAAATACAACATCCAACAATTCCTTTTCAGTTGTGGTGTAGTTAATTTGTGCATCATTCAATGTGCGGATAGCATAGTAAATAACAGGAAAGAGTTTACCTCGGCGTTGTCCAAGAGCTGCTCATATTGCATAGTCACTTGCGTCACACATCAACTCAAAAGGTGAGCTCCAATCAGATGGAACAACAATAGGTGTTGAGGTAAGTTTCTCCTTCAGTTCTTCGAAAGCCCTGAGGTATTTTTCATCGAATACGAAGGGTTGATTTTGCTGTAGCAAATTACACGGTATCTTGGAGATCTTGTAGAAGTCCTTGATGAACCTTATATAGAAGCCAGCATGGCCCAAGAAACTCATGATGCTCTCCACATTAGTGGGAGGAGGCAGCTTCTCAATTACCTCAATCTTTGCTTTATCCACCTCAATGCCATTCTTCAATATTTTGTGACTCAAGACCGTTCCTTCGGTCACCATAAAATGACATTTTTCCCAATTGAGCACCAAATCAGCTTCTTCACATCGCTTTAGCACTTTAGTCAAATTTCCCATGCATAAATCAAAGTCTTCCCCAGAGACTGAAAAATCGTCCATGAAGACTTCTAAAAATTCCTCAACCATATTTGAGAAAATAGCCATCATACACCTCTAAAAATTGTTGGGGCATTGCAGAGCCCAAAGGGCATTCTTTTGAAAGCGTAGGTACCATATGGACATGTGAATGTCATCTTTTCTTGGTCCTCAGGTGCTATAGCAATCTGATTGTACCCTGAGTATCCGTTAAGGAAACAATAGAATGCCTTGCCCGCTAATCTATCTAGCATTTGGTCAATGAATGGGAGAGGGAAATGGTCCTTCTTGGTCGCTTTGTTGAGCTTCCTATAGTCCATACAAATCCTTCATCCCGTTACAATCCTTGTTGGCAATAATTCATTCTCATTGTTACTTACCATGGTGATGCCTCCTTTCATATGCACACATTGGACTAGACTAAACCACGAGTTGTTTGATATGAGATAGACTATACCAACATCAAGCCACTTGATTATCTCCTTCATCACCACCTTTTTCGTGATGGGGTTGAGCCTTCTTTGGGGTTCAATAGAATTGATGTGACAATCATGAAGCAAAATTTTGTGCATGCAAATAGTACAGCTTATCCCCTTTAAGTCAGCCATAGTCCAACCTAAAGATCTTTTATGTTACGATAGATATATTTATTAAACTAGACTATTGTTTAGGTGTAAGACTGGATGAGATTATCACATGCAAAGTTTCATTGCTACCCAAATAAGCATATTTAAGATGTGATGGCAAGGGCTTTAACTCTAATGTTGGAAAATGCTCAAGTGAAGGCTTAGGAGGAATAAATTCTAAAAAATCAAGAGGTTCAAAGTGTGTACCTGGTTTGGCTTCGAGCAAGCTCAATTGTTCCACCTCTTCTGAAAATTCCTCAAATTCCTCATACTAGATCTCATAGTCCTCCTTATTGTCTTCCTCTTGAATCTGCTAATATTCATCAATTTCTAAGAAATTGTTGCGAGAAAAGTCTGTAGTCTCCCTTTCTGCTGTAGCATCCATGTACTGACACTCTTCATACCCATCCATAAATTTGAGAGTGTTGAAGGCATTCATGGTCACCTCTTGATCAACCACCCTCATAGTAAACTCACAATTTTCACAGTCTATTAGGATTCTACTGGTTGCAAGAAATGGCCGCCCCAAAATAATGGGTGCGTTATCATCCGCCTCACAATCAAGAATAAGGAAGTCGACTGGAAAGATGAACATGTCCACCTTCACCACTAAATCTTCTACTCTTCCTTCTGGGCGTACATGATATCGGTCAGCCAATTGAAAGATAACCATAGTTGGCCTCACATCTCCTATGCCGAGCTTCATGAAGACTGACTTTGGCATGAGATTTACACTAGATCCAAGGTCACACAAGGCTTTTCCCACATAGTTATCGCCTATTGAACACGATATAATGAAGCTGCCTGGATTCTGTCTCTTAGGAGGCAATTTGCTCCACACAGAATAACATTCACTTGTTGTAGCAACTATTGCATACCGCTCAACCTTTCTTTTCTCGGTGACGATGTCCTTGAGAAACTTAGCATAAGTGGGCATCTGATCAATGGCTTCTAAGAACGGGACCTTAATATGCAATTGGTCCAGAACATCCACAAATTTCCTAAATTGTAGATTCTCATTTTGTTTCATCAATCGCTGAGGGAAGGGAGGTGGGGGTCTAATTTCTTCCTTTATCGATGCATGTTTCTCTTTTGCTTTAGCATTTTCCCTATCTTCGATAGTTTCATGCACTAAATCCCCATCTTTCTCCTTCTCACAGGATGTTTCAGCTAGCATTTCTGGTTCCTCTTACACTTCCTTAGGTACAAAGTCTTCTTTCTTGTTCCTCCCAAACTTATCTTTAGTGTTAAGTTGGGTACAACTCCTCAATGTGAGAGAACTACATTGCTCTTTGCCATGCTTCTTAGTGACTTCAGTATCACTAGGTAAATTTCCTTGGGGTCACACATGTAATGCTTGAGCAATTTGACCCACTTGGGATTCCAAAGATCGCAAGGATGAACTGTGACTTTCTAGCAAATCTCCTTGATTCTTAATGGTCATGGACTGATCTTGTTCTTTTGCCACGACATATTCTGTTGTGGTTCGTGTGATTCTTCCAGATTCGGTTGCTGATTTGAATTGCCATAGTTTTTGTTCACTTGGTTTCCCCAAGAGAGGTTAGGATGCTGGCGCCCTCCTGCATTATAGGTGTTCGAGTAGGGATTGCTATTCCGATTGGAATTCCCTACATAGTTGGCAGTTTCTTGATTGTCCGGGCACTCGCTCAAGTGGTGGTTCCCATTGCAACGAAGGCAAGTTGATGCCACTCTTACTTCCTTCACCTCATTAGGCTTTTGGAGATTCTTTAGCATGGTAGTGATAGCGGTTAGTTGGGCTTCTACTGAGGCATCCATATCCATGTCACATGATCCTTGAGTTTTCCTCCCCATTCCAAGTCTTCATGAGGAAAATTGATGATCGTTGTTGGCTATTCTATCAAGGATGTCAAAAGATTCCTTGGGTGACTTGTCTAGCGATGTCCCATTTGCTGAGGCATCTAGCATCATTCTGGTGGGAGCGTTAACACCATTGTAGAACAAAACCACTTGTGTCTAATCTTGAAAACCGTGATTAGTGCACTTGCGTAGTAATCCCTTGAATCTGTCCCAACACTCATACATTGATTTGTCATCAGACTAACGAAAGAATGTGATATCATTTCTCAACTGAGTGTTACTATTTGGTGGATTATACCACAGGAAAAAAGCTCTTGCACAAATCTGTCCATGTTTCCAATGATCCAGCTGGCACACCACTCAACCATTCTCGTGCTCGGTCATGGAAAGAATAAGGAAAGAGTTTGAGTTTCAATACATCTTCGTGCACCCCTTGTTGACGGAAAGAGTCACACACTTCTAAGAAAGTAAGGATGTGTTTTCTAGCATCTTCAAGAGGTGAGTCTCCAAATTGACCGATTGAGTACAACATGTTGAACATTACATGTTTAAGCTCAAAGTGTGCTGCCTGAATTTTGGGAGCTACAACCCCTGGATTAAGATCATCCAAGACAAGATTTAGGTGATCTCGAATAGCTCTAGGTCTTGCTAGGGCATTTTCTCCTTGGTCCCCAATTACTGCAGCAGGATCCCCTTGATGTTGAGCTCCGTTCATGATTCTAAGTGCTTCTTGTATACGTCTCCATTGACGAAATAGATGTTTGATTTCAGGAATGTACGGTAGTATAGGCTCTCGATGTCTCCTTCGAGGCATGCAATAGAACAATACCTAAAAGGACAACCAATAACAACTTAAGAAAATATATATATATAAAAGAAATATAAACTAGTGCAAAGACTAAACCTAAAATAACCAATAGCCAATCCCCGACAATGGCGCCAAAAACTTGTTTGCGCGTGTGGTGTACTATAAATGATACGCAAATTTGGTGCAAGTATACACGTCGAACAAGTATTAGAGTGATAAGTGATTATCGTCTCCACGGGGATTGGAGGTGTTTTGAGTTGAGTTTAAGCACACAAGTTACGAAATGTAAATAGAATGTTGTGGCAAATCAAGACAGAGGGATAAATGATGTAGCAATAAAGATAAAAAATAGCATGTTGAAATCAATAGACTTAACAGGTCCTCTTACGTATGTGAAACTCACTTGGGAATGACTGGTTGGGTTGTCTAGCTAACCTAAGCTTTAGCTCTCAAATAGGGCTTATCTCTCTAGCTTACTCTATTCTCGGCAGGATTTACTAAGGTTGCTCCTCAACTATCTCTAGCAGGAAAACTGGGAGTAGGAAATACTACATCAATACCTCTCAGCGTAAACTCTAACACTCCCCCTACCCATAAAGTTTTATCATTTTTAGCCGTTGAAACCCATCACTTATCTCTAAGGTGGATTAGAGTTGTGCCTCTCAGCAGCCAACTCCATTGTCTATGAAGGACAAAGATAGCTCTCTCGACCACTAACTTCAACTCACACCTAAGGAAAGGCCAACTCTCGAAGGCTCTTACAACTCTAAGCATTTAACAAACATAGACAAAGCATAAAAAGAAACAAGAGATAAATAAACATGCATTGAAGAAACTAAAACATAGATCATCCAAACAACCCAAGCCACCTAAAGTCAGTTCATGGCTGGGCAATAAACATCCAAAGTATCTTCGTTTGTACAACCCATTTCAAAGATATAAAAGAAAATGCTAAAGCAATAGAAAGGGAGGAAGAAACTCCCGATCCACGATGGATTGTAGTGCCACAAACCGCCCTAGGCTTGCTGCCTCTCTCAAGGTCAGCAAGGTCAAACTCTTGGAGCTTCAACGATGGAGGACACCATGTGGAGGAAGAAGAATAAAGGAAAAGAGCTGCCTTTGCTTTCTCCCCCTAGCCTTTTGTCACCTTTTTCGCGCTCTCCCTTTAATGAGGGTCTCATGTCCTTTATATAGTGGGGGCTCCTAGGGTTTTGTGCCATAATATTCTTTGACGTCTTAGGAATATTCCCTATGCATGTGGGGAAAAATCAGACAAAATGGGGGCTCGCACATGTGGGCTCTAAGAATGTGCGTGTTACTTTGTCCTTTTCTGCGCCCAGAATTGTTGTCCAAAATGTTGTAGCATTTTTCTTCCTTGTCCAGCTTCACACCTGCTTCAATCTGCACATCACAACAATAGCACATACCCTTCAAGCAACATCTAATCTTGTGAAATTAAGCCAAACCACCAACAAGCAAAGATGTATGCAACTATAAGCTCTAAAAGCACCTATATGCTATGAAATGACCTTGAGAACAAACAAATACCTAAGTAAAAAGGTGTAAAATATAAGTTTTTTGGCAAGTTATCACTAGCATCGTGTATCCTTGCACAATTTCCGGAGCACTATTTACAGGCAACAATTTCGTTGTTGTTTTGGGAGAGGTTTTGTTAGACTCCCTGTTTGAGCAAGTTTGTTTCATGGTTTTAGACTTGTAAATGGCCTATAATGTTTGGTTTATGCTTTGCTATAATTTTTAGTATCTTGTGATAAGTGCTTAAAACTTCTATGTTTTCACCCTTTTTACATGGCAATTATTGCTCAACCTACACCCAATTAAGCTGCATTATGGCCCTTTATGCATTAATTATATTGTTTCTATCCTTGATCCTTACATTTGATTTATTTAATGAAAAAGGTATTGTTTTGATACATTTTGGTGCTTGTGTATATTTACTCACTGCCAGGGCATGTGATGCCTTGGCAGGTGATGTCGTGCCAACAGGTGATGCCAGGGCATGTTATGTCGAGCCAACAGGTGATGCCAGGGCATGCGATGTCATACAGTAGGTGATGCCAGGACATGTGATGTCGTGCTAGTAGGTGATGCCGTGCCGGCATGCGAGGCCGCAACCCAAGCCATACCGAGCCAATATCGTTGCAATTCATTTCCACGCCAATGACGCAACGGTTTAATACTGAGCCACTACCGGGGTATGTGATGTCATGAGGGCACTGAAGGAAAAGGAAGGATGGTGCAGAACAAGCTCTCGATATGCCCTGATTAAGCCCAACCAAGGACAATAGTTTCTACTGAAGGAAGCTGAACCATAAAGAAAAGCCTTGCAAAGCAGATCCAATCCCATATCAGGGTCGAGGCAGCAAGATGCCGCAAGGCATTACGAGGCAGCCGCAGCATTATACAACCCAACTCACCCGCATACAAAATATGCAAAGTGGTAGTCAATTTGAAGAGCACAAAACGTTGAATTCTACACACTTTGCATGGCGATCGGAGTATGTGAAGATGAAAAAAGCATGGAAGGAAGGTTAAAGATGGAATTCAACCAAAGAGGATTAAATGCATTAAATTAAAGCGATTCACCTCTTTAATGAAGACAAGTCCAACTCCAACTTAACTTCCTATCCAAGGACTTTTCCCTACACCTCCTCCTATATAAAGAACCCTTTGGCTAAGAAGAGGGAGGTCGAATATTGAGAGTTTGAGAGGCTTAGCATGTTCTAGTTCTTAGTCTAGGGTTATTTTGTTTAGTAGTTGTGGGAAAACAATTGTATTTTGTTTAAGTTTTTAATGCAATAAAAGTTAAGGTTTGCTTATTCTTGGATTTAATCATTCTTGCATTCTATTCGGGAGAAGGTGTAACGCCCTGGTTTTGGGCCTAGATGTCTCGAGCATCGGACCGGACCGGTCGAGAACGGTTCGAATCACGTAAGGTGATTTAAGGAAATCAAGGATCGGGATGGGTTAAAAATATGGTAAAAATTGCTAAAATCCTCTAAAAATATGTTTAAGAGGTTGGTCAAGTCAATTTCACAAAAAGAGTTTTGGAAATGGGACATTTTGAGCAGTGACCAAATTGTAAAGTTTCAAAACTATGGAAAATATGATTTTTAAAGAAGAACCCAAATTCTTAGAATCTATAGGGGGCTTTATGGCAATTTATCCTTTCATCCGACCGAGTGTGTCACCTTGGGGTGCACCGGTCTTGTTTGTAAAGAATAAAGATGGGACGATGCGGATGTGCATAGATTATCAGCAACTAAACAAGTTGACGATCAAGAACATGTATCCCTTGCCTAGATTTGATGATCTCTTTGATCAGTTCTGGGGAGCCTCAGTGTTTTCTAAGATAGACTTGAGGTCAGGGTATTATCAGCTGAAGATGAAGGATGTGGACATACCTAAGACAACTTTTCGGACGAGGTATGGACATTATGAATTCTTGGTGATGCCGTTTGGTTTGACCAATGCACCTACTGCTTTCATGGACATGATGAATCGAGTATTCCATGAATTCTTGGATCAGTTTGTGGTGGTGTTCATCGATGATATCCTTGTGTATTCGCGTACCGATGAGGATCATGATAGACACTTGAGAATTGTTTTGCAAGCGTTGTTGGAAAATCAATTGTATGCCAAGCTAAGTAAGTTTGAGTTTTGGCTTAGGGAAGTGGTCTTCCTTGGGCATGTTGTGTCAGCTGAGGGTATTCGCGTTGATCCGCACAAGGTAGAGGCTGTGATGGGATGGAAGGTACCTAAGTCAGTGACGGAGGTGCAAAGTTTTCTTGGTTTAGCTGGGTATTACCGTAGATTCGTTGAGGGTTTCTTGAAGATAGCTGCACCGTTAACCAAGTTGTTGCAGAAGAATTTTCACTTTTAGTGGACTGATGCGATGCAACAAGCTTTTGAGAAGTTGAAGGAAGCTTTGACGCAAGCTCCTGTTTTGGTTCAACCTGAATCTGGTAAGGAGTTTGTGGTCTATAGCGATGCGTCCATTGTTGGTTTGGGCTGCGTATTGATGCAGGGGGTAAGGTAGTGGCCTATGCATCTAGGCAGTTGAAGGTGCATGAGCGCAACTACCCTACTCATGATCTTGAGCTTGCGGCTATGGTGTTTGCCCTGATGATTTGGAGGCATTACCTGTATGGTGAGAAGTGTGTGGTGTTCACGGATCATAAGAGCTTGAAGTATCTTATGTCTCAAAAGGAGTTGAATCTTAGGCAGCGTCGCTGGGTAGAGTTGCTTAAAGATTATGATCTGACAATTGAGTACCACCCGGGCAAGGCTAATGTTGTGGCAGATGCTTTGAGCCGGAAAGTGGCTGTGGAGTTGAGGGCAATGTTTGCTTGCTTGAGCATTTCGCGTGATGATGGTCTTATCGCTGAATTGCAAGTGAAACCATCTTTAATTTCGTTGATCAAAGATAAGCAGTTGTTAGAAGATTCTCTTGTTCCTCATGTTCAGGATCTTGCGGAGGGTAGACCTTCGGATTTCAGCTTTAGTGATGATGATGTTCTATGCTTTGGGAGTCAAATAGTGGTGCCGGATGATGTTGAGTTGAGGCGCACTATCCTGACTGAAGCCCATAGTAGTCCTTTTGCTATGCACCCTGGTAGTACAAAGATGTATCGTGATTTGAAAGATGAGTACTACTGGGTAGGGTTAAAAAAGGATGTGGCAGAGTTTGTTAGTAAGTGTATGGTGTGTCAGTGAGTGAAGGCTGAACATCAGGTTCCTTCTGGGTTGTTGCAGCCTTTGAGAATCCCAGAATGGAAATGGGAGAGAATTACCATGGATTTTGTGTCTGGATTGCCTTTGTCACCGTCAAAGAAGAATTCAGTTTGGGTGATTGTAGACCGCCTCAGGAACTGTGCACATTTTCTGCCGGTGCATACTACGTATACCTCGGATAAGCCGGCTGAGTTGTACATTGCTGAGATCGTGCGGTTGCACTGTGTGCCAAAGTCTATTGTGTCAGATAGGGATCCGAGGTTCACATCGCGGTTTTGGGAATGTTTGCATCAAGCTTTGGGTACACGATTGAATTTCAGTACTTCTTATCATCCTCAGACGGATGGACAGTCGGAACGTGTGATCCAAGTGCTTGAGGACATGTTGTGATGTTGCGTGATAGATTTTCAGGGTTCTTGGGAGAAGCACTTGTCGTTGGTTGAGTTTGCGTATAATAACAGTTATCAGGCAAGTATTCAAATGGCTCCATACGAGGCTTTATATGGGAGAAGATGTAGAACCCCTCTCTGTTGGGCAGAAGCACGGCAAAAGTTGATCTCGATTCCTGCTATGCTAGAGGGAACCATAGAGAAGGTGAAGCTCATTTGCGAACGTGTGTTTCTGAAAGTGTCACCTTGGAAGAAGGTGATGAGATTTGGGCGTAAGGGTAAGCTTAGCCCAAGGTTCATTGGACCTTATGAGGTTGTGGAGCGAATTGGTCCTGTGGCATATCAGTTGAGATTGCCTAAGGAGTTGGAAAAGATACATGATGTGTTTCATGTCTCTATGTTACGGAGGTATAGATCGGATCCTTCGCATGTGATTCCTGTTGAGGAGATAGAGTTGAATCCAGATCTGTCGTATGATGAGGAACCTGTGAGAGTTCTGGATGTGAGTAGCAAAGTTCTTCGTGGCAAGACGATAGAGCTTGTGAAGGTGTTGTGGCGACACCGAGGAGTTGAGGAGGCCACGTAGGAAAGTAAGGCGGACATGCTGAAGCAGTTTGCGCACCTTTTTCCATCTGGTAAAATTTCGAGGACGAAATTTCCTAAGTGGGGGAGAGTCGTAACGCCCTGGTTTTGGGCCAATATGTTTCGGACATCGGACCGGACCGGTCGAGAATGGTTCGAATCGCGTAAGGTGATTTAAGGAAATCAAGGATCGGGATGGGATAAAAATGTGGTAAAATTTCTAAAATCCTCTAAAAATATTTTTAAGAGGTTGGTTAATTCAATTTTACAAAAAGAGTTTTAGAAATGGGACATTTTGAGTAGTGACGAAATTGTAAAGTTTCAAAACTGTGAAAAATGTGATTTTTAAAGAAGAAGCCAAATTCTTAGAATCTATAGGGAGCTTTATGGCAATTTAGCCTTTCCTTAATATGACATGTGTTTAAAATGATTTTTTAATTAAATAGCTTTAAATGGTTTTGACTTAATTAATTTAGGTGATTAATTTGAGATTTCTAATTACGTAACTACCAACTTCTCTTCATTTTCAGCCAAACACTATTTTCATCCATTTTCTCTAGAATTCTTTTCTCCAAAACACTCTCCCAATGTTTCCTAAACAATTTTCAAGAAAACCTATCTAGTTCTTCAAGATTTTTCAAGGGAAAACTTGTCATCCATTGAGGAAAGCAAGGATTGGAGGTAAATATCGTTCTCAACCTCTAATCAAAGTTCTTTATTGAAATTCCCAAGATATTGGCTTCTAATTACTATTTTTGGTTGAGTTTTCATTATAGTTTTGATTGGAGATCAAAATCTTGTAAAAATATGGTTGAAATCTTGATTTCTGGATTTGTTTTTTAAGCTCTATTATAGATTGATTTTAATTGAATTTTAAGTGGGTTAATATGTTGAAATGAAGTTTTGATAACATAGATCCCGAAATCCTTGAGATCCCTTAAGTTCTTGATAGTTTTAAGTGAGTTTTTGAGGTGAAATGGTGGAATCTTGCTTGCTGGAGGTATAAGGTTGGGTTAGGTTGTTTTTAGATGTGTTTTGATGTTTAAAACGGTTTGGAAGTGATGTATGTTGGCTAGGATTGGTTTAGGAAGCAATCGATTGAGTTTTCGGTTGTTTTGGATGGGTATTTTGGTGTAGTTTGGGTGAGCAACGAGTTTGTGAATTGTTGCTGGTGTTGGAATGCATTTTGATGCATTTAGATCTATGTTTTGATGTTGTGAAAATAGGGGATCTTGATTTGGGAGCAAACAAGGCGTTGATGGAGGCTCCGGAGGGGTAATTTTTGTGTCGGCGAGCAAGGCTTCGCGTAATGGTGAGTGGAAATGCAATTTCCTGCTTTGTGACGCTTTGAGCGTGGTCTTGGGAGATTAGTGTAAGTTTGAAACACTTAGCTAAGCTCAAGAGTAAGTGGTTCAAAAGTCTCTCTCGAAAATGTGCTATGTTTTGATGAAAATGCACTTATGTTAATTACGGTTTTGATTTCTGTTTTAAAGCATGTTAGAAGCATGACTAATGCTGGATTTTAATGCCATTGTGTTAAGGATGCACTAGGTAAATGATCCTTGGATTTATGTGATAAATGCATATGATGTTAAGCATGTTTATGCTTGTGGAAATGGCATTGTGTTTATGCTTGTAAAATAGTGGATAAATGAGGTTAAATGATTATATTGGCAAGTGATGGAAATGGTTTTTGGTTGCGTTAATCGGATATAGTTAGTCGGCTATAGGATTGGGTGCACCGTGAATAAAGTCACCTTGGATGTTGAGGGGTTGTGATTGTGCCGTAATCTACATCCAAGTACCCCAACAATTGAGGTTAAGACCACAACGGTGAATGGTTTAAGCCCGTGTGTGAGTCTTGTGTATGTGTCTCGTACTCTCGTTCGTGGAATTATACAACTACCGATGAATGATGTTGAGGGGTTGTGATTGTGCCATTAATCTCCATCACGGGTGTTTAGGGGTTGTGATTGTGCCATTGATCTCCACCTTGTGTAGTCCGGTAGTATGTATGAAGCATGTGGGACAACGCTTGTAATCCTCGTATCCGGTTGTATCTTTTATTGAAATGGTTTATGGATTATCACATGCGAGCCAATATATTGTGAATGATAAATGTTAAGCATGAGATGCTTGTAAATGATGCTAGAATGCATGAGATGCTTGGTAAAACATGAGCAAAAGTTTATTTTCTGTTTTAGAATGATGCATATGTGCATGTTTTTAGAAAGTGCATTGATGTCTTGTAAGGACATGATTTGTGTAAAGGCATGTGTTGAAAAGTGGTGGTTTTGCAAATTGTGTGAAATGCATTGATGAATGTTGTTTAGCGATCCTCACTAAGCTTTGTGCTTACGCTCATTTGTTTCATCAATGCAGAGAATTAGGCGTTTGAGGCAGCACACAAGCAAGGGAATCCAAGCTTTTCGGTTTAGCAAAGTATGTGGCTTTACTTTGGTGTAATAAGAGGCAATGGGTGGGATTTATACTTTTGAATGGTTGAGGATGTTGCTATTTACCTTGAGCATGTTTGGTTGTTTACCTTTGTGTTGTAAATGGCCTTTGAGGATTGGTTTTTGGTTTGAATGTTGATTTTAGTTTTGTATGGCTTTGGTGGACTATGGAGCATGCATATAGTTCCAATGTTCGCATGTTTGATGCCATGTTTTAGTTTATGCTTCATAATGATGATCTTTGATGCCTAAACATGTTGTATGTACATTGTGGCATGAATTGGAATGTATTCGGATGTGGAAAGATGTGAAAAAACAGCAAAATCTGCTGTTGCAGGGCAAAGCGTATCGGAACGCCCTTACCTGTTTCGGAACAGAGGCCTGAAATGGCCTTGAGGTTTCGGAACAGGCATGAGCGTTCCAGAATGATTTTGCTACTGGAAAAGGGTGTTTCGGTACGGGTTTCGGAATGCACCCGAGTATCGAAACGGTCAACTTGGTTTCAAAACGACCGTTCCGATACATGGCCTTGTGTTTCGAAACACCTGACCGTTGAAGTTTGAATTTGAATTGTTTTAGGTTTCTGTTTCTTACGTTTTGGTCCCTGAGTTTTGATTGCTTAATTAAATGAGATTGTGTGGTCCGTTTGAGATGAATTTTGACATGTTGTCATGTTATATGATTAATTACAGATTGGTAACATTAAAACTTGTTTAGCCCTTTGAAAACTAGAAATTTACAATTTAGTCCCTAAAAGACATTTGTATGCAATTGAAGCCTTTAATGAGTTCCGTTCGTTGTGTCGTTTCCGCTAAAGTGTTTCTCCCTTCACATAGGTTAAATGTGTGCATCTAGTACAGTTAAAAAGTGTTGAGTGTGTAAAAGTTCTATTATTTACACCCTGTTTAACCCATATTTCTGCTGCATTCAAGCATTATTCATTTCATTTAGGTTAGTTTACAGCAAAACATCACAAATATATTAAAAGGCGCAGATTCTACTAAGAATGGCTGTTTTTGCAGGTTGCTGCCGTAGCAGACGGAAAGGGCAGGCGCTGGGCAGTGAAGCAGAAGAGCTGAACTGGACAAGCAGTCAAAGAGGACGATGCTGCCATGGTTGCTGCCGTTGCAGCAGAGGACGACAGCAGTTTTGTGAAGAAGAAGCAAAGTGGACCTCGACAGATAGAGAAAATTCAGCCCGTCTGTCGTGTGAAAACCTTATATTTTCCAAGCCCCAGATCAAAAGATATCCCAAGCCCAAAGTTCAAGGAGAGAAAATCCCATTAAACAAGGAGGATGGCTGGAAAGTAGATTCCTTGAAGATTTAGTCTTTATTAGAATCATACTTTTAATTAAAGTTGTAATCCTTCTTAAATTAGATAACTTGAGCCCAAAGCTTATATAAGGGCATGTATTTTAACCTAGAGGGCATAACCGATAACCGATTACTCTAGCCTTCTTCCTAAAATCTAGCCGTTTTCTTTCCCACATCATGTTCTAAATTCCCCCTAGGGCCACGAGTTGATTTGTAAAGTAGTTGCAAGGGTTCTTTTGTTTTAGGAATTTTCAAGTTCAATAAAATAAACTTCAAGTTCTCTTATTTTGGTTATTAATATCTTGCAAGAGCATCGGGAGAGCATTGTGAGGCTATCTATTTATTTAACATCGGAAGAGTTAAGTATACGAAAGAAATAAGAGCTAGTTCTCTAGTTTATAGTTGAACTATCTCGGGCCTAGGGATAGGACGAGGTTAAGTGGCTAAAGAAGAATTCATACACATCGGTGTTCATCCTTCGATTCACGCCGGGAGGTATCATCAAAGACGTGATCATCGACAGACTTGGACCTAGGGATAGGCCAAGGCACATCTGGGATTCTTGCCAAACTTGAAGTACGGAGTTGAGTGTTTGCTGCCGCGACAATCAACGGACTGCTGCCGCGACAGGTGCTGCCGCGACAGGTGCTGCCGCGACAACAGAACTGGATTTCCTAAACTCTGCAATACCTGCACTACTGAGCACTTCAATACCAACCCATTCTCTCTATCTTGATATCTCTACTCTTTTATTTACGTTTACTTTATTATTTTCGTGACAACTTCTCAAATATTTTCTTTACTTTCGTGCAGCGAATTAAGGTGAAGCTATTAGCCCAATCCCTGTGGAGACGATATCCGATACTTCGTATCACTTACTACTTGCGTCGTGTACACTTGCACTACCATTGCGATAGACTAATTTACACGCAACAAGTTTTTGGCGCCGTTGCCGGGGATTGGCAACATAACTCTACCTTTTCTTTTATTGCACTTTTCGTTTTTATTTTTATTTTTATTTTTCTGTTTTTCTTTGGAGCATTCAACTCTTGCTTTTCACAAGGTTTCTTGTTTATGCGCAGATCGAACCGAGGTGAAGATCCTGAGTATCCATTAGATCCAGAGATTGAACGTTCATTCAATCTCAAGAAACAACTTCGTCACTTATTAGCCAGGAATGAGTACCTTGAGGAACAACTAGAGAAGATGGCCTACAATGGAAACGACCTGCCTGCCGCTGCCGGACAACGGTCCTGTCGTGACTACATGTTGAACGATCATGTAGAATTAGAAACCACGCTGCCAGATATTGATGTTGACAACTTCGAGCTGAAACCTGTTATGTTTAGCATGATCAACAATGCCGGTCAATTTAGTGGTGCTGTTACAGAGGATGCTAGGGAGCATCTCAAAACCTTCCAGGAGATCTGTGGTTCGTTTAGACTGCCAGGAGTTAATCCGGAGATACTGAGGCTTCGGTTATTTCCCCATTCATTGAGGGACAGAGCAAAGACTTGGTGGAATAAACTTACGCCGGGTTCAATTAGAACTTGGGCAGATTTATCTCGTGAATTCTTATCTCGTTTTAATCCTTCGCATTTATTTGAGCGATTACGTAATGAAATCGCTACTTTTCAACAGGAAGATGACGAGCCGATGCACGAGGCCTGGGACAGATTTACCACTCTTCTACGGAACTGCCAATGTATGGATTCCCCGTCTGGAATCAGGTAACAAAGTTTTATAATGCTGCCAATTTACAAACTCGTATTCGAATTAATTCAGCAGCAAACAGACTATTATTGGATAAAGATCCGGACGAGGCAATGCAAGTATTGAAAAATCTGGCTAAGAATGAGGAGCAGTTTCCGATAGCAAGAAGAGGGGGTAAACGGGTACTAGCTGTCAAGGATTATGAGGCCGACAGCACGATGAAATCACAGGTAGCATTCCTTACCAAAGCAATGAAAAAGCTATTGAGTGATGATGCACAACGTGGATTTTCTGTTGAGGAGGTATGTGAAATCTGTGAGGGAAATCATAGTGCGGATGAGTGTCCTATACAGTTAGAAGAGGGAAAATATGTTGGAAACTACAAGCCGAATTACAACTCGAACAACTATAATCCCAACTGGAGAAAGGATCCCCAGTTTTCTTGGAGAAATCCTAATAATGCGCTGAATCCTCAAGCACACAATCAGAATCAGGGAGGACCTAGATTGCTGACGCGACAGCAGCTGCCGCCGCAACAGCAGCAACAGCAGCAACCAGCTACCACGAGCAGTATACTGGAACAGACTCTGGCCACTTTTATGTCTCAGACAGGTACTTATATTGAGAATATGAATCAGTTTGTCAAGAAAACAGAGACATTCATGGATAAAACAGAGATGCTGATGACAAATCATGAAGCTACTCTGAAATCTTTGGAGACACAAATGGGTCAGGTTTCCCAGCATATCAAGCCAAGGCAGACTGGAGGATTCCCTAGTAATACTGAAAATGCTAGGCAGCCCACACATGAGCAGTGTAAGGCTATTACTACTAGGAGTGGGAAGAAATTACCAGGGCCGGAAAAGGAAGCTGAAACAGTAAGGAAACCAGCCTTGGACAGACCTGCCGAGGAAGCTGCCCCAACAGGTAATAAACAGACTGCTGCCGATGAGCCTGTCACGACAGCAGAAGCGACAGAGGAGAAAAACGATAAACCCAAACCTCCTCAGATTCGTATGCAGTGGGAAGGACGTATTGCTGATTATCGTCCCCCACCTCCTTTTCCTCAACGGTTACAGCAAGCAAAGCAAGAATCTCAGCTCAAAAAGATTTTTGATATTTTTAAGCAGGTTCATATTAATATTCCGCTGTTAGATGCCGTTAGGGAGATGCCCAGTTACGCCAAATTTCTCAAGGATGTCATGTCAAAGAAATCTAAACTTGGGGAATTTGAAACGGTTAAGATGACAGAAGGATGCATGAGTATTCTTCATCGGCAGCCACCATAGAAAAAGAAGGATCCGGGGAGCTTCATCATACCTTGTGTAATCGGAGATAAATATGTGGGTAAGGCACTTTGTGATCTTGGTGCTAGTATTAATTTAATGCCAAAATCTGTTTTTCAGAAATTAGGTATTAGAAAGGTGCGGCCCACGGCAGTAATTCTGCAGCTGGCAGACCGCTCTTACGTTTATCCGGAAGGAAAAATCGAAGATATTCTGGTAAGAGTGGATAAATTTATTTTTCCTGCTGACTTTCTTGTTTTAGATTGTGAAGTAGATGAAAACGCACCAATCATCCTTGGGCGACCCTTCTTAGCCACGAGAAGATCACTGATTGATGTGGAGAAAGGAGAACTCACCATGAGAGTGAACGACCAAGAGATAAAGTTGAATTTTCTCCAAGCAATGAAGCATGCTGATGCAGACGAGGAATGTAAGGCTATCACTGAAGTTGCCTTTGATCAACCCTGCATTAGGTCGGGCTGTCACGACATCAAAATTGGTCACTGCCGCGGCAGCCACCTACAGGACTGTCACGATAGCACCGACGACAGCAGCTCCTCTAAATCCGATACATCTGATACTGAAGATCAGGAGGAGGTAAACTGGATAGGCGATCGTCCAGGTAAGTTATTCGAACCTTTGAATTATACTTCGGATAACCATGCAATCCAAAAGCCATCTACTGTTGAACCCCTGTTTTAGAACTGAAACCCCTGCCAGGGCAGCTAAAATATTCTTTTCTTGGTTCAAATGATACGTTGCCCGTAATCATCTCTTCTAAGTTGCTGCAGGAACAGGAACGACAGCTAATAGGGATGATGCAGCAGCGCAAAAAGGCAATTGGATGGATGATAGCTGACATTCAAGGCATTAGTGCGGCGTTATGCATGCACAAAATCCTTTTAGAAGAAGATCATAAGCCGACTATAGATGCCCAAAGGCGGCTAAACCATGCGATGAAAGAGGTGGTGCGTAAAGAGATAATTAAATGGTTAGATGGTGGTATTATTTACGCCATCTCTGACAGCAAATGGGTGAGCCCGGTGCAATGCGTTCCCAAGAAAAGAGGAATGACCGTGGTGACCAATGAAAACAATGAGTTAATCCCAACCAGGACTGTGATCGGTTGGAGGGTTTGTATGGACTATCGGAAGCTTAACAAAGCTACCCGAAAAGACCACTTTCCTTTACCCTTTATTGATCAAATGCTTGATAGATTAGCGGGTAAACCTTACTATTGTTTTCTTGATGGTTATTCAAGTTATAATCAAATAGCTATTGCACCGAAAGATCAAGAAAAGACGACTTTCACATGCCCCTACAGAACATATGCTTTTAGGAGGATGTCGTTTGGATTATGTAATGCACCCGCCGCCTTCCAAAGGTGTATGATGGCCATATTCTCCGATATGGTGGAGGACTTCCTTGAGATTTTTATGGATGATTTTTCAGTCTTTGGAGAAGATTTTGAGAGCTGCCTAGGCAATCTACAAAAGGTACTTGAAAGATGTGAAAAAGCAAACCTGGTCTTAAATTGGGAAAAATGCCACTTTATGGTGGATGAAGGGATAGTCCTTGGCCATAAGATTAGCTGTCGTGGCATAGAAGTCGTCAGGGCCAAGATAGAAGTGATCGAAAAGCTGTCGTCGCCGACCACAGTCAAGGGTATTAGAAGTTTCTTGGGACATGCTGGTTTTTATCGGAGATTCATTGCAAATTTCACAAAAATCACCAAGCCCCTATGCCATCTTTTGGAGCAGAATCGACCCTTTGACTTTAATGATGAATGTACTGAAGCATTCAAGGTTCTGAAGGAAAAACTGGTAACAGCCCCAATAGTACAGCCACCAGACTGGACACAGCCATTTGAGATTATGTGTGATGCTAGTGACTATGTTGTCGGGGTAGCACTTGGGCAGTGGAGAGACAAATTATTTCATATCATATATTACGCCAGCAAGACACTGAATGGCGCCCAAGTGAACTACACCACCACAGAAAAGGAGTTATTAGCTGTGGTGTTCTCCATTGACAAGTTTCGTTCTTACATACTTGGAACGAAAGTAATAGTGCACACAGACCATTCTGCACTGAAGTATCTGTTTGCGAAAAAGGATGCAAAGCCTCGATTGATACGGTGGATCCTGCTATTGCAAGAATTCGACCTTGAAATTAAGGACAAAAAAGGGACAGAAAATCAGGTGGCAGATCACTTGTCAAGGTTGGAGAAAGGACAGAGTCTACCAATAGATGAGACAAACATACTAGAGACCTTCCCAGACGAGCAGCTCTTTGCTGCCGCAATCACTACCGCGACAGCCATGGCGGCAGGTAAGTCTTCTGAACTCCCCTGGTATGCTGATTTCGTTAATTTCTTAGTTAGTGGAATAATTCCTTCTGATCTTAATTATCAAGCCAGGAAGAGGTTTCAAAATGATGTTAAGCATTATTATTGGGACGAACCTCTTCTTTTCAAAATTTGTGCAGATCAGGTTATAAGGAGGTGTGTACCACAAGAAGAGCAAGAAGACATCCTTCATCACTTCCATGCTTCACAGTATGGAGGTCACTTAGGAGGCAACAAAACTGCTGCCAAGGTGCTGCAGTCAGGGTTCTACTGGCCGTCACTGTATAAAGATGCACAAACCTTCTACAAGACCTGTGACAGGTGCCAAAGGACAGGAAACATCTCAAGGAGAAACGAGATGCCGCTGCAGAACATTCTTGAAGTCGAAACCTTCGATGTTTGGGGGATTGATTTTATGGGACCTTTTCCATCTTCATGTGGGAATCTATACATCCTCCTGGCAGTCGATTATGTCTCTAAGTGGGTCGAAGCTATTGCAACTCAAAAGAATGATGCCAAGATAGTCCAAAGGTTTTTACACAAAAATATCTTTTCTAGGTTTGGCATCCCTAAGGCGATTATCAGTGATGAAGGGAGACATTTCGACAACAGGGTTATTGCTGCTGCCTTGAAGAAATATGGTGTTAAGCATCGGATCGCGACAGCATATCACCCACAGACCAATGGACAAGCTGAAATATCTAACAGGGAAGTTAAGAACATTCTTGAGAAGATGGTCAAGCCAACTAGGAAAGTTTGGTCTTTACTTCTCAATGATGCGTTATGGGCATATAGGACAACTTTTAAAACTCCATTGGGCATGTCTCCGTACCGATTGATTTATGGGAAAACATGTCATCTACCTGTCGAGATAGAGCACAGAGCATACTGGGCAATCAAGGCAGTGAATATGGACTTGGACAGGGCAGGACAGAAAAGGCTGTTAGATCTGAACGAGATTGAAGAAATACGGACAATGGCCTACGACAATGCAAGAATCTACAAGGAGAAAACTAAGAAGTGGCATGACAGGAAGTTGCTGCCACGACAGTTCTGCCCAGGGCAGCTTGTATTGTTATTCAATTCTAGACTAAAACTCTTCCCAGGGAAGCTAAACTCTAGATGGTCTGGCCCATTCCAAGTCGTGCAGGTTTTTCCCCATGGTGCCATAACAATCCGATCATGAAAAGACGGGCACCAATTCAAAGTCAACGGACAACGCCTCAAGCGTTATCAGGGGACTGAAGCCCCAGGAATGCAGGAAGTGGTTACCTTAGGAGATGCCCCACCTAGCATCCCTAATTTAACCTAAATTTTAATTATCTATTTTATTATTATTATTTATTAGGAAATAAGGTTTATTTTATTCGAATAATGTTTTATGTTTATTATTTTTAGGAAATAGAGGAGTCAAGCAGAACAGGAGAAGTGAACTCAGCCCACCATCCATCCACCAGCCCAACAAAGCCCAATATTTGAAGCATGTCGTTACAGCTGCCGCGACAGACGCGGAAAATACAAGCTGTCATCAAGCTGTCACGACAGACGCAGAAACACGTCACAGACGCGTAACAGACGTGGAAACGTGTGTCAGACGCGTCAGACACGCTAAAGCTCAACAATCGCCCCGTTATTCGCGCCTACCGTTATAGTTTCAACGGGCAGCAAATCCTTTTCTATAAAACCCCGTTTCATTTTCATTTTCACTCACTTCTGCCGTTCTTATTTGCTCTCCCTTTTTAGTTTTCATTTGCTTTCATTTACTTTTCACAGCCCTTGCACTAATATGTCTTCTAGGAAAACCCGACGCAATGCCGCCTCTACTTCCTCACCAGAGCCCGCCATCAGATCAGACTCAGCAGCAGCAGCGAAGACAGCAACTAAAATTTAAGTTTCTTATCTTATTATTGCTGCCTGCTATAAATTTTGTGATGTACTGCCTTATCTTTTGTTTTTCATCTGTCATTTTGCATTGAGGGCAATGCAACCCTTGAGTTTGGGGGTGGCATCCCTCCATATTAATGGAGTACATCTTTAGTTAAATTGGTGTCTTTAGTTAGTTATTTTTCACACAAAAAAAGAGATGAAAATATTGAAAATATTGGCTGAAAATTGTGAACTGAATTTACCTGTCGTGACAGCTCTGTCGTGGCAGTGACTTTAGGATAGTTTTTAGGAGAAGTTTAGAGCCTTTCTATAGTTCTGAAAACTTAAACACCATTGTGACTGTTATACTGCTTAGATTTCTTTTAGCCAAACTAGAATAGAAAGCTTAGCACTTGAATAACCCCTAGAGGTGCCCGAAACTGGCTCTAGGAAAGAAGTTTAGAAAAAGAGACTCAACAACCCTAGATGTGCCCGAAACTGGCTCTAGGAAGTTAACTAGAGGTGCCTAAAACTGGCTCTAGTGAAACTTTAGCTGCAAAAATAGAGAAATCGAGTCAAAAAAAAAATCAAAGGAGCATGAAAAAGTGCCTTCAAAAGATAAACTTTGGCATAAAAATTTGAGTTAAGAGCTGAATATTCTAGTGAAACTAAGAGAGTCTTGGCATATAACTGTTCACAAGCATGCACACACTGCACGAGGACTATAGTGAGATTCCGGACAGATCCTAAATTATCCGACAGGTTGCTGCCGTCACAGAGAACGAACGACGGGTAAGGGAAAGTTCACTGTTTGAAAGCCAAAACAAAAATATTTCATTTTTCTTTTAAGTCTTAGTTGCTTGAGGGCAAGCAAAAACTTGAGTTTGGGGGTGTGTTGAGTGTGTAAAAGTTCTATTATTTACACCCTGTTTAACCCATATTTCTACTGCATTCAAGCATTATTCATTGCATTTAGGTTAGTTTACAGCAAAACATCACAAATATATTAAAAGGCGCAGATTCTACTAAGAATGGTTGTTTTTGCAGGTTGCTGCCATAGCAGACAGAAAGGGCAGGCGCTGGGCAGTGAAGCAAAAGAGCTGAACTGGACAAGCAGTCAAAGAGGACGATGCTGCCATGGTTGCTGCCGTGACAACAGAGGACGACAGCAGTTTTGTGGAGAAGAAGCAAAGTGGACCTCGACAGATAGAGAAAATCCAGCCCGTCTGTCGTGTGAAAACCTTATATTTTTCCAAGCCCCATATCAAAAGATATCCCAAGCCCAAAGTTCAAGGAGAGAAAATCCCAAGAAACAAGGAGGACGGTTGGAAAGTAGATTCCTTGAAGATTTAGTCTTTATTAGAATCATATTTTTAATTAAAGTTGTAATCCTTGTTAAATTTGATAACTTGATCCCAAAGCTTATATAAGGGCATGTATTTTAACCTAGAGGGCATAACCGATAACCGATTACCCTAGCCTTCTTCCCAAACTCTAGTCGTTTTCTTTCCCACATCATGTTCTAAATTCCCCCTAGGGCCACGAGTTGATTTGTAAAGTAGTTGCAAGGTTTGTTTTGTTTTAGGACTTTTCAAGTTCAATAAAATAAACTTCAAGTTCTCTTATTTTGGTTATTAATATCTTGCAAGAGCATCAGGAGAGCATTGTGAGGTTATCTATTTACTTAGCATTGGGAGAGTTAAGTATACGAAAGAAATAAGAGCAAGTTCTCTAGTTTATAGTTGAACTATCTCGGGCCTAGGGATACGACGAGGTTAAGTGGCTAAAGAAGAATTCATACACATCGGTGTTCATCCTTCGATTCACGCCAGGAGGTATCATCAAAGACGTGATCATCGACAGACTTGGACCTAGGGATAGGCCAAGGCACATCTGGGATTCTTGCCAAACTTGAAGTACAGAGTTGAGTGTTTGTTGCCGCGACAATCAATGGACTGCTGCCGCGACAGGTGCTGCCGCGACGGGCGCGACGACAGAACTGGATTTCCTAAACTCTGCAATACCTGCACTACTGAGCACTTCAATACCAGCCCATTCTCTCTATCTTGATATCTCTACTCTTTTATTTACGTTTACTTTATTATTTTCGTGACAACTTCTCAAATATTTTCTTTACTTTCGTGCAGTGAATTAAGGTGAAGCTATTAGCCCAATCCCTGTGGAGATGATATCCGATACTTCGTATCACTTTACTACTTGCGTCGTGTACACTTGCACTACCATTGCGATAGACTAATTTACACGCAACAAAAAGAAAAAAAGGGTCGTTAATCAAGGTTGACTTTTGGGTTGACTTTGGTTTTCCCCGTGTAATCTTCTTAGTTCGGGTCAGGCGTCTAGGCCGGGCTATGGGGGTTACTGAAGGTTTGTGAGGTTATCTATTTGTTCAATATCGGGAGAGTTTAACTCATGAAACGAATAAGCACGATTATCACCCTACGTGGTCCTAGCTAACTCGACCTAGGGATAGGTTAAGAGTTTCAGCGGCTAAGAGAAGCGTAAACATCGTTGGTGTTTGTCTTTTGTTCAAGCCGGGAGGTATCATCAAGGTTCATTCATCAACCAGTGTTCTGAGCTTGGGAATAAGGAGGAACCATCAAAGAACGCTTTGCTGAACCTTAACAGCATCTGCCAAGAGCAAGGGATTGTCGCGGCTGAAACTTCAACCATTGCGACCGCGGCAGGGACGTCACTGTCGGGGCATCATTGTGTTTGTTGCATGCAAAGACGGAGACAAGTCAATTGGATTCCACACTACGACGCAACTTAAACTGGCCTACTCTTCTCTCTTATCTGTCCTATCTATTTATCTTATATATTTCAGTTAGATAAAACTCTTCCAATTAACTTATTTGTGGTTTTACTTTATTTGTTTTGCAGTGCGAGAAGATAGGACCAAATGACGAGTACCAATCCCTGTGGAGACGATACTCAATATACTTATCACTTTATTACTTGCAACGTGTATACTTGCACAAATTGTGCATCACATTACACGCAACAAGTTTTTGGCGCCATTTCCGGGGATTGGCGACTTTTGTTTTTATTTTCTTGCACTCTTTTATTTGCCTTTAGTTTATTAGTTTTACTAACTTTTCATTTTGTTTGTTTTATTAAAAAAATCCAAGTGCGCTACAAGTTAAGGGACATCAACATTTCGAAAAATAAAAGCAAAACTATTCAAGAGTTGATGTTGGAAGAGATGAATCAACCAAGAAAAGCATATATCGTGGAAAACTCTTGTGCTATGTAAGGAGAAAATCATGTGTTTGAAAATTGTCCTCATCTTTTCGGTGCATATGACTACAAAGAGGACCATAGATGGAACCAACAACAAAATCCTTCATAGTATGATCAGAAAGCTCAAATTTTTTTTACCATAATAATTTTCCTGCAGCAAAAGACATGCCTTGGCAATGCAGTGCCTCAGCAACAGATATGTCTTGGCAATGCAGTGCCTCAGCAACAGACATGCCTTGGCAATGTAATGCCTCGGTAACAGACATGTCTTGGCAAAGTAGTCTTTATCAACAACAAAGTGTCATGGCAACAGATATGTCATGGCAAGGTAGTCCTCTTCAAGAGCTATTAAATTCCATGGATGCGTGCATTGCCATGATGGCTAAACTCGTGAGAAAATAGGAAGATTGCTTGAAGAAATCTACATATTTCATAGAGAACATGCACTAACAACCCATTACTAGGGATAGTGATGTCCCAAGGCAAGATGATGAGGAGCAATGCGAAGCGGGCTCCCCGATGAGTGGGAAACAACTAAAACCTCCAAGTAGAGAGGATGCCAATGAGAGAGACTGCCCAACACATGATGAGCCTATGCAACGAATTGCCTTGGCAATGATTGAAGAGCCTGAACAGAACAATGACACAACAACACTTAGCCAGGATGAGAAAAGTATGGCGAATGTCACAACACCACATGCCACGATAGCACCTCAGGCCACGACAGCACCACATGCCAAGGCACTGCCATGCCGCGACAGCACCAAATGCCACGGCAGCAACACATGCCACAACAGCACCATATGCCACGACAGCACTACCTGCCTTGGCAAGACCTGATGCCTCATAATTCCATCAATCAAGTCTCGAACAAATGAAAAGATTGAGGATGTTCGACCTCCACTACATCAACAAGATGACAATTGTAAAGTGTCCACAAGTCATATGTTTCATGCACATTTCACCTCTTATTATTAATATTTTTAGCTCATTCTAGGCATAATTAGGTTCATACATTTCATGTAACACCCCGATTTTGGGCCTAGATTTTTTAGACGTCGGATCGAACCGGTCGGAAACGGTTCGAATCGTATTATGAGGTTTAGGGAAATCAAGGATCGATAAAGGATAAAAATATGACAAAATTACTAAAATCCTCTAAAATCATGTTTAAGGGGTTGGTCAAATCAATTTTACAAAATAAGCTTTGGAAGTAATACATTTTGGGTGGTGGCCAAAATGTAAAGTTTCAAAACTGTGGAAAAATGCAATTTCAAAAGAGGAGTAAAAAATCTTAGAATCTTTAGGGAGCTATGGTGCAATTACACCTTCCTTAAATTGACATGTGTTTTAAATGAGTTATTTTAATTGATTAAAATAGATTTTTAATTATATTAATTAATTAAATGGATTTTTGAGAGAAATCTTTTTACGTAACTAACTTTCAATCCTCATTCCAGCCAAACACTTTTCTAAGAGACTTTTCTCCAGATTTCTTTTCTCTCAAACACTCTCTCCTTAGTTCTCATCTTTTTCTAAGGATTCTCTTCAGGATTTTCAAGATTGGTGAAGCAAAAACTTGTCAAACCTTAAGGAAGGCAAGGACTGGAGGTAAATCCCGTTCTCAACCTTCAATCTAGGTTCTTTATTGAAATTCCCAAGATCTTTGGCTCCTAATTTTTGTTTTTGGTTGAGTTTTTATTATAGTTTTGATTTAAGATCAAAATGTTGCAAAAACATGGTTTAAATCTTGATTTTCGGAGTGTTATTGATGAGCCCTATTTTGGATTGTTTTTAATTGAGTTTTGAGTTGATTATTATGTTGAAAAGGGGTTTTGATAATATAGATCCCGAAATTCTTGAGATCCATGAGTTTCTTGGTGGTTTACGTTGGGTTTTTGAGGTGGTTTGATGGTGTTATGCTTGCTGGAGGTGTAAGGATGAGTTTAGGTTGTTTTTAGATGTGTTTTAATGTTTAGTAATGGTTGAAAGTGAAGTATGTTGGCTAAGCTTGGTTTAGGAAGCAATCGATTGAGTTTTCTATTGTTTCGAATGGGTAAATTTGTGTAGTTTTGGTGAGCAACGAGTTTGTGTGTAGTTGCTGGTGTTGAAATGCATTTTAATGCATTTGGATCTCTATTTTGATGCTCTAAAAATAGGGGATCTTGATCCGGAAGCAAGCGAAGCATTTTTAAGGGCTTTGGAAGGGTGATATTCGCGTCGGCAAGCGAGGTTTCGCGTATCGGTGAGTGGAAATGGATTTTCCAGCTTTGTAACGCTTTGGACGTGGTGATGGGAGCTTAGTGTAAGTTTGAAACACTTAGCTAAGCTCAAGAGTAAGTAAATCGAAAGTCTCTCTCGAAATGTGCTATGCTTTTGTTGGAAATGCACTTCAATTAAATATGGATTTGATTACTGTTTTAAAGCATGTTTTAAGCATTGTTGATGCTGGTTTTTAATGCCATTTTGTTAAGGATGCACATGGTAAGTGATCCTTGGATTTATGAGATTAATGCATTTGGTTTAAGCATGTTTATGCTTGTGAAAATGACATTGTGAGTTATGCTTGTAAAACAGTGAATTGTTGATGTTAAATGATTATATTGGCAAGTGATGGAAATGATTTTTGGTTACTTTAATCGGATATAGTTAGCCGGCTATAGGATTGGGTGCACCGTGAATAAAGTCGCATTTGATGTTGAGGGGTTGTGATTGTGTCGTAATCTCCTTCCAAGTATCCTAATGATTGAGGCTAAGATCACAATGGTGGATGATTTAATCTCGTGTGTGAGTCTTGTGGTTTGTGTCCCGTACTCTCGTTAGTGGAATTATACAACTACTGATGAGTGATGTTGAGGGGTTGTGATTGTGCCATTATCTCCACCTTGTGTAGTCCGGTAGTGTGTATGAAGCGTGTGGAACAACGTTTGTAATCCGCGTATCCGATTGTGTAAATTGTGTTGGTTTTGATATGGTTTGAGATTGATCACTTGCGAGCCAATATAATGCTGTTGATTATTGATTTAAGCATGAGATACTTGGGAATTATGCTAGAATACATGTGATGCTTGGTTTAAGCATGAGCAAAGGATTTTGCTATTATTTTAATGATGCTATGAGCACGTGGATTTAAAAGTGCATTGATGCTTTAAAGAGCATGATTTAAAGGAATGCATATGTTGACAAATTATAATGTTTTGGTTTTACAAAATGCATTGATGAATGTCTGGTTTTAAGCGAACCCCACTAAGCTATATGCTTACGCTCATTTGTTTCATCAATGTAGAGAATTGAGCATTAGAGGCAGCAAGGAAGCAAGGGGAAATCCAAGTATTTGGCTAAGCAAAGTATGTGGTTTTACTTTAGTGTAATAAGAGGCAATGGGTGGGATTTCTACTATTGGTTGTGTTGGGTGATGTTAAACACATTGAGCATGTTTGGTTTATGTTTTTGGACTTGTAAATGGTCTTTAATTGGTTTGTGGCCTTGCTTATGGTATGTTGGATATGCTTTGGTCTAATTTTAAAAGCATGCTTGAATGGTTCATGTCTTTCTTTGAATTGCCATGCTTGAAGCTTATGATTGTGAGTGTTGATGATGCTTAATTGTTTAGGTGGTTGGTTATAGCATGTATGTATGATGTAAGCATGTTTAGATGTTGGTAAATGTGTTTAAATGGCTGTTGGAAGTGCAAGTCTGGTATGCGTATCGATACTCGGGGAGGAGTATCGATACACTAAGGCCAAATTTAGGCTTTTCAACTTAGGTGTACCGATACAATTTGCCCGTGTATCGATACGCCTAGGCAAAAGATTGAAGGTCGTTTCGATACGAACTTGTGCGTATCGATACCCTTTTCCCAAAAATTGTTACTGTCAATTTGCCTATCAATACGGGAAGAGGCGTACTGATACGGGTTCGTTATTTTCAGTTAAAATAATCTTCCTGAGTTCTAAATTGTTGCATTTTAGTCCCTGAATGATGCTTAATCAATTGGATGATCCGTTTGAGATGAAATTTGACATGTTGGCTTGTAACATGTCTAAATAAGGATTGGTAACTTTAAATTCTGAAAAGTCCATGTATTTTCTGGAAATTACAATTTAGTCCCTAAAAGTCAAATGTATGCAATTGAACCCCTAATCAAACTCCGATCGCTGTGCCGTTTTCTCCTAATCGATTTGCTGAACATATAGGATAATAATGTGCATCTAGAGAAGATAAAAAGAAAAAAATGGTCGTTAATCGAGTTTGACTTTAAGAAGTTGACTCTGGTTTTCTCCGTGTAATCTTTTTAGTTCGGGTCGGACGTCTAGGCCGGGCTAAGGGGGTTACATTTGTTGGTATCAGAGCCATGTTACAAAAGAATTTGGGATGATGGTAAGTGAAAATGGTATGTTTTGATGTTCGGTGCAATGTTAAATGGCATGTTGTTTGAAAAAACATGTTTTTGATTAAATGTTGGAGCTTATGCCAGGCTTGATTGTTGTGAATCATATGTGAGTTTGATATGATTTTATGTTGATGTTGTGATAAGGATGTGTGCTGATTCCGAATGATGCGAAGCGTGATGAATATGATATGCTATGTTATGCTTGAGGGAAATCTGGGTGCCCATTGCCTTATTACACTAGTTAAATGTTTTTGTAAACTTGGATCCTTGCTTGAGGCTGGCCTAAATCATGGTTTGAATTTTTTGTTGTTGTTATGCCTTGTTAAAAATAGCACTATGGGTCTGAGGAGAGAGCTTAGGTCGAATACGATTGTGCCTGCGGCTGAGTAGGGCAATCCAGGTAACCAAGGGGCTGAGGTTCCTCCAGGTGGAAACTTACCTCCTCCTCCACCACCACCTGGAGGTGGAGAGCCAGAGCAACAAGGACAAGTTGGTCTAGTCTTGGGTGATCTAGCGCCGCTAGTAGAGGCGATCACCAGAGTGTTTCAGGCTCTGGTAGTCGGAGCGCATGTTTAGGCACCTACAGTTGGGCAGGTGGTTTGCCTTTGGAAAGGCTGAGGAGTTTGGGAGCTGTTGAGTTCTATGGTATGTCTCCTGAGGCGTCAGAAGCCTGGTTAGCTAGTACGATCCGTATTATGGATCAGATGGGATGCAATGATGTGCGCAAACTGGGATGCGCAGTTTCTTTACTCCAGAGTGACGCTTATAGTTGGTGGACGACTATCACCGGCTGAATGGAACCCAATGAGGTAGATTGGGAGTTCTTTCGAGGTGCCTTTAAGAGGAAGTATCTTGGTCTGAGATACTTGGATGAAAAGAAGCGCGAGTTCATGTCGCTTGTTTAGGGAAACCTTTCTGTGGCTAGGTACGAGGTCCAGTTCGTACGTCTGAGCCAATATGCACCTGAGTTGGTGTCGTGTGAGAGGCATCGTTGTGATCACTTCCGATATGGGCTGGTGCAGGAAGTCAAGACCTATATGTTGGCTACAGACTACGCATATTTTGATGTGCTTGTATGTCGAGCTAAGGACATTGAGCAGAACTTGGGTCCAACATCTCGTGGAGTTGGTTCTAGCTCTAGCAAGAGAGCAACTGAGAATAGTTCCGGAGGTGGACGGAACAAAAGAGGCCGTGATAGGAGACATCAGCCTGATGCGAGGCGAGGTGCTCCTAGACGGGGTGGTCAGGCTCAAGGAGGCCGAGTGAGGTTTGAGCAGCACACGTGCTAGACATGTGGATCGAGGGACCATCTAAGGCAAGATTGTCTACGTGCAGCTAGAGAGGCACATGCTCCTGTTGCTGTAACAGGGAATTCTTGATGGAAATGTGGTTCCGTGATCATATGAGGCGTGAGTGTCCTCTGTTGGCTGGTGGAGGCCAAGGACGTGCACCTGTTGTGGCTGCACCTCAAAGAGGTTGTGGGCGCGGTCGAGGTAACTTCCAGAGAAGGGAATAAGGTCAACGTGGTATTGCTCATGTCGTAGTAGTTCGGCCTGAGGGAGGCAATCCTGCGAGGGTCTACGCTCATCGCGAGGAGCGCAACGACACCGGTGTTATTGCAGGTACCTTTGTTCTACAGTCTTTATCATTGTTGGCTTTGATTGATTCTGGATCGACACATTCTTATATCTTGAGTGAGCATGTGCATTTGCTTGATATACCTGTTGAGTTGCTTGAAGTGGGAATGCAAGTGACTAGTTCTTTTGGTGAGATTGTAGTCACTAGGAAGCTGTATCGGAGGTGTCTCTTATATGTTCAGGGTTATATTTTTCTTATGGATTTGATGGAGTTACCCTTTTATGGTTTTGATATGATTCTTGGTATGGATTGGTTGTCTAAGCATAGAGCAGTGGTAAACTTTGATGTTAAGCGAGTCACCTTAAAGCTTGTTGATGATTATGAGGTGGTGATAGTAGGAGAGAATGTGAAATTCTTGTCTAATGTTGTTTCAGCTATAGGAGCAAGTCGTATGCTAAGGATGGGTTGTGATGCATATCTTGCTTATGTGATGAATCCTGGTACAAAGGATGTACGTGTGAAGGACATCTGAACCGTTTGTGATTTTCCGGGTGTTTTTCTAGAAGAATTGCCTGGGTTGTCGCCAAACAGAGAAGTTGAGTTTGGTATCGAGTTGTATAAGAATAAGACTCCAGTGTCCATTGCTCCTTATCGCATGGCATTTAAAGAGCTAAAAGAGCTGAAGACACAACTTCAAGAGTTGCTTGATCGAGGATTCATTCGGCCGAGTGTGTCACCTTGGGGTGCGTCGGTGTTGTTTGTAAAGGAGAAAGATGAAGAACAAGTACCCCTTGCCAAGAATCGATGATCTCTTTGATCAGTTCCGAGGAGCCTCAGTGTTTTCTAAGACAGACTTGAGGTCAGGGTATTGCCAGTTGAAGGTGAAGGATGTGGATGTACCTAAGACGGCTTTTCGGATAAGGTACGGGCATTACAAGTTCTTAGTGATGCCGTTTGGTTTGACCAACACACTTGTTGCTTTCATAGACATGATGAATCGTGTGTTCCATGAGTTCTTGGATCAGTTTGTGGTGGTGTTCATCGATGACATCCTTGTGTACTCTCGTACCGAGGAGGATCATGATAGAAACCTAAGGACAGTGTTACAAGTGTTGTTGGGGAACCGGTTGTATGCTAAGCTAAGCAAGTGTGAGTTTTGGCTTAGAGAGGTGGTCTTCCTTGGGCATGTTGTATCGGCTGAGGGTATTCGTGTTGATCCACATAAGGTCGAGGCAGTGATGAGTTGGAAGGTGCCTAAGTTGGTGATAGGAGTGCGAAGTTTTCTTTGTTTGGCTGGGTATTACCATAGGTTTGTCGAGGGTTTCTCAAAGATTGCTGCACCTTCGACCAAGTTGTTGTAGAAGAATGTTCGCTTTGAGCGGACAAATGTGAGGCAACGAGCTTTTGAGAATCTGAAGGAAGCTTTGACGCAAGCTCTTATACTGATTCAACCTGAGTCATTATCTGTATGGCGAGAAGTGTGTGTTGTTCACGGATCATAAGAGCTTGAAATATATTATGTCTCAGAAGGAGTTGAATCTTAGGCAACGACGATGGGTGGAGTTGCTTAAGGATTATGATCTGTCGATCGAGTATCATCAAGGAAAGGCCAATGTTGTGGCTGATGCTTTGAGCAGGAAAGTGGTTGCGGAGTTAAGGGCGATGTTTGCTCTCTTGAGCATATCGCGTGATGGTGGTCTTGTTGCGGAATTGCAAGTGAAACCATCTCTGATCCAGTTGATCAAGGATAAGCAGTTGGTTGATGATTCTCTTGTCCCTCACGTTCAGGATATTGCGGATGGTAAGCCTTCAGATTTCACTTTTAATGATGATGGTGTTTTATGTTTTGGGAGTCGAATAGTGGTGCCAGATTATGCTGAGTTGAGGCGCACTATTCTGTCTGAAGCTCATCGTCGTCCTTTCGCTATGCACCCTGGTAGTACAAAGATGTATCGTCATTTGAAGGATGAGTACTATTGGGTGGGGTTGAAAAATGATGTTGCTGAGTTTGTTAGCAAGGGCATGGTGTGTCAGCGAGTGAAGGCTGAACATCAGGTTCCTTCTGGGTTGTTGCAGCATTTGAGAATCCCATAATGGAAATAGGAAAGGATTGCCATGGATTTTTTGTCTGGGTTGCCGTTGTCACCAACAAAGAAGAATTCAGTTTGGTGATTGTTGATCGCCTTACGAAGTGTGCGCATTTCTTGCCTGTGCATACTATGTATACCTTGGATAAGCTGACAGAGTTGTATATTGCTGAGATTGTACAGTTGCACGGTGTGCCGAAGTCTATAGTGTCAGATAGGGATCCGAGGTTTACATCACAGTTTTGGGAATGTTTGCATCAAGCCTTGGGTACACGGTTGAATTTCAGTACTTCCTATCATCCTCAGACAGATGGACAGTCGAAGCGTTTTATCCAGGTGCTTGAGGATATGTTGAGATGCTGCGTTATTGACTTTTAGGGTTCTTGGGAGAAGCACTTGCCTTTGGTTTAGTTTGCATATAACAATAGTTATCAGGCAAGTATTCAAATGGCTCCATACGAAGCTTTGTATGGGAGAAAGTGTAGAACCCCTCTTTGTCGGGCAGAAACTGGGCAAAAGTTGATTTCGATGTCGGCAATGTTAAAAGGAACCACCGAGAAGGTAAGGCTCATTTGTGAGTGTTTGAAGGCAGCATCGGACCGACAAAAGTCTTACACGGATCTAAAGTGTATGGAAATTGAGTTCGCGGTTGGTGAACGCGTGTTTCTGAAAGTATCGCCTTGGAAGAAGGTGATGAGATTTGGGCGTAAGGGTAAGCTTAGCTCGAGGTTTATTGGACCATATGAGGTTGTGCAACGTATTGGTCATGAGGCTTATCGGTTGAGGTTGCCTCCCGAGTTGGACAAGATTCATGATGTGTTTCATGTCTCGATGTTGCGAAGGTACAGATCGGATCCTTCGCATGTGATGCATGTTGAGTATATAGAGTTGAATCTGGATTTGTCTTATGAAAAGGAACCGGTGAAGATCCTAGATTTGAGCAGCAAGGTTCTTCGTGGCAAGATGATAGAGCTTGTGAAGGTATTGCGGCGACACCAAGGAGTTGAGGAGGCCACTAGGGAAAGCAAGGCGGACATGCTGAAGCAGTTTCCGCACCTTTTTCCTTCAGGTAAAATTTCGAGGACGAAATTTCCTAAGTGGGCGAGAGTTGTAATGCCTTGGTTTTTGGCCTAGATGTTTTAGACATCGGACCGGTCGGAAATGGTTCGAATCATATTAGGAGGTTTAGGGAAATCAAGGATCGATAAAGGATAAAAATATGTTAAAAATTTATAAAATCCTCTAAAATTATGTTTAAGGGGTTGGTCAAACCAATTTTACAAAATAAGCTTTGGAAGTGATACATTTTGGGTGGTGACCAAAATGTAAAGTTTCAAAACTGTGGAAAAATGCAATTTCAAAATAGGAGTAAAAAATCTTAGAATCTTTAGGGAGCTATGGTGCAATTACACCTTCCTTAAATTGACATGTGTTTTAAATGAGTTATTTTAATTGATTAAAATGGATTTTTAATTATATTAATTAATTAAATGGATTTTTTAGAGAAATATTTTCACGTAACTAACTTTCAATCCTCATTTCAGCCAAACACTTTTCTAAGAGACTTCTCTCTAGATTTCTTTTCTCTCAAACACTATCTCTTTAGTTCTCATCTTTTTCTAAGGATTCTCTTCAAGATTTTCAAGATTGGTGAAGCAAAAACTTGTCAAACCTTAAGGAATGCAAGGATTGGAGGTAAATCCTGATCTCAACCTTCAATCTAGGTTCTTTATTGAAATTCACAAGATATTTGGCTCCTAATTGTTGTTTTTGGCTGAGTTTTTATTATAGTTTTGATTTAAGATCAAAATCTTGCAAAAACATGGTTTAAATCTTGATTTTCTGAGTGTTATTGATTAGCCCTGTTTTGGATTAATTTTAATTGAGGTTTTAGTTGATTATTATGTTGAAAAGGGGTTTTGATAATATAGATCCCGAAATCCTTGAGATCCTTAAGTTTCTTGGTGGTTTAAGTTGGGTTTTTGAGGTGATTTGATGGTGTTATGCTTGCTGGAGGTGTAAGGATGGGTTTAGGTTGTTTTTAGATGTGTTTTGATGTTTAGTAATGGTTGAAAGTGAAGTATGTTGGCTGGGCTTGGTTTAGGAAGCAATCGATTGAGTTTTCGATTGTTTCGAATGGGTAAACTTGTGTAGTTTTGGTGAGCAACGAGTTTGTGTGTAGTTGCTGGTGTTGAAATGCATTTTAATGCATTTGGATCTCTATTTTGATGCTTTAAAAACAAGGGATCTTGATCCGGAAGCAAGTGAGGCATTTTTGGAGGCTTAGAAAGGGTGATATTCACGTCGGCAAGCGAGGTTTCGCGTATAGTGAGTGGAAATGGATTTTCCAGCTTTGTAACGCTTTGAGCGTGGTGATGGGAGCTTAGTGTAAGCTTGAAACACTTAGCTAAGCTCAAGAGTAAGTAAATCGAAAGTCTCTCTCGGAATGTGCTATGCTTTTGTTGAAAATGCACTTGAATTAAATATGGATTTGATTACTGTTTTAAAGCATGTTTTAAGCATTGTTGATGCTGGTTTTTAATGCCATTTTGTTAAGGATGCACATGGTAAGTGATCCTTGGATTTATGAGATTAATGCATTTGGTTTAAGCATGTTTATGCTTGTGAAAATGACATTGTGAGTTATGCTTAGTAATGGTTGAAAGTGATGTATGTTGGCTGGGCTTGGTTTAGGAAGCAATCAATTGAGTTTTCGATTGTTTCAGATGGGTAAATTTGTGTAGTTTTGGTGAGCAACGAGTTTGTGTGTAGTTTCTGGTGTTGAAATGCATTTTAATGCATTTGGATCTCTGTTTTGATGCTCTAAAAATAGGGGATCTTGATCCGGAAGCAAGCGAAGCATTTTTGTAGGCTTCAGAAGGGTGATCTTCGCGTCGGCAAGCGAGGTTTCGTGTATCGGTGAGTGGAAATGGATTTTCCAGCTTTGTAACGCTTTGAGTGTGGTGATGGGAGCTTAGTGTAAGTTTGAAACACTTAGCTAAGCTCAAGAGTAAGTAAATCGAAAGTCTCTCTCTCGGAATGTGCTATGTTTTTGTTGGAAATGCACTTGAATTAAATATGGATTTGTTTACTATTTTAAAGCATGTTTTAAGCATTGTTAATGTTGGTTTTTAATACCATTTTGTTAAGGATGCAGATGGTAAGTGATCATTAGATTTATGAGATTAATGCATTTGGTTTAAGCATGTTTATGCTTGTGAAAATGACATTGTGAGTTATGCTTGTAAAACAGTGAATCGTTGATGTTAAATGATTATATTGGCAAGTGATGGAAATGATTTTTGGTTACTTTAATCGGATATAGTTAACCGACTATAGGATTGGGTGCACCATGAATAAAGTCTCCTTGGATGCCGAGGGGTTGTGATTGTGCCGTAATCTTCATCCAAGTACCCTAACAATTGAGGCTAAGATCACAACGGTGGATGGTTTAATCCCGCGTGTGAGTCTTGTGGTTTGTGTCCCGTACTCTCGTTAGTGGAATTATACAACTACCGATGAGTGATGTTGAGGGGTTGTGATTCTGCCATTATCTCCACCTCGTGTAGTCCGGTAGTGTGTATGAAGCGTGTGGGACAACGCTTGTAATCCACGTATCCGATTGTGTAAATTGTGTTGGTTTTGATATGGTTTGAGATTGGTCACTTGCGAGCCAATATAATGTTGTTGATTAATGATTTAAGCATGAGATGCTTGGGAATTATGCTAGAATGCATGTGATGCTTGGTTTAAGCATAAGCATAGGATTTTGCTCTTATTTTAATGATGCTATGAGCATGTGGATTTCAAAGTGCATTGATGCTTTAAAGAGAATGATTTAAAGGAAGGCATATATTGACAAATGATAATGTTTTGGTTTTACAAAATGCATTGATGAATGTTTGGTTTTAAGCAATCCTCACTAAGCTCTATGCTTACGCTCATTTGTTTCATCAATGCAGAGAATTGAGCATTAGACGCAGCAAGGAAGCAAGGGGAAATGCAAGTGTTTGGCTAAGCAAAGTATGTGGTTTTACTTTAGTGTAATAAGAGGCAATGGGTGGGATTTCTACTCTTGGTTGTGTTGGGTGATGTTAAACACCTTGAGCGTGTTTGCTTTATGTTTTTGGACTTCTAAATGGTCTTTAATTGGTTTGTGGCATTGCTTATGGTATGTTGGGTATTCTTTGGTCTACGTTTAAAAGCATGCTTGAATGGTTCATGTCTTTCTTTGAATTGCCATGCTTGAAGCTTATGATTGTGAGTGTTGATGATGCTTAATTGTTTAGGTGGTTGATTATAGCATGTATGTATGATTTAAGCATGTTTAGATGTGTTAAATATGTTTAAATGGATGTTGGAAGTGCAAGTCTGGTATGCGTATCGATACTCGGGGAGGAGTATCGATACACTAAGGCCAAATTCAGGCTTTTCAGCTTAGGTGTACTGATACGATTTGCTCGCGTATCGTTACGCCTAGGCAAAAGATTGAAGGCCATTTCGATACGAGCTTGGGCGTATCGATACCCTTTTCCCAAAAATTGTTACTTTCAATTTGCGTATCGATACGGGAAGAGGCGTACCGATACGGGTTCATTATTTTCAGTTAAAAAATCTTCTTGAGTTCTGAATTGTTGCATTTTAGTCCCTAAATGATTCTTAATCAATTGGATGAGGTTGGATGATACGTTTGAGATGAAATTTGACATGTTGGCTTGTTACATGACTAATTAAAGATTGGTAACTTTAAAATCTGAAAAGTCCCTGTATTTTTTGGAAATTACAATTTAGTCCCTAAAAGTCAAATGTATACAATTGAACCTCTAATCGAACTCTGATCGCTGTGTCGTTTTTGCCTAATCGCTTTGCTGAACATATAGGACAATAATGTACATCTAGAGAAGGTAAAAAGAAAAAAAGGGTCATTAATTGAGGTTGACATTAACAAGTTGACTCTAGTTTTCCCCGTGTAATCTTCTTAGTTCGGGTCGGGCGTCTAGGCCGGGATAAGGGGGTTACATCGCATTTCACAGAATTCCTTTGCTTTACCTCACTTTTATAGATTATATTTTATTTGGTAAACAAGAGATATTGTTTTAGTTTATTTTTGTTTTTAGGTACTAAAGGCTAAAAGAGGGAAGAGGAGCTTTGGATGCAATGATGAGGCAGCGAACCAAGGAGCTGTACTGATGCAGTTCCAGCTGAAGACAGTTGCTGCCGAGTAGCTTCCGAGTAATATTGTCGCCGACCTTGTTGCCCACGGCATCAAAACTATGGAGTTGGAGTTGTGGGCTAAGGCAAACGAGATAAAGTCCACATTCAACGCAAAGAAGTCAGAGTTTAAAGTCACATTAAATGTGGAAAGCTACTTTTGAGGACTTCTACTTTAAGGGGACTTAACCTAGTTATTTGTCTATAAATACTCATTCTACTCCTAGTTCAGATCATCTTAGGTTTTCTATAGACATAGATAGAGAGTTCTTTGCCGCCGCCACGTTCTAAACTTTTCTGGGTTAAGGGTTATGTTGTAAATTAATTGTGAGACGGTTGTATTAGGTTTCTAAATTGTTTTCAATAAAATATTCCAAGTTTACTTAATTCAGGATCTTCACTTCTTCAATTAGTTCCAAAAATCTAGTTGAAGAAATCCATTTTTCGGGCACAAGAGAATAAGGCTCACGAAAGAATTAAGTACGATCTCATCATGTCGAGGTGTTGAATAATTCGGCTTAGACATAAGTACGATATTTAACGGCTAAAAAGGGAAACCAAACGTCAACTGCCTATGTTAGGTTTATGCTAAGATTGCTAGGTATTGCCTACATCACGTGGTGACAGAATCCTTGCCTAGGCATAGGAAGGATCACTTAAGAATTGCTCTACCGAACTTGGAGTATCTGCCAGACTTGCCGCCAGGATTTCTCCCCATCTCACCTACCAAGACAACGAAAGTTGCAAGAGCAGAGACCCGCTGCGGCCGCGTGACAGGGTCATAGCTGCCGTCCGCCATTACCCGCTGAGGCAGCATATCGTGGCAGCACAAAACAACTTAGCCTTTACAACACAGTTTCACACTAAGTGGCAGCATAACCCTTCCCGCTTTATCAACCTAAATCACCTCCTTTATCATTTGTGTTTTATTTTATTTTACTCTTCATCACAACAATCACCTTACTTGTGTTTTTACTTTACCTTGTGCAGGAACTACAAATCGAACAAAGCAGACCAATCCTCGTGGGATTCGGCATCTTTTATACTATAACTTGGTAGGAGTGTGCACTTGCGCTCTCACAAAAAGGGAAAACCTACACGCCCTACAAGTTTTTGGCACCGTTGCCGGGGATTGGTAACAGCGAATTTCGTATTTAATTTCTGCACCTTTTATTTACTTTTTATTTTATCTTTATTTTTAATCGGGAAAAAATTTACTGTGTCCTTTGCTAGTGTATGACCAGGGCAAACCCTAAAGGAGATCTCCTTTTTTACAACAATATCAAATGTCAAGCTAGAGAAATTAAGAAGGAGCTTAGGGAAGTCCTTAAGAAAAACAAAGAGGACAAGGGGAAAGCGAAGGTGAACATGGTAAACGAGGACCCACCAAACGGTGCCGCACGCGGCGGGGTGGGCAGCACGACTTGCCGCCCAGAGGTCTGCAGGATCAACCGAGGCAGGACCTCCCTATTCTTCCCAGGCAACCCCAGCCCGCTCGAACTACTAAATATTATCTCGAACATGACTTCCGAGGGTTTGATCCGATAGTGACGGAACCTGATATAGGGGCGAAACATTTTGAGCTGAAGCCCGTCATGTTCAACATGATCAACACATTAGGGCACTTTAGAGGGACTGCCACAGAAGATGCTTGGCAGCATTTGAGAGGATTCTTGGACATCTGCAGAGCATTTAAAATACACGGGGTCCACCAGGATGTACTGAGGCTGAGGTTATTTCCCTATTAACTGAGAGATAGGGCTAAACAGTGGTTGAATAACCAGCCGAGAGGATCTTTCAACACATGGACGGAGCTATGTAAAGACTTCCTAGATCAATTCAGCCTGTCCAATGTCACTGATAGATTGCGGAATGAGACCACAGCCTTTAGACAAGGAGATGACGAGCCGATGTATGAAGCATGGGAGCGGTACCAATAGATGATGAATAACTGCCCACTACACGGTCTTGCGGCTTAGACGCAGGTATCCATATTCTACCACAGGGTGAATTACCCAACTCGGATGATGATAGATGCCTCGGCCAATGGAATCATTATCGACAGACCTCTAGAGGAAGCACTGTGACTGCTGAACCAAGCCGCTAAAAGTGACTACAAATATCCAACCGCCCGCCAAGGCGGCATAAGGTGGCCAACCACTGGGAAGGTATATGAAGTAAAGGCTATGGAGCCATTTTGCGGCGAATGCAGGGGTAACCATGATTCCTCTAATTGCACAGCATCTACCAATTACATGGGCGTATATGAGAGGAATAACAGGCCTACCAAGAACACCTACAATCCTGGATGGAAGAACCATCCCAACTTCTCCTGGAGTAATCCAAATACAGCTACAAACCCACAACAGCTACAGGGAGGCTACCAACAGAACCAGTCCAAGCAACAGACTCAGCAGCCACAAAACAATAACTCACTGGAAGCAACACTACACACTTTCATGTCTAGAATTAGTGACTTTATTGTTCGTACAAATAAATTTATTGATAGAACTGAGTCTTTTATGGACTTGACAGAGATGCGGATGAACAACCAAGAGGTTGCTATAAAGAACCTAGAGACCAAATTTGGGCAGTTTACCGAGATATACAGCAGCCGGACAATGGAAGCAGAATCTAGCACCTCAGAGGCGGCAGCCAAGCCCACTTACGAGCAGTGCAAGGCCATATCTACAAGAAGTGGGAAGCAGCTGGATGAACCCAGGGTAGAGACACAACCAGAAACCCAGTAGGACCAGAAAAAGAAGCCTACTGCAACAGCACCAACACTAGCCGCCCCAGCACCAACACCAGCCGCCCCAACGGCTGAGCAAGACAATAGTCTTGAAACAGATGATCCTCCCCAGACTAAGCCCCCAAGCAAGGAGCATATAGAGGGCATCTGTCTGCCAGCGCCATTCCCCCAAAGGCTCAAGCAATATCAACAAGAGCACTAGTTCAAAAAATTCATGGATATTTTAAAACAAGTGCACATCAACATACCTCTAATAGAAGCCATTCAAAGTATGCCAAACTATGCCAAACATCTCAGAGACATGATTTCTAATAAAAAAAGGATTGGGGAGTTCGAGACAATGGTTGTCATTGAAGAGTGCATGGCAATGCTGCACAACAAGCTACCGCCCAAGCAGACAGACTCGGGCAACTTTGTTATCTCATGCAGGATAGACATCAAATATGAAACCAGAGCCTTGTGCGACTTGGGAGCCAACATCAACCTTATGCCCAAGGCTGTCTTCGATAAACTAGGTATTGGGCCTGTCAAACCTACCTCTGTCATGCTTAAACTTGCTGACCATTCATTTGTACAACCAGAGGGAAAATCGAAGACATCCTAGTAAAGGTGGGTAACCTGATTCTTCCACCCGACTTCCTCATCTTAGATTGTGAGGCCGATGAAAAAGCCCCTATCATCCTTGGGCGACCATTCTGGGCTACGGGCAGAACGCTTATAGATGTGGAACATGGGTAGCTGACAATGAGGGTAGACGACCAGAGCATCAAGATGAATGTGCTACAACCCTCAGAAAAAAGAAAAAGGATGCCCAAATGAAAGAGCTGCCAAAATAAGCGTAGAGACTGGCCAGGGCAGCAGCTGCCGTGACAGACCAAAGGGCAGACTAAAGGACCAGTGATGCAGCACCTGAAGGAACAAGAGCACCCCCATGAGGGAAAAAAGTCAAACCACCTCAGGAAGTTGTTATGTCTAGGAGATGCACCTAAATGCACTCCCAACATAACTTAATTTTTATTTTTTTTTATTTTTATGCATTAGGACTATAGTTTATTTTATTTTAGGATCAAATTAGTTTTTAGATTTTTATCTTTCAAAAGTTATTTAATTATTTCTATTTTTTATTTTTATTTTTATTTCAGGTTTAGGAATAAAAGAGCAGGACCAAGAAGGAGGTCCAGCAAGGAGCCCACCCACCATCTCGTCGAGACAACAACCCATCGCAACAATGTGTAACGGCTAATTTACCGCCAACGACTTCAAGAATAACGGGCAGAAAATCCCGTAAAGTGTGTGAATTAATCGGACCGTTGGGCATTTTATGTCGCCACGACACATCTCAGCAACCCCTATTTAAACCCCTTTCACTCCATTCATTTACTTTACTTTCATCTCATTACTATCTCATTCTTGCATCCACCGCTCTTATATATTTTTCTCTCTAGTTTCAGATACCTCAACCGTTCCACATGGCATCCGCATCACAACCAAAACCCACCTACAAGAGATTTTGCACCAAGACAGACAAGGAAAGATATAGAGACCAGTTCTCTAAGTAGGCAATCTGGGAGGAGCAAGGTTTCCGTTACACACAGCAAACGGGAGACCTTGGCTTAGAGCCTGCCCTATTCGAGACCATCCACAACAAGGGATGGGAGACGTTCGCTCGGTAGCCAGAACTAGCCAATGTTACTCTGGTCAGGGAATTCAACTCCCATCACCCCTGCCCAGGGCAGCCCTTTGTCTATGTCCGTGGGGAGCCAGTCAAACTGAACGCCGCTGTCATCAACAGATACTATGCCCTTGATATGGACGACAATACTCATGAGGAGTGAAGGCAGTCACTGACTGATACCGACTATGAGAAAATCAAGGCCAAACTTTGCAAGCCCAACATGCCATGGTTGGCAGACAAACATGTGGGATATGTCCAGTGCCGCCACCTACTGCCCGAGGCAATGTTGTGGAACACCTTTGTAAAAAGGCGCCTGTTGTCCACATCCCACAACTCAATAGTCGATCGGCCGCGCCTTGCCCTACTTCACAGCATTCTGATGAACCGGTCGATAAACATTGGGAAATCATATGCATGGAGATCCACAATTGCTCCAAAAAGAAGAAGGGCATGTTGTTCTTCCCGTCCCTCATCAGAGGACTTTGCACCAACTTCGATTTTTCGGAAGAGCCCAAAGATGAGTTAATGACTGCCAAAGAAGGCTAGACCAGAAAAGTCTACATAGAGATGATGCAGGATGCGGAGAAAGAACCAACAACGCCCAGCCAACCTTCAGCCGCACAGCCCGGCAGTACTGAAGCTCCCCAGACAAGGATGTCCTCACACTGCTGCACACCCTTCTAGACAACACACAACACATTGAGCAGTAGCAGCTGGCCTTCATGAAATTTGTGGAGGAGGTCGAAGAAGCCCTTGTGGCTTATCTCCTGTAGAAATTCCATGGTGAGGGACCCATCCTGCCGCCATAACCTACAGAACTTGCAGCAACAACCCAAGCACAAGGAACGCCATCAGCAACCGCTACCCGCCAAATTAACCACTAGGTGCCCTCTCCGACGCACTATCCAAACTACTCAGCCACAACCCCATCCAACACAGTGGAAGACTCCCCCGAGAGGCACCAGCAGCACCATAAAACTGCAGGCACAACAAGGACAGTGGCAGACACCTCCTCATTAGAGGAGATTGAGCAGCAACCGTCGGAGCCAAAAATAGTAGTGGTAGCAGCAACAACAACTATCCCAATAGCGTTTATCCCTCCGACAGCACTCACGGAGGAAGGAACTAGTAAGAGGAAACATCACATCATTGTTGATGAGCCTATGGATTTCGAGTTGGAGTCAGAAGAGAGCAACACACCTCTTGCCGCTCCCCCTGCCGAACCTCAAAAAGAGCCACATCATACGCCGAAGAGAGTCCAGCCGCCACGGAAAGCAAAAACCTCACCTACTAAGACCGCCGCCAAGACATATGTCGGTCGCAGTTTCGTCATCCACACATCTTCCTCCTCCTCAGTTGAGAACGCTCCAGCCTCCTCTCAACCCTCATCAAACTTTTAGTTTTTCTTTCTCTTTTCTTTTCTTTTTCTTTTTCTGTTTTCCTATATTTTTTAACTTGTATTTATTTTTCCAGTTTTGTGCATTGAAGGCAATGCCCATCTCGAGTTTGGGGGGATAGCTCTTGCATCTTTTGTCTATGCATTCTTAGTTGCATTTAGGTTGCATTGTACTTGCCTTAGTAATAATCAGAAGAGAAAATTTTGTTAGGACTTGTGCCTATGATAGGATAGCTGACTAATTTATTTTTGAACCTAATGGAAATTGAACTTAACCTTGGGAAAAGCATGAAATATAACTTAGAATTTATTTCTCTCTTTTCCTAAAAATGTCAAACACCTCTGTTACTTGCTGAAAGTGTTAGAATATCTGAAGAACATTGCCTGTTTAGTTGTAGAATTCTTTGCAAAGTTCTAACAATGATTGTTGGTAGCCGTCGAGGCAGGCAAAAGAAATAGAAAAATACAGCACTGCCACGACAGTAGAATCAAAAACAAAGAATAATGATGTTTTACCCTAGAGGTGCCCGCAAAAGGCTCTAGGAAGAATCATGTGTGAGGACACTCTGCTGCTATCAAAGTCCATCAATCTGAAAGCTTTAAAGTGACGGACAAATTAGCATGAGTGAATGAAAGCCTTCACAGGATGACTCTACTCTAAGGGTTCGGGGTTTTGTAGTTTGCTACTATCTTAACTTCAGACCTGTAACCCCCTTAACCCGGCCCAGACGGTTGACCCGAATTAAGAAAGTCACACGGGGAAAACCAAAGTCAACCCGAAAGTCAACCTTGATTAACGACCTTTTTTTTTCTTTTTAATCTTGTCTAGATGCACATTAGCCCTAATTGTGATCACACAAACATCATACTCAAGGATCACAAACACCAGAGATCAAACAGGGACCCAATTGAACAAATTACAACTTTAGGGACCAAATTGTAAATTCTGAAAACTTTAAGGACTTAACCAGATTTTAAGTTACCAACTTAAAATTAATCATGTTTCATGCTTCTCTGCCAAATTTCAGCTCAAACGGACATCCCAAACTCATACAATCGCGCAACCAAGATTCAGGACCAAAATGCAAACAATTCAAAACATTTAACTGCCAATGTCAGCCCCCAACGGTCACCCGTTCCGAAACAGGCAGAGCCCGTTTCGAAACGCGGGACCGTTCCGCAACGCGTATCGAAACAGGTGACTGACAGAATGCTTTCCGTTTCGAAACAGTGTCTACCGTTTCGCACGTCTGGGCTGATTCAGGGCATCCGTTCCGAAACGGTAGTCCCTGTTCCGAAACGCCCTGCACATAATGCAGAAAAAGACATGCTTAAACACGCAATTGACCATTCGAATATACTCCAAAAGCCACCAAACTTTACCAACATGCAATTCAACATATATGAGACATACTTGCATCAGCAAATCAACAAAATATCAACATATACGAAAAGCCCCAAATCTATAGGCATGCTTCCTACACAAGCAACCTTTTAAGCATAAACTTCCAAATCAATCTCATAGAAGCCAAATACATGTTCCAACAACATTAACAACATAAAACCATTCTTGTCCGAACATATACAAACACATAAACACATCCCAAGAGATTCTACCCCCATTGCCTTTATTAACTATAGCTATTCACCGAGACATACATCTCAAATGGAGTCCTCCTTGAATCCCTTGCTTCTCGCTGTCCAAACTTCAAGAATCTGCATTGATGGATAAAAAGGAGCGTAAGCACATAATGCTTAGTGAGGAATGCTCAAAACCAAAACACCATCAATGCAGCGGGTCATAAAAACACATTTAAAACAAACCCGATTTGTTAACCAAGCAAAGCTTGAAAACCCTTTTTCAACCTCATGCTTAAAACCATGCATTGCACATACATGAAAACCAACCCTTAGCTTAGCAAGCTAAGAAAACCTTTTCAAAGCACAACTTGCAAAGTCATCCATTTAACCATTCCATGCATAAACACCATATGCAAAGTTAAATTCAAAACCTTGGAAAACACTTCCATTTCATGTTATACCTTTCATATACTTGAACATCATTTCAAGCAAGAAACCCTTTAAAACCATTACTCAAACAATCCAACACATGCATTAAACCAAGGCAATATATGAACCACAACATTATCATCACATGCCTTTTAAAACAAGTCTTAACAAGACTCCAATGCATTTAAGAGATTCCATGCACACATGCATCATTTACCAAATGATAATCAACACTTGTTCAACTTAACAAGTAAACATGCATTCACAAGCATTAACCACTTTTCATGCAACCATGCATCTTTTCAAGCATCTCATGCTTCTTTATAATCAAGAACATTACATTGGCTTCCAAGTGATCAACACATCCACTTTTCAACTCAACACCCGATCGGATACGCGGATCACAAGCGTTGTCCCCCACGCTTCATACACACTACCAATCCAAGGTCTCCAAATGGACTTTTAAACACCATTTGACCTCACCATCCTAAGGTTCCCATGTATGGACTTTTGAACACCATACAACCTTAGCTTTTCCCGAGGTTCCCATGTATGGACTTTTAAACACCATACAACCTCAACTTTTCCCGTGGTTCCCATGTATGGACTTTTAAACACCATACAACCTCAACTTTTCCCAAGGTTCCCATGTATGGACTTTTAAACACCATACAACCTTGACATGCACAAGGTTCCCATGTATGGACTTTTAAACACCATACAACCTTTGCATCACCGATTGGTAGTTGTATAACATCACTAACGAGATCCGGGACACCCTACACAAGATCCACACATGGACTTTACACCTCCATTGTGATCTTAACAAGCACAAGGTTCCCATATATGGACTTTTAACCACCATATAACCTTTGCTTAACCAAGGTCCTCGAATGGGCATTCCACCTCCATTATGACCTTAACCATCTCGTTAGGATACTTGAAGGGAGTTTACCGGTTCACACTTAACCACTCCACCTCCAAGGCGACTTAATTCACTGTGCACCCAATCCTATAGCCGGCTAACTATATCCGATCAAAGAAACCAAGAACCACTTACATCACTTGCCAATATAACCATCTTACCACATTAGTCCAATGATTCACATGCATAACCACAATGCAAAAACCATCATTTACTATCATCAATCCACTGTTTTAAAGCATTACACAAAGCCATTAAACATCATGCAACACCATGCATCAAAACCACAATTTCCATGTACAAAACCAAGGATCTCTTACCTTGAGCATCCTTCACATATGGCTTTCAAAACCAGCATTAAACCATGCTAAAAATATGCTTTCAAAACAGAATATAAACCATGCAAATCACATGCATTGCAACCATCAAAAACAATTGCTTTAAAAGCCATTTCATAACACAAACCAAGAAAGAAATCCATTTACTTACTCTTGAGCTTAGCAAAGTTGTTTAGACTTAAACTAAGCTCCCAAAACCTTCAAACCTTGGTTTAAAAGCTGAAAACCCAACTTCACTCACCGATACACAAAACAAGGCTAGCCAACAAGCCTTCCAAGCATCCGAAACCTTCTGCAACACCTCTAAAGCTCACGGATCAAACTCCCCTGTTTCAAGCACACAAAAACAGAGCATTGATGCATCTTTATGCATTAAAAACACCAGCAACACAACACAACTCGCTGCTCATCACAAATCCAACATTTCGGCTACCAAACACAACCGAAATCACCTCCAAACACTTCCAAAACTTAACCCAGCCAAGATCCATCACTTCTAACCATTTTTAAACATCAATTAACATCCAAAATGATCACAAACACATCCTTATACCTCCAGGTATAACAGATCATCAAAAACACTCCAAAAACAACCAAAAACTCAAGCAAAACTTAGGAAATTCAACCTATCCGGGATTGCATTAATTAAACCTCAACTTCTAATCAATTTAGCATTCATTTAACATCAATTTGACACCTCAAAACACTGCCCAAACAGATCACACGAAAATTTCACCAAAAATCACCAAATCTTGCATTTTAAGCCAAAATCAAGATTTCAATTGAAAAGCCTTTAACAAATCACAAATCAAGGATTGAGAACTTAGGAATTTCAGTAAAGAACTGATAGTTTAGAGGAGAAGGACGTTCTTACCTCCAAACTTGAATTTCTCCTTTTTAGAACCAAAAAGCTTGATGAAACAACTTGCAAATGGTGAGGTTTTGTTGTAGAGATGATTAGGAATCCAAAGAGAATTGAAAAGGAAGATTTGAGTGACAAAATCAGAGAAGAAAATCTGGAGAGATGTGTTTGGGTTGAGAGAAAATGAGAGAAAAGGAGAATTGGAAGAAAATGGAAAGTTAGTTATGAAATAGTCAAAATGACTTTCCCTCCTCTTTCATGTGTTTTAAAATCAGAATAAAACCTTAAAATATCTTAGAAAAATCTGGAGAAACTCTTTTTGGAATAATAGCTCCTTAAAGATTCAAAGTTTCAATCCTTTATAAAACAGTCACGCAACTTTCAAAAATTACATTTCGGTCACTAGCCAAAATGTCAACCTTCCAAACCTCATTTTCCAAAATTGATTTCACAGTTCACTTATATATATTAAAAGATGATTTTAGAACATTTTTCCATATTTTTAATGCAACCCGAACTAGGCTTTCCTAATTTCTCCTTTATATATTCGATCAGCACTTTGACCGAACCGGTCAACGCCCAAGACTTCTAAGCCCAAAACCGGGGCGTTACAACTCTCCCCCCCTTAGGAAATTTCGTCCTCGAAATTTCAACTGGAGACAAGAGAACCACAACCTTCTCAAACCAACACACAAGGCAACACAACAGCCTCAACCACCACTGAACACATTCCACACAAAAACTCCACCAAACTCAACACCACCACACGTTGTCCGCAAAATCCAGAACACACAAAGATAGCCACAACTTAACCTTTCACATATCCGGACTGTACACAGCCCCAACATCAACCTGAAGAATTTCAACTTTTACAGCACACAACACTGTAACACACAACCCCCAAGACTTGTTTACACAGGGACATCAACCAAACCAATTCAACCACTATGCAAAACTTCTCTGCTTCTAAAACTCTTGCAAACTCCCAAACTTCTTCCAAGAATTTTCCCAACAAGCAAAAATTCTTCAGCATCAACTGCTTACCCAAACTCCTCAACGAATGCTAACAATCCTTCACATCTGCCACCATCACTACCATAGCAACTCACAAGGACTACTCACCCAGATCCCAAAATTTACATCACAACCCCAACTCAACTCCGCCAACCGTATCACACACCACCAGCTGACTACAAAAGAAAATTTACATACTCACAACCAACCAACCACTTCTCACAAGAATCCTTTCAAACAACAATGGCCTTCGATCTTTCATTGCCTATCCACCGCAAGCTTTGACTACAACACCTGCCTTACTAGAACATCGCCCAGCTTAAACATACAGATCATCTTTTCAACTCTTCGAAGGTTACTAAGAACCAACACTTACAAACACAACCCTTCCATAACATCAATGCTAAGCTACCTCAGCACTTGGAAACACAACCACTAAACTGTAACATCCTTTAGCACCAAGGAACTACCCCTTCCACTTAGCCATTCAAACCACTTGACCGAATCTAACTTCAACCGGTACTCTCCACCACTAAACTCCTTAAGCAACAACACTATCCTTCTACCAACAGGCTATACTACTCTCACTATCTCCAGCACTAGCTTAAAATTCTCCATTGCTTCTAACTCTCTCCCAGCACCAAAACAACCTCTAAAAACCCATCATCCAACCTAACCCAACCACCACACTAACAGATTCGATTAGTTATTAGCGAGTGTGAACATCGTATGCATGATCACCTACATGCCCTATCAATGCCTGATGCACATGTATGCAAAACCTCTAATGTCATGCCACATGTATGCATGGACCAGCACATATATAATATAGCATATAACAATGATTTTAACTGTGCATGAATGCCAGTTCACACCCTCCAATAACATCCTCAAAATCCGTCTAAGAACAACCCCCTACCTCACCTCTAACTTATCTAACTCCATCATTTCAACAACCATTAACCACAAGATACTCACTAAAACCTTCTTCACACTAAAGATATTTCCAAACTACAACTATCACCCCAAACATGCTAGCAACAAGACTAGACTTACCACGCAAGGGAAAACCAACAGAAACCAAACCAGGGTAACTAGAGCAAAGATTACTTAACAAGGTTACCTGAAAACACAACACCACCCTGAAGATTCATCAGACGAGCTCTCTTTCTCGCGGAACCATCATCCTCCTGCCGCATCGCTGCAGCACCAGCTAACACACTAGGGTCACCACCGACCTCTTGCGGTAAGGAACCTTGGCTGTTCCGAGCCAACATCAAACAATCACGTCTCATATGTCCAGCAGACCCACATTTCCAGCAATTCTCATTTCCCAAACTCTTCACAACCTTCTGCTCTTTCTGCCACCTCTGAACCTTGCCTCGGCCGTGCCCACGACCTTTCAGAGACCCTTTGGCTAACACCAAAGCTGACTTCACCCCAAGGGGACAATCACGCTTCACATGCACTTTAGAACCACAGTTCCAACAAGCACCTGCGCCCCAACAACCTCCAACATGGCGCCTTTCACAGCGATCACATACCGGTGGCTGAGCTTCCACTCCTTGCTCAAGCAACACTTGCTCCACAACAGCACTACCTTCACATTGCTTAACCCTTGGAAACTTCTCTCCAAGATACCTTTCATAAAAGGCAGATACAAAGAAATCCTAGTCAATATCATGGATATGTGACGCCACCGCCACAGATGTCCACCAGACACATGCATCCCCCAACATCAGAGAAACAACACTTCCCAACTTACAGGCATAATCACAGCCTTCCTGATCCAGAATCAGAATCACACTGGCCAACCAGGCCTCAAATGTCTCTGGTGTTGAACCATGATACTCCACAGCACCCAAATCAAGCAAACGCTGCTTCGGCAAACCCACACATCCCGCAGCCAGCACATCCTCTGACTTCACCTTTACCACAGCCTGAGATGTTCCCAACACCTCTTGAGCAACTGGTGATGAACTCTTCACCACAGAACCAGCTTCTTCCTCCTGCCTTAACACCTTAACCCCAGGCACAGAAGACTGAGACAAAACACCTCTACAGAAGGGTGAATTCCATGCCCTAACAACCTGCCCTAAGGCAGCAACCATCTCACCCAACTGCCATTCTATCATCGACTTCGCCATACTACTAACAACAACAAACATTCACAACAAAACAAACAAACCAGTTAGACCAGCTTTAAGCAAGGATTCAAACTCCAACTCCAAAATAACACAATAGCTATATTAATAAGGCAATGGGTATCCCGAATCCTCCCCTTTTACATGACATAACAGTCAACACAAACATGGGTATCACAACATCAAGCATATCAAACAACATACTTTGATCATGCTTACACCAAACAGCATCCACTTGCAACAGCATATTAGCAACATAACATACTCATTACATGTTCATCAAGCATATCACCAGCTCACAGCATTAGCACAAATCCACATAAGCTCAACCAAGATTCATAACCATAAAACATGCTCGAAAACATCAGCAACTTGCTCAGAAACACGTGTTTCATCCAACTTTCAACCACACAACAAGGTAAACAACAAACACACATCACAACAACTTACCGTTTTCCCCAAGCATTCTCAACTCAGCTCTGATACCACCAAATGTAACCCCCTTAACCCGGCCCAGACGGTTGACCCGAATTAAGAAAGTCACACGGGGAAAACCAAAGTCAACCCAAAAGTCAACCTTGATTAACGACCCTTTTTTTTTCTTTTTAATCTTGTCTAGATGCACATTAGCCCTAATTGTGATCACACAAACATCATACTCAAGGATCACAAACATCAGAGATCAAACAGGGACCCAATTGAACAAATTACAACTTTAGGGACCAAATTGTAAATTCTGAAAACTTTAAGGACTTAACCAGATTTTAAGTTACCAACTTAAAATTAATCATGTTTCATGCTTCTCTGCCAAATTTCAGCTCAAACGGACATCCCAAACTCATACAAACGCGCAACCAAGATTCAGGACCAAAATGCAAACAATTCAAAACATTTAATTGCCAATGTCAGCCCCCAACGGTCACCCGTTCCGAAACAGGCAGAGCCCGTTTCGAAACGCGAGGCCGTTCCGCAACGCGTACCGAAACAGGTGACTAACAGAATGCTTTCCGTTTCGAAACAGTGTCTACCGTTTCGGACGCCTGGGCTGATTCAGGGCATCCGTTCCGAAACGGTAGTCCCTGTTCCGAAACGCCCTGCACATAATGCAGAAAAAGACATGCTTAAACACGCAATTGACCATTCGAATATACTCCAAAAGCCACCAAACTTTACCAACATGCAATTCAACATATATGAGACATACTTGCATCAGCAAATCAACAAAATATCAACATATACGAAAAGCCCCAAATCTATAGGCATGCTTCCTACACAAGCAACCTTTTAAGCATAAACTTCCAAATCAATCTCATAGAAGCCAAATACATGTTCCAACAACATTAACAACATAAAACCATTCTTGTCCGAACATATACAAACACATAAACACATCCCAAGAGATTCTACCCCCATTGCCTTTATTAACTATAGCTATTCACCGAGACATACATCTCAAATGGAGTCCTCCTTGAATCCCTTGCTTCTCGCTGTCCAAACTTCAAGAATCTGCATTGATGGACAAAAAGGAGCGTAAGCACATAATGCTTAGTGAGGAATGCTCAAAACCAAAACACCATCAATGCAGCGGGTCATAAAAACACATTTAAAACAAACCCGATTTGTTAACCAAGCAAAGCTTGAAAACCCTTTTTCAACCTCATGCTTAAAACCATGCATTGCACATACATGAAAACCAACCCTTAGCTTAGCAAGCTAAGAAAACCTTTTCAAAGCACAACTTGCAAAGTCATCCATTTAACCATTCCATGCATAAACACAATATGCAAAGTTAAATTCAAAACCTTGGAAAACACTTCCATTTCATGTTATACCTTTCATATACTTGAACATCATTTCAAGCAAGAAACCCTTTAAAACCATTACTCAAACAATCCAACACATGTATTAAACCAAGGCAATATATGAACCACAACATTATCATCACATGCCTTTTAAAACAAGTCTTAACAAGACTCCAATGCATTTAAGAGATTCCATGCACACATGCATCATTTACCAAATGATAATCAACACTTGTTCAACTTAACAAGTAAACATGCATTCACAAGCATTAACCACTTTTCATGCAACCATGCATCTTTTCAAGCATCTCATGCTTCTTTATAATCAAGAACATTACATTGGCTTCCAAGTGATCAACACATCCACTTTTCAACTCAACACCCGATCGGATACGCGGATCACAAGCGTTGTCCCCCACGCTTCATACACACTACCAATCCAAGGTCTCCAAATGGACTTTTAAACACCATTTGACCTCACCATCCTAAGGTTCCCATGTATGGACTTTTAAACACCATACAACCTTAGCTTTTCCCGAGGTTCCCATGTATGGACTTTTAAAAACCATACAACCTCAACTTTTCCCGAGGTTCCCATGTATGGACTTTTAAACACCATACAACCTCAACTTTTCCCAAGGTTCCCATGTATGGACTTTTAAACACCATACAACCTTGACATGCACAAGGTTCCCATGTATGGACTTTTAAACACCATACAACCTTTGCATCACCGATTGGTAGTTGTATAACATCACTAACGAGATCCGGGACACCCTACACAAGATCCACACATGGACTTTACACCTCCATTGTGATCTTAACAAGCACAAGGTTCCCATATATGGACTTTTAACCACCATATAACCTTTGCTTAACCAAGGTCCTCGAATGGGCATTCCACCTCCATTATGACCTTAACCATCTCGTTAGGATACTTGAAGAGAGTTTACCGGTTCACACTTAACCACTCCACCTCCAAGGCGACTTAATTCACGGTGCACCCAATCCTATAGCCGGCTAACTATATCCGATCAAAGAAACCAAGAACCACTTACATCACTTGCCAATATAACCATCTTACCACATTAGTCCAATGATTCACATGCATAACCACAATGCAAAAACCATCATTTACTGTCATCAATCCACTGTTTTAAAGCATTACACAAAGCCATTAAACATCATGCAACACCATGCATCAAAACCACAATTTCCATGTACAAAACCAAGGATCTCTTACCTTGAGCATCCTTCACATATGGCTTTCAAAACCAGCATTAAACCATGCTAAAAATATGCTTTCAAAACAGAATATAAACCATGCAAATCACATGCATTGCAACCATCAAACACAATTGCTTTAAAAGCCATTTCATAACACAAACCAAGAAAGAAATCCATTTACTTACTCTTGAGCTTAGCAAAGTTGTTTAGACTTAAACTAAGCTCCCAAAACCTTCAAACCTTGGTTTAAAAGCTGAAAACCCAACTTCACTCACCGATACACAAAACAAGGCTAGCCAACAAGCCTTCCAAGCATCCGAAACCTTCCGCAACACCTCTAAAGCTCACGGATCAAACTCCCCTGTTTCAAGCACACAAAAACAGAGCATTAATGCATCTTTATGCATTAAAAACACCAGCAACACAACACAACTCGCTGCTCATCACAAATCCAACATTTCGGCTACCAAACACAACCGAAATCACCTCCAAACACTTCCAAAACTTAACCCAGCCAAGATCCATCACTTCTAACCATTTTTAAACATCAATTAACATCCAAAATGATCACAAACACATCCTTATACCTCCAGGTATAACAGATCATCAAAAACACTCCAAAAACAACCAAAAACTCAAGCAAAACTTAGGAAATTCAACCTATCCGGGATTGCATTAATTAAACCTCAACTTCTAATCAATTTAGCATTCATTTAACATCAATTTGACACCTCAAAACACTGCCCAAACAGATCACACGAAAATTTCACCAAAAATCACCAAATCTTGCATTTTAAGCCAAAATCAAGATTTCAATTGAAAAGCCTTTAACAAATCACAAATCAAGGATTGAGAACTTAGGAATTTCAGTAAAGAACTGATAGTTTAGAGGAGAAGGACGTTCTTACCTCCAAACTTGAATTTCTCCTTTTTAGAACCAAAAAGCTTGATGAAACAACTTGCAAATGGTGAGGTTTTGTTGTAGAGATGATTAGGAATCCAAAGAGAATTGAAAAGGAAGATTTGAGTGACAAAAACAGAGAAGAAAATCTGGAGAGATGTGTTTGGGTTGAGAGAAAATTAGAGAAAAGGAGAATTGGAAGAAAATGGAAAGTTAGTTATGAAATAGTCAAAATGACTTTCCCTCCTCTTTCATGTGTTTTAAAATCAGAATAAAACCTTAAAATATCTTAGAAAAATCTGGAGAAACTCTTTTTGGAATAATAGCTCCTTAAAGATTCAAAGTTTCAATCCTTTATAAAATAGTCACGCAACTTTCAAAAATTACATTTTGGTCACTAGCCAAAATGTCAACCTTCCAAACCTCATTTTCCAAAATTGATTTCACAGTTCACTTATATATATTAAAAGATGATTTTAGAACATTTTCCATATTTTTAATGCAACCCGAACTAGGCTTTCCTAATTTCTCCTTTATATATTCGATCAGCACTTTGACCGAACCGGTCAACGCCCAAGACTTCTAAGCCCAAAACCGGGGCGTTACAAGACCTAGAAGAATAGTTGTGATAAGCTGAAGCCCTAATTGCCATGATTAAATTAATGTTCTAAACTGTGCTGCCTCGGCAGCAACCTTTAAATCGTAACATCATCTTTGTTTAATTATTTATTCCGCATATTCAGCCTGTACACAGACATGCACACACCACACTGGCATGAAAAAATTAAATTCTGAGTTATTTGCTTGCCGCTTTCCCTTCACTAATTTAATATAGGTGCCACGGCCTTGAGGCATAAAATCAAGTTGAATACATGTTTATCTTTCTGATTACTATTAAAGCAAGTATGTTAGGTTGCATTGCTTGAGGACAAGCAATAGTTCGAGTTTGGGGGTGTGTAAAGTGTCCACAAGTCATATGTTTCATGCACATTCCACCTCTTATTATTACTGTTTTTGAGCTCATTCTAGGCATAATTAGGTTCATGCATTGCATTTTACAATATTCCTCTACTTTACCTCGCTTTTATAGATTGTCTTTTATTTGGTAAACAAGAGATATTGCTTTTGTGTATTTTTATTTTTAGGTACTAAAGGCTGAAAGAAGGAAAGAGGAGCTAAGGATGCAATGCTGAGGCAGCGAACCAAGGAGTTGTACTGATGCAGTTCCAGCTGAAGACAGTTGTTGCCGAGTAATGTTGCCGCCAAGCTTGTTGCCCAAGACAGCAAAACTATGGAGTTGGAGAACCGGAGTGCGATTTGTAGAGCTAAAAATCCTGAGTCTATCGCCACCATCCACTCAATTTTCCGACGTTTGTAACAGCGGACAGAGCCGCTGAAGTGAGATCTCAAGGTTACTTGTGGGCTAAGGCAAACGAGATAAAGTCCATATTCAACGCAAAGAAGTCAGAGTTTAAAGTCACATTAAATGTGGAAAGCTAGTTTTGAGGACTTCTACTTTAAGGAGGACTTAACCTAGTTATTTGTCTATAAATACTCAGTGTACTCCTAGTTCAAATCATCTTATGTTTTCTATAGACATAGCTAGAGTATTCTTTTCCGCCGCCATGTTCTAAACTTCTCTTGGGTTAAGGGTTATGCTGTAAATTAATTGTGAGACGGTTGTATTAGGTTTGTAAGTTGTTTTCAATAAAATATTCCAAGTTTACTTAATTCAAGATCTTCACTTCTTTAATTAGTTCCAAAAGTCTAGTTGAAGAAATCCATTTATCGGGCACGAGAGTGTAAGGCTCACGAATGAATTAAGTACGGTCTCACCATGTTGAGGTGTTGACTAATTTAGCTTAGACATAAGTACGAATTTTAGCGGCCAAAAAGGGCAACCAAACGTCGACTACATGTGTTAGGTTTACGTTGAGATGGCTAGGTATTGCCTACATCACGTGGTGACAGAATCCTTTCCTAGACATAGGAAGGATCACTTAAGAATTGCTCTGCCGAACTTGGACTATCTGCCAGACTTGCCGCCAGGACTTCTCCCTATCTCACCTGCCGAGACAACGAAAGTTGCAAGAGCAGAGACCCGTTGCGGCTGCGTGACAAGGTCGTAGCTACCGTCCGCCATTACCCGCCGAGGCAACATATCGTGGCAGCACAAAACAACTTAGCCTTTACAATGCAGTTTCACACTATGTGGCAGCATAAATGTAACTCCCCAAAAATTACGCCCAAATTGTAAACCTTAGATTCCAAAAATCCCTAATTTTGAAATTTCTAAATTCAAAACCCTTTTTATTTGGGAATTTTAATTCAAAAACCCTAATTTTAATTCTTATGGCCAAATTGAGAATTATTTTAAGAGTTAAATGATCTTTAATCATAATTTTACGACTTTATCAAAAGTATGGGGGCTTGTTAGGTGATTAACCCATTATTTTAAAAAAATTTGAATTTCAGCCGAATCATCTTTTATTATTATTATTATTTAAATGTTATATATATAGTGCTTTAATTTTAAATTGAATTCTAATTCCCTCCTCTACTTGCCTTCTTTTAATTATTTTATTTACTTTTATTCTTTTCTATTCTATATCACTTTTATTATTTTACTTAAATTAGGTTTACTCTCCCTATATATATATATATATATATATATACACGCATAGTTCAAATAAGATCACCCCAAGAATCCTACTTTTTTATATAGTTTCATGCCGCCAAAATCCCTTATTGATTTGTTAAATTCCTATGTAATAATTTACACCGCTCTATACCCTTTTTTGTTCGTTAATCCCTTCAACCCAAGTTTAGTTCGGTTCCGATACAGTTGAATCCAATACTTCTAATCATGGAAAATCACATCATTCTGTAGGTTGAGTATAGCTTGGCTAAGGTGTGTTTTCTTTCGGTGCTATAATTAAATTATATGCTATTTTTCTATGTGTTGGTGTTACCATTTATGTTATTATTTATATGTATTGTGATTTTTATGGTTGACATCACATGCACACGTTTTCAGAATATGTTTTTATTATGATTTACGAACCGTGATTTATGGACCACGACTTATGAACTATTATTTATGGACTTATGGACTATGATTTATGAAGTATGTTCACAGAATATCGGTTTATGGAACTGTGTTTATGAAATTTGCTTTTTAAACATCATATATGTATGAGCATGGATTGGGATTTGTACGGAGGAAGTTCAGTGGTTTCATCCTTCGAGTTGAATTTCACTTCGGATTAGTGGTTCCACCCTTCGGGCTGAGTTCCACTTCGGATGGTGACGATGTAGTCAGTGGTTCTGGGGAACCTTACTCTTCTTATGGCGGTTGTAGTTGGGTGCATTGCACTGCACTTGTGATTTGTGTTATGGTTTAAAAGATTTCATTCAAAATAATATTATGTTTTATAATTATGGTTTTTCATTCAAAATGGATTCTCTCAACTGACTGGTTAGGACTAATTGAAAGAATGAAGTTCATAGATTAAGCAAACTTGGAATATTTTATTAAAAAACAACTCAAAACCTAATACAACCGTTTTACAGCTAATTTACAACATAACCTAACCCAAATGAAGTTTAGAACAAGGCGGCGGCAAAGAACACTAGCTAAGTCTATAGAAAACCTAAGATGATTTGAACTAGGAGTACATTGAGTATTTGTAGATAAACAACTAGGCTAAGTCCTCCTTAGAGTAGAAGTTCTCAAAAGTAGCTTTCCACATTTAATGTGACTTTAAACTCTGACTTCTTTGTATTGAATGTAAACTATGTATGCCGCTACAAACGTCGAAAAATCAAGTGGATGGCGACGATAGAATCAGGATTTTAAGCTCTACAAATCGCACTCCGGTTCTCCAACTCTATATTCAACTGCCGTGGGCAACAAGGTCGGTAGCAACATTACTCGACAGTAACTAACTTCTACAGGAACTGCATCAGTACAACTCCTAGGTCTACTGCCTCAGCATTGCATCCTCAGCTTATCTTTCCCTTCCTCAGCCTTTATTACCTAAAAACAAAAATTCACTAAAACAATATCTATTGTTTACCAAATAAACGATAATTTATAAAAGCAAGGTAAAACGAAGAAATATTGTAAAATGCAATGCATGGACCTACTTATGCCTAAAATGAGCTTAAAATAGTAATAATAAGAGGTGGAATGTGTATGAAATATAGGACTTGTGGACACTTTACACACCCCAAACTCGAACTATTGCTTGTCCTCAAGCAATGCAACCTAAAATACTTGCTCTAATAATAATCAGAAAGAAGAACTTGTTTTTAACTTGATTTTATGCCTCAAGGCCGTGGCACCTATATTGAATTAGTGAAAGGAAATATGCAAGAAAATAACTCAGAATTAATTTTCTCATGCCAATGTGGTGTGTGTATGTCTGTAAACAAGCTGAATATGCAGAATAAATAATTAAACAAAGATGATGCTGTGATTTAAAGGTTGCTGCCAAGGCAGCATAGTTAAGCACATTAATTTAATCATGGGAGTGAGGGCTTCAGCTTGTCACAACTACTCTTCTAGGTCTGAAGTTGAAATAGGAGCAAACTACAGAACCCCGAACCCTTAAAGTAGAGTCATCCCGTGAAGGCTTTCTTTCACTCATACTAATTTGTTCATCACTTTAAGGATTTCAGATTTATGGACTTTGATAGCAGCGGAGTGTCCTCGCACATGATTCTTCCTAGAGCCTGTTGCGGGCACCTCTAGGGTAACACAACATTATTCCTTATTTTTGATTCTGCTACTGTGGCAGTGCTATATTTTTCTGTTCCTTTTGCTTGCCTCGGCGGCTACCAGTAATCATCGTTAGAATTTTGCAATGAATTCTAAAAATAAACAGGCAATGTTCATCAAATATTCTAACACATTCTAACACATTCAGCGAGTTATATTTCATGCTTTCCCCAAGATTAAGTTCATTTTTAGTTAGGTGCAAAAATAAATTAATCGGCTATCCTATCATAGGCACAAGTCATAACAAATTTTTCTTTTCCAATTAATATTAAGGCAAGTACAATGCAACCTATATGCAACGAAAGATGCCTAGACAAATGATGCGAGAGCTATCCCCCCCCCCCCCAAAAACTCGATATGGGCATTGCCCTCAATGCTCAAAACAGAAAAAAAAAATAAACAAATAAGAGAAAAATAAATACAAGTTAAGAAATAAAAAAAGAAAAGAGAAAAAGAAAAAGGAAAGAAAAGAGAGAAAACTAAAAGTTTGATGAGGGTTGAGAGGAGGCTGGAGTCTTGTCAGCTGAGGAGGAGGAAGATGTTTGGATGACAAAACGGCGGCCGACAGATGCCTTGGCCGCGGTCTTAGCAGGTGAGGTTTTTGCTTTCCGCGGTGGCTGGACTCTTTTTGGCGTATGATGTGCCTCTTCTTGCGGTTTGGCGGGAGATGCGTTGCTCTCTTCTGACTCCGTCCCGAAGTCCACAGGCTCGGCGGCGATGATGTGCCGCTTCCTCTTCCTAGTTCCTTCCTCCGTGGGTGCTGCTAGAGGGATAAATGTCATTGGGAAGACTGTTGTTACTGCTATCACTGTTGTTTCTAGCTCCAGCGGCTGGTGCCCATTCTCCTCTGATGAGGAGGTGTCTGCCAGTGTCTTTGTTGTGCAAGCAGGGGAGAGACCACTCTTTGTTGGCAATTATGGAAGCGTCGTTGCTCGCTGCTCCTCAATGACAAGTTTGTAGATAGAGGTGATTTTCTTGCCTATTGTTTGCGACTCTCGGCTGAGTTTGAAAGACTCCCGGGGCAAAGTACATCGAGGCCGTTACTAAGTCCAGCATCGGCTATTTGGTCCGCACCTCCTGAAGGGTGGGTGAAGGCTAACACTGATGGTGTTGTTGTGCTGAGCACAAAGATGGCAGCAATTGGAGGCGTCATCCGAGATCATCATGGCAACTGGGTTTTTGACTTCTCTCGGCATGTTGGTTCTTGCTCCATTCTCCTTACTGAGCTATGGAGGATGCACAATATGCTTCGGTGTGTTTGGGAGCGTGGTTTTCATCAAGTTATTATTGAGTCAGATAGCCTCGAAGCAATTCGTATCCTTAATGGTAGTTCTTGTGCGTTGGCCGGTCATGGTTTATTAGCAGCCATCCAAAAGTATAGAGAGCGAGAATGGACGGTTCTGTTTCAGCACGTGGAACGCAACGAAAATAAAGTTGCAGATTGGCTAGCGTCTTTAAGCCAGGATGATAGGTTGGGTGCATTTCAGTTTCATGAAGCTCATGTTGGGGTATTGAATTTGCTGCAGCAAGACGCCATGGTGTTTTAGTTCTTCTCGTCATTGGCTTGTTTTGGAAGTTTTAACATGGTTCTGTATAACCAAAAAAAGCACTATGAAAATGCATGTCTAGAATTTGTTCTATGAAAGACCTGGTATTTAACCGTGTCTAGTGCACCCACTACATCAAGTTCGGTATATAGCGCCATTTCTCGCGGCATTTTTAGGAAAAACGCCGCTAGTTTTGTACATATCACGACGTTTAAGGGAAAACGCCACAAAAAGATATATTACATGGCGTTTATAAAAAACGCCTCTATAAACTGATATAAATCGGCGTTTTGTAAAAAACACCAGTATAGTGAGTGATTTAGTGGCGTTTGTTTTGGAAAACGCCGCAATTGTTAGTACTTTAATGGCGTTTTTCTCCAAATCCCTAAATCTATGTTTCTCTCTCGCCATTCTCTCGTCGCCGGCGGTCGTTCCAGTTGACCCTTAGGTCGCATCTTCACCGGACATTCGGGGATCTCAATATACTATTTCAGCCACTTATCTCTCTGGCGGTCATTCCAGTTGTCCCTTGGGTACTTTGGAAGCAACGGTCTGCAATGAAGTTAACATCTCCCGCGACGAACATTTTTGCAATCAATGTTTACTTTTCTCTTTGGTTTTCATGAAGAGAGAGATTCAGTTTTAAGGATAAGATGGAAATTGGAACAAATGAAGCTTCTAAGAAACGCGTGAAAATGTAAAAGCTTCCTTGATTTCTCTTTTTATTATTATTTTTATTTTTCCGATCAAATTAATATATGGTTGTGCTGTAATCATTAGGTGGAAGAGAAAAAAGATCAAGTAAGCAAAGGCTGAAGAAATGAAGCTTCTAAGAAACGCGTGAAAATGTAAAAGCTTCCTTGATTTCTCTTTTTATTATTATTTTTATTTTTCCGATCAAATTAATATATGGTTGTGTTGTAACAGTGAAAGAACAGCCCGAGGCAAACATCGTTGGATCTGAAGAAATGAAACTTAATATCTCTCACATTCATGAATACGTACGTTCAATAGTTATTTTTGTGAATTTTAATCCTTTTGATGGATTTACCTTGTTTTGGCGTTTATTTTTGCAGAACTAGAGCTGGGTATTCGAGGGCTGATCAATTCTATGCTTCTTATCCTGCTGGAACGGAGCTTTTAACTGACACTACTAAAGTACCCTTCTTTTTATTCTCTTCTTTTTATTACTTTTGTATTTTAGTTTCATATAATTGGTTGATATTTGCTTGGTTTGGATAACTATACAAAGCAGCATTAGGCAATTGCATAGAGTCGGAGAAATGGGGTCCGATTGAGTTTTGTATCATGCGGTAAATTACAACATTGCAATTATGTATGTTTTTGTCTCTGTGGATTCTTTTTATAATCTACTTGCGATTTTGTTTGTGGTATACAAGATAGGATTTTCTTTTCGAGTTTTAAATGATAGTTGAAACTTTAATTAGAACTGGCTTTCTGTGTGTGCATTATTCAATCATGGTTCAGTTGTTTCTTTTGAAAATTCATTATTTGTTGATTCCATGGAAGTTTAAAGCAATTGCTTCAAATCGGCTCGAGCATCGGTAAGTGTAAATTTTGTAATATTTTCTGATTTCTGGTGATCCTGCTTAAGAAAATAGTTTGTTCCCCAACATGTCATGTACCATTACTCTTTAATCATATGGAGTTTCAAACAGACCACTGTAAAATGACTTATCTAGAATAAATTTCCTATGATAATTAGAACATGTTGCAATCACGTAAGATTCTACCCCTCTTATTTATGAATTCAAAATCTAAATCTAGAGGAGAAACATATTTTCTTCCTTTTGTTTTTAAATTCTGTTTTAATGAGTTTTTGTTTGTTGAAGGATACATAAAGAACAAATGGAGAAATGGCAGGAAGAGATCAAGGAGCTGAGATTGACAGATGCATCAAACTAACATGTAGTTTGTAGACTTTTGAAGAAAAGAATATGCGTGATCTTCTTGCTCAAAGAGATCAAGCGAAAAGAAATGTACACTTTTGTGTTTTCACCTGTGAAGATATTTCAAGATTACAAAGTCATTGTATTTTCACCAACTGTCTTGCTTTTTTTTTCCTTTGCAGAGAGTGGCAGAAACTCTCGATGCTGATGTCAAGAGGTGGTCGAGTGGGAAAGAAGGGAACCTGCGTGCATTGTTTTCAACTTTGCAATATGTATGTTATAGTATCTAAAATCTGCTCATCATTTCCTTTGACTTGATCTTTGATGTGCTGGGATCTAACCAATGTTCTTATTGCTTATGGACTTTGGTACCATAACTTTTCAAATACGTTGTTTTATATGGTTTAATGAGTTAATGATAGAAAGTTGATTTAACGGTGAACTTTGGTTCCTGATTTTTGGTGCATTTGTGTTCATTCTGCAGGTTAATGCAAGAAGGTTATTGGAATCTAAATAGACTACACCACATTTGTATTTATCTTCATGTAGGAACATAAAATGTGTATCGACAAATTGTAGTATCATTTAATCTTTGAACTTAGCAGTTTTCATGTGTTCATCTGATGTTGTACTGGATTTTCTTCTTTCTTTATTTTTTTTTGTGTTGTAGTAAATTCTCAAAGTGAACTTTATCTATTGCTTAAACAATTTCTTATTGATTCAAGTGATATGAGTTGTAACACCCGGGTGCGGGGGTCGGGTGAAAATAGTAATTTATTAATGGTTCGGGTTTCGGTTCCAAATTTTAAATAATAAAATAATTGTTTGGGCCTCGGGTTTTAAGACAACAAAATTTAGTTGGACCATTTTTAAAATAAACCCAAAAAGCCAAGGGTGTCATCCCTTGTAGTTATCTTAATTCATTAAGGGCATTTGGGTCTTTAGCCCTTTTAATTTCAAACAAACCTAAAATAATGCTTGAGTCATCTTCTTCCCCTCACTCTACTATTCACACCAACGTTAAAAGACCCCCTCTCCTTAGATTACTATTTCATCAAATGTCTTGCTCGTTTTGAAGAATTTCGCAAAGGTAAACACGTTTTTGACTTACCCTTGTTATTCCCTACAAGTTAATACCATTTGTTTTCATTTTTAGACATGTTTTGAGATTGGAGGTTTGAAGGATTTTGGATTAAAAATGTTGTCTTTGGGGTCTTTAACTTGAGCTTTCTATTTGCTTAAATCTTATGAGTTGCCTACAACCAAAAGGGTCCAACAAAACCGATTTTTACAACGTTTTATGGAATTTTCGGATTTGGGTGAAAATGAGGTTTTTGGGAGGTTTTGGGTTGAGATATGGGGGTGTTTTATGTAGAAATGAGAGGGCTAATGGTTAGGGTATATGTAAGCATTGTTTTGAAGGCTTTAGGGAGTAATTTGAAGGTTGAAATTAAAGGGTTTTAAGGGGTGCTTGAGGGCTGCTCGGATTTTGGAATTTTGAGCTTGTTTCAATGGAAAAATTTGATGTTTATGCTTGGTATGTAATTCGGGCTGATTAGTTTGGAATATGGACTGATTTGAGATTATTTGTTTGGTGTTGGAATGGCTAGAAACGAGAATTTTGGTTGGAGAAGCTTCAGGGGCAAATCCGGGGATTTTGGAGTCTTGAGCTTGGTCTTCAATCTTCTCTTGGGTAGCAACGGTGAGTAGAATTATTGGTTTTTACATTGTGCTCGATATGGATTCCTTTGGGGTTTGGGTGGAACCTTGAGAGGTCACCTAAACACGTGTGTAAGCCTCTCTACTCTCATGTGTTGTGATATATTGATTGTGGATGCGTTGTGATTATTTGAATGCATTTTAAGTTGTTAATGTTGTAGTCGTGTTGAGTTCGTGCCTCACGTGATGGTGGTCTAACTACGGTGATGTGTAGTCCCACCGATAGTGACTAGTAGGGTAGTACTTTGATGTGTAGTCCCATTGGAAATCCACTAGTCGAAACGGTGATGTGTAGTCCCACCGTAAGTGTATGCTGGTTGTGTTTGTGCAAACCAAATGTTGTGGTTGAGATAGACCCTTGTGCATCCATTGCTTTCTTGCATATAAATCGTGTTTTGGAAAAACTGCATGTTGTGAATTGTAGAGCCTCTCTCACTAAGCTAGATTGCTTATGCTCTTTTGTTTCCAACGTGCAGATCGTTAGAGTTCGGGAGGCGAGCGGGCGAGGGAGGAGCTTTTGGAGTTCTCAAGCCAGTTTAAGTATGGTTTGCTTTTGTAATAATGCCTAGACAATGGGGTGTAGAGTGTTAGGAGTTGGGGTCAAACTCCTTAGGAGGTTATGCTTGAAATTGTTAAACACATGTTGTGTTATGCTTTTGCTTCTTGGATTATGTCCTATGTTTCTTATGTGGTTTATTTGCATATGCCTAAACTTGTATGATGTTGGCCTATGTATGCCTTATGCTTGACTACATTGTGAATGATGTCTTGTGCTTGCTAAATATGCTTCTTTGTGAAATTGTATGGAGTCTTGTTTGTATGTTTCCGTTAGATTAAATGCCTCCCATGCTAAGTCTCAATTGTGGTTTGATGCATGTATGTTTGTTTACGCTTAGGAGTGCCCAAAAGTGCATCTAGAATCGTATGTGAAGTTACCAAGTAGTGAAATGAGGAGTTGCAGAGCAGGGGTATCGATACGGTTAGACCCGTATCGATACGACCTTCTTATTCCAGGCCTTTCGTTTCGATACGCGGGGAGACGTATCGATACCATTTTGGACACTGGAGCTACTGTCCAACTTGGTATCGATACCGGTCTCAGGCGTATCGATACCATTTTGGTCACTGAAGGCACTGTCCAAACTTGGTATCGATACCGGTCCTTGGCGCATCGGTACGGTCATCTAGCGTTGACCGTAAGAAGTCAACCTTTGGGGAGGGTATCGATACACTACTTGGGTGTATCGATACGGTCTCCACAGGCTGACATTGACTTTTTGACCTAGTCAAGGTGTATCGATACCGCCTGCAGTTAAGTTAAAATTGGGCTGTTAAATGTTGTTTGGGTTCGTTTGATTGTCTCATGTACGTCGTTCCGCATGTTTGATCACTTAGGACTTTAATATTCCTCTAGACAAGATTAAATTAAAAAGAAAAAAATAGGGTTGCTAACCGAAGGGGAGCATTAACGGGTTTCACTTCGGTTTTCCCCGTGTAGCCCACTTGGACCGGTCATCCGGCCAGACCGGGACAAGGGGGTTACATTTATTGGTATCAGAGCCTGAGGTTTCCGAGACCTCGGGCAGGTAAGTGAGGTAAGTTAAGGTATTATGAGTGTTTTGCCATGCATGTCTAAATTTTTTTTTAGCACGGTGTATGTATGCATGCTATGGTGACCTTGATGTTGTTTGAGAGTTGGTTTGAGTCCCCCATTGTTAGGCATTGTTGTCAAAATAGAAAGGGAAATTTGTTTTGGTTTAAAGAGCTTGAGAACCGGAGTCCTTTGCCCCTTGCTAACCTAACGTTTCTTTGTTGTTGTGTGTTTGTTGTTTTAGATTACTTTAATTGCTATGGTGAGACCGAGGGGACGGCCTAGGGCGGGTGACCAGGCACCCGAGAACGCGCCTCCTGCTCTTAATGCTCCCGGTGGTAATGGGGGGAATGTCGGAGGTGATGGTAATGGGCCTCAGGCTGAGGCTAATGTGGGAGGTAATGGGGCTCAAGCGGGCCAAGGTCAGGCAGGCCAAGATGTGGCTCATTTGATCCAGACTATAGCCGGAGCTTTTCAGACAGCTTTGGCCGGTATGCAAGCTGCAGCACCACCTCAGGGTGCGGGGACATGATTACCCCTAGAGAGGCTTCGAAATTTGGGGGCAGTTGAGTTTCATGGATTGTCTCCGGAGGGTTCGGAAGGGTGGCTTGAGAGCACTACTCGCGTCTTGGGCCAGATGGAGTGTTCGGATGTGTTGGGATTTTAGTGGCTCGATTCGATCAACCAAACTAGCTCACCAAGTGGTGGAGAGATGGATTTTTGGGTGGAAGGGTTGTGGAAGCTAAAAAGAATATTGACACAATGATTTATAGTGGTTCAACCTTCTAACCAAGGTCTACATCCACTACCTTAGCTTCCCACTAAGGATTTCTCAACCAATTCCACTAATTGATTCGTCCCCTTTTCTAGGATTAGGAGGAAACCCTTACAACCGATCAAGCTTCTACCCAAAGCCTTGATCAAAACCCTCTTTACAAAGAGATAATAAAAAGCAAACTTAAAACCCTCTAATAGGTGTTTGTTTGCACAATTAAGCACTCACCCAAAACCTAAAACACTTGAGCAAATTTGACAATTTTGGCTCACTAGTGTTTGTCTATACAAGAAATGACAAATAAAGCACTAAGACAATTTCTTGATCATTTGATGTTTGACAATTGAAGCATTAGCCTTCTCTTGATGCTTGGAGGTCCTTTTTATACTCCCAATTGAGTATGTAGCCGTTACTAGCCGTTGGGATCAAATTGGAGCCGTTGAGGACTTTATTTCCCTTCATAAATGCACTTCTGCAGCTACCAGTATCGATACACATGGAACGGTATCGATACGGCCTTCATAGGAACTAGCCGTTGAGCTCTTGCCAGCTGAGGCGTATCGATACGCTTGAAGGCATATCGGTACGGGTGCACATTTAAATGGTCGTTGGGAAATAGCCGTTGGGGTAGTTGAAATGGGATCGGTACGCTTACCTGGCGTATCGAAACGATCCCAACCGTATCAATACGGCAAAGGCCTGTATCGGTACGGGGTTCGATAGTGGCCAAACTGGGCCAAAAAGGTATCGGTACGGGTACAACCGTATCGATACTGGTGACGTGAAAACACAAGTTTGGTTGTTTAAAACATGAAAAATCTTTGCCAAAAACCTCTTAAAATACCTCAAACATAAATTCAAGTTGTTTGGACTTAAAACCAAGTTTTAAATTCTTTTCAACTTAGTCCAAAACATTTTTCAATTATTATATCAAAACATTAGTTCTACAATCTCTCCCTTTTTGATATAATAAAACTAACTTGAAAAATTGTTTGGGATTCTCCCCCTTAAACTTTAAAAATGTGAATAAGAGAATTAGGAATGTAAATCAAATAAAGCTCCCCCTTATTCATTTGAAAATTCAATTTTTCAAACTATTTCTCCCCCTTTTTGTTATATCAAAAAGAATTTAAGACATTAAGTTCAAAATAACAATAGAGGTAAAAAGTTTTGACACAAATAAGAATTTGGTTTAAAAATGGCTCCCCCTTACTCAAAGCATCATCAAAAAAAGTTAGTCCATCAAATATGATCATCTAGTTGAATAAACTAAAAATAAGACAAAATAAATCAAAACAACTGGAAATTTTACCAACACTTGAACTCAAGGGAGGATGTGAAGCATTCCTTCTTCAAGTGTTCTTCCTTGTGTATGGAGCTCCCCCTCAATGTTTGACTTGTTGAACATCTCCATCACACCTACAATAGACAATCAAGTAACTTTTGGTATCCAAATTGCTTTGGATCCATAAACGTTAGTTGCACAAATTTTAGTCCCCTTAGGAATCCATTTTTCAATGTCATCCTTTTTAATTGAAGTACTAAGTCCTTTTGGGACCCAAATACTTCTAAAACATTTTCCTTTAATAAATCTAGGGGCACTAGATTGTCTAACATAAAAATTTGATTTTCCAAGATTGTTTTTCTTTTCAAGCTCTTTGGAAATCAAATATTTTTCTTCTTGAACTCTTTGAAGCAATTTTTGTAAATCAAAACATTTTAATTTAAATTCTTCAAGTTTTGCTCCAAGTTCAAGTTTGGTTTTAGAAAGCAAATCATTTTGAATTTTTAACTTTGAAATCAATTTATTGTTTTTCAAAATGTGGCTTTTAAAATCTAAAACCAAATCATCATAGGCATCTTGAAATTCATCAAAAGTGTAAGAACATGAAGTAGATGAATTAGAAGTTACCCTTGAATCTTCTTTGATGGCCATAAGGCAAAGGTTGGCTTGTTCATCGTCGGTGGAGTCTTCATCACTCCAAGTAGCCACATATGCCTTCTTCTTATGGCTTGAAGTGCTTGCCCTCTCCTTTCTTTTAGGTTCTCGTTCAAGCTCTCTCAAGCCTTTCTTCATGAACGGGGCACACTTCTTGAAGAGATGAACTATCTCTTCATCTTCATCCTCCTCTTCACTGTAACCCCCTTAACCCGGCCTAGACGGTTGACCCGAATTAAGAAAGTCACACGGGGAAAACCAAAGTCAACCCGAAAGTCAACCTTGATTAACGATCCTTTTTTTTCTTTTTAATCTTGTCTAGATGCACATTAGCCCTAATTGTGATCACTCAAACACCATACTCAAAGATCACAAACATCAGAGATCAAACAGGGACCCAATTGAACAAATTACAACTTTAGGGACCAAACTGTAAATTCTGAAACCTTTGAGGACTTAACCAGATTTTAAATTACCAACTTAAAATTAATCATGTTTCATGCTTCTCTACCAAATTTCAGCTCAAACGGACATTCCAAACTCATACAATTGCACAAACAAGATTCAGGACCAAAATGCAAACAATTCAAAACATTTAACTGCCAATGTCAGCCCCCAACGGTCACCCATTCCGAAACAGACAGGGCCCGTTTCGAAACTCGGGGCCGTTCCGCAACGCGTACCGAAACAGGTGACTGGCAGAATGCTTTCCGTTTCGAAACAGTGTCTACCGTTTCGGACGCTTGGGCTGATTCAGGGCATCCGTTCCGAAACGGTAGTCCCTGTTCCGAAACGCCCTGCACATAATGCAGAAAAAGGCATGCTTAAACACGCAATTGACCATTCGAACATACTCCAAAAGCCACCAAACTTTACCAACATGCAATTCAACATATAAGAGACATACTTACATCAACAATTCAACAAAATATCAACATATACGAAAAGCCCCAAATCTATAGGCATGCTTCCTACACAAGCAACCATTCAAGCATAAACTTCCAAATCAATCTCATAAAAGCCAAATACATGTTCCAACAACATCAACAACATAAAACCATTCTTGTCCGAACATATACGAACACATAAACATCAACCCAAGAGATTCTACCCCATTGCCTTTATTAACTATAGCTATTCACCGAGACATACATCTCAATTGGAGCCCTCCTTGAATCCCTTGCTTCTCGCTGTCCAAACTTCAAGAATCTGCATTGATGGACAAAAAGGAGCGTAAGCACATAATGCTTAGTGAGGAATGCTCAAAACCAAAACACCATCAATGCAGCAGGTCACAAAACACTTTTAAAACAAACCCGAAATGTTTACCAAGCAAAGTCTGAAAACCCTTTTTCAACATCATGCTTAAAACCATGCATTGCACATACATGAAAACCAACCCTTAGCTTAGCAAGCTAAGAAAACCTTTTCAAAGCACAACTTGCAAAAATCATCCATTTAACCATTCCATGCATAAACACCATATGCAAAGTTAAATTCAAAACCTTGGAAAAACACCTCCATTCACATCATACCTTTCCCATGCTTGAATGTCATACCAAGCAAGAACCATTTAAAACCATTTGTCCAATCAATCCAACACATGCATTAAACAAAGGCAACATATGAACCACAACATCATCATCACATGCCTTTTAAAACAAGTCTTAACAAGACTCCAATGCATTAAAGAGATTTCATGCACACATGCATCATTTACCAAATGATAATCAACACTTGTTCAACTTAACAAGTAAACATGCATTCACAAGCATTAACCACTTTTCATGCAACCATGCATCTTTTCAAGCATCTCATGCTTCTTTATAATCAAGAACATCATATTGGCTTTCAAGTGATCAACCACATCCACTTTTCAACTCAACACCCGATCGGATACGCGGATCACAAGCGTTGTCCCCCACGCTTCATACACACTACCAATCCAAGGTCTCCAAATGGACTTTTAAACACCATTTGACCTTACCATCCTAAGGTTCCCATGTATGGACTTTTAAACACCATACAACCTTAGCTTTTCCCGAGGTTCCCATGTATGGACTTTCAAACACCATACAATCTCAACTTTTCCCAAGGTTCCCATGTATGGACTTTTAAACACCATACAACCTTGACTTTTCCCAAGGTTCCCATGTATGGACTTTTAAACACCATACAACCTTGACATGCACAAGGTTCCCATGTATGGACTTTCAAACACCATACAACCTTTGCATCACCGAATGGTAGTTGTATAACATCACTAACGAGATCCGGGACACCCTATACAAGATCCACACATGGACTTTACACCTCCATTGTGATCTTAACAAGCACAAGGTTCTCATATATGGACTTTTAACCACCATATAACCTTTGCTTTACCAAGGTCCTCGAATGGGCATTCCACCTCCATTATGACCTTAACCATCTCGTTAGGATACTTGAAGAAAGTTTACCGGTTCACACTTAACCACTCCACCTCCAAGGCGACTTTATTCACGGTGCACCCAATCCTATAGCCGGCTAACTATATCCGATCAAAGAAACCAAGAACCACTTACATCACTTGCCAATATAACCATCTTACCACATTAGTCCAATGATTCACATGCATAATCATAATGCAAATACCATCATTTACCATCATCAATCCACTGTTTTAAAGCATTACACAAAGCCATTAAACATCATGCAACACCATGCATCAAAACCACAATTTCCATTGTATAAAACCAAGGATCTCTTACCTTGAGCATCCTCTTTCATGTGTTTTAAAATCAGAATAAAACCTTAAAATATCTTAGAAAAATCTGGAGAAACTCTTTTTGGAATAATATTTCCTTAAAGATTCAAAGTTTCAATCCTTTATAAAACAGCCACGCAACTTTCAAAAATTACATTTTGGTCACTAGCCAAAATGTCAACCTTCCAAACCTCATTTTCCAAAATTGATTTCACAGTTCACTTATATATATTAAAAGATGATTTTAGAACATTTTTCCATATTTTTAATGCAACCCGAACTAGGCTTTCCTAATTTCACTCTTATATATTCGATCAGCACTTTGACCGAACCGGTCAACGCCCAAGACTTCTAAGCCCAAAATCGGGGCGTTACAACTCTCCCCCCCTTAGGAAATTTCGTCCTCGAAATTTCAACTGGCGAAAAGGGAACCACAACCTTCTCAAATCAACACACAAGGCAACACAACAGCCTCAACCACCACTGAACACATTCCACACAAAAACTCCACCAAACTCAACACCACCACACGCTGTTCACAAAATCCAGAACACACAAAGATAGCCACAACTTAACCTTTCACATACCCGGACTGTACACAGCCCCAACATCAACCTGAAGAACTTCAACTTTTACAGCACACATCACTGTAACACACAACCCCCAAGACTTGTTTACACAGTGATACCAACCAAACCAATTCAACCACTATGCAAACTTCTCTGCTTCTAAAACTCTTGCAAACTCCCAAACCTCTTCCAACAAGCAAAAATTCTTAAGCATCAACTGCTTACCCAAACTCCTCAACGAATGCTAACAATCCTTCACATCCGCCACCATCATTACCATAACAACTCACAAGGACTACTCACCCAGATTCCAAAATTTACATCACAACCCCAACTCGACTCCGCCAACCGTATCACACACCACCAGCTGACTACAAAAGAAATTCACATACTCACAACCAACCAACCACTTCTCACAAGAATCCTTTCAAACAACAATGGCCTTCGATCTTTCATTGCCTATCCACCACAAACTTTGACCACAACACCTGCCTTACTAGAACATCGCCCAACCTGACATACATAACAACTCCCCAACTCCTCAAAGGTCGCTAAGAACCAACACTTACAAACACAACCCTTCCACAACAACTTAAATGCTAAGCTGCTTCAGCACTTGGAAACACAACCACTAAACTGCAACATCCTTTAGCACAAAGGAACTACCCCTTCCACTTAGCCATTCAAACCACTTGACCGATTCTAACTTCAACCGGTACTCTCCACCACCAAACCACTAAACTCTTTAAGCAACAAACACTATCCTTCTACCAACAGGCTACACTACTCTCACTATCTCCAGCACTAGCTTAATATACTCCACTACTTCTAACTCTCTCCCAGCACCAAAACAACCTCTAAAAACCCATCATCCAACCTAACCCAACCACCACACTAACAGATTCGATTAGTTATTAGCGAGTGTGAACATCGTATGCATGATCACCTACATGCCCTATCAACGCCTGATGTACATGTATGCAAAACCTCTAATGTCATGCCACATGTATGCATGGACCAGCACATATATAATATAGCATATAACAATGATTTTAACTGTGCATGAATGCCAGTTCACACCCTCCAATAACATCCTCAACATCCGTCTAAGAACAACCTCCTACCTCACTTCTAACTTATCTAACTCCATCATTCCAACAACCATTAACCACAAGATACTCACTAAAACCTTCTTCACACCAAAGATATTTCCAAACTACAACTATTACCCCAAACATGCTAGCAACAAGACTAGACTTACCACGCAAGGGAAAACCAACAGAAACCAAACCAGGGTAACTAGAGCAAAGATTACTTAACAAGGTTACCTGAAAACACAACACTACCCTGAAGCTTCATCAGACGAGCTATCTTTCTCGCGGAACCATCATCCTCCTGCCACCACTGCAGCACCAGCTAACACACTAGGGTCACCACCGACCTCTTGCGGTAAGGAACCTTGGCTGTTCCGAGCCAACATCAAACAATCACGTCTCATATGTCCAGCAGACCCACATTTCCAGCAATTCTCATTGCCCAAACTCTTCACAACCTTCTGCTCTTTCCGCCACCTCTGAACCTTGCCTCGGTCGTGCCCAGGACCTTTCAGAGACCCTTTGGCTATCACCAAAGCTGACTTCCCCCCAAGAGGACAATCGCGCTTCACATGCACTTTAGAACCACAGTTCCAACAAGCACCCGCGCCCCAACAACCTCCAACATGGTGCCTTTCACAACGGTCACATACCGGTGGCTGAGCTTCCACTCCTTGCTCAAACAACACTTGCTCCACAACAACACTACCTTCACATTGCTTAACCCTTGGAAACTTCTCTCCAAGATACCTTTCATAAAAGGCAGATACAAAGAAATCCCAGTCAATATCATGAATATGTGACGCCACCGCCACAGATGTCCACCAGACACATGCATCCTCCAACATCAGAGAAACAACACTTCCCAGCTTACAAGCATAATCACAACCTTCCTGATCCAAAATCAGAATCACACTGGCCAACCAGGCCTCAAACATCTCCGGTGAAGAACCATGATACTCCACAGCACCCAGATCAAGCAAACGCTGCTTCGGCAAACCCACACATCCCACAGCCAGCACATCCTCTGACTTTACCTTTACCACAGCCTGAGATGTTCCCAACACCTCTTGAGCAACAGGTGATGAACTCTTCACCACAGAACCAGCTTCTTCCTCCTGCCTTAACACCTCAACTCCAGGCACAGAAGACTGAGACAAAACACCTCTACAGAAAGGTGAATTCCATGCCTTAACAACCTGCCCCAAGGCAGCAACCATCTCACCCAACTGCCATTCTACCATCGACTTCGCCATACTACTAACAACAACAAACATTCACAACAAACAAACAAACAAACCAGTTAGACCAGCTTTAAGCAAGGATTCAAACTCCAACTCCAAAATAACACAATAGCTATATTAATAAGGCAATGGGTATCCCGAATCCTCCCCTTTTACATGACATAACAGTCAACCCAAACATGGATATCACAACATCAAGCATATCAAACAACATACTTTGATCATGCTTACACCAAACAGCATCCACTTGCAACAATATTTTAGCAACATAACATACTCATTTCACTTTCGTCAAGCATAACACCAACTCACAGCATCAGCAAAAATCCACATAAGCTCAACCAAGATTCATAACCACAAAACATGCTTGAAAACATCAGCAACTAGCTCAGAAACACGTGTTTCAACCAACTTTCAACCACACACCAAGGTAAACATCAAACACACACCACAACAACTTACCGTTTTCCCCAAGCATTCGCAACCTGGCTCTGATACCACCAAATGTAACCCTCTTAACCCGGCCTAGACGGTTGACCCGAATTAAGAAAGTCACACGGGGAAAACCAAAGTCAACCCGAAAGTCAACCTTGATTAACGACCCTTTTTTTCTTTTTAATCTTGTCTAGATGCACATTAGCCCTAATTGTGATCACTCAAACACCATACTCAAAGATCACAAACATCAGAGATCAAACAGGGACCCAATTGAACAAATTACAACTTTAGGGACCAAACTGTAAATTCTGAAAACTTTGAGGACTTAACCAGATTTTAAATTACCAACTTAAAATTAATCATGTTTCATGCTTCTCTGCCAAATTTCAGCTCAAACGGACATTCCAAACTCATACAATTGCACAAACAAGATTCATGACCAAAATGCAAACAATTCAAAACATTTAACTGCCAATGTCAGCCCCCAACGGTCACCCATTCCGAAACAGGCAGAGCCCGTTTCGAAACGCGGGGCCGTTCCGCAACGCGTACCGAAACAGGTGACTGGCAGAATGCTTTCCGTTTTGAAACAGTGTCTACCGTTTCGGACGCCTGGGCTGATTCAGGGCATCCGTTCCGAAACGGTAGTCCCTGTTCCGAAATGCCCTGCACATAATGCAGAAAAAGACATGCTTAAACACGCAATTGACCATTCGAACATACTCCAAAAGCCACCAAACTTTACCAACATGCAATTCAACATATAAGCGACATACTTACATCAACAATTCAACAAAATATCAACATATACGAAAAGCCCCAAATCTATAGGCATGCTTCCTACACAAGCAACCATTCAAGCATAAACTTCCAAATCAATCTCATAAAAGCCAAATACATGTTCCAACAACATCAACAACATAAAACCATTCTTGTCCGAACATATACGAACACATAAACATCAACCCAAGAGATTCTACCCCATTGCCTTTATTAACTATAGCTATTCACCGAGACATACATCTCAATTGGAGTCCTCCTTGAATCCCTTGCTTCTCGCTGTCCAAACTTCGAGAATCTGCATTGATGGACAAAAAGGAGCGTAAGCACATAATGCTTAGTGAGGAATGCTCAAAACCAAAACACCATCAATGCAGCGGGTCACAAAACACTTTTAAAACAAACCCGAAATGTTTACCAAGCAAAGTCTGAAAACCCTTTTTCAACATCATGCTTAATACCATGCATTGCACATACATGAAAACCAACCCTTAGCTTAGCAAGCTAAGAAAACCTTTTCAAAGCACAACTTGCAAAAATCATCCATTTAACCATTCCATGCATAAACACCATATGCAAAGTTAAATTCAAAACCTTGGAAAAACACCTCCATTCACATCATACCTTTCCCATGCTTGAATGTCATACCAAGCAAGAACCATTTAAAACCATTTGTCCAATCAATCCAACACATGCATTAAACAAAGGCAACATATGAACCACAACATCATCATCACATGCCTTTTAAAACAAGTCTTAACAAGACTCCAATGCATTAAAGAGATTTCATGCACACATGCATCATTTACCAAATGATAATCAACACTTGTTCAACTTAACAAGTAAACATGCATTCACAAGCATTAACCACTTTTCATGCAACCATGCATCTTTTCAAGCATCTCATGCTTCTTTATAATCAAGAACATCATATTGGCTTTCAAGTGATCAACCACATCCACTTTTCAACTCAACACCCGATCGGATACGCGGATCACAAGCGTTGTCCCCCACGCTTCATACACACTACCAATCCAAGGTCTCCAAATGGACTTTTAAACACCATTTGACCTTACCATCCTAAGGTTCCCATGTATGGACTTTTAAACACCATACAACCTTAGCTTTTCCCGAGGTTCCCATGTATGGACTTTCAAACACCATACAACCTCAACTTTTCCCAAGGTTCCCATGTATGGACTTTTAAACACCATACAACCTTGACTTTTCCCAAGGTTCCCATGTATGGACTTTTAAACACCATACAACCTTGACATGCACAAGGTTCCCATGTATGGACTTTCAAACACTATACAACCTTTGCATCACCGATTGGTAGTTGTATAACATCACTAACGAGATCCGGGACACCCTATACAAGATCCACACATGGACTTTACACCTCCATTGTGATCTTAACAAACACAAGGTTCTCATATATGGACTTTTAACCACCATATAACCTTTGATTAACCAAGGTCCTCGAATGGGCATTCCACCTCCATTATGACCTTAACCATCTCGTTAGGATACTTGAAGGGAGTTTACCGGTTCACACTTAATCACTCCACCTCCAAGGCGACTTTATTCACGGTGCACCCAATCTTATAGCCGGCTAACTATATCCGATCAAAGAAACCAAGAACCACTTACATCACTTGCCAATATAACCATCTTACCACATTAGTCCAATGATTCACATGCATAATCATAATGCAAATACCATCATTTACCATCATCAATCCACTGTTTTAAAGCATTACACAAAGCCATTAAACATCATGCAACACCATGCATCAAAACCACAATTTCCATTGTATAAAACCAAGGATCTCTTACCTTGAGCATCCTTCACATATGGCTTTCAAAACCAGCATTTAACCATGCTAAAAATATGCTTTCAAAACAGAATATAAACCATGCAAATCACATGCATTGCAACCATCAAACACAATTGCTTTTAAAGCCAATTCACAACACAAACCAAGAGCGAATAACCATTTACTTACTCTTGAGCTTAGCAAAGTTGTTTAGACTTAAACTAAGCTCCCAAAACCTTCAAACCTTGGTTTAAAAGCTGAAAACCCAACTTCACTCACCGATACACAAAACAAGGCTAGCCAACAAGCCTTCCAAGCATCCGAAACCTTCCGCAACACCTCTAAAGCTCACGGATCAAACTCCCCTGTTTCAAGCACACAAAAACAGAGCATTAATGCATCTTTATGCATTAAAAACACCAGCAACACAACACAACTCGCTGCTCATCACAAATCCAACATTTCGGCTACCAAACACAACCGAAATCACCTCCAAACACTTCCAAAACTTAACCCAGCCAAGATCCATCACTTCTAACCATTTTTAAACATCAATTAACATCCAAAATGATCACAAACACGTCCTTATACCTCCAGGTATAACAGATCACCAAAAACACTCCAAAAACAACCAAAAACTCAAGCAAAACTTAGGAAATTCAACCTATCCGGGATTGCATTAATTAAACCTCAACTTCTAATCAATTTAGCATTCATTTAACATCAATTTGACACCTCAAAACACTGCCCAAACAGATCACACGAAAATTTCACCAAAAATCACCAAATCTTGCATTTTAAGCTAAAATCAAGATTTCAATTGAAAAGCCTTTAACAAATCACATATCAAGGATTGAGAACTTAGGAATTTCAGTAAAGAACTGATAGTTTAGAGGAGAAGGACGTTCTTACCCCCAAACTTGAATTTCTCCTTTTTAGAACCAAAAAGCTTGATGAAACCACTTGCAAATGGTGAGGTTTTGTTGTAGAGATGATTAGGAATCCAAAGAGAATTGAAAAGGAATATTTGAGTGACAAAATTAGAGGAGAAAATCTGGAGAGATGTGTTTGGGTTGAGAGAAAATGAGAGAAAAAGAGAATTGGAAAAAAAATGGAAAGTTAGTTATAAAATAGTCAAAATGACTTTCCCTCCTCTTTCATGTGTTTTAAAATCAGAATAAAACCTTAAAATATCTTAGAAAAATCTGGAGAAACTCTTTTTGGAATAATAGCTCCTTAAAGATTCAAAGTTTCAATCCTTTATAAAACAGCCACGCAACTTTCAAAAATTACATTTTGGTCACTAGCCAAAATGTCAACCTTCCAAACCTCATTTTCCAAAATTGATTTCACAGTTCACTTATATATATTAAAAGATGATTTTAGAACATTTTTCCATATTTTTAATGCAACCCGAACTAGGCTTTCCTAATTTCACTCTTATATATTCGATCAGCACTTTGACCGAACCGGTCAACGCCCAAGACTTCTAAGCCCAAAATCGGGGCGTTACATTCACTTGAGTAGACATGATGGAAAGTGGAGGATTTAAGAGCCATGGCACTAGCATTGATGCCAAGCCCTTTGATTTTCTTCTCTCCCATAGCTCTAATTTCTTCCCTCTTCTTCTCATCCTCTTTGTTCTTCTTCATGATTTGATGAGTAAGGAGAGACCCCATGAGTTCACCAAGCTTCAAAGTCTTCAAATTTTTGGCTTCGATGATGGCGGTCCTCTTTGAGTCCCAAGACTCGGGAAGTGAGTAGATGAGCTTTCGAACAAGCTTCTCCTCCGGGATGGCTTCTCCATAGCCTTTGAGACCATTGGTGATGGTGGAGAACCGATCAAACATCTTTTCGATGTTCTCTTCCGGATCCATTTTGAAGTTCTCATACTCCAAGGTTAGGAGCCCAATCTTGGTCTCCTTGACTTCGTTTGTCCCCTCGTATGTGACTTCAAGCTTGTCCCATACCTCCTTCGCACTCTCACAAGAAGACATCTTCTCATAGATGGATGGACCAAATGCACAAAATAGAATGTGCAAGGCTTTGCAATTTAGCTCCATCTTCTTGCGATCGTCGGCACTCCACTCCGCTTTACTTCTTTGAGGCACGAACGGGTCATCTTCAACTATATCCCATAGCTTGTAATCTCTTGATTTGATGAAGAATTTCATCTTTGTCTTCCAATGGGCGTAGTGGTCTCCGTCAAAGAAAGGCGGTTTGTCGATTGATTGTGCCATTTGAGCCGGTTGATGAAAAAGTGATCGAGCTTGCCGGATCTTCTCAATAGGATGTGAATCCTCTTCGATTGAGCCAAGCTCTGATACCAATTGTTGGGATTTTAGGGGCTCGATTCGATCAACCAAACTAGCTCACCAAGTGGTGGAGAGATGGATTTTTGGGTGGAAGGGTTGTGGAAGCTAAAAAGAATATTGACACAATGATTTATAGTGGTTCAACCTTCTAACCAAGGTCTACATCCACTACCTTAGCTTCCCACTAAGGATTTCTCAACCAATTCCACTAATTGATTTGTCCCCTTTTCTAGGATTAGGAGGAAACCCTTACAACCGATCAAGCTTCTACCCAAAGCCTTGATCAAAACCCTCTTTACAAAGAGATAATAAAAAGCAAACTTAAAACCCTCTAATAGGTGTTTGTTTGCACAATTAAGCACTCACCCAAGACCTAAAACACTTGAGCAAATTTGACAATTTTGGCTCACTAGTGTTTGTCTATACAAGAAATGACAAATAAAGCACTAAGACAATTTCTTGATCATTTGATGTTTGACAATTGAAGCATTAGCCTTCTCTTGATGCTTGGAGGTTCTTTTTATACTCCCAATTGAGTTTGTAGCTGTTACTAGCCGTTGGGATCAAATTGAAGCCGTTGAGGACTTTATTTCCCTTCATAAATGCACTTCTGCAGCTACCAGTATCGATACACGTGGAACGGTATCGATACGGCCTTCATAGGAACTAGCCGTTGAGCTCTTGCCAGCTGAGGCGTATCGATACGCTTGAAGGCGTATCGGTACGGGTGCACATTTAAATGGTCGTTGGGAAATAGCCGTTGGGGTAGTTGAAATGGGATCGGTACGCTTACCTGGCGTATCGAAACGATCCCAACCGTATCGATACGGCAAACGCCTGTATCGGTACGGGGTTCGACAGTGGCCAAACTGGGCCAAAAAGGTATCGGTACGGGTACAACCGTATCGATACTGGTGACGTGAAAATACAAGTTTGGCTGTTTAAAATATGAAAAATCTTTGCCAAAAACCTCTTAAAATACCTCAAACATAAATTCAAGTTGTTTGGACTTAAAACTAAGTTTTAAATTCTTTTCAACTTAGTCCAAAACATTTTTCAATTATTATATCAAAACATTAGTTCTACAGGATGCCCGTAAGTTGGGATGCATTGTCTCATTGCTTCAAGGAGACGCTTATACTTGGTGGACCACTGCTATTTCTGGTATGGCCGAGACGGATATCACATGGGAGTTTTTCAGGAATGCTTTTAAGAGGAAGTACCTCGGGGTTCAGTACTTAGATGAAAAGAAAAGAGAGTTTATGGCTTTGGTTCAAGGCAATAGGACCGTGTCCGAGTATGAGATCCAGTTTGTGAGGTTGAGCCAGTACGCGCCAGAGTTGATTCCGGATGAGTAGGAGCGATGTGAGCGTTTCAGATATGGGTTGACTACTGATGTGAAGACCTACATGTTGACCTCCGACTACACTGAGTTCGATGTCTTGGTTTCTAGGGCCAAGGATGTAGAGCAAAACCTAAGCTCTAGAGCACGTGCTGGTGGGTCTGACTCCGGGAAGAGACATGCGAACTGGGATAGAGATCATGCCAAGAGGCATAGGGATAGGAGGTACCAGCCGGATACGAGGCCTAGGGGTGGTAACCATGGTCAGGGCCGTCAGGGTCAAGGGGCTGTTGGGCACATTCCGGAGTGCACTAGGTGCGGGAGACGCCACCCAGGTGAGTGCATAGGTATGTTTCGGGCGTGTTGGAACTGTAGCTCTCGAGACCATTTGAGGCGTGATTGTCCACACCCAGTTAGGGGAGGACCGGCTCCAGCGAGGGGTTTTGAGCATCCGAGAGGTCGTGGGCGCGGCCGTGGGAACTTCCAGCCAAGGAATGAGGGTCAGAGGAACTTGGCTCATGTGGTAGCAGTCCAGCCCGAGGGAGGAGGACCGACTAGGGTGTACGCTCAGCGAGAGGCTGGGAATGACACTAATGTCATTGCAGGTAATTTTACATTACAGTCTTTGAGTTTGCTTTCTCTAATAGATTCGGGGTCAACACATTCGTATATTTTGGGCGAGCATGCAAAGTCATTAGGATTACCTTGTGATTGGCTAGAGGTAGGTGTAAATGTCACTAGCTCTTTTGGTGATACAATGGTAGTTAGGAAGGTGTATAGGAGGTGTCCCTTGATGATTCAGGGCCACGTATTTCCGGTATACATGATGGAGCTACCCTTTTATAGTTTTGATGTGATCTTGGGCATGGATTGGCTTGTAGAGCATAGAGCTAGGGTTGACTTCGAGACTAAGAGAGTCTCTTTGAGGCTTACTGACGACCTTGAGGTTATGGTAGTTGGGGAGAATGTCAAGTTTTTGTCCAACGTGGTTTCGACTTTGGAAGCTCAGAGGTTGTTGGGTTCAGGGTGTCGGGCTTACTTGGCTTACGTAATGAACCCGGATATGAGTGAGGTGAGACCTCAGGACATCAGGACTGTGTGTGACTTTCCGAGTGTTTTTCCGGAAGAGCTACCAGGCTTGCCTCCAGATAGAGCAGTTGAGTTTGCTATTGAGATCTATTCTGATTCCGCACCGGTGTCGATTGCTCCGTATAGAATGGCACCGAAAGAGTTGAAAGAGTTGAAGACTCAGCTTCAGGAGTTGACTGACAGAGGCTTTATTAGGCCGAGTGTTTCCCCGTGGGGTGCTCCGGTCTTGTTTGTGAAAAAGAAGGATGGTAGCATGAGAATGTGCATAGACTATAGACAGTTGAATAAAGTGGTGGTGAAAAACAAATATCCCTTGCCAAGGATAGATGACTTGCTAGACCAGTTGAGGGGTGCTTCCGTGTTTTCAAAGATTGACTTGAGGTCTGGGTATTATCAGTTAAAGGTAAAGGATGTGGACGTACCGAAGACAGCTTTTCGTACACGATACGGGCATTATGAGTTTTTGGTGATGCCTTTTGGGTTGACCAATGCTCCAGCAGCCTTCATGGATATGATGAACCGTGTGTTTCATAAGTTCTTGGACAGGTTTGTGGTAGTGTTCATTGATGACATCCTAGTGTACTCTAGGACCGAAGAGGAGCACGATGAACACTTAAGGTTAGTGCTTCAAACCCTACTTGAGAATCAGTTGTATGCCAAGCTAAGTAAGTGTGAGTTTTGGATTAGAGAGGTGGTCTTCCTAGGTCACGTGATCTCAGCTAGTGGGATTAGTGTAGACCCCAAGAAGATTGAAGCCATTGTGAATTGGAAGCAACCGAAGTCAGTGACAGAAATCCGCAGTTTCCTAGGCTTGGCGGGGTACTATAGGAGGTTTGTTGAGGGGTTCTCGAGGATAGCGGCTCCGTTGACTAAGTTGCTATAGAAAAATGTTCCGTACGAATGGTCAGATGCAAGACAAGAAGCGTTTGAGAAATTGAAGAAAGCTTTGACCGAAGCTCCCATTTTGATTCAGCCCGAGCCGGGGAGAGAGTTTGTGATTTTCAGTGATGCATCTTACGTGGGGCTAGGATGTATACTTATGCAAGAAGGTAAGGTAGTGGCATATGCTTCCCGACAGTTGAAGGTTCATGAGAAGAATTACCCCACACATGACATAGAGTTGGCTGCAGTGGTGTTCGCGTTGAAAATTTGGAGACGCCATCTTTATGGTGAGAAGTGCACTGTGTACACCGACCACAAGAGTTTGAAATATTTGATGTCCCAGAGGGAGTTGAATCTTAGGCAACGAAGGTGGTTAGAGCTCCTTAAAGATTATGACCTTACCATAGAGTATCATCTGGGCAAGGCAAACGTGGTGGCCGATGCCTCGAGCAGGAAGGTGGCCGTTGAGTTGTGAGCAATGTTTGCAAGGTTGAGTGTGTCTACGGATGGTGGGTTAGTGGCCGAGCTTCAAGCTAAGCCATCATTGGTTTAGTTGATCCGTGAGAAACAGTTGCGAGATGAGTCCTTGGCACCTCACGTGCAAGACATAGCTGAAGATAGGCCTACCGAGTATTGCTTTGGAGAGAATGGGATCCTATGTTTCAAGGATAGGATAGTGGTTCCGGAGGATGCCGAGTTGAGGCGTACGATTTTGAGTGAGGCTCACAATAGCCCTTTTGCTATGCATCCGGGTAGCACGAAGATGTATCGAGGATTAAAGGAAGAGTATTATTGGGTTGGTTTGAAAAAGGATGTAGCCGAGTTCGTAAGTAGATGCATGGTTTGTCAGAGAGTCAAGGCTGAGCACCAGTTTCCCTCAGGGTTGTTGCAACCGTTGAAAATTCCAGAGTGGAAGTGGGAGCGCATCACTATGGACTTTGTGTCAGGACTTCCGTTGACTCCTTCGAAGAAAAATTCAGTGTGGGTGGTTGTAGATAGATTCACCAAGTGTGCTCATTTCATACCGGTTCACACTACCTATACATTAGACAAGTTGGCCGAATTGTATATTCGTGAGATTGTGAGACTACATGGGGTACCGAAGTCGATTGTGTCAGATCGAGATCCGAGATTTACCTCTAGATTTTGGGAGTGTTTGCATCGAGCCTTAGGCACTTGGTTGAACTTCAGCACTTCGTATCATCCGCAGTCAGATGGGCAGTCTGAGAGGGTAATTCAGATATTGGAGGATATGTTGAGGTGTTGTATCATTGACTTTCAGGGGTCATGGGAGAAACACCTACCATTAGTGGAGTTTGCGTATAACAACAGCTTTCAGTCGAGCATACAGATGGCTCCCTATGAGGCTTTGTATGGTAGGAAGTGTAGGACCCCGATATGTTGAGCCGAGGCCGGACAGAAACTTGTGTCGATGCCCGAGTTACTTAAGGGAACCACCGAGAAGGTGAAATTGATATGTGATCGCTTGAAAGCGGCTTCAGATCGGCAAAAGTCCTATGCCGATTTAAAAAGGAAGGAGGTGGAATACTCCATGGGGGATAAAGTGTTTTTGAAAGTCTCACCATGGAAGAAGGTGATGAGGTTTGGGAGGAAAGGCAAGTTGAGCCCGAGGTACATAGGGCCTTATGAGATAGTTGAGAGAATTGGTCCGGTTGCGTATAAATTGAGACTCCCAGTTGAGCTAGAGAAGATTCATGATGTATTTCATGTGTCGATGCTTAGGAGGTATAGATCGGATCCGTCCCATGTCATGCCAGTGGAAGAAATAGAGTTAAATCCGGACTTGTCTTACAATGAGGAACCAGTTGAGATACTTGCTTCTAATAGCAAGGTGTTGCGTGGCAAGACTATAGAGTTAGTCAAAGTCTTATGGAGACATAGAGGTGTGGAGGAAGCCACGTGGGAGAGGAAAGCTGACATGCTTGAGCAATTCCCGTATTTGTTTCCGCTAGGTAATTTCGGGGACGAAATTCCTTAAGTGGGGGAGAGTTGTAACACCCGGGTGCGGGGGTCGGGTGAAATAGTAATTTATTAATGGTTCGGGTTTCGGTTCCAAATTTTAAATAATAAAATAATTGTTTGGGCCTCGGGTTTTAAGACAACAAAATTTAGTTGGACCATTTTTAAAATAAACCCAAAAAGCCAAAGGTGTCATCCCTTGTAGTTATCTTAATTCATTAAGGGCATTTGGGTCTTTAGCCCTTTTAATTTCAAACAAACCTAAAATAATGCTTGAGTCATCTTCTTCCCCTCACTCTACTATTCACACCAACGTTAAAATACCCCCTCTCCTTAGATTACTATTTCATCAAATGTCTTGCTCGTTTTGAAGAATTTCGCAAAGGTAAACACGTTTTTGACTTACCCTTGTTATTCCCTACAAGTTAATACCATTTGTTTTCATTTTTAGACATGTTTTGAGATTGGAGGTTTGAAGGATTTTGGATTAAAAATGTTGTCTTTGGGGTCTTTAACTTGAGCTTTCTATTTGCTTAAATCTTATGAGTTGCCTACAACCAAAAGGGTCCAACAAAACCGATTTTTACAACGTTTTATGGAATTTTCGGATTTGGGTGAAAATGAGGTTTTTGGGAGGTTTTGGGTTGAGATATGGGGTGTTTTATGTAGAAATGAGAGGGCTAATGGTTAGGGTATATGTAAGCATTGTTTTGAAGGCTTTAGGGAGCAATTTGAAGGTTGAAATCAAAGGGTTTTAAGGGGTGCTTGAGGGTTGCTCGGATTTTGGAATTTTGAGCTTGTTTCAATGGAAAAATTTGATGTTTATGCTTGGTATGTAATTCGGGCTGATTAGTTTGGAATATGGACTGATTTGAGATTATTTGCTTGGTGTTGGAATGGCTAGAAACGAGAATTTTGGTTGGAGAAGCTTCGGGGACAAATCCGGGGATTTCGGAGTCTTGAGCTTGGTCTTCAATCTTCTCTTGGGTAGCAACGGTGAGTAGAATTATTGGTTTTTACATTGTGCTCGATATGGATTCCTTTGGGGTTTGGGTGGAACCTTGAGAGGTCACCTAAACCCGCACTACAACAAATTTTCCTATTATTGACGTTGAAAATATTGTCATTAAAACTTATATTTACGTCACTATTTGTATTTTGTGACATAAAATCTGACGTCACGGCGATCGTCACGCTAGGTGTGTCACTAAATGTCTAGTGTGACGATGTAATGATTTTCATCACGCATTGTCAAACATATAATGATGTTAATATATAATGTCACCTTATAATTTGTATTTAGTGACATGTGGTTACGTCACCAAATAATAAAAAATTTCGTCATTAATCATTAATATCGTCACCAATAATACAATAATTTTATTGTATATGTGACGAAATAAAAGTTGTCACATTGTTAGTGACATAGTATATCGTCATCTAAGAGTTGTATGAATGACAGTAAAATATAACGTCACTTTATAATATATATTCTATGACAACTAATTACGTCACCAAATTAGTTATGATATCGTTATTAATAATTCTTATCGTCACAAATAATGAATTAACTTCTACTAATAGGTGACAGAAAACATATCGTCACATATATAGTGACGTAATATATTGTCACTTAATAGTAGTATTAATGACAAAAATACAAAACGTCACTTAATAATTTATATTCAATGACAATTATTTATGTCATCAAATTTTATAAATTTTCGTTATTGATAATCCAAATTGTCACGAATGGTACATTAAAAACAAACTATAAGTGACAAAAGAGATATAGCCATAAATTTTAGTGACGTAATATAATGTTACCTAATAATATTATGAATGACGTTTGCGTATAATGTCATCTTAAACAATTGTCACCGATATAGATAGTGACGTAAAATATTTGGTGTTAATTTCAAATAGTCATTGATGATAAGAATCATCACCATAATTGAATTACATTTTTATCATAGTGTAAAAATAAATATTGTCGCATAGGAAATGATGATATATATAGTCAACTTATATAATATAAATGTCACATTTTACTTAATATTTTGTGACAAGTTATATCAAGAATAATAAAATAAAATTATTTATATTAAAATTAACAAGAATATAACATAAATCATACTTTTTTGAAAATAATAAAATAAAACAAATCAATAACTTAAAAACATAATCATTTCTTTGCTATAAATAAAGAGAACATAAATGTTTAAAAGAACTAGAAAATAATTTGAACATGATTAGTGGAATAGCTTGTCGGGAGAATTTCAATCCAAACCTTGTGTTGGTTCTGATTCTGGTGATGATGAGGTTGTGGTATCATTTGGAGCTGCATAAATAATAAGCATGTTAAATTACCATATTTAAAATTATACAAATATTTTCATTTGATTGACTACACGATTTACCTGAAAATTGTAGTGAGGGGACTTGAATTCCGGCAGCTAACAAAGCAGATCTCATAGCTTCCATTTGCGTTTGAATAGTTTCAAAATTAGACTTATACACATTAAGTTCTTCTTCTTTATTCTTCAAACGCTTTTCTAAGTCGATTGTATTTGCACTTGATTTCCTTTTATCAGGCTTGGGCCCATAGCCAAGCCCTGGAATGTATCCCGACCTCGTACCAAGGACCTCATCTACTATATCATCAATAGTCTTAGGTTCTGCTCCTTCTTCAACTGGAGTTGATTGTAATTCTACCATTTTCTCCTAAAATTTAAAACAATCATCCACAAATAAAATGATCCTTGTACTAAAAATTTAATTTTAACACTCATTTTTCAAATACTTACGTAAGATGTTTGTGCCTCAGATGTTGTCCATCCTTTATCATTTGAATGATGAGTTGCCTTGAAGAAATCCATCCGATTAGGTTCTTGATCATCATTGCGCTGCATCATATCAAAATAATAATTAAGTTTGAAAATAAAAAAATATGAATATTTTAATAAATTTTAAATGTGCAACTTACCATAGCATATCGACTAGCAACAAAAGCTCGAGATCCTTGGTTAGGAGTTAACTTAACATTTCTTCTGACTCTTGCATTTGTTTCACACCTCCTCTTCAGTCATAAATATATATATATATATATATATACACATGTAATTTATAATTTATTACATAAATAAAATTATAAAAATATGCCAAACACACAAATCAAAATGAGAAAAATCATACCTGGTATTTAGGATCACTAAACAAATCACAAAGTTTCTCCCAATTTTCTTGTGACAAGTTATATTTTGTCGGCTTGTTTTGGCGCGCAACATCGGCATTTGGGAATGTTTTAAAGTGCAAATGAACTTTATGTCGATGATTTCTTGATAATTTGGAAAGAATTGACATAACAGAACTCTTCACATAACTATCATCCAATTTCATCTCAAATTTTGACTACAACATAAAACAATACATAGTTATATTAAGTAGATAAATACTTAAAACTAAAGAATAATAAAGTAATTAAACTTACATTAAGTCTCTCAAGGGCATGGAATTTTTCATTGTCCTTCATGTCTTTCCACTTTGTCGGTATCGAGATGAATTGTCGAGAAATGATTCCAATTTCAGAAGATAATTTCGCAGATTGAATTACATCAGTAGGTCGACCCTTTCCCTCCGGTATCTCTACTAATAACTTATTCTTACCTTTGATGAGATTTTCTAGTCCCTTACCTCGACTTGGTCCTCGTACCCTTTTACGCAATATATTAATTGGTTCTGTATAATTAAAATATTAATTTTGTAATAATAAAAATAAATAAATTATAACATGCTAAGATAAATTTCAGAAGGTTGAAATTGACCCATGTTTTCCTCAATTTTTTTATTTTTTATCTTAAAACGCTGCCACTATCCAACCCTCCATTTTCTATGTATTTAATAATAATGGAAACAATGTTTACCTGAATTTCCAATGGTTGTACCTTGATCAATTTCTTCATGTGTTTGATTTGGAGCATGACGAACATGTTGAGGTTCAAGTACTTGTGTGCAATTTAGAGCATCAGAAAGTTGTTGATGTTCGGATTCTTGAGTTTGATTTGGATCATCAAAGACTAGTTAAGGTTGTTGAGCTGATTGTCTCCCCTTTTGTGCTGGAACGGGATTACAGATTGAGTGGGTTCGAGTCTTTTTTTAAATGTTTTTTCCGGTGCCATCCTGAAACTTAGATAAAATCATTTCGATAAATAATTGATAAAAGGATAATCATCAAATCTAGTTACTTAACTTATGCACAATCATAAATATTAATATGCTGAAAAAAGTCATATAAGCATACTAAAGAATGGTATATTTGATGTATTATGGTCTTGACTTTCTAATATATGTTTGAGACTAACCAAAGAATAAAATTTATTTGGTGACAATGTATGTAAACACAATCATAGTAAGTAAATTGTAATTAATCTTTTAAATATATAAATATTTTAAATTTAAGAATCTTTTAAGATGAACCAATATAAATTTAAGAAATTGCAGCCAACGGTAAAAAAATAGTAGTTTGTGTAAAATTCTCTTATAAAGAAAAATTATAAACAAGTTGAATTAAATGTGAAAAATTATATTGGCAGAAAAAATATACAAACATGGCTGAATAAAATAATAACAAGAAATTTAAAGAAGCAGTATAACACCAAAACTTCAATATACTGAAAAAGTGCCTTGTTACATCACCATAATACATAAAAATTTAGCATACGAAGAATCTGAGTAATGAGGTCAAATCCAAAGTTAACAATATGAATTTTGTCCATCGAATCCGAAATTACAACAACTATTTTCTCAACTTATAGTAATGTTTTTTTCTACCAAAGTAGTTTACGACAATTATATCGTCTATCTAAAGCTGTTTACTATTATGACTATCGTTTTATTGCTACCGTGATTACAAAATTGTTTTAATTGTTGCTGTTAGTGCAAAACAACAAGAAACATATTCAACATTTTCTTATTAAATTAGAAAATTTCATTCTAATCACAACCATAATCATCAAATAGAAAGAAAAAAATCTATTGAACGTCATGACAATTGAAGTATTAATAAAAAATAAAAACAAAAACTAAAATATAGTGTTTTCATAGACATCATAATCATAATCACCAAAAAAATCAGTGCTTCTTAAGGAGAACCAAGAATGAGAAACAAATCTACAGGTTCTTGAAAAACATAATTAGATATACACAACATAAGGAAAATATAGAATAAAAATTCTTTTTACCTGTAATTTAAATAGGTCAGAAATCTAATTACTCAAAAACTTCAATCTGAAGTAAAAAAACAAATAGAACATTCAGTAACAAAAATTGAAAAGCACGAATAGCAGAACATAACAGAAGAATTTTGTAATTAAAATAAAAAAAAACTCACCTTAAAATGCCGTTAGCCCAAGTATTGACTAAGGAAATCAGACGACTAACAAAAATATATACAAAAATGGCTATGAATATGGGAGAGTGTTGCTATGAATAGAGAACGTGATTTTTTTGGAGGGAAGATGGAAGACAGAAGAGGGAAGAGGGAAGAGGGAAAAAGGAAATTTTATCTCATTAAGTTATATATAATTTTAATAATTAATTAAGTGATAAAAAATTGTTTAAAATTATCTATTGTTATTTACAAATCTTATCGTTATTTTTATTTTAAAAATTAGATAAAGTACAATTTTATTATTATAATTTTGTATTTATATAATTCACATGACAAAAATGATAGATTTATTACATTTAAAAAATCGAAAAATAGTGATATCAGAAAATAATTAGAAATTTGAGTGGTTGCTACTGTAATTGTTAGTCTCCACTACAAAATTTTGCCAAAGTTATCCTCTCATGTGAGGAAAAACAATCTTCACAGGATCGGTATTAAAAAAAGAATACTTATATAGGTCAAATTGATCGTGTTAAAGTTTTCATCTCAACTTATACAAGAAATTTCATTAATTTTTATGCTTAATTGGGATTGATGACATATATACTATAAAAATATGAGATTATTTCATGAACTAATGTTTAGAAGATTGATTAAGGAGAATGGATGAAACTTTAAAAATCCAGTGGCTTTCTTTGTTAATTGAGTTGTAATTGGAGTGAGTAAATGCTTTCTTTCATTAAGGGAAAAGGGTAGGGTTGTTTGAATCGAATCTGATATCTAATGTCAGTCAGAAAAAGCATTTTATATATAATTATATGGATTATTGTCCTAGAGTTTAGGGGCTTAGTTTAGGGTGTAGGTGTAGGTATTTAGAATTTAGGGATAGTAGTTAGAACTTAGGGTTTAGGGTTATAATTTAGAGTGTGGAGGTCAGGGTTTAGTTTTTAGGGTATTATGGTGATAATTTTGGTTTTAATCTATAAACGCTAAATTATAACCCTTAAATGTAAATTTCAACAGATATCCCTAAATTCAAAATCCATACACCTAAACTCCTAAACTATACACCCTAAATCCCTAAACCCTAAAACTAAGGCGCTTGTGGAAACTTTTAGTTTTCACCGCTAGTGTATCAAATAATTACCCTAATTATATAAGGTAAGGTTAAGCTAAATACACCAAACGAGTCGTAATACAAACTTTTCAAATCGGGTCAAATAGAATTATGGTCACTGTCTCTAACATTATATTCATTACTACCTTATGATAGTTTTACAAAATCATGTGTTCTCTAATTTTATTTGTTTAATAAAAAAATACAAATACATGTAAGTAAACTAAACTCAATATGAAATTAGAAACAAAATTATCACACACAGATACATAAATGAGTTATTTATTTATTTATTATTATTATTATTATTATTATTATTAAACTTTGAAATTAGAATTCGTCTTATAGTAAAATATATTGTTTGGTTTAATGTAAAATATTTGTAAAAAAATCGTGCATTCTAAACTAAATATTAACAATATTATTATTCTATAATATATTTTTAATTTAATACATTTTAATTATTATAGTATTTTGTGAAATTAATATCATTATTTTATTATAAAATAACTAATTGATGACATATGAAATTTACTCTTTTATTATAAAAAATAAAAGGTTAAGTTAAAACCTATAAATTTATCGTTACCTTCTTTCCCTAAAACAACAATTTCAGCAAAAACCTAAGTACATCAAACGTCTAAACAAAATTATTCTCCATCACAATTTCTTGGGCGAGCTAATCAAGAATCAAGGATAAAAATTATTTCGGGTTACAATTCAACTAGAATTATTGGGCGTGGCTATATGGTACGATTTCTTGTGCTTCTTTTTGTTTCAAGAATCTTTCTTTATTTATAGATTGTGTTTTTCTTGATCTTCTTATCAATTATCTTAGATAAAAATATTCTTATCCTGAAGTGTTGTTGGGTTTCTCGAATTCGCTCATATAGTCGATTAAGATGTTTAGTATTTATTTTTATTGATGAAAATCAGAGAATTTACCTTTTCTTCTTAATTAGAGTTTTTAAATTCTTGATTTTCTTTATTCTGATTTTGATGCATCTCCAATTTCAACAAAATAACATTGAGAATCGGACATTTTGACTTACAAAATTCACCCTTGACACCTTAGGATTGCTTACAAAATCTCCCTACAGAACTAATTCCAATTCCAACTTTCAAATATGAACTACAGTAGCAAACTTGTGGGTATGGAAAATTTTGTTTAATAAACAAAAAAAAATGTTATCACGAAACTATTTTGGTTTTTTAGATCCGCTTCCTGGGATTTTGCACACACACAAAAAACACTAGAAATTCTATTCTACATTAGATTTAGTTTATAGGATTAGGTTTGCCAAATTCTCGTATCGAAGTAAAATTCTAATGAGTTGAGTCTTTTTTCTAAATTTCATATTTTTTCTAACGTCGCCAATCTAAAGATTTATATTTAAGTGAATCTAAATCACCATGTTGTTACCATAAAAGTTTCATTATGAAGCTTTGTCTTATAAAATAAACTGAAACGAGTAAAGAATTACGACCTTCATTCTAGTTGTCTTTAAAAACTCCCAAAAAGTGAAGTGCACACAGTACACAAAATGTCAATTTCCCCTTTTTAATTTATATTATTCTTGAATCCATGAACTAGTTGGTATAACTGACTCGAGATTAATCATCGAATACTTTTTTATTTCAGGAAAAAATGTCTAAATTAACTTTAAAACTTAATATACTTTTAGTCAATCTTAATTACCTTATTCGGTTTCATCGAAACTAACACTTTGTTATAGATTGTTACTTTTTCAGGTATTGGATTGTAATTTAATCAGTTCACAAGTAGCATACTATTAAAAGAGTCGCAAGAATTTATTCTGTAAGTATGCAAACTGATGCTAAATGTTTAAATTTAAGAAATTCCGCATACATTTGTCTTTATGTTTTAATTAGTATATTTTTTATTTTTTACTAGGATAAATTAGTGCTATGGATAAAAGCTGGATGATGGAGTCTAAATATTCTGCAAAATATGTTGTGGGTGTTTCAACTTTCATGGAATTCGTTAAAAGTAATATGGGATTGGAATGTAAAATTCGATGTCCTTGTCGAGAGTGTGTAAATGTATGCTTGAGATCTCAAAATGAGGTGGAAGATCATTTACTTTTAAAAGGTATTTCAGAAAGCTATACCAAATGGGTTTATCATGGTGAGCACTTTAATTTCACTGTTGGAAAGGGCACTTCTTCTGAGGGGATAAATTATAATGATGAATACTTAGATGATGGATTAAATGAATTATTAGGAGATGTGTTCCCCGCAATGGATGCAGACCAAACAAATCATGATTTTAATTTAGGTGAAGGTGAAGAACAAGCTAGAAGATTTAACAAATTATTGGATGATGCACAACGTGTGTTATTACCAGGGTACTCAAGCATGTCCAAATTGTCTTTTATTGTTAAATTGTTGCACATTAAAGTTTATTGCCAAATCAGCAACAAATCAATTAATATGATTCTGGAACTATTGAGAGAGGCATTTCCCAGCAGTATAATTCCAACATCATATTATGAGGCAAAGAAAACTTTGACAGACATAGGACTCAGTTACATACCAATTCATGTATGCAGGTATGATTGTGCTCTATTTTGGGGAGAGTTCAAAGATAGACAAAGTTGTCCAAAATGTGAAACATCACGGTAGAAGGTTGTTGAGAAGAAAATACCATGGAAAGTCTTACGTTATTTTCCACTAAAACCAAGGCTCCAGCGGTTGTTTATGAATAAGAACACAACACAAGATATGCAGTGGCATGCGGAAAAGCGCGTTGATGATGACACATTAAGGCATCCAGCAGATGGAGATGCTTGGAAAAATTTCGACATAGAAAATTATTGGTTTGCACGTGATCCGCGAAATGTTAGACTTGGTCTAGCAACTGATGGCTTCAATCCATTCGGTATTATGAGCTCTTCATATAGTATATGGCCAGTTGTTGTTATGCCATATAATCTTCCACCTTGGAAATGTATGACAGAGCCTTTCATGATGTTGTCATTACTTATTCCTGGATGAAACTCTCCAGGAAAGGATATCGATGTCTATTTAAGACCATTGATCGACGAACTGAAAGATTTGTGGGAATATGGAGTATGGACTTATGATGCTTATAAAAATGAGCATTTTCAAATGCATGTAGCTGTTCTTTGGACTATAAATGACTTTCCTGCTTATGGAGATTTATCAGGTTGGAGTACTAAAGGTTATTTGGCTTGCCCCGTTTGTAATAAGGATGCTCCTTCACGAAAGTTAAGAAACAAGATATGTTACATGTTTCATCGGCGTTTTCTTCCTCATGGTCATGTTTGGAGAAAAAGTAGAATGTTTGATGGTAAGGTAGAAAATAGATCGCACCCAAAATATTTATCTGGGAAGGAGTTACTACACAAATTAAATAGTATCAAAGAAAGCGACTTTGGGAAACATCCGAACAAAATGAAAAGAAAGCGTACCCCTGAAGAGTTGAATTGGACTAAGAAAAGCATATTCTTTGAACTGTCTTATTGGGAAAAACTGAAGTTACGACACAATTTAGATGTCATGCATATTGAGAAAAACATTTGTGATAATCTTTTAGGAACAATGTTGAACATTGAAGGAAAAACAAAAGATACTGTAAGTGCGAGATTGGATCTTGAGGACATGAAAATTAAGAAAGAACTACATTTGAAGAAAATGGATGATGGTTCTTACTTGATGCCTGTTGCATGCTACACTTTATCAAAAGAGGAAAGGAAGAAATTTTGTTGTTTTCTAAAGTCAGTGAAGTTTCCTGATAGATATGCATCAAACATTTCACGATGTGCTAATATAAGTGATGGTAAGATTTCAGGATTGAAGAGTCATGATTGTCATATTCTTTTGCAAAGATTGATTCCAGTTGCCATTAGAGATTTTGTTCCGAAAGATGTGTTTCAAGCATTGGATGAGCTTGGAAACGTTTTTTTAAGATTATTCTCTAAGACACTAAAGAAGAATGAGGTAGAAGACTTACAAAAAAATTAGTGTCTTAATTCTGTGCAAGTTAGAGAAAATTTTTCCTCCAAGTTTTTTTGATGTGATGGTGCATTTAGTTGTACACTTGCCTCATGAAGTCATTCTTGGGGGACCTGTGCACTATCGATGGATGTATCCTATTGAAAGGTAATTATGTCATTGTATTTTTTTAATCAAATTAAAATTATTTCATAGTTTTTTTTTACATAATGAATTTTTTATATTATAGGTTTTTAGGCAAGCTCAAGAAATATACACGAAACAAAGCTCGCCCAGAAGGCTGTATAGCAGAAGCATATATTTCTACTGAATGTTTAACCTTTTGCTCCATGTATCTCTCTAGGATTGAGACCAAATTTAATCGAGAAGATAGAAATGATGATGGTGATGGGGGGAAAGAATTCCATGATCCAAGTCTCTTTGTTTTTTCAGGACGTTTTCAGCCTTTAGGAGCTGCGAAATATGAGTTATTGTCTCAGCAAGTTTTCGAAATGATGCAGTGGTATATACTGACAAATTGTGATGAGGTTGAACCATATATGGAGTGAGTATATATCTTATCATCTAATCATTTAAGTAATTTTTACATTTAATGTGATTTAACTTATATTTTGTTATTGAAATAGAAAACATAAAATGGAGATTCAATTGCAAAGTTCATTGTCTACTGAAGAAAGACATAGAGCACAATTTCCATTGTGGTTCAAATATCATGTAAGTCGATGTTTTTATACATGTTCTTCATATCATGGAAAACACTAAGTATAACTTTTTTTATTTTTTTCTGTGTTTGAATGATAGGTTACTAATCAAGATCCGAAAGAAATATCTAGTGAATTACTTTCTTTAGCTTATGGTCCTGACAGACGTGTTCAAAGGTACACAGGCTGCATTGTTAATGGGGTTCGATTTCACACCAAAACGCATGATCAGCATTTGACAAGTAAAAATAGTGGTGTGACGGTTGAAGGGAATCATGAAGAGGATCAAATCAATTTTTATGGAGTTCTTACTGATATCATTAAGTTGGATTATATAAAAGATTACAAAGTTGTTTTATTCAAATGCAAATGGTTTGACTTGGGCGATAAAAAGAGAAAAATGCATAAAGACGGTCATTTACTAAGTATCAATATTAGCAAATGTTGGTACGAGAGTGACCATTTTATTTTGTCAACTCAAGCAAAGCAAGTCTTTTACTTGGATGATACCAAGTTAGGGAAAGATTGGAGAGTGGTGCAAAAGTTTCATCACATGCATTTATATGATGTTCCAGAGATGCAAGTTATTGAAAATGACGATGTCTCTGACGAGGATGAAGAGTTTGAAATTTATGATCACAATATAGGAATGCAAATTTCAGAGAATATACCATTACACAGAGATGACATTGCTGCAAATCTAATTGATTCTGATCTTGTAGACAACATGCATATTTTGGTTGACTCTGATCAAGATATTGAAGATGGCGTCGAAGAGGGTGAAATTGAATGTGATGAATATGATACTGATATAGAACCTACTCTATAACTTTTTTGTTTCAATATAAACTGTGTGGTTGTTAATTTCTTTTATAAAGATTGATGAATTTTGTAAGTTACCATTTTTATTTGTTTAAATAATTTAAGACTTTTGTAATTTAATTTTTTGTATGACATTTTTTTATAATATATTTTTTGTTTTTCTTTTATCCCATGGGTAATATTTATTTTTCTATGATAAAGTATAAGTATCTTTTTTCCTCTAAACTCAATATTATTGTAATTTTGTGAAACAATGTAGAAGTATATTAGTAAGAGAAAAACCACTTAATCATTTTTTATTTATTACTTTTATGTTTTCCTTTAAAACAAAATATATGAATGTGATATTTTTTCTAATACAAAATCATAATGTGAGTAGAATTGAAAACACAAGAAAAGCTTTCCAAAATGCATTGTTCATTAAGGTTAATTGTAAGGACTTATTTTTTAATTATTGAGATTTTGAGCCTAAAATTCAAAGCATATTAAAATTCACCATTAATAAGATTTTTGAACTAGAAATGCAATCAAGATGTCAAAATTCATCAGAAATATTTTTTCTCATCAATTTTTTACATTACATAGTGTTGTCTAGCATTAAATGACATTCTTATCACGTTCTTGAAAATCGTCATATAAAATATAAAAAAATAACAATTAGTGACAAAATAATGTTTTTATCGCCTTAAACCATTTTTTATGACAACAATAAAACATCACCTTCGATGTCTTCTAAAATTTGACGAATCAAATTGTCACAAAAAAAATTTATTGGTGAAAAATTTAAAACGTCACTAATTAACATCAGATCATCATAATAATAATTCGTCACCAATAGTTTCATTTCATTGTTGACGATTTTACAACGTCGCCATCTTGACTAAACGTCATTAAAATGCTTCCCTCCAAAAAATATTTTGGCGCTAAACATATAGTGACGAAACTAATGACGTTTTTAAAAATTGTCACAAAATTATATACCATTATTCATTAAATGTGACGAAGATAAAAAATCGTCACATTTTCAATATATTTTGTGACGTTATAGGCAACGTCGTATAGAAAATTTGTCACTAATTATTAAATTTGTTGTAGTGTCGTGTGTAAGCCTCTCTACTCTCATGTGTTGTGATATATTAATTGTGGATGCGTTGTGATTATTTGAATGCATTTTAAGTTGTTAATGTTGTAGTCATATTGAGTTCGTGCCTCACGTGATGGTGGTCTAACTACGGTGATGTGTAGTCCCACCGGTAGTGACTAGTAGGGTAGTACTTTGATGTGTAGTCCCATTGGAAATCCACTAGTCGAAACGGTGATGTGTAGTCCCACCGTAAGTGTATGTTGGTTGTGCTTGTGCAAACCAAATGTTGTGGTTGAGATAGACCCTTGTGCATCCATTGCTTTCTTGCATATAAATCGTGTTTTGGAAAAACTGCATGTTGTGAATTGTAGAGCCTCTCTCACTAAGCTAGATTGCTTATGCTCTTTTGTTTCCAACGTGCAGATCGTTAGAGTTCGGGAGGCGAGCGGGCGAGGGAGGAGCTTTTGGAGTTCTCAAGCCAGTTTAAGTATGGTTTGCTTTTGTAATAATGCCTAGACAATGGGGTGTAGAGTGTTAGGAGTTGGGGTCAAACTCCTTAGGAGATTATGCTTGAAATGGTTAAACTCATGTTGTGTTATGCTTTTGTTTCTTGGATTATGTCATATGTTTCTTATGTGGTTTATTTGCATATGCCTAAACTTGTATGATGTTGGCCTATGTATGCCTTATGCTTGACTACATTGTGAATGATGTCTTGTGCTTGCTAAATATGCTTCTTTGTGAAATTGTATAGAGTCTTGTTTGTATGTTTCCGTTAGATTAAATGCCTCCCATGCTAAGTCTCAATTGTGGTTTGATGCATGTATGCTTGTTTACACTTAGGAGTGCCCAAAAGTGCATCTAGAATCGTATGTGAAGTTACCAAGTAGTGAAATGAGAAGTTGCAGAGCAGGGGTATCGATACGGTTAGACCCGTATCGATACGGCCTTCTTATTCCAGGCATTTTGTCTCGATACGCGGGGAGACGTATCGATACCATTTTGGACACTGGAGCTACTGTCCAACTTGGTATCGATACCGGTCTCAGGCGTATCGATACCATTTTGGTCACTGAAGGCACTGTCTAAACTTGGTATCGATACCGGTCCTTGGCGCATCGGTACAGTCATCTAGCGTTGACCGTGAGAAGTCAACCTTTGGGGAGGGTATCGATACACTACTTGGGTGTATCGATACGGTCTCCACAGGCTGACATTGACTTTTTGACCTAGTCAAGGTGTATCGATACACCCCTTAGGTGTATCGATACCACCTGCAGTTAAGTTAAAATTGGGCTGTTAAATGTTGTTTGGGTTCGTTTGATTGTCTCATGTACGTCGTTCCGCATGTTTGATCACTTAGGACTTTAATATTCCTCTAGACAAGATTAAATTAAAAAGAAAAAAAATAGGGTTGCTAACCGAAGGGGAACCTTAACGGGTTTCACTTCGGTTTTCCCCGTGTAGCCCACTTGGACCGGTCATCCGGCCAGACCGGGACAAGGGGGTTACATGAGTGTAATGGTTTGAATCCTTGTTATGGATCAATTTCTTAAATTTTAGTTCTTTTACATTTCAGATTTAAGAATTCAATTTTAATTGTCAATGGTTTGAAATAGTAATTTGTAAAAAAAAATCAAAAATGCAACAGTGTTTGTGGTAAAAACACCACTAAATATCGCAATATCCAATCACATTTAGCGACGTTTTGGTGAAAAGCGTCACTATAACTCAACATTTGTGGTATTTTAAAATACAAACGCCACTATAGGCATGGTATTTTTAGCGGTGTTTTAAATTTGAAACGCAACTAAAGACAGAGTATTAGCGGTTTTGTTTTCAAACGTCACTGTAGAACTTGACCTTCTACGTCGTTTTTTGTTCGCAAATGCCACTAACTATTGCGGCGTTGAATCTAGCAGCACTTCTTGTGGCGCTTTTGCTAGCGTCAGTAATGTTTTTAGTGGCGCTTAAAAACGCCGCTATAGAGCAAAAAACGCCGCTAAAAATCTATTTTTTTGTAGTGACCACCTCTCTTTCATGGCAACCTACCTGATGCATTGTTCTTTAATGTGCTCACTTTTATAAAAATACTATGACAAATAAGAACTCTTTAAACTTATTGTAGAAGTTAAAAGAGTTGAGATTAATTTGGTTGAGTAGAATACCAAATTTTGTCATAGTAAATAAAATATGTGATGGTCTCTTTAGGGATAATATGAATAATAATATGATAGACATTAGTGTTATTAAAAGATTTCTTGTGGCTATTAAATGTCTTTGAGTTCTTTTTTAAGTAGAGGAAAGGAAAGCGATGGAATATCTCATGAGTCATGTTGAAATCTCTTGTAATAAACTTGAGGTAATTTTATATTGTTAGAAAAAGTTAAAAACTCCTCATAAATATTTGTATAATTTTTTTAAACATTTCTTATGAAGAACTAGAAAAATTGAAATTCCTTTTGAATGAGAAAAAGGCAAATACTAAGTGAGATATATTGAATTTCATAATCATTTAAGATTATGCAAACTAATTTTAATGATCAATAACTTCTCAAAACTTTGAGAATATAATCATTGAGTAAATGAAATTTGAGTTTGTTAAAATATACTTTTATGGTTAAAACTCATAGCAAATTTTACTCTAATATGATTGAGTATACAAGTAAGAGAATTTGTTTACACGTTCTCCAAAGACACTTATGGATTAATTTCTTTCTTAAATATGTTAGAAATGTGAGAGTGTCTTCAAATGATGACTAAAGTCGGAGATGAACCTAGTTGATGCGCTTACCAAAAGATTAAGTTAAAAATTAGTTCTGGATTCGTCGAGGAGGTGAGATTAAAGCCTATTAGTTGAGGAATTTATAGTTGATACACAACTTAGTTATCTAAGTTTAATGTGGTCAAACAAAACTAGGAAAGATTCATAGTGGATATTTCTATCTTCCTATCCTTGTGACGAATAATGTACATGCACAAGATGAGCTTAATTGCTCTTAATAAATTCATAGCCCAAACTCTAAGTGGTTTTAGTGAGAAAGATTTGATGAATTTACTAATTCTGAATGAATATCTACTCTTAACAAATTCATAATCTAGTGTTGAGTGGGTTCACGAAGGACTAGATGAACTGGACACTAGAAAAAAATTCTTGGAGATTGAGAGTAATTACACTTATCATAACTGGACTTTTAAGAAAATACTTAAGCCGAGAGATGAGGCTTCACTAGGGGTGGGAATTGTCGGGTACCCGGAATTCGGGTACCTCTTTGAACGGCCCGTGTCCCGGCCCATTATATTCGGGTACCCGTAAAATTCGGGTACCCGGGTAATCTGGTACCGGGTACCCGATTCCTATTTTTTTATTTTAAAATTTAAAAAAATCACATGTTAAACACAAAAATATTTTTAAAAAAATTTAAACTTAAAACTTAAAAGAATATAATACAAACATAGAAAAATGTAGGGATTTAAACTTAATTTTAGAGTAAAAATATTAAGAAACATAAAATAAAAATATAATTTTAAATATAAAAAATATATATTAAATTTTATCGGGTCGGGTCGGGTCGGGTACCCGGTAAAGGAAAACTTTCGGCCTGTGTCCCGGCCCGTGTCCCGAGAAATTTGCCGGGTCGAGTAATTTTTTTTGAGAAATTACCCGGTATTTTAGTTTGGATCGTCGAATTTTCGGGTCGGGTCAATCGGGTCGGGTATTTTCTCCCACCCCTAGGCTTCACCCATTTTCTCCAATGTTTCAGGTTGGTCTCCATTTGGGAAAAGATAAGGGTGAGGAAGATGAAAGTCCCTTAGCAAAAGTTATAAATTGTGTGGTTCTGCTGTTGCGACTCGGGACTATATCTTCTTTAAATGCTCTTTTCTCTAGGGGCATTTGGAGAGCAACCCTACAAACTTGTCATTTAACCATGGAGGTTCGAAGCTGGAGTGGGAGCTACAACACTTCGAAGCTGGAGTGGGAGCTACAACACTTCTGACAATTTATTGATAAAATTCAAGATTTGAGAGAAAAAGGTTAAACAATTAATCTTTAATTCTATAGACGAAACTTGGCGAATTCATCAAAAAAGCAAAAGATGAAACTTGGCGTGTGATCAAAGCAGTAGTTGAATGGCACGTATGAATTGAGATTGGTGTCCCAATATTTTTACTTAGCCAAATTTGGAACATGGTCCGAATTTATTTATAACTTTGAAATGACCTGGTTGCTTTATGACTTGTGTAGCACTCCCTCAGTCATTTATGGTGGAGTTCCCTTTATACGTTTCTTTCAAAAGAATATCTCCAAAAATGGTAACATTTTCTATCAAAATGTGCCTCTATAACATTCGGGAAAGGTTCTATAAAATTAATCAACAATGAATGAACCATTAATAAATTTTTTTGAGAAAATATATTATAAAGCCTCTCTAATATATCAGTTATAATCTCAACTAATTTAAATCAAACACTTCATCATTTCTTCTTATGTCATCAACCCATTCAAATGATAATTTTTTAAAAAAAATAATATTTAGTTGTAGAAAAAATGAGTGGAGACTCACTTATTATAAAATTGACATAAAAAATTGAAATGGGTGGTTTCTATCAGTTGAAATCATAACTAATGTGATGAGAATGGTTTATAACTTAATTTTTCAATCTACAAATGGAGAAAAAAGTTGAGTTTCTAGTGCTAGGGGTTTCCAAATATTCCGGATTTTGTACATTTTTTCAAAAGATTTCAACTTACACGTAAAGAAAAACTTGTCAACAATCTTTAAAGCAAGTGATTAAAAATTCTCAGTTGATATTGTCTTCTCTCCCCTAGATTATAAATTCAATACTCATTAAAAGCAATTTTCTCCTTCCTAAGTAAAAATTGTTCCGAAAAAACTTACAGGGTTGTTTATAATTCAATTGTATTGGATGAAAATCATGATAAATGCTATAAATTACATAATAAAAACAAAACAGCCAACGAAGAACCAATTCCAGGGTCCCCCAACAGAGAAATAATCATATAACTAAAACATGATATTGAATAGCCAAAAACACAGGCGTTCCAACTCATTTCTTCTTTATTTCCCATATATTATAAAACTTTGGGTAAACTACACTGATAGTCACCGAACTTTTAGGGCACTTTCAATAAGGTCACCGAACTTTTAAAACTTTCATTACAGTCACCTAACTTTTAATTCGCTTTTAATAAGATCACTGCCGTCAATCACCATTAAAAAAGCTGACGTGGCATGTTAAATGTAAGGGTAAAATACATTGTTAGTCACTGAACTTTTAGAAGGTTTTCAATATGGTCACTGAACTTTTAAAACTTTCATTACCATCACTCAACTTTTAATTCGCTTTCATTACCGTTAAAAAAAAAAGCTTATGTGTCACGTTAAGTTTAAAAATAAACTTTTTCTCACCCTATTTTATCTCTGTGTCTTATTTTTTTCATCTAAACATGTCTATCTTTTAGATACATTAATATTTTCCTTTGAACTCCTCATTATCCAGTGCATGACTCAGTAAATGTCAGGCCTGGAGCATAAAGAGGATTTTTATGAGCAAAATTTTAGTTATTTCTTTATCATTCCATCATCGGATGTCTCCCAATATTTTTCTTGTTCTCACACATGTCGCATGCATGTCTAGATACATTAATATTTTCCTTGATGTGTTACTAGAGAAGTAACGACCTTCACCAAAAAATTACAATTTGATTCATATGGAAGAAAGAGACATATTTAGATGGAAGAAAATAAGAGGGGAGAGAAAATATGATGGGAAAACGTTTATTTTTAAACTTAACATGTCACATCAGCTTTTTTTAACGGTAATGAAAGCGAATTAAAAGTTGAGTGATAGTAATGAAATTTTTAAAAGTTCGGTGACCATATTGAAAGCCTCTTAAAAGTTCAGTGACTAATAGTATATTTTACCCTTACATTTAACATGTCACGTCAGCTTTTTTAATGGTGGTTGACGGCAGTGACCTTATTGAAAGCGAATTAAAAGTTGAGTGACTGTAATGAAAGTTTTAAAAGTTTGGTGACCTTATTGAAAGCGCCCTAAAAGTTCAGTGACTACTAGTGTAGTTTACCCTAAAACTTTATACTCTTCAATATCTAATCTAAAGCTTATCTGGACATGACAGACATTTAGAGAAGTTATATACAGTCTTCCAGAAGAGTTTGAAGCACTACAAAAAGGGTTTATGTTCTTACTCACATTACATCCTTCAACATTATCACATATAAAAATCCCTCCTCTCTTTCAATGTCATCCAGGACGGGAGAGCCTCTCACTGTGGGAAGAGTTATAGGAGATGTTCTCGATTCTTTCATTCCTACCATTAAAATGTCTGTCACCTTCAAAAACAAGCAAGTCTTTAATGGACACGAGTTTTACCCTTCAACTCTTGCCACCAAACCTAGGGTTGAGATTCAAGGTGGTGATTTGAGAACTTTCTTTACTCTCGTAAGTTTCTTCTACTTCTTCATAACCTCTTTCTTCTCTCTCTCTCTATACATATATATATATACACACCGGTTAGATTCACTTACATGGTGTAAAACTTAATTATTTTTACACATTTTTTAAATGGTTGAGTGAGGGTAAATAAATTGCTAAGATTATTTTTTTCATGTGATAATTTTCTTATTTCTTACTGTTAATTTCAATCATCCATTTACATTCTTCTAACCATCTAAAATATGTATACAACTTTCAAATTTTACATAGTGTGAGAGTATCATATATATATATATATATATATATATATATATATATTTTGCGAAGAACTTGGTTTTACAAGTGTTCTACTTCAAACCTGGTGAGGTGGTGTGTATTTTGCTGCAGGTCATGACCGACCCAGATGTCCCTGGACCTAGTGATCCTTATTTAAGGGAGCACCTTCACTGGTAAAGATATTTTAACAATCCTACATTCGATTAACAAATTACTTCATATATATATATATATGGTAAAACTATTTTATATATGAGTAAGTTTAATTCATTCTCGTATATTTGAATCATGTTCTCCTATCCAATTTACAATTCTTTCTGATACTTGAAGAATATTGAAAAGTGAAAGCAACATCCAGTCTACATGCAAGTCCATAAAAGAGTTCACTGTTGAGTGAGATATACTATACCTTAATGTAAAGTGGGAGAGAATTGCCAAAGTGGCTCTAAATCCACAATTTTTTTTAACTCTCTTCCATAATCACCTCCACGCTAGAGTGGGATAAGTTCGCTTTGAAGTAAACCCAAATCAGTAATTTTATTCATACTTTTTGATTGCATCAATTTTATACTCAAAGTTATTTAATTGCATCAATTTTGTCCTGAAAGTCATTTAATTTTGACGATTTGAGTTTACTTTAAGGTTAAAATCGATGTAATTAAATTACTTCAAGAACAAAGTTGATGCAATTAATTTATTTCAATAATAAAATTAATGCAATTAAAAGATAAGAATAACATTACTGATTTTAATTTATTTCGGAGCAAATTTTACCATTAAGCCATAATTAAAATAACAACCATAAACTTACTGACATGTCATGTCTCTAAAGTTCATTGCTTCTTCAACTCTGTAATAACCAAGTCTGCATGCGTTGATAAGATCAAGGAGTGTTGGTTATTGTAAAAGCAACAAACATATATGATAGAAGATAAGAGCGCTCGAAACCGGTCAAAATAGAGCTGACGGATTCATTTGATTTGGACCATTTAACAGGATTGTGACAGACATTCCAGGCACAACAGATGCCACATTTGGTAGGTTTGTCCGAGTAATTAAGTACATCTTGGACTATTTAAAGAATGATATAAGACAAAAAAATAATAATGATTTCTTTTGTTTTTGGTGGTTGGGGCATTTTATCGAACAGGAAGGGAAGTTGTGGGGTATGAAATTCCAAGGCCAGATATAGGGATCCACAGGTTTGTTTTCGTTCTTTTTAAGCAGAACCGTCGACAATTAATCAGGTCGCCTCGTTCAAGAGATAATTTTAGCACCCGAGATTTTGCTGCCGAGAACGACCTTGGCCTCCCGGTTGCCGCTGTTTATTTCAATGCACGAAGAGAAACTGCTGCAAGAAGACGCTGATTAAACCTTCACAACTCAACAAAGAAAGCTCCATTTGATGCAAACTGTGTGGTTGGTTGTTCTAAAAATGTAGGCTTGCAATAAATAACTTGCTGCAAAGCTCCTCTTTGAAACTTAGTTATAAGCTTTGCTTTTGTCAGTGTACCTTGTGATGTTTGCTGGGATAGACTACATTTTCAACAGCAGAATCATTGAGTTTATTGTGCTCTTGTAAAAATAAGTGTTTTTCTTTTCTTTTCTTTTCTTTTCAGTTCAGTTCAGCAAGTATTTTTTAGAGGATAAACAACATTATTGGTCACTAAACTATTTTCGTTTTCCTATTTTGGTCACCAAAGTTTTATTTTTAATAAAATCATCACTAAAATTATTTTTTTTATTTTGGTCACTTGCCGTTAAAACGCTCACGGAGAAAACAAAAGTTTGGTGATCAAAACATGAAAGAAACGATAAATTGGTGACCAAAACAAGAGAAAAAACAACACTAGTGACTAAAATAGAAAAAGATACGTAACATTAGTGATTATTTTGTCAAAAATAATAGTTTGGTGACTAAAATAAGGGAAAAAATAATTTAGTGATCGATGGTGATTACCTTTATTTAAATTAAGGGTTTTTTGTCACTAAACTAAGAAGCAAGAAAAGGCTAAAATTATGCAGATTGAATGCTAAAGCTCTTCAATGTTTATGTCACTGAAATTGAATCCAATTAATAATTTAGAAATTGATATCTAAAGGTATTTTTCAAGACTTCCATTTCATCCACTAACACCATCAAATTCAATATACAAGAAATTTTGAGACAACAACTGGTAAAGATGAAGTCCTCATGACATAATCATTAGAAATTAATAAAATAATAAAAATTAAAAAAAACATATAAATTATAAAATAATATAAATATAAAATTTATTAATAATTGTAAATTATTTTAAAAATGTAATAAAAATTGTAAAGTATCTATTTCTTAATAAAATAAGAATAATTATATCCTAAAAAGATAAAATTTTTACTTTTTAATAAAATATAAAACTAATAAAACATAAAATCCTAAAAAATTATAAAATATATATTATTCCATAAACTGAAATATTGTAATTTAAAAAATGAAAAATATTTGAAAAACCATATATATTAAATATAAATTATTAAATTATGTATAAAATTCAAAAATATATAATGAATTCAATAAAATCTTTAAAAAATAAAATATAAAGTTAAATAAATAAAAATATATTTATAACACCACTACTAAGGTTAATCATAAACCGAGCCAAATAAGTAAAATTAACCGCTTAAAACTTAGTCAAATAGAAACAAAAGTTAAATCAATCAATCTACGATGCACAACAAAACATGCATAAATTATAGGACAAGAAACTATTAACATGACCAAGAAGAAATCTAGGTATAGATACCACCCCTGAGGTATCGATATCAATTTTACATTCGAAATACCAAAAAATAAAAAATGATTCTAGTATCGGTACTCAAATTTGGGGCATTAATACTCTTATGTGAGAATCGATGCCAACATGAGAGTCGAATTAAATGGAAAATACTTATTAAATGTCTAGCATCGATACCCTACAATAAGATATACACGCCTTGTAGCCTAAAATCAGTTTTAAGGGTTATTAAACTTAATCAAATGACTTCTAAAACACAGAGAAGCCCTCCTCTAAGCCAGGGGTGTGAAAAACTGACCCGACCTGGTAACTTGTCTGAAACCCGATCGAGTCAGAACCTGGTTTGACCTGAGAATTCGATGACCCAATCCGACCTGCACCCGACCGAAACGAACCCAAACCCGAATTTGACATGTTACTGTAGAAACCAAACTCGAATTGTACCCGACCGAAGTGAACCCGAACCCGAATTTGACCTGTTACTGTAGAAACCGAACCCGAACTACACCCGACCGAAACGAACCCGAACCCGAGACTGACCTGCCAGATAATCGATTTAACTCGACCTATTTGGACCCGACCTGTTTTGAAACCGACCTGTTTTGAACTCGACCTGTTTTGAACCCGACCTGATTTGAATCCGATCTGTTCTTGACCTGAACTGATATTAACCTGAACTGATATTGACCTGAACTGATATTAACATGGCTTGTTGATAATGATAATTACTTGACATTTGAAGAAATTTTTATTTGATGAGTTTAAAATTTTAAAATAAATTAAAATTAATAAATAATTTTTTATACTTAGTAAAAATTATCTTTTAGGTTAATACTAAGTAAATTAACTTTTAGGTGATACATATATACTTAGTAAAAATTAAGTGTTAATAAATTCTATATACTTAGTAAATTAACTTTTAAGTGATACATATATATTTAGTAAATTAACTTTTAAGTGATACATATATACTTAGTAAATTAACTTTTAGGTTAATGATAAGTAAAAATTATCTTTTAAGTTAATAATAAATAATGTCAAGTGTTAATAAATTGTATATCCATATCTAGTAAAAATTAATGCTCTGTCAAGATTAATGATATACTTGGTTCAGTTCTTATAATTAAGACATTCAACTTTACTTATCTGTTAGATAAATTAAAACATAACTTGAATGAATGTCTTTTTGTTTAATTAACTTAACTTGATCAAATTTTATTACGACAGATTAAAAATTAATTGTTGATTTGATAAAAACTAAATGTTATAAGGTTAACCATTTCCAATATTTTAAGTTCATAGTTTATTATAATACCGTAATTTTTAATTATTTTACACAAATTTATGTTGCTAATAAAGGTGAAAATGAAAAAGATGAAAACGACACAATATCGCCTCATATTGTGGACCGACAGTGGCCTATAAAAAGCACCATATGAATGAATTAAACAAAATCCAAAATGCATATCAAGAAAAATGAATGAATTAAACCAAATCTAAAATGCATATTGGGTAACAAGGCTGGTTATTAAACAACTCAAAATATAGATATTACAAAAATGACATTAGCAGCTAATTTTTCTTTTCTTTTCTTTTCTATTATGAACATCAGCAGGATGAGCCCAAACAACAAATACATGCCTCCTATACAGCCTTTAACTCTTTAGTCTTAGAACCTTCTTTGAGAAAGTTTAGACTGGTTTGAGTGGTCCGCTTGCAAGGTGCTGAACAAAATATGCATAAAAAATCCAAGAAATTAAATAAAGGACATCTATACATGACATATAGATCACAATGTGATAACTCTAGTTCACAAATCTGAAAGAAACATAAATACCAAATAACTGGATCCTTACAAAGTAAACAACTGCGTTCCAGACCAAGACAAGCAACAAATAAAGATTTTTACTTTGGGAACCAGAATACATCTCCATGAATATACTTCCATCCAGTTTCCTCTTGGTCATCGGTTGCTTCTTCGTCTTGACCATACCTTTCATAACAAATCAAACATTTACAACAACCAATGACAAAAGAGAAATAACAAAAATATTAGAAAATGAACAACTAGATTTAATATATCTCACTTGATAAAATCATTCTTCAAAACCCGCATGAGAATTGTTGCAAGGAAATCAGTCAAAAGGAGGACCGTCACACAAGAGTTGATAATAAAAAATAAGTGAATTTCCAAATGATGTGGCAAAGAAGAAGACATGGAGTACTTGTCCATCCTCTTCTCAAAAGGAGTATCAGTTTCCTTACATTTTACAGTTTTCCACTACGTATAAGGGTGTCCACTAGAGTAAGAGCTTGTTCTCTAAAATCTGGTTGTGAAAGAAGTAAATTATCAGTGTTTACCCCAATTGTCCTGGCTAAAGACGATCAAGGGAATGCTCAACGTCGACAAAAGCACAACAGTCTGCATTTGAATATTACAACAAGCACATGTAAGCATATCATATAACCAATCATAAATCACACAGTACTATGTTAAAGATGCACTAAGTGACCTCCTTGGTTTTGTGCTTCAACAATTACATGTAGAGCAAGTGTTGTTTTCCCAGAAGCTTCCGGTCCAAATATCTTCACAACACGGCCCTGTAAAATTACAGCAAAGAGATGCATAAGTAACTAATAAACATCACAAGCAACAATTAAGCAGTACCAAACAAGAACTATTAAGGGGGAAATAACTGAAAACAAGAATTGTAGAGTACCTTTGAAAAGCCACCAGTTTCGAGTGCCATGTCCAGAGCAAAAGAACCAGTCGAAACTACCAGAATATTTATAGGAGATGTAGAACGACCAAGTCACATAATAGATTCTTTTCCAAAAGAGCTCTTTATCTGATCCAGGGCTTGTTTTGGTGCTAAATCTTTCTTGGACTCTTTCTCGGTAATCACTTGAATCCGACTTGAATTTCCTTCTACCTTCAAAAGGGCATAAACAAAGACATAGTCAAACATAAGAAATTATTTTATTAAGTTAATAACAATCCCATGATAAAGTAATCTCTAGAGTCACAATCAAATAATAAACTGATCAAAAATTCTAGCCAAAGAACCAAAAAACATTTCAACCAAATATCGAATACTAAACACTCAAATAACAATGTTTTGAGTACCCCACATTCAGATTTAAGCTTTTGATAGAAGTTTGATACCTTTAAAAGAAAAATTACACAACTGAGAAGATAATATTAACACCCCTCCCCCACAAACCCACAAAAGGAAAACCAATACAAGATTTAATTATTTTTTCTCACTGTCCGAGATTGAACATAACAAAAAACAAATGATACGACCTCATGATTGTATCGTGTAAGCTCCTTTCAGCTTCTTCAATGAACTGAAATAATAATGCATATAGTCTCCCGCATCAGCATGAAAAAGATGCACATTAATAAATATCACTAGTAAAAATATGAAAACCTGATCAACTCCACCACGTAGAACTATGGTGGCTGTCCGTCCTGATGGGCAACCGCTGAATATATTAAACCTTTCGTTTCCAACCTGCTTTTCCTCAAAAACCTCACATGTTCCCAGAACCTTTAAAACAACAAAGAAGAAATTAATTCAAGAAGTTCAATAAGCACTGAAAAGTTGGAAAGCTTAAACTGGGGGGCGGGGCGGGGGAGTTGGATGCATTTCCACAAGTATATATAAACCTCATCAATTATGTTGTTAAGAGATGTTTGTATGGTTCCACCACTTGCAGCAGCAACCCGGTGAAGATCTTCCTCAGCTACACGACCAGCACAGAAAACATCCTTGTCCGCAAAATACTAACAACAAACATTCAGGTCAATAAAACTTGAGAGAGAATAAAAACTAGCCAAAATTACATAAACATTACTCCTCAAGGTCCCATGCAAAAACAAAACTATCGATAGAGAACATAGGAGCTGAAAAGAAATAGATATGTCAGAATTGAAGTGTCAAATAAGATCATGCCCATGGCTACATTAAATTTTTTACAAGTCCCAATGAAAGAACTCATACAAGCAGATGACAAAGTAGCCAGAGAGAAGAAGGCCATAGGCCTTTCATAGTTAGCAGATAAACTTATGTTCACAACCAAAAACATGTATTAACTCAATTTAGTTGCAACATAACCCCAAAAGGAAAATGTTTTGTAAAGGTTGTGTTAGTTCTGAACAGTTAAAGAGACATGTTTAAAGAAATAAAAATGCAGTGCTTACGATCAAGGTAAAATCTCACACCTGTGTCGCCAGATCACCTATAGCCAACCGAGATTGCACCAGCCTTCCCACTTGACATACAAGCTTCTTGATTGTCATGTTCCATGCTATCAATCGATATCTCTACAGAAGGGCCAAAACATATTACTTAAAATAAGTCTATAATGCATCAATCGACGAAATAGAAGGAAAAAGAAGTTGAATCGTCTACCTTTAATTTCCGGTGAACGGAGCCACAGCTGAGAAATCTGTACGGTGAGGAGATTCGCAGTCACGAGTAGGCTATCATATTCGAAACGTAACCCGATCCAACGGTACATTGTTGAAATCAGATGATAAAATCTTACAAAATTTTGAACCTTTATCTTTAGATCTACTACAATCGATTGTGATTTTGCCAAAATTAATGTTGAGTTTGAGTTTAGGGAGGATAAACGAAGAAGAAAAATAATTTCTTTTGAATTTTTGCCGTCGCTAGAGCTAGACCGGCGACGGCGACGGTGGTGATCAACAGTGCATAATGAGAAAATGAGAGAAAACAAATAACATTGAATGAAAGAATAAATGAAAAAAAGAAATAAACCCTTTTAATTATGACACAAAACGTATGAATGAAAAATGGTTTAAAACCATTTAATGCACGTTGAAAATTGATATTGGGAGGGAAAGTTCCCGCACTTTTAGATTTAGGGAAAAAATAATCTTTACAATTTAATTAAAAATAAATAAAAAATATATTTTAAATTAATATTTAATTAAAAATTAGCCTTTAGGATTTAGTGTTTAGGGTTTAGTGCTAGGGTTTAGAGGTTTACTTTTAATTGCTTTTATTTGGGGTTTTCTTTTTATGGGTTTAGGGTTTAGGGTTTTTTATGGTTTTAAGATTTTAGTTTTACTTTAGTGTTTTGAATTAGGGTTTGGGGTTTATGTTTCATTATTATTGAACTAAGCTTACCTTTATGGTTTACTGCTTAGGAATTAGGGGTTTACTTTTTATTGACTTTATTTTGGGTTTTTATGTTATGGTTCTAGTGTTTAGGGTTTATTTTTATGGGTCTAGTGTTTTGTTTTAGTTTAGTGTTCGAATTAGGGTTATGGGTTTAGGTTTCATTTTTTGTTTAGGGTTTAAGGTTTTGATTAGAGTTTCATTTTAGAATATATATAATATATTAGTATATTATATATATATGTATAAACCCTAAACTCTAAAAATAAAAACCCTAATCCATGTATGTATACATATATAATGCATGTAAGTATGTATGTATATATGTATGTATGTATGTATGTATGTATGTATCAATTTATGAACCCTAAACCCTAAAAATAAAAACCCTAATCCATGTATGTATGTATATATATAATGCATGTAAGTATGTATGTATGTATGTATAGATGTATGTATCAATTTATGAACCCTAAACCCTAATCCCTAATCCCTAAAAATAAAACCATAATTCATATATGTATGTATGTATATATAATGCATGTAAGTATGTATGTATAGATGTATGTATCAATTTATGAACTCTAAACCCTAATCTATATATGTATATATATAATATATGTAAGTATGTATGTATCAATTTATGAACCCTAAACCTTAAACCCTAATCCATAAACCCTAAACCCTAAACCATAATCCATAAACCATAATCCATGTATGTTTCTATATATGTATAATGATTGAAAGTATGTATGTATGTATCAATGTATGAACCCTAAACTCTAAACTCTAAACTCTAAACCCTAACCTTAATTCCTTTTTGTGTTATGTATGTATAATGTATGTATGTATGTAGGAACGTGAAACAATAAACCCTTAACTCTAAACCCTAAACCATATAAACATATGTATAATGTACGTAAGTATATGTGTACGTATGTACCAATGTATAAACCCTACCCCTACCCCTAAACCCTAAACTATGAACCCCAAAACAATAAATCATAATTCATATATGTTTGTACATATAATGTATTAATATTATGTATGTTAAATCCTAATCCCTACACAATAAACCCTAAACTCGAATGAACTCGACCTGAAACGAAACCGACCTGAAATGAACTCGACCTGAAACGAAACCGACCTGAAATGAACCCGACCTGAAACGAAACCGACCTGAAATGAACCCGACCTGAAACGAAACCGACCTGAAATGAAACCGACCTGAAATGAACCCGACCTGAAATGAAACCGACCTGAAATGAACCCGACCTGAAACGAAACCGACCTGAAATCAACCCGAACCAAAATTAACCCCTCAATTAACCATTTTGGCCCGACCTGAAATGAACCGACCTAAAATGAATCCGACCCGAAATGAACCCGACCTGAATTGAACCCGGCTTGGAATGAACCCGACCTGAAATAAACCCGACCCGAAATGAACCCAAACCGAATCGAGTCAAAACAAAAAACGACCTGAAATAACCTGTAACCGATTTAACCCGACTTGACAGAGCCCGACCTGAAACCCAAGTGTTGACCTGTTTTTACATCCCTACTCTAAGTTATTCTCAATCCATCTAAACGCATGGGACAACAACCAAATACTAAAAAGAAAAAGAAAGAAAAAACCATACAAGCGTGCAAAAAGGCCTAAGTTCCATCATTTTTAAACTTGTCAATATGTAATTTCGTCTCCATAATAAACTTACATCTACAACAATTCATTCTTTTATCTTATCCCATATAACAAGCAACATGTATTTAAAATCCTTCCCAAATACTACACCTATTAAGATAATATATACATCAACTCGTAATATACTACTTACTATAACATTAGTTGTACACATGCAAATACCAATCTCTTATCATAATATCAGGCCCATTTCTGAGATTTTGGTGGCCCTAGATCGATTCAAGAAATTGAGCCACTAATAAGGGATTTAAATTACGGTTACATTTTCAGTCACATTGCATTAATAGCGATTACGAACATAACATATGCTACTTGCGGTCAATGTGAGTATCGTAATGTGAATTTTTTAATAATATATGCTATTGTGGACATAAGGGATGTGAATAGTGCAGTTTTGGAAGTTGTCGATACTGCTATATAACATCTATTGTTGCGGTTGCAGACCGTTATTTAAATCTTTGTCCCTAATAACAGGTATTGAAAAAAATTTAAGATAAGATTTGTGAAACCGATAAATTGATTTTGATATAACTAAAGAATTTAAGGACTAAATTGAAAATGAGAAAACGAATTTTTAAGTCCCCAAACCTCTCTATATGTTTAAAGGAAAATGGGTAAGTTAAAAACTAAATTTGTCAAAACTTTTCTAAGTGTTCTTGAAGCCAAAACAGTGATTTTCGAGTCACTGTTTCGGAACGGCCTTAAGCGTTCCGGAACACTTTTGAAACTGTGAACATGTGTTTCGGAACGTGTATCGAAACGATTTTGAAACTGTGAACCTTTGTTTCGAAACGGGTTTTGAAACGGCTTAAGAACATCGAGACAGTTTGACCCGTTTCGATACAGTACTATCGAAACGACCTCAAACGTTTCGAAATGGCATTCAACCTGATTTCAAAAATATGACTGTTGAAGTTTTTAACTGATTTCATACTTGTCGATAAGGCGTATCGAAACGCTTCCAAGTCGTTTCGATACGAGCCTTGACAGTGCAAAAGTGTTTCGAAACGAGTTTCGAAACGGGCTCTTAGCGTATCGAAACGTTCGTGACCGTTTCGGTACGGTCTCTTTAATGCACCTCAACGGCTCTTTATTTTTTGGTCTGTTTCGAAACAGGATCAGGCGTTTCGAAACGGGTGGTTGCAGACTGCATTTATGGAGGGAAGATAACATTCCCAACGGCTCTATTGATGAATGCAACAACCACAACGGCTAGAATTCAATGAGAAGGTATAAAAGGGACCTCTAAAAGCTTCAACAACAACTATTGATCTCAAAGAAAACATCCAAACATCAAATTCAAGCAATTGAGCCTAAATCCCATTATTTGTTGTAAACCCCAATTGTGAAATTGTATTTTCCATTCTTATCCTTTCAAATTGGGTTGAGTGCTTGTAATTGGGCTACTTTGTGTATTGAGAGATACTTGTTTAGCCATCAACTTCTTTGTATTTCTTGTGTAAGGATTGGGTCAAATTTTGGGTAGAAAATTTGACCGATATTGTAACGGTTACCTCCTTAGCCTAGAAAAGGGAAGAGCAATTAGTGGAATTGTTGAAAATCCTTAGTAAAGCTAAGGTAGCGGATGTAGAGTTCGATTGGAACTTGAACCACTCTAAATTCCCTTGTTTATCATTTTTATTTGTCAATTCTACTACCAAAAAGTCTAAAAATCCAATTCACCCCCCTCTTGGTTTATATCGATCATTCGATTCACTCAACAATTGGTATCAGAGCCTACCTCTTTGAAGGATTAACAACCACAAGAGGAGTTCCTAGGAAGTGTGTGATCATCCAAAAATCAAGCCATGACATCTACTTCCGGATCTAGCATGTACGAGTCTCAATCCACTACAAAACCGCCATTCTTCAATGGTGACAACTATCCATTTTGGAAGAACCGGATGCGCCTCTTCATCAAGTCCAACGATTACTTGGTTTGGGATGTCATTGAAGATGGTCCCTACATTCCATTGAAGAGAGATGATGAAGGAAAGTTGGTTCTAAAGAAGAAGATCGAGATGAGTGAAGATGAGAGGAAGAAGATCCAAATAAATGACAAAGCTCTTCACATGCTCTTTTGTTCTTTCGATCCCGACATCTACTCCAAAGTCTCCTCCATTCAAAGTGCCAAGGAAGTGTGGGATACTCTAGAGACCACCTATGAAGGAACCAATGATGTGAAGGAGACCAAGATTGGAATTCTCAATCTTAGTTATGAGAATTTCAAGATGGAGCCCTACGAAACGGTGTCCAAGATATTCGATCGCTTCTCAACCATTGTCAACGGGCTTAAGGGCTTTGGAGAGACAATCCCGAAAGACAAACTTGTCCGGAAGCTACTCTACTCACTTCCCAAATCTTGGGATGGGAAGAGAACCGCCATCGTCGAGGCCAAAAACTTGAAGACTCTAAAACTTGATGAGCTAGTGGGTTCTCTCCTTACTCATGAAATAATGAAGCAAGGAAGGGAAGATGAAAAGAAGAAGGAAGAGAAAAGAGTGGAGAAGCTAGAGGTAGAAAAGAAGAAGAAGATGGGAGTGGCTCTCAAAGCTTCATTATATGAGGAGAGCACTTCTAGTGAGGGGGATGATTTAGAGGAATTGGCTATGATAGCCAAAAGATTCTCACGATTTATGAGGTTTAACCAAGGAAGGAAGATTCAAAGAAAGATGGACTTCAAGGGTAAAAACAAAGAAGAAGAGAGGGATCAAATCATTTGCTTCGAGTGTAAAAAGCCCGGTCACATTCGTTTGGAGTGCCCTCAACTCAAGAAGAAGGGCTTTGAGAAGAAGAAGAAGCTCAAAGCCAAGCTTGCTACTTGGAGTGATGAGGAGTCATCCGAGGATGACGAACAAGAAGTGGCCAACCTTTGCCTCATGGCACTTGAGGAGGATTCCTCCATGGTAACCTCTAACTCATCATCTTTTGACTTTACATTTGATGAATTACATGATGCATATGATGAGTTGCAAGAGGTTTATGATGTGTTAGTTGAGAAATACAAAGAGTCGGTCATTATGAATAAGAAAATTATTTTGGAATTAAATAATGAAAATGACTCACTTTCCCAAGCTAACTTAAAATTTGAGAAAAATATTTTAGGTTTGAAAGATGAACTTAAATTCTTCCAAGATGAAAATGTAGACCTAAATAATCTTCTTTCTCAATGCAATAGTGAACACCAAAAGGTGTTAGATGAGCTTAACAAGCTCAAAGAGTCTTTTAAAAATGTTGGTAATGTGAAGCATGAAAAAGGTGAATCATCTAAAACAAACCAACCTAGGAAAAAGACTAATGACTACAAACAAAGTAGCTTCCCTAGACATAATATAACTAAAAAGATTAGGAGTGTATGGGTTCCTAAGGAACTTGTCAAATCTAATAATTTTGTTGCTATGTCACCTTGGATTCCTAAGGGAACCAAGCTTTTGGGAGCTAACACACGTGGACCCTAAATGATTTGGGTACCAAAAACAAAAGTTTAATATCTTTGTAATCAATATAGTAGATTGATTACTAGGCCTATCAACTAATGTCCAAACGTTACTTCTCTCAAATAGATTTAACTCTTATTGCATAGCCATAATCCAAAAATCATCTTTTAATATTTCTTTTATATTCTTAGGCTTTTGTTTTTAGGAACAAACTAGATGAGAGTGGTAACATTGTGAGAAATAAAGCTAGATTAGTAGCACAAGGTTACACTCAAGAAGAGGGAATTGATTTTGATGAAACCTATGCTCCTGTTGAGTGTGCAAAAGTTCTACTTTTTACCCCTTATTTAACCCATATTTCTGCTGCATTCAAGCATAATTCATTGCATTTAGGATAGATTTCACATATACATCACAATTATATAAAATGGCATAGTTGCTACTAATTTTGGTTGATTTTGCAGGTAGCTACTATAGCAGACCTAGGGCAGTGAAGAAGCAGAGCTGGAACACAAGACTGGAACCAAGAAGGAAGACGCTGTCGTGGCAGCCAATGACGACAGCAATGATGAAGTGGAGCTCGATAGATAGAGGACATTAAGCTAGTCTGTCGTGGGCCACTCCCATATTTTTCTGAGCCCTAGATCAGAATGAAGGCCAAGCCCAAAGTTCAAGGAAGAAACCCAAAGCAGGAAAAAAGGACGAATTAAAGGCTTCTTCTCTGGAGATTTAATCTTAATTAGAGTTGTACTTTAGTTTGAACTTTTATTCTTACCTTATTAGAAAACTTGAACCCAAGGCCTATATAAAGGCATGTAATTCGACATAGGGAAGGATATCTCATTCTCTAGCCGTCTTCCCTAAACCCTAGTCCTTTTCCCCTTCTCATCATGTTCTAAACTTCCCCTAGGGCTAAGGGTTGATTCTGTAAAGTAGTTGCAAGGGTTGTACTGTTTTTAGGAATTTTCTGTTCAATAAAATAAACTTCAAGTTTGCTTATTCTGGTTTTCAACATCTTACAAGAGTATCGGGAGAGCATTGTGAGATTATTTATTTACTTAATATCGGGAGAGTTAAGTATACGAAAGGAATAAGTGCGGGTTCTCCAGTTTATGGTTGAACTATCTCGGACCTAGGGATAGGATGAGGTTAAGTGGCTAAGGAAGAATTCAACAACATTGGTGTTCACCCTTTGATTTATGCCGGGAGGTATCATCCGAGAAGTGTCATCAACAGTACTTGGACCTAGGGATAGGACAAGTCACATCAGGGATTCTTGCCAAGCTTGAAGTACAGAGTTGTGTGATCGCTGCCGCGACAACAAAAGACTGCTGCCGTGTAACGCCCCGGTTTTGGGCTCAGATGTTTTGGCGTTGACCGGTTCGGTCAAAGTGCTGATCGAATATAAAAGAGTGAATTTAGGAAAGCCTAGTTCGGGTTGCATTAAAAATATGGAAAAATGTTCTAAAATCATATTTTAATATATATAAGTGAACTGTGAAATCAATTTTGGAAAATGAGGTTCGGAAGGTTGATATTTTGGCTAGTGACCAAAATGTAATTTTTGAAAGTTGCGGGACAGTTTTATAAAGGATTGAAACTTTGAATCTTTAAGGAGCTATTATTCCAAAAAGGATTTCTCCAGATTTTTCTAAGATATTTTAAGGCTCAAATCTGATTTTAAAGATTTAGAAAAGGAGGGAAATCATTTTAACCAAATTTCCAACTAACTTTTCCATTTTCCCTCAAATTCTCTTTTCTCTCATTTTCTCTCAACCCAAACAAGATTCTCCAGATTTCTTTCTCTAATTTTGATATCTAAATCTCTCCTTTCAACTCTTATTTGATTCCTAATCATCTCATCATCAAAACCTCTCAAATTACAAGTTGATTCATCAAGCTTTTTGGCTCTAAAATGGAGAAATTCAAGTTTGGAGGTAAGAACGTCCTTCTCCTCTAAACTATCAGTTCTTTACTGAAATTCCTAAGTTCTCAATCCTTGATTTATGTTTTATTAATGGTTTTTCAATTGAGATCTTGATTTTTGGCTAAAATGCAAGATTTGGTGATTTTGGTGAAATTTTCGTGTGATCTGTTTAAGCAGGGTTTGAGGTGTTAAATTGATGTTAAATGAATGCTAAAATGATTAGAAGTTGAGGTTTAATCAATGCAATCCCGGATAGGTTGAATTTCCTAAGTTTGGCTTGAGTTTTTGGTTGTTTTTGGAGTGTTTTTGGTGATCTGTTATACCTGGAGGTATGAGGACGTGGTTGTGATCATTTTGCATGTTATTTGATGTATAAAAATGGTTAGAAGTGATGGATCTTGGCTGGGTTAAGTTTTGGAAGTGTTTGGAGGTGATTTCGGTTGTGTTTGGTAGCCAAATTGTTAGATTTGTGATGAGCAACGAGTTGTGTTGATGTTGCTGGTGTTTTAATGCATAAGGATGCATTAATGTTCTGTTTTTGTGTGCTTGAAACAGGGGAGTTTAATCCGTGAGCTTTGGAGGTGTTTTCGGAAGCTTGGAAGGCTTGTTGGCTAGCTTTGTTTGGTTATCGGTGAGTGAAGTTGGGATTTCAGCTTTTGAAACAAGGTTTGAAGGTTTTTGGGAGCTTAGTTTAAGTTTAAACAACTTTGCTAAGTTCAAGAGTAAGTGAAGGGGTTTTTGCTCTTGAATTGTGTATGATTTGGTTTTAAAATCAATTGTGGTTGATGATTGATGTGCATGTGTTATTGCATGGTTTAATTCTGTTTTGTAAGCATGTTTTTAGCATGGTTTAATGCTGGTTTTGAAAGCCATTTGAAAAGGATGCTCAAGGTAAGGGATCCTTGGTTTTGTATATGGAAATTGTGATTTTGATGCATGGTGATGCATGTTGATCAATGGCTTTGTATGATGCTTAAAAACAGTGAATTGATGATGTTAAATGTTACCTTTTGCATATTGGCTATGCATGTGAATCATTGGATTAATGATGGTTTTGCATATTGGTTATGCATGTGAAACATTGAGCTAATGTTGTGATGGCTTGCATTATGTTTATGCATGTGGAACATCGGATAATATGGTAAGATGGTTATATTGGCAAGTGTTGTAAGTGGTTCTTGGTTCGTTGATCGGATATAATTAGCCGGCTATAGGATTGGGTGCACCGTGAATAAAGTCGCCTTGAAGGCGGAGTGGTCAAGTGTGGACCGGATAGGCTCCCCTCAAGTATTCCTAACGAGATGAGGTCAGTGGAGGTTGTTGCCCACGGGAGGACCTCGGTTTCTTAAGGTCATAGTGGAGGTTGTTGCCCACGGGAAGACCTTGGTTGAGCAAAGGTTATATGGTGGTTAAAAGTCCATATGTGAGAACCTTGTGCTTGTTGAGATCACAATGGCAGTGGTTAAGTCCATGTGTGGATCTTGTGTGTGATGTCCCAGATCTCGTTAGATGATGTCTACAACTACCAATCGGTTATGCAAAGGTTGTATGGTGGTTGAAAGTCCATACGGGAAGACCTTGTGCATGTCAAGGGTGTATGGAGGTTGAAAGCCCATACATGGGAACCTTGAGGAAAAGCTAAGGTTGTATGGTGTTTAAAAGTCCATGCATGGGAACCTTAGGATGTTGAGGTCAGTGGAGGTTGTTGCCCACGGGAAGACCTTGGATTGGGTAGTGTGTAGGGAGCGTTGGGACACGCTCGGAATCCGCGTATCCGATCGGGTTGTTGAATTGTTAAGTTGGAAAGTGAATGTGGTTGATCACTTGGAAGCCAATGTAATGTTCTTGATCATAGTGAAGCATGAGATGCTTGAATTGATGCATGGTTGCATGTGAAGCATGAGATGCTTGAATTGATGCATGGTTGCATGTGAAGCATGAGATGCTTGAATTGATGCATGGTTGCATGTGAAGCATGAGATGCTTGGATAAGATGCATTGTTGCATGAAATGTGTAAGATGCTAGTGATGGCATGTTTACTTGTTAGGTTGAACAAGTGTTGGTTATCATTTGATAATGATGCATGTGAGCATGAAATATCTACGTTGCATTGGAGTCTTGTATGACTTGTTTTTAAAGGCATGTGATGATGATGTTATAGTTTTATGTTGCCTTGGTTAAATGCATGAGATGGTTTATTTAAGCTATGGTTTAAAATGGTTTCTTGCTCGTTATGGTTTACAAGTTATAGAAAGGTATGTTGTGAAATGGAAATGACTATCCATGGTTTTGTTTAAGCTTGGCATATGGTGTTTATGCATGGTTTTGAGCTTGGTGTTGAAAAGAGTTTTCAAACATGGTTTTGGTAAGCAAATCGGGTTTGTTTTAAAGTGTTTTAAAGACCCGCTGCATTGATGGTGTTTTTGTTTTGAGCATTCCTCACTAAGCATTTTGTGCTTACGCTCCTTTTGGTCCATCAATGCAGATTCTTGAAGTTTGGGCAGCAAGGAGCAAGGGATTCAAGGTGGACTCCAATGGAGATGTATGTCTCGGTGAATAGCTATAGTTAATAAGGGCAATGGGGTAGAATCTCTCGGGTTGATGTGTATGTGATCGTATATGTTGATCATGTTGTTTAAGAATGTTTAAATGCTGTTGTTGATGTTGTTGAAACATGAATTTGCTTAATTGAGGTTGCTTTGGAAAGGTTTATGTTTAAATGGATAGCTTGAGTAGGAAGCATGTCTTTGAATTTGGGGCTTTTCATTTGTGTTGGTTATATGTTGAATCGTTGATGCATTTATGGTTCTTGCATGTTGAATGATCATGAGGTATGGTTTGGTGATGTTAATTGGATGTTTGATGCATGATTGATGATGGTTTTGAGTCGAAATCAGGCAGGGGTATCGGTACTCGGACTTGCGTATCGATACGCCTGAGCCAAATATGCTCATTCCTGCCCAGGCGTATCGGTACGGTCGAACAGGTACCGATACCGTATGAAGGCTGTATCGATACGGGGTAACTCGTATCGATACCGTTGCTGAAGTTTGGTTACTGCCGTCCCCGCGTATCGATACGACACGTGGCGTATCGATACCAGGCCGTTAATTTCAGTTAAAAGTATCTTTTATGTTTCAAAATGTTTACGTTTTGGTCCTGAATCTTATTTGTGCAATTGCATGAGTTCGGGAGGTCCGTTTGAGCTGGAATTTGGCAGAGAAGCATGAAACATGATTAATTTCAAGTTGGTAACTTAAAATCTGGTTAAGTCCTTAAAGTTTTCAGAAATTACAATTTGGTCCCTAAAGTTGTAATTTGTTCAATTGGGTCCCTGTTTGATCTCTGATGTTTGTGATCTTTGAGCATGGTGTTTGTGTGATCACGTATAGGGTTAATGTGCATCTAGTCAAGTTTTAAAAAAAAAGGGTTGTTAATCAAGGTTGACTTTCGGGTTGACTTTGGTTTTCCCCGTGTAATCTTCGTAGTTCGGGTCAACCGTCCAGGCCGGGCTACGGGGGTTACATTTGGTGGTATCAGAGCTGAGTTGCGAAGGTTGGGGAAAACGGTAAGTTGTTGTGATATGTGTGTTTGATGTTTACCTTGTTGTATGGTTGAAAGTTGGTTGAAGCATGTGTTGCTGAGTGTGCTGTTGATGTTTCTAAGCATGTTGTTGATGTATGCAAGCATGTTTTGTGGTTATGAATCTTGGTTGAGTTTATGTGGATATGTGCTGATGCTATGAGCTGGTGTTAAGCATGGTGAATGTGTTTTGAGCATGTTATGTTGCTAATGTGCTGGTGTAATTGGATGTTGTTTGGTGTAAGCATGATCAAGGTATGTTGTTGATATGCTTGATGTTGTGATATCCATGTTGTGTTGACTGCTATGTCATGTAAAGGGGAGGATTTGGGATACCCATTGCCTTATTAATATAGCTATTGTGTTATTTGGAGTTGGAGTTTGAATCCTTGCTTAATGCTGGTCTAACTGGTTTGTTTGCTTGTTGTGATTGTATGTTTGTTGTTGTTAGTGATATGGCAAAGTTGGTGAAAGAATGGCGGTTGAGGGAGATGGTTGCTGCCTTGGGGCAGGTTGTTAAGGCAAAGAATTCACCCTTTAGTAGAGGTGTTTTGTCTCAGTCTTCTGTGCTTGGAGTTGAGATGGTAAGGCAAGGGAAAGAAGCTGGTTCTGTGATGAAAGGTTCATCGTCTGTTGTTCAGGAGGTGTTGGGAACATCTCAGGCTGCGGTTGAGGTAAAGTCAGTGGATGTGCTGGCTAGATGTGTGGGTTTGCCGAAGCAGCGTTTGCTTGGTTTGGGTGCTGAGGAGTATCATGGTTCTTCCCCGGAGATGTTTGAGGCCTGGTTGGCCAATGTGGTTCTGATTTTGGATCGGGAAGGCTGTGATTATGCCTGTAAGCTGGGGAGTGTTGTTTCTCTGATGCTGGAGGATGCTTGTGCTTGGTGGGCATCTGTGGCTGTGGCGTCACATATTCCTGATATTGATTGGGATTTCTTCGTATCTGCTTTCTATGAAAGGTATCTTGGAAGGGAATTTCCAAGGGTTAAGCAATGTGCGGGTAGTGCTGTTGGTGAGCAAGTGATGCTTGAGCAAGGAGTGGAAGTTCAGCCATCTGTGTGTGACCGTTGTAAAAGGCAACATGTTGGAAATTGTTGGGGCGCAGGTGTTTGCTGGAATTGTGGTTCAAACGTGCATGTTAATCATGATTGTCCTCGTGGAGTGAAGTTATCTTTGGTGTTAGCCAAAGGATCTTTGAGAGGTCGTGGGCACGGTCGAGGCAAGGTTCAGAGGTGGCAGAAAAAGCAGAAGGTTGTGAAGAGTTTGGGAAATGAAGTTTGCTGGAAATGTGGGTCTGATGGACACAAAAGGCGTGATTGTTTGATGTTGGCGCGGAACAACCAAGGTTCCTTATCGCAAGGAGTTGATGTTGACCCTGGTGTGTTAGTTGGTGCTGCAGTTGTACCGCAGAAGGATGTTGGTTCCGCAAGGAAGAGAGCTCGTCTGATGAAGCTTCAGGGTGGTGTTGTGTTTTCAGGTAACCTTGTTAAGTGATCTTTGCTTTAGTTGCCTTAGTTTGGTTTCTGTTGGTTTTCCTTGTGTGGTAAGTCTAGTCTTGTTGCTAGCATGTTTGGGGTAGTGGTAGTTGTGGTTTGGAAATATCTTGGGTGTGAGGAAGGCTTGGGTGAGTATTTTGTGGTTAATGGTTGTTGGTGGAATGATGGAGTTAGATAAGTTAAAGGTGAGTAAGGAGGTTGTTCTTAGACAGATTTTGAGGATGTTATTGGAGGGTGTGAACTGGCATTCATGCACAGCTAAAATCATTGTTATATGCTATATTATATATGTTGGTCCATGCATACATGTGGCATGACATTAGAGGTTTTGCATACATGTACATCAGGCATTGATAGGGCATGTAGGTGATCATGCATACGATGTTCACACTCGCTAATAACTAATCGAATCTGTTAGTGTTGTGGTTGGATTTGGAGGGATGATGGTTTTTTTTTAGAGGTTGTTGGTGTTGAGTGGGAGTTTGAAGTGTTGGAGTTTGGTAGGCTAGTTGCTGGTGATAGTGAGAGTGGAATAGCTTGTTGGTAGAAGGATAGTTTTTGATGCTCAGATGGGTTTAGTGGTTTGGTGGTGAAGGGTATCGGTTGAGGTTAGTATCAGTTAAGTGGTTTGATGAGCTTAAAGGAAGTGGTAGTTCCTTGGTGCTAAGTGTTGTTGCAGTTTAGTGGTTGTGTTCCCAAGTGCTGAAGTGGTTTAGCTTTAAAGTTGTTGTGCAGGGTTGTGTTGGTTCTTAGCAACCTTTGAGGAGATCAGAAGCTGTTATGTGTGTTTTGGTTGAGTAATGTTCTGGTAATGCAAGTGTTTGGTTGAGGTTTGTAGTGAAGGAGCTGTGGAAGATAGAAGGTTTCGTTGGTTGTTTGGGTTTTTGTGAAAGGTGGTTGGCTAGTTGTGGTTAAGAAAGTTCCGTTTGAAGTCAGTTGGTGGTGTGTGGAATGGCTGATGGTTTCAAGTTGGGGTTGTGATGTAATTTTTGGTATTTGGGTGAATAGTCCTGGTGAGCTGTTATGGTAATGTTTTTGGCGGATGTGAAGGATTGTCAGCTTCATTGAAGAGCTTGAGTAAACGGTTGATGTTTAAGGATTTCTGCTTGTTGGGAAAATCCTTGGAAGAGGTTTGGGAGTTTGCAAGAGTTTTAGAGGCAGAGAGGTTGCAAAGTGGCTGAGTTGGTTTGGTTGTTGTCTTTGTGTAGACAAGTCTTGGGAGTTGCGTATTACAGTGTTGTCTGCTGTAAGAGCTGAAGTTTTTAGGTTGATGTTGGGGTTGTGTACAATCCGGTTATGTGGAAGGTTGAGCCGTGGTTACCTTTGAGGGTTTGGATTTGTGAACAGTGTGTGGTGGAGGTTTGATGTGGAAAGTGAACAGTGGTGTAGGTTGAGGCTTTTGTGTTGCTTTGTGTTGCTTTGAGAAGGTTGTTGTTCTCTTTTCGCCGGTTGAAATTTCGAGGACGAAATTTCCTAAGGGGGGGAGAGTTGTAACGCCCCGGTTTTGGGCTCAGAAGTTTTGGCGTTGACCGGTTCGGTCAAAGTGCTGATCGAATATAAAAGAGTGAATTTAGGAAAGCCTAGTTCGGGTTGCATTAAAAATATGGAAAAATGTTCTAAAATCATATTTTAATATATATAAGTGAACTGTGAAATCAATTTTGGAAAATGAGGTTCGGAAGGTTGATATTTTGGCTAGTGACCAAAATGTAATTTTTGAAAGTTGCGGGACAGTTTTATAAAGGATTGAAACTTTGAATCTTTAAGGAGCTATTATTCCAAAAAGGATTTCTCCAGATTTTTCTAAGATATTTTAAGGCTCAAATCTGATTTTAAAGATTTAGAAAAGGAGGGAAATCATTTTAACCAAATTTCCAACTAACTTTTCCATTTTCCCTCAAATTCTCTTTTCTCTCATTTTCTCTCAACCCAAACAAGATTCTCCAGATTTCTTTCTCTAATTTTGATATCTAAATCTCTCCTTTCAACTCTTATTTGATTCCTAATCATCTCATCATCAAAACCTCTCAAATTACAAGTTGATTCATCAAGCTTTTTGGCTCTAAAATGGAGAAATTCAAGTTTGGAGGTAAGAACGTCCTTCTCCTCTAAACTATCAGTTCTTTACTGAAATTCCTAAGTTCTCAATCCTTGATTTATGTTTTATTAATGGTTTTTCAATTGAGATCTTGATTTTTGGCTAAAATGCAAGATTTGGTGATTTTGGTGAAATTTTCGTGTGATCTGTTTAAGCAGGGTTTGAGGTGTTAAATTGATGTTAAATGAATGCTAAAATGATTAGAAGTTGAGGTTTAATCAATGCAATCCCGGATAGGTTGAATTTCCTAAGTTTGGCTTGAGTTTTTGGTTGTTTTTGGAGTGTTTTTGGTGATCTGTTATACCTGGAGGTATGAGGACGTGGTTGTGATCATTTTGCATGTTATTTGATGTATAAAAATGGTTAGAAGTGATGGATCTTGGCTGGGTTAAGTTTTGGAAGTGTTTGGAGGTGATTTCGGTTGTGTTTGGTAGCCAAATTGTTAGATTTGTGATGAGCAACGAGTTGTGTTGATGTTGCTGGTGTTTTAATGCATAAGGATGCATTAATGTTCTGTTTTTGTGTGCTTGAAACAGGGGAGTTTAATCCGTGAGCTTTGGAGGTGTTTTCGGAAGCTTGGAAGGCTTGTTGGCTAGCTTTGTTTGGTTATCGGTGAGTGAAGTTGGGATTTCAGCTTTTGAAACAAGGTTTGAAGGTTTTTGGGAGCTTAGTTTAAGTTTAAACAACTTTGCTAAGTTCAAGAGTAAGTGAAGGGGTTTTTGCTCTTGAATTGTGTATGATTTGGTTTTAAAATCAATTGTGGTTGATGATTGATGTGCATGTGTTATTGCATGGTTTAATTCTGTTTTGTAAGCATGTTTTTAGCATGGTTTAATGCTGGTTTTGAAAGCCATTTGAAAAGGATGCTCAAGGTAAGGGATCCTTGGTTTTGTATATGGAAATTGTGATTTTGATGCATGGTGATGCATGTTGATCAATGGCTTTGTATGATGCTTAAAAACAGTGAATTGATGATGTTAAATGTTACCTTTTGCATATTGGCTATGCATGTGAATCATTGGATTAATGATGGTTTTGCATATTGGTTATGCATGTGAAACATTGAGCTAATGTTGTGATGGCTTGCATTATGTTTATGCATGTGGAACATCGGATAATATGGTAAGATGGTTATATTGGCAAGTGTTGTAAGTGGTTCTTGGTTCGTTGATCGGATATAATTAGCCGGCTATAGGATTGGGTGCACCGTGAATAAAGTCGCCTTGAAGGCGGAGTGGTCAAGTGTGGACCGAATAGGCTCCCCTCAAGTATTCCTAACGAGATGAGGTCAGTGGAGGTTGTTGCCCACGGGAGGACCTCGGTTGCTTAAGGTCATAGTGGAGGTTGTTGCCCACGGGAAGACCTTGGTTGAGCAAAGGTTATATGGTGGTTAAAAGTCCATATGTGAGAACCTTGTGCTTGTTGAGATCACAATGGCAGTGGTTAAGTCCATGTGTGGATCTTGTGTGTGATGTCCCGGATCTCGTTAGATGATGTCTACAACTACCAATCGGTTATGCAAAGGTTGTATGGTGGTTGAAAGTCCATACGGGAAGACCTTGTGCATGTCAAGGGTGTATGGAGGTTGAAAGCCCATACATGTGAACCTTGAGGAAAAGCTAAGGTTGTATGGTGTTTAAAAGTCCATGCATGAGAACCTTAGGATGTTGAGGTCAGTGGAGGTTGTTGCCCACGGGAAGACCTTGGATTGGGTAGTGTGTAGGGAGCGTTGGGACACGCTCGGAATCCGCGTATCCGATCGGGTTGTTGAATTGTTAAGTTGGAAAGTGAATGTGGTTGATCACTTGGAAGCCAATGTAATGTTCTTGATCATAGTGAAGCATGAGATGCTTGAATTGATGCATGGTTGCATGTGAAGCATGAGATGCTTGAATTGATGCATGGTTGCATGTGAAGCATGAGATGCTTGAATTGATGCATGGTTGCATGTGAAGCATGAGATGCTTGGATAAGATGCATTGTTGCATGAAATGTGTAAGATGCTAGTGATGGCATGTTTACTTGTTAGGTTGAACAAGTGTTGGTTATCATTTGATAATGATGCATGTGAGCATGAACTATCTACGTTGCATTGGAGTCTTGTATGACTTGTTTTTAAAGGCATGTGATGATGATGTTATAGTTTTATGTTGCCTTGGTTAAATGCATGAGATGGTTTATTTAAGCTATGGTTTAAAATGGTTTCTTGCTCGTTATGGTTTACAAGTTATAGAAAGGTATGTTGTGAAATGGAAATGACTATCCATGGTTTTGTTTAAGCTTGGCATATGGTGTTTATGCATGGTTTTGAGCTTGGTGTTGAAAAGAGTTTTCAAACATGGTTTTGGTAAGCAAATCGGGTTTGTTTTAAAGTGTTTTAAAGACCCGCTGCATTGATGGTGTTTTTGTTTTGAGCATTCCTCACTAAGCATTTTGTGCTTACGCTCCTTTTGGTCCATCAATGCAGATTCTTGAAGTTTGGGCAGCAAGGAGCAAGGGATTCAAGGTGGACTCCAATGGAGATGTATGTCTTGGTGAATAGCTATAGTTAATAAGGGCAATGGGGTAGAATCTCTCGGATTGATGTGTATGTGATCGTATATGTTGATCATGTTGTTTAAGAATGTTTAAATGCTGTTGTTGATGTTGTTGAAACATGAATTGGCTTAATTGAGGTTGCTTTGGAAAGGTTTATGTTTAAATGGATAGCTTGAGTAGGAAGCATGTCTTTGAATTTGGGGCTTTTCATTTGTGTTGGTTATATGTTGAATCGTTGATGCATTTATGGTTCTTGCATGTTGAATGATCATGAGGTATGGTTTGGTGATGTTAATTGGATGTTTGATGCATGATTGATGATGGTTTTGAGTCGAAATCAGGCAGGGGTATCGGTACTCGGACTTGCGTATCGATACGCCTGAGCCAAATATGCTCATTCCTGCCCAGGCGTATCGGTACGGTCGAACAGGTACCGATACCGTATGAAGGCTGTATCGATACGGGGTAACTCGTATCGATACCGTTACTGAAGTTTGGTTACTGCCTTCCCCGCGTATCGATACGACACGTGGCGTATCGATACCAGGCCGTTAATTTCAGTTAAAAGTATCTTTTATGTTTCAAAATGTTTACGTTTTGGTCCTGAATCTTATTTGTGCAATTGCATGAGTTCGGTAGGTCCGTTTGAGCTGGAATTTGGCAGAGAAGCATGAAACATGATTAATTTCAAGTTGGTAACTTAAAATCTGGTTAAGTCCTTAAAGTTTTCAAAAATTACAATTTGGTCCCTAAAGTTGTAATTTGTTCAATTGGGTCCCTGTTTGATCTCTGATGTTTGTGATCTTTGAGCATGGTGTTTGTGTGATCACGTATAGGGTTAATGTGCATCTAGTCAAGTTTTAAAAAAAAAGGTTGTTAATCAAGGTTGGCTTTCGGGTTGACTTTGGTTTTCCCCGTGTAATCTTCGTAGTTCGGGTCAACCGTCCAGGCCGAGCTACGGGGGTTACATGCCGCGACAGGGACGACGACAGAACAAGAATTCTTAACACAGTGCAACACCTGCACTACCGGGTAGATCAATACCGGCCTAATTCTTAAACCCCCGAATCTTTTAATATTTTATATTCAATATTCCTCAATATTCTCCTACAATCAATTAAACTCTCTTCTTTCTCTCTTGTGCAGCAATCCAAGGATAAAGCTATTTCCAGTCCCTGTGGATTTGACATATGATACTTCGTGTATCACTTTACTACTTGCGTCGTGTACACTTGCACTCTATTGCGATAGACTATTTTACACGCAACAAGTTTTTGGCGCCGTTGTTGGGGACTGACAACATATCTTTACCCTTACTTTTACTGCACTTCCTTTTTAGTTTTTCTGTTTTTATTGGGATTTTTTACCCTATACTTTTCACAAGGTTTTTCGTTTGCTTATGCGCAGATCAAGACGAGGCAAAGAACCTGAGTATAAACTAGACCCTAAAATCGAACGTTCGTGCAATCTCATAAACCGAGTCTGCCTTTTGATAGCCAGAAACGATTACCTTGAAGAATAGATAGAAGCAATGCATAATGGGGTAAATCGCCTGAGGAATCCTGAAGATCCTCCCCAGGATGCCCGTAACGAAAGGCCTGCTGCCGAGGCCGCACGCCGATCCTGTCGTGATTACATGATCAACGATCATGTGTAACTGGAGACCACCCTGCCAGACGTGGAAGCTGAAAATTTCGAGCTGAAACCTGTGATGTTCAGCATGATCAATTCCGCTGGCCAATTTAGTGGTGCTGCTACAGAGGATGCTAGAGAACATCTGAAAATGTTCCAAGAAATCTGTGGTTCGTTTAGACTACCAGGAGTAAATCCGGAGATACTGAGGCTTTGGTTATTTCCTCATTCACTGAGGGACAGGGCGAAAACTTGGTGGAATAAACTAATGTCGGGTTTAATACGAACTTAGGCGGATCTCACTCGTGAATTTTTATCTCGTTTTAATCCTTCCCATTTATCTGAGCGATTACGTAATGAAATTTCTACTTTTCAACAGGAAGATGATGAGCCAATGCAAGAGGCATGGGACAGGTTTACCACTCTTCTGAGGAATTGCCCGATGCATGGATTCTCTGTTTGGAATCAAGTCATAAAATTTTACAATGCTGCCAACACACACACACTCGGATGAGAATAGATTCAACAGCAAATGGATTGTTGTTGGATAAAGATCCAGACGAAGCCATGGTAGTATTGAAAAATTTAGCAAAGAATGAAGAGCAATTTCCCACAGTGAGGGGAGGTAAACGAGTGCTAGCTGTGAAAGACTATGAAGCTGACAATTCCCTAAAGACACAAGTTGCGTATCTCACAAAGGTAGTAGAGAATTTGCTAAAGAAAGATTCAAAACCTGTCTACTCCGCGGAAGAGGTATGTGAAACATGTAGTGGGAATCACAGTTCGGAAGACTGCCCGTTATAGCTAGAGGAAGGGATGTATGTTGGAAACTATAACAAGTCGAGAAATTTTGACTCCAACAATTACAATCCCAACTGGAGGAAAGACCCCAAGTTCTCCTGGAGTAACCCAAACAACGCACTGAATCCTCAAGTACAGAACACTCAAAACCGGGGGGCACCTAGAATTCTGACACAGCAGCAACCACAACAACAGCCGCAACAGCAGCCGGCAACCGCACCTAGTATACTAGAGCAGACATTAGCAACATTTATGTCACAGACAGGAGCTTACATGACAAACATGGATCACTTCGTCAAGAAGACTGGGTCGTTCATGGATAAAACAGAGATGAGAATGACTAACCATGAAGCTACACTGAAATCACTGGAGACGCAAATGGTCCAGGTTTCCCAACATATTAAGCCAAGGCAGAACAGAGGATTCCCTAGCGATACTGAGGTCACTAGACAACCCACACATGAGCAGTGTAAAGCTATTACAACTAGGAGTGGGAAACAACTGCAAGGGCCAGAGACGAAAACCGTACTGATTAAAGAACCAGCCTTAGAAACATCTGCCGCGAGCACTGCCCCGACAGAAGATAAGCAACCTGCTGCCGCCACACCTGTCACGATAGCAGAAGAGACAGAGGAGAAAGACAAGGATGATGAAGAACCTAAACCTCCTCAGTTCCGAATACCATGTGAAGGACGATTGGAAGATTACCATCCTCCACCTCCTTTCCACAGCGGTTACAAAAGTAGAAACAGGAGTACCAGCTCAAAAAGATATATGATATTTTTAAGCAGGTTCACATCAATATACCGTTGTTAGAGGCCATCTAGTAGATGCCCGGTTATGCGAAATTTCTCAAGGATGCTATGTCGATAAGATCAAGACTTGGGGAATTTGAAATGGTAAAAATGACAGAAGGATACATGACTATCTTACACAGGCATCCACCCTAAAAAAAGAAGGATCATGGGAGTTTCATCATACCGTGCATAATTGGTGACAAATTCGTGGGTAGGGCACTTTGTGATCTAGGTGCTAGTATTAATTTAATGCCAAAATCTGTATTTTAGAAATTAGGTATTGGACGAGCACGACCCACGATAGTAATGCTGCAGCTGGAAGACCGCTCTTATGTACAACCAGAAGGGAAGATCGAAGATATTTTGGTAAGAGTGGATAAGTTCATTTTTCCTGCTGACTTTCTTGTTTTAGACTGTGAAGCAGATAAGAACGCACCAATCATCCTGGGGCGACCCTTCCTAGCCACAGGCAGATCACTGGTTGATGTAGAGAAGGGAGAACTTACAATGAGAGTAAATGATCAAGAGATCAAGCTCAATGTTCTACAGGCAATTAAACATGCTGATGCAGAAGAAGAATGCAAGGTCATCACTGAAGTAATCCTTGACCAACCCTGCATCAGGTAGAGCTGCCATGACATTAAATTTGGTCACTGCCACAACAGCCATCTGGAAGACTGTCACGGCAACAACGACGACAACAACTCCTCCGATTCAGACACATCTGACACTGAAGGTCATGAGGAGGTAAACTGGATAGGAAATCGTCCAGGTAAGTTATTCGAGCCCCTAAACTATACCTCGAATGAACACATAATCCAAAAGCCTTCAACTGTAGAACCACCTGTTTTAGACCTTAAGCCCCTACCAGAGCAGCTTAAATATGTTTTTCTTGGTTCAAATGATACGTTGCCCGTAATCATCTCTTCCAAGTTGATGCAGAAACATGAACATCAGCTGATAGGGATGCTACAGCAGCATAAAAAGGCTATTGGATAGACGATAGCTGACATCCAAGGCATCAGTCCGGCACTATGTATGCATAAAATTCTCCTAGAGGATGATCATAAGCCGACAATTGATGCTCAGAGACGCTTAAACGATGCTATGTGAGAAGTGGTTCAAAAACAAATGGCTGGACGATGGGATAATTTATGCCATCTCGGATAGTAAGTGGGTGAGCCCGGTGCAGTGTGTTCCGAAAAAGGGAGGAATAACCGTGGTGACCAATGAAGAGAACAAACTAATCCCAACCAGGACTGTGATCGGTTGGAGGGTTTGTATGGATTACCGGAAGCTTAACAAAGCTACCCGGAAAGACCATTTTCCCTACCTTTTATTGATCAAATGCTTGATAGATTAGCGGGAAACCTTATTATTGTTTTCTTGATGGTTACTCAGGTTATAACCAGATAGCTATTACACTAGAGGATCAAGAGAAAACGACCTTCACTTGCCCATACGGCACGTATGCTTTTCGGAGAATGCCATTTGGACTCTGTAATGCACCAGCAACATTCCAGAGGTGTATGATGGCAATATTCTCTGACATGGTGGAGGATTTCTTGGAAATATTCATGGACGATTTTTCTGTCTTTGGAGACAATTTTGAAGGCTGTTTAAGCAACGTACAGAAGGTACTCGAAAGATGCGAGAAAGCAAACTTGGTATTAAACTGGGAAAAATGTCACTTCATGGTGGATGAAGGGATAGTCCTAGGCCACAAGGTAAGCTGCCGCGACATAGAGGTCGACAGAGCAAAGATAGAAGTGATTGAAAAGCTGCCACCACCCACCACAGTCAAGGGAATTCAGAGTTTCTTAGGGCATGCTAGGTTTTATTGAAGGTTTATTGCAAATTTTTCGAAGATCACCAAGCCTTTATGCCACTTACTGGAGCAGAATCGTCCCTTTGACTTCAATACTGAATGTGCTGAGGCATTCAGAATCCTGAAAGAAAAGCTAGTAACATCCCCAATTGTACAGCCACCATACTGGAGTTTGCCATTCGAAATTATGTGTGATGCCAGTGACTATGCTGTAGGGGCAGCACTTGGGCAGAGGAAGGACAAGCTATTCCACGTAATTTATTACGCCAGCAAAACACTAAACGATGCTCAAGTGAATTACACCACAACAGAAAAGGAATTATTAGCAGTGGTGTTCTCGATTGACAAGTTCCGCTCGTACATACTTGGGACGAAGGTGGTGGTCCATACAGACCACTCAGCACTGAAGTATCTGTTCGCTAAAAAAGATGCAAAGCCTAGACTGATACGTTGGATTCTGCTGCTGCAAGAGTTCGACATTGAAATCAAGGATAAAAAGGGGACATAAAACCAAATTCCAGACCACTTATCAAGATTAGAGATGGGAAAAAGCCTATCGACAGACAAGACTCACATACTAGAGACTTTCCCTGATGAGCAGTTGTTTGTTTCCACAAGCATTGCCGTGACAGCCATGGCAGCAGGTAAGTTTTCTGAACTTCCTTGGTATGATGATTTTGTTAATTACATAGTTAGCATAATATTACCTCCTGAACTTAATTACCAAGCAAGGAAGAGGTTCCAAAATGATGCAAAACATTATTATTGGGACGAACCTTTTCTTTTCAAACATTGTGCAGATCAAGTTATCATGAGATGTGTACCATAGGATGAGCAGTAAGATGTACTTCACCTGCCATGCTTCCCCATATGGAGGACACTTAGGTGGAAACAAAACCGCTGCCAAGGTTTTGCAATCTGGTTTTTATTGGCCCTTACTGTTCAAGGATGCCCAAGCATTCTACAAAAGCTGTGATAAGTGCCAACGGACTGGAAACATCTCAAGAAGACATGAGATACCACTACAAAACATTTTAGAAGTCGAGATCTTCGATGTATGGGGGATTGATTTCATGGGACCATTCTCAGCATCATGTGGGAATCTATATATCCTACTGGCAGTGAAATATGTATCCAAATGGGTTGAAGTGATCGCCACACAGAAAAATGATGCCAAGACTGTTTAGAGATTTCTGTATAAAAACATTTTCTCCAGGTTTGGCATACCTAAGGCTATCATCAGTGATGAAGGGAGACATTTCGACAATAGGGTAATCGTTGTTGCCTTAAGAAAATATGGCGTAAAGCATCGAATCGCAACAGCATATCACCCTCAAACCAATGGACAGGCCGAAATATCCAACAAGGAAGTAAAGAACATTCTTGAGAAACATGTTTTTGAGTATATAAATTGTGTATGATGATGCCATGTGGTTTAAGGATGCAGTAGGTAAGTGGTCCTTGTATGCATGTGTTGATGCATGAGGTTTTAATCATGGTTTAATGCTTGTTTATGGCTTATCATGAATGCTTTGTAAAAACAGTGAGGTATGGATGAGATATGGATTATATTGGCAAATGATGTTGAATAAAGTGTTTTATAAATGAAATCGGATATAGTTAGCCAGCTATAGAATTGAGTGCACTATAAACAAGTCGCCCTGGATGTTGAGAGGTTGTGATTGTACCGAATACTCCATCCAAGTACCCTAACGATTGATGATTTTTTAAGGTTGCAACGGTTGAGGGTAGCTCTCGGGTGCGAACCTTGTGTGTGTCCCTTATCTCGTTAGTGGGTTATACATCTACCGATGAGTGGTGTTGAAGGGTTGTGATTGTACCGAATACTCCATCACGGGTGTCACAATGATGGAGGGTCGCTCTCGTGTGTGAGCCTTGAGATGTCGGTAGAGTGTATGAAGGGTGTGGGACAACCCCAGTAATCCGTGTATCTAATACGTGTTTTTGAGACTATTGTTTATCACTTGTGAGCCAATAATGAAATGAAATATTGTGAAAATGTTGTTAATGCACATTGTGAAAGATGCATGTTTTGGCTTAAGCTTAGCATAATGGTGTTTATGCTTGAAAGGCTTGGAAAATGAGTAGCAATGGTTTAATTGCTGAATTTGATTGGATCATGTTGCATGATGTTTAATACATTGATTTTGATGTTAAAGTGCATGGTTTGTTAAGGAAGGCATGATGGTTTTGAAAAGAGTGAAAAACGGTTTTGTGCATTGATGATGCTTGTGGTTTTGAGCAACCCTCACTAAGCTTGCATGCTTATGCTCTCTTTGTTTATCAATGCAGATAATTAGGCTTTTGGAGGTAGAATCTTCGAGAAATCTTACCAAGACAATGGGGGTGTCCAATGCAATGAATGTTGTTAGTTTGGCATTTTCTAGTTTTGTGCAATTTTGAGATGCATATTTGGACTTGTAAATGGCCTTTGAGTTTTGGTTTGTAATTTACGTTTGGATTTTAGCCTTTTGGTGCTTTTGAATTTTAGGAAGCATGCCTCTAGTTCCGTTTCTTTTGAGAACGATGCTATGATGTTGCTTATGCCTCATACAAGTTGTCATTGATGCGTAATTAAGTTACCTATATGTTAGGGCATGTGTCGGTATGGTTTCGGAGGGCATAAAATGATTTAAACCAACTTTTTAGAACATTGCAGGCCCAGGTGTTTCAAAGCACCCTTGCCCATTTCGAAACGGTGGCCCGAAATGGCCTTGGTGTTTTAGAACAGTAAGGCCTGTTTTAGAACATTTTGCCTCTGTGAACCATCGTACCGAAACGTGTCTTGAGGAGTTTCGAAACGAACCCGCGTATCAAAATTGTCAGCTGTGTTTCGAAACAGCCGTTTCGATACGGGGCATTCTGTTCCGAAAAGTTTTACCGTTGAACTTGTGTTTAAATTGTTCTGAGTTTCTGTTTCTTACGTTTTGGTCCCTGTTTGCCTTGTATGCAATTGGATGAGTTCTAAATGTCTCTTTGAGCTGAGATTTCACTGAGAAGCATGTAATGAACCTAATTAAAGGTTGGTAATATGAAATTGCTAATAACCCTTGTAAATTATAAAAATTACAAATTGGACCCTAAACCTTAATTTGCTTTAATCGAAAGACGATTGTGTTGGTTTTGAATCCGCAGCTTATGTGCGTACACATAGGAACCTAAGTTGCATCTAGACAAGATAAAAGAAAAAGGGTCATTTATTGAGGTAAACTTTCCCGGTTTACTTCAATATTCTCCGTGTGATCCGTTCGGTTCAGTCTATCGGCTAGGCCGGGTCGATGGGGTTACATCACCAGCTCACTTAATTTTAAGTACTACAAAAAATTCGAACAAAGAAAACATTACAAAAACAAAGAGAACATATAAAACATGGGAAAGAGAAAAAGAATACAAAGAACACACAAAATGAAGAAAAAAAACACAAAACAAAACAACATCAAAACAACACAAAACATGAGAAACATACAAACCAAACAAGAGGGGATAACATCAGAGATAGGGGAAGCACACAACAAAAAGAAGAGGCAACAATCATCCCAAGGCAAAGATATCAAGGAGATCTAACGAAAGGGACCGATAGAGAAACGAAGCCAGCATCCACTCATCAAACTGCATGGCCATTTCTGTTACCACAGAAGCATCAGAGCGTTTAAAGAGATATAGTGAGAGACCGTCATCAAGCATCATGGTCAGATAAGAAGCATCACGAAGGCTAAAGGCATGTCGAAGGGACCAACGCCAAAGAGCAAAAAACCTTCTGAAGACGAAGGATGAAACTGGAAAAGGATCCCTTCTCAGCCGCGAACCAAAGAATTCCTCTCACCCAAGGGACCCGAACATGACCAAGAACGCGGGGAGAAGCCTCCACAAACAAGTCAATTGGTAGGTGAAACGGAGCACCCTAAAAACATAGAGAAAACAAAGAAAACAAGGTGAGAAAGAGGAAGAGAAGGAGGATTCCCCAATTTATAATTCACCAAAGTGCCATTTCAAAATGACCAAAATTCGCATCCTTTGCTCTGGACCAGTCATAAAACGCCACACGTTCAGGCTTTTTAACGAGCTAAATTCATGCCAATAATGGCGTCTATTCATGATAAATGTCTCTTTTCATATAAAAACGCGCTCCTCCGCCATCAACACAATAGTTATAGCATGATCCCACATTGCAAGTCTTAGCTCGTGCCACTTTATAGCACTCCTTCGACTAAGGGGAAACAACTATTATACTTACGTCAATGTTCTAACCCTAAACCTATTAATATCTCTAAAAATATGCTTATGCCTCCGTTGCCCTGGAACTAAACTCGGTAATTCCACTGGAGAGATATATATGCCTTTAGAACCCCTAGTCTTTGAGTCAACGATTCACATGTACACTGATAGACATGATCAATGTCCCATCAGCTTATGCTCTCTTTGTTTATCAATACAGATAATTAGGCTTTTGGAGGCAGCATCTTCGAGAAATCTTACCAAGACAATTGCTAAAAGTATGTTGTGCTTTCGAACTAGTGTAATAAGGGCAATGGGGGTGTCCAATGAAATGAATGTTGTTAGTTTGGTATTTTCTAGTTTTGTGCAATTTTGAGATGCATATTTGGACTTGTAAATGGCCTTTGAGTTTTGGTTTATGCTTTACATTTGGATTTTAGCCTTTCGGTGCTTTTGACTTCTAGGAAGCATGCCTCTAGTTCCGTTTCTTTTGAGAACGATGCTATGATGTTGCTTATGCCTCATACAAGTTGTCATTGATGCGTAATTAAGTTACCTATATGTTAGGGCATGTGTCGGTATGGTTTCGGAGGGCATAAAGTGATTTAAACCAGCTTTCTAGAACATTGCAGGCCCAGGTGTTTCAAAGCACCCTTGCCCATTTCGAAACGGTGGCCTGAAATGGCCTTGGTGTTTTAGAACAGTAAGGCCTGTTTTGGAACATTTTGCCTCTGTGAACCATCGTACCGAAACGTGTCTTGAGGAGTTTCGAAACGAACCCGCGTATCGAAATGGTCAGCTGTGTTTCAAAACAGCCGTTCCGATACGAGGCATTCTCTTCCGAGAAGTTTGATCGTTGAACTTGTGTTTAAATTGTTCTGAGTTTCCGTTTCTTACGTTTTGGTCCCTGTTTGCCTTGTATGCAATTGGATGAGTTCTAAATGTCTTTTTGAGTTGAGATTTCACTGAGAAGCATGTAATGAACCTAATTAAAGGTTGGTAATACGAAATTGCTAATAACCCTTGTAAATTATAAAACTTACAAATTGGACCCTAAACCTTAATTGGCTTTAATCGAAAGGCGATTGTGTTGATTTTGAATCCGCTGCTTATGTGCGTACACATAGGAACCTAAGTTGCATCTAGACAAGATAAAAGAAAAAAGGGTCATTTATTGAGGTAAACTTTCCCGGTTTACTTCAATATTCTCCGTGTGATCCGTTCGGTTCGGTCTATCGGCTAGGCCGGGTCGAGGGGGTTACATCACCAGCTCACTTAATTTTAAGTACTACAAAAAAATTCGAACAAAGAAAACATTACAAAACAAAGAGAACATATAAAACATGGGAAAGAGAAGAAGAATACAAAGAACACACAAAATGAAAAAAAAAAAACACAAAACAAAACAACATCAAAACAACACAAAACATGAGAAACATACAAACCAAACAAGAGGGAATAACAGTAGAGATAGGGGAAGCACACAACAAAAAGAAGAGGCAAAAATAACCCCAAGGCAAAGATATCAAGGAGATCTAACGACAGGGACCGATAGAGAAACGAAGCCAGCATCCACTCATCAAACTGCATGGCCATTTCTGTTACCACAGAAGCATCGAAGTGTTTAAGGAGATGCAGTGAGAGACCGTCAACAAGCATCATTGTCAGAAAAGAAGCATCACGAAGGCTAAAGACATGTCGAAGGGAACAACGCTGAAGCGCAAACCGTCTGAAGACGAAGGATGAAACTGGAAAAGGATCCCTTCTCAGCCGCGAACCAAAGAATTCCTCTCACCCAAGGGACCTGAATAGGACCAACAATGCCGGGGAGAAGCCTCCACAAACAAGTCAATTGGTAGGTGAAACAGAGCACCCTACAAACATAGAGAAAACAAAGAAAACAAGGTGAGAAAGAGGAAGAGAAGGAGGATTCCCCAATTTATAATTCACCAAAGTGCCATTTCAAAATGACTAAAATTTGCATCCTTTGCTCTGGACCAGTCAGAAAACGCCACACGTTTAGGTTTTTTAACGAGCAAAATTCATGCCAATAATGGCGTCTATTCATGAGAAATGTCTCTTTTCATATAAAAACGCGCTCCTCCGCCATCAACACAATAGTTATAGCATGATCCCATATTGCAAGTCTTAGCTCGTGCCACTTTATAGCACTCCTTCGACTAAGGGGAAACAACTATTATACTTACGTCAATGTCCTAACCCTAAACCTGTTAATATCTCTAAAAATATGCTTATGCCTCCGTTGCCTTGGAACTAAACTCAGTAATGCCTCTGGAGAGATATATATGCCTTTAGAACCCCTAGTCTTTGAGTCAACGATTCCCAGGTACACTGATAGACATGATCAACGTCCCATCAGCTTATGCTCTCTTTGTTTATCAATGCAGATAATTAGGCTTTTGGAGGCAACATCTTCGAGAAATCTTACCAAGACAATTGCTAAAAGTATGTTGTGCTTTCGAACTAGTGTAATAAGGGCAATGGGGGTGTCCAATGAAATGAATATTGTTAGTTTGGTATTTTCTAGTTTTGTGCAATTTTGAGATGCATATTTGGACTTGTAAATGGCCTTTGAGTTTTGGTTTATGCTTTACGTTTGGATTTTAGCCTTTTGGTGCTTTTGACTTCTAGGAAGCATGCCTCTAGTTCTGTTTCTTTTGAGAACGATGCTATGATGTTGCTTATGCCTCATACAAGTTGTCATTGATGCGTAATTAAGTTACCTATATGTTAGGGCATTTGTCGGTATGGTTTCGGAGGGCATAAAGTGATTTAAACCAGCTTTTTAGAACATTGCAGGCCCAGGTGTTTCAAAGCACCCTTGCCTATTTCGAAACGGTGGCCTGAAATGGCCTTGGTGTTTTAGAACAGTAAGGCCTGTTTTGGAACATTTTGCCTCTGTGAACCATCGTACCGAAACGTGTCTTGAGGAGTTTCGAAACGAACCCGCGTATCGAAATGGTCAGCTGTGTTTCAAAACAGCCGTTCCGATACGAGGCATTCTGTTCCGAGAAGTTTGATCGTTGAACTTGTGTTTAAATTGTTCTGAGTTTCTGTTTCTTACGTTTTGGTCCCTGTTTGCCTTGTATGCAATTGGATGAGTTCTAAATGTCTTTTTGAGTTGAGATTTCACTGAGAAGCATGTAATGAACCTAATTAAAGGTTGGTAATATGAAATTGCTAATAACCCTTGTAAATTATAAAACTTACAAATTGGACCCTAAACCTTAATTGGCTTTAATCGAAAGGCGATTGTGTTGATTTTGAATCCGCTTCTTATGTGCGTACACATAGGAACCTAAGTTGCATCTAGACAAGATAAAAGAAAAAAGGGTCATTTATTGAGGTAAACTTTCCCGGTTTACTTCAATATTCTCCGTGTGATCCGTTCGGTTCGGTCTATCGGCTAGGCCGGGTCGAGGGGGTTACATCACCAGCTCACTTAATTTTAAGTACTACAAAAAAATTCAAACAAAGAAAACATTACAAAAACAAAGAGAACATATAAAACATGGGAAAGAGAAGAAGAATACAAAGAACACACAAAATGAAAAAAAAACATAAAACAAAACAACATCAAAACAACACAAAACATGAGAAACATACAAACCAAACAAGAGGGAATAACAGTAGAGATAGGGGAAGCACACAACAAAAAGAAGAGGCAACAATCACCCCCAGGGCAAAGATATCAAGGAGATCTAACGACAGAGACCGATAGAGAAACGAAGCCAGCATCCACTCATCAAACTGCATGGCCATTTCTGTTACCACAGAAGCATCGAAGTGTTTAAGGAGATGCAGTGAGAGACCGTCAACAAGCATCATTGTCAGATAAGAAGCATCACGAAGGCTAAATACATGTCAAAGGGAACAACGTCGAAGCGCAAACCGTCTAAAGACGAAGGATGAAACTGGAAAAGGATCCATTCTCAGCCGCGAACCAAAGAATTCCTCTCACCCAAGGGACCCGAACAGGACCAACAACGCCGGGGAGAAGCCTCCACAAACAAGTCAATTGGTAGGTGAAACGGAGCACCCTAAAAACATAGAGAAAACAAAGAAAACAAGGTGAGAAAGAGGAAGAGAAGAAGGATTCCCCAATTTATAATTCACCAAAGTGCCATTTCAAAATGACCAAAATTCGCATCCTTTGCTCTGGACCAGTCAGAAAACGCCATACGTTCAAGTTTTTTAACGAGCAAAATTCATGCCAATAATGGCGTCTATTCATGAGAAATGTCTCTTTTCATATAAAAACGCGCTCCTCCGCCATCAACACAATAGTTATAGCATGATCCCATATTGCAAGTCTTAGCTCGTGCCACTTTATAGCACTCCTTCGACTAAGGGGAAACAACTATTATACTTACGTCAATGTCCTAACCCTAAACCTGTTAATATCTCTAAAAATATGCTTATGCCTCCGTTTCCCTGGAACTAAACTCGGTAATGCCTCTAGAGAGAGATATATGCCTTTAGAACCCTTAGTCTTCGAGTCAACGATTCCCAGGTACACTAATAGACATGATCAACGTCCTATTAGCCGAGCCTACTTATGTCGACCCATCAGTAGCCATCATGACGCTAAGCCTGACACCGCCCACCAATGAGGGCTTCGAAGGCCTCAACATAGTAAAGATATCAAACCCAAATATATATACACACACACGTGCACACATTGACCCGGGGAAATGGGAAGACACATACAACTTTCTCTCTCCCCCTCTCTCTCTCCACATATTCCTCACTCTAACCATCGACTGCAGCTCTCGGTCCAAAACTAAAATGGGTGAGCCGCCACAAACTACCACCAACTCCCTCATTGTATCAACAATTTTAAAGAACCCTTTTTACAAGTCTTTTATTTTTTTTGTAATTTTTCCTTCACACAAGACATTGATTTTGTGCAGTGTGCATAAACAATTTAAGAATGAAAAAAAAACTGAAGTGGCTATTCACTATTTTTGAAGAAAAACAATTATAGGGGATTTATTTTAAGTGTTGATCTTTGGGTGATTTTAGTCAAGAGGGTTGATCTTTTGTGTGATTTTGGTTCACATAAAGCATGATTTAGTCTAGGAAAATTTAAACTCATTACTTGATTAAATTTATACACATATTTTTATGATTCATACTCACTTTATATTGATAAAAATTTTAATTAGGGTTTATGATTTAAAGTTTGCAATTTAGAGTTTGAAATTTTTAGGGTTTGGAATTTAGAAATTAGGATTAGAGAGTAAAATTTATTTTTAATTTTTGATTTTTGAATAATTTATAATTTAATAGCTTTTGATATTTTAATTTTATATTTTTTACTTATTTTTAGATTTTTAGATTTTTATTATTTTTAGCCATATATTAATAAAACATTTTAAATGTTTTATTATTTTTTACATCATTTTAGTATTTTAATATTTTATTAAATTCGTATTTTTACCTAAAAATTAATTTTACCCTCATACTCAACCAAAAATTAATTTTGCCCTCTGCCATGTCATCCTAAACTGCCATGTCACCACCATAACGGTCAACGTTGGCTTTTGTCAGTCAAGGAGAAAACGATGATGCAATTGTACTACTTCAGTGGCTAAATTGATGCGAAAATGTCATAGGGGCGAAATCGATAAATTAGGTTTACTAAAAGGGAAAAAGTAACCCTTTAGCCTTAATTAAAAATATGACCAAATTGAATAAATGTGTAAATACCGAGGGTTATATTTATTAATTTTTTGAATTATGACTAAATTGTTTGAATGTATAAATTTGGAGAACTAATTGTATTATTATACAAAATATTTTAACAGCTACATCACCTTTTTAATGGTTGTTAACGGGTCAGTAACCAAATTAGAAGTAAAAAAACTACAAATTTAATGGTAACATTAAAACAATTAAAAGTTTGATTACCAAAGTGAATAATTGATCAGAACTTTACCCTTATATAAAATTGAAACTAATATATTGCATTGTACATTTAATTAAAAGTATCGAGGAATTTTAATATTTATCCCTAATTAATTTAAAATGATATACTAAATTTATTGACACCTATACGTATGAATATAGGTGGCAATCGGGTCGTTCGGTTCGAGTTCGGTTTGGGTCTATCTAGAATTGGTTTAGATTCGGTTTGGTTTGGTTCGGGTTCGGGTCTAATTCGGGTCTGTGACGAGTCGAATCCGGTTCAGGTGTTAGATCGGGTCAAAATTGGATCGGTTGTTTTCAGGTCGGGTCAGGTCAATATCAGATCGGTCACTTTTGGTTCGAGTCAAAATCGGTTCGTTCGGGTCACTTTCGGTTTGTGTCAAAATCGGGTCGTTCGGGTCGATTTCGGGTCGGGTCAACATTTCAATTTTTGGGTCAATTCGGTTTGAGTTGGGTTTAGGGTTTGAGGTTTAGTATTTATGGTTTAGTTTAGAGTTATTGGTGTATGAGATTAATTCTGATTCTACTTGTTAATCTACGCATTTGAATTTGATTAAATATTTAAATCAAAGCTTGTATCCATATAAAAATTTTGTGTATAATTATATTATGTAACGCCACGGGTTTAGGGGTCGGATGTTACTCGGGTAAATCGGGTTTTAGTCGTGGGTTCGATTTAATTAAAATAGACTTTGGTTTTATTTTAAAAGGTTTTGAAATTTATTAATGGCATTTTGGTAATTTTAAAAATAAGGAAAAAGATGAGAAAAAGGGGTTTTATTTCAAAAGAGCTCATCTTCCTCCTTGGTCTTCTTTTCACGTCAAAACCACTCTAAAACCCCAAATACAATTCCATTCGATTCCTTCACCATTTCAAGTGTTTTCATCAAGGAAAGACCACTTTTGACTTGCCCTCTTTATTCCTAACACATTTATGGTTTTAGATTTTAGAAAACACCATCGTAGAGAAATTTGAGTTTTCAAAGAAAAGGGTGAAACTTTAATGGTTTTCATTTTGCTTTTGATATGTAGAGTTAAGTTATGAGTTAATCTTTCCCTTAGGTACATTATATCTCAATTTGGTTGGTTTTTATTAAGAATCCCGAAATGGGTATTCATGTATATTTTTAAAGGGTCAAAACTTGTGTTTTGGTGTGGTTTTGTGAAAGGGAGTTGGGCTGGTGTTATAGTGATACTAGAAGGTTGGTTTGAAGGTGTTTTGGGTGTTAGAATCAAAGGTTTTATGCTGGGTTGTTGGGGAGTATGAAAATAGGAATTTTGGGTATTGGCTTTGGGTTGAAATTGTGAGAATTTGGCTTGTAGTTGTAGTTTGGGGTTGTGACAGTGTTTTGTGATGTTTTGGCTGAGCAATGTATTGTTTTTGATTGGTTAGAATCAAGGGAAACCGTTGGAGAGGCTTCGGGCACTAATCCGAGGAACTTGGAGACTTGAGATTGGTGTTTCGGCTTTCGTTTGGGTGTCATCGGTGAGTGGAAATATTTTGGCCTTGACTTGATTTTTGAAATGGGTTCTTGGGGGTTTGGGTGGAGCCTCAAGGGCTAACCTAAATCCAAGTGTAAGCTTACTAAACTCTACCTTGATTGTAAAGTGTTGGTGCATGAACAATTGTTGTGATGTTGTGTAAATTGTGGATTTCTTTTACTTCCGTTGATGTTGTTGTGTAGTTGTTGTTGGTGTCGAGCCTCACGTGATGGTTGTCGTAACTACGGTGATGTGTAGTCCCACCGGTAGTGACTAGTAGAAGAGTACGTAGATGTGTAGTCCCATGGTTATGATGTTGCTTATGTGTTTTCCAAAAGCATGTGAAACCTTGTTATGAAATGTCTATGTGTGTGTTTATTGCCTTTGAATGGAATGGTGAAGTCATGTATGTTTTTATGCAAGTTTCCTACCTAAATGCCTATCTTGAGATGAATGCCATGTTTGTTCGGTTAAGTAGCACCGCATGCTTAACCTTGGTTGCTAAATGATGTATGAGTGTTGGTATGTTGCTTGTCGAGTCGTAAAATGCATCTAGATTTGAGCCTTGGTTCGTTTTGCAGCTAAATTGAGTCTTGCAGTGCAGGGCGTATCGGTACACCCAAGGGCCGTACCAATACGGTCCTACACTTTGGGGCTCAGTTTAAGCCTAGCGTACCGGTACACGGGGGTGTATCGATACGCCAAAAGCTCTCTGGAAATCTAAGAAATTGACGAGATTTTGGCGTATCGGTACGGGTCTTGGGTGTATTGGTACGTTTTTTATCATTTGAACGCGAGAAGTTGACCGTTGAGGGCGTATCGGTATGGTCAACCAGTGTACCGATATGGTCTCCCTAGGTTGACTTTGGGGAGCTAACCAAGTCAAGGCGTATTGATACGGTCTCCTAGCGTATTGATACGACCTGTTGTAAAGGTTAAAATGGGCTGTTGAATTGTTTGTTTTGATTGCTTGTATCGTTTCGTTGTCTTTCCGCTATCGTGTCTCACATAGAAAGTATTAAAGCCTTTAGACAAGATAATGTTTAAAAGAAATTTTCTAGGGTTTCTAACCGAAGGGGAGCCTTAACGGGTTTCACTTCGGTTTTCCCCGTGTAGCCTACTCGGATTGGTCAGTCGTCCAGACCGGGACGAGGGGGGTTACATTTGGTGGTATCAGAGCCTGATGATTTCGAGACCTCGGGTAGGTAAGTGAGGTAAGTTTGATGTGTTATGTGTTACTATGTCTCGGTGAGTGTTTTACCATGTATGCTTGAAGTTTGCTTGCTAGTACGGTGTTTGAAAGCATGTTTTAATGGCCTTTTTGATTGGTTAAGGGTTAGTCAAATATCCCCATTGTTAGGTGTTGTTGTCAAAAGAAAAAAATGGTTTTTGGTTTAATGAGCTTGAGAACCTGAGTCCTTGCCCTTTGCTAACCTAACGTTTTTCTTGTGTGTTGTGTGTTTGCTATTTTAGATTCTATCTCGTTATGGTGAGACCGAGAGGGCAGCCTAGAGCGGGTGACTAGGCACCCGAGGGTGAGCCTCATGTTCCTCCTGCTCCCGATGGTAATGGAGTAGGTGGCGAAGGAAATGTGCCTCAGGCTGGTGCACAAGTCGGAGGTGATGGTAATGTGCCTCAGGCCACTGCTAATGTTGGAGGTGTTGGGGCTCATGCGGGTCAGGGGCCAGCGGGCGCGGACATGACCCATTTGATTCAGACCATAGCCGGAGCTTTTCAGACAGCTTTGGTCGGTATGCAAGCTGCAGCACCACCTCAGGGTGCGGGGAAATGTCTACCCTTGGAGAGGCTTCGTAGCTTGGGAGCAGTTGAGTTACGTGGGTTGACTTCCGACGGTTCAGAGGCGTGGCTTGAGAGTACTACACGCATATTGGGTCAGATGGAGTGCTCAGACGCCCGTAAGTTGGGTTGCATTGTTTCCTTGCTTCAGGGGGACGCATATACTTGGTGGACCACTGTTACATCGGGCATGGCTGAAGCGGATATCACGTGGGAGTTCTTCAGAAATGCCTTCAAGAGGAAGTATCTCGGAGTTCGATATTTGGATGAAAAGAAGAGGGAGTTTATGGCTTTGGTTCAGGGTAACATGATTGTGTCCGAGTACGAGGTTTAGTTTGTGAGATTGTGCCAGTATGCACCTAAGTTGGTTCCTCGTGAGAGGGAACGGTGTGAGCGCTTCTGGTATGGGTTGACTAGAGATGTGAAGACCTACATGCTTGCCTCTGACTATACCGAGTTTGATGTCTTGGTCTCTAAGGCCAAGGATATAGAGCAAAACTTAGGCTTCAGTGCACATACTAGTGGGTCCGACTCTGGAAAGAGACACACGAATTGGGATAGAGACCATGCCAAGAGGCATAGGGATAAGATGTAGCAGCCCGATTCGAGGCATAGGGGTGGTAACTATGGTCAGGGCCGTCAGGGCCAAGGAGCTGTTGTACACACTCCGGAGTGCACTAGGTACGGGAGACGCCACCAGGGCGAGTGTTGGGTATCTACGGGGCGTGTGTGATAAGGTTTTTCTCCGAAACCGTTAAATGGGGCCTTATCACTATTTTCTTCCTGAAAAGGGGGTTTATTTAAAGAAAATGGGGGAAATTCGTTTTGGAAAACTTGTGAAAATTTGGAGTCGCCACCGGCCACTGAGGTAGGCCGGACACCATAAAACCAGAGATTCATTTTAAAACTGGTTCGGGAGTTGGTTACGCGTGGGGTAGGGTTAGCGTCCCCATCACGCCCGGAAATCGGTACCAAATTGCTCGTTGCCTTTTGATCGATAGTAATTATTTAAAAAATTGAAGTGAATTTAATAATTGTTCTCAAATGAAAATATGACTTAAATAATACGGGCTTTATCGAATAGTGACATTGGAATTAATTAATCATTTAATTAAAAAGGATGACGGTACACTGGACCATAGACTAAACCGACATCAAATAAGGCTGACTGCCGTGTTAGTTTAGGGTTCGGATCCCGTACGTCACCTTTATGCATGATGCGAACATATAAGAGATGATGCGTGTTATTTTCAATTTTTATGCTTTCGCTTACCTAGAGGCGGTGAAAATTAACCTAAGTATCCGATAGACATCCATTAAGCTAGGACTGTCGTTTTCGGATACCGAGGTTAATTAATACACCTCTCGGGTTTGATTTTTAGATCCGATTGACATACTCACATGTTGGGCCGTATGATGAACAAATATATGTGCATGCATGCCATTCAAAATAACACATAGGAGAAAAGGCCCAAATTAATTAATTAAACTAAATCTTAAGGCCCAAAGGCCCATTTTAAGGCATTCCTATTGCTTAAAGAACACAAAGCCCATTTTAAATGTACCGAATTAAAAGATTATCATGGTAACATATATTCGATTCGTTTTTTATTTACCTTAGACTAACATGAACCTAGTAATTCTAAGCATTTTAGATCACATGAGGAAACCCCCAAAAAAACATATATTCGATCTAACGGTGATTAAACATGCGGGACCCACTAAACTAAAAAAATGGACAAACATGCATATATATATATATATATATATATATATATATATATATATATTCGATCCATTATGCCATTACTAACACATAACAAAAGCATACAGTAGCATATACGAAAGGGCATTAAAACATTAAATTATATTGCATTCGAATGGTGACCAAAATGAAATAAATGTAAAAACAGAGGCTGAAATCAGAAAGAAAAAAAACAAAGACTCTAAACTGTAAAGACCCTATTGAACGCGGGTAAGAAGGGGGAGGACCGAACACGTAAATAACCCCTAAAGAACTCGATCTGGGGACTAAAAGACGAACCGACTCAGACTACGGGGGACCTAGGATGTAATATGACCATGCGACGACCCTTACTGTGCTAATACCCCGACGCGGAGGGACTGGACTCGCTATTTACCTAAAAACTAGACCTAAAAAGACCATATATATCACCTAAACTCACACCGAACACCCCTTTTTGCCTAACCTAAACTCTAGCCGCCTCTAAAAAACCTCATCTTTCTCTCGACCTCGGACGCCGGCCGGTGCTAGTCACCGTCCGGTGGACTCTACCCTCTCTGACCAGTGAACCAAACCTTAAAGAGACCCAAAAAAGATGACCTTTCACTCCCCGAAACCAGAACGCCTCACCCTTGTACTAAAAAAAACAACCTGAAAACCCTATTTTTACCCCCCGAAACGAAACGACGCGAAAGAGGAAGAAAAAGGGGTCTCTCCGTCTTGGCCGAGTCACCGCTCAAAGCCGTTAAGGCTGGGTTTATTCTCGACGAAGAGGAGGAGACGGACTCGGAAAAACCAGAAGGTAAAAGACTCCCCTTTTTTATTTATTTAGAACATGCAATAAGATGGATTGTTTACCTGAATGATTCTGGTTTTGATTGCTCTTCGTGCTTTTTCTTGGGAGTTTCACGAATCCCTTACAATAAAGCCGTCGATTCGGTTTTATAGCCGAAAAATCGAGGCTTTTTACATTTTAGTTAATAAGATGAAAAAGGCTCATTGGTTCGTATTGTGTTTTTGGCCGGATTCATGCAAGGCTCTGTCATTCTCTGCCATTCCGTTGCTGATTTCGTCCTTGCTTCTCTTTTCTTTTATTTTCGATTTTTTGTTTTCCTTTCTTTATTTGTTGCTGATTCTCTTTTCTTTGTTGCATATTGTACGACGGTCGACGTGGATGACGGATCGACCGTTGGAACGGCGGAGGAGATGTGGTGAGCGCTCGGATGAATCTGGAAGGGCGGGCGTGGGCTTCACGTACGCGAGTGGGGATCTGAGGCGTCTCGCGTGGGCGCGTGTTGCGTCTCGTGGCATCCGGGCCGTCAGATCGAGATTGTGATCTGACGGCTCAGCTTCTTGGCGGCGCGGGATCATCAGCTGATGGGGATCTAGGGCTTCCGCGAGCAAACGACCTGGGCCGTCTGATGTCCCTTTGATCCAATGGCCTAGATTGAGGGGCGGATGCAAAAAACATATGGAGACCGGTTAGGGTTTCCCTACCCGGGTTTGGACTCGTAACCATTTTGGGCCACCTGGATCTGTAAACAACTGATTTGTATATTTTAGACTCTGGGCCTTGTACATTTATTGGGACTGTTTTATCAAAACAATTTGGGCTTTGTTCATTTATTTAGACTTATTTAAATAAAACACTTTGGGCTGCGTATTTATTTAGACTTATTTATTTATTTGGATTTATTCTACATTTACCAAATGCCCATATGCGTAATTCGGTACTTATCTCTTCTTTTTCGTTTGATTTGAATCGATGTAATATCGGCATTAAATATACCCCCTTTAGTAATAAATAAGCAAGTGAGTGAGATGATACCTAGTAATATTGGTATGAACGCTAATAAAATGGGTAGTATATAATATGCGGTAATTAGAGGGTTAACAGTCCAAAATAATATGTATAGATTCATTTTAGTAGATTAAAGCCCTAATATAAATAGACAAAGCCCAATATGGTTAAGTGAAGCCTGATATGGCTAAACAAAGCCCAACAGAGCTGAACCAAGCCCAACATGGCTGACCACAGCCCAATGTTATTTAAGTATACTTAAGGGCTGAATAGCCCGGACAAAATTAGTGATTACAGTTGCCCCTCTTTGCTTGTATTTGTGAAACAAGAACAAAGCAAAGATCATAAGCACTAATTTTGTCCCACTTCCCTGTTTGAGTGGCTTGTTTCTCTGAAGTGGCAGGAACAAGGTTGGTGGCATTGGTAGGTCCTCCCTGAGCGGCAAGGGACATAGCTAATTCATTCTCCCTGAGCGGCAAAGAATGAACTTCTAAAAGTATCCGGTCAACGTTGGTGTGTCCTCCCTGAGCGGTAAAGGACGTAGCTGATCCATTCTCCCTGAGCGGCAAAGAATAAACCTCCGATAGCAACTAGACAACGTTGGTACGTCCTCCCTGAGCGGCAAAGGTCGTGGCTGATTCATTCTCCCTGAACGGTAAAGAATAAACCTTCAATAGCTTAGACAACGTTGGCGTGTCCTCCCTGAGCGGTAAAGGACGTAGCTGATTCATCCTCCCTGAGCGGCACAGAATAAACCTCCAATAGCAACTGGACAACGTTGGTATGTCCTCCCTGAGCGGCAAAGGACGTGGTTGATTCATTCTCCCTGAGCGGCAAAGAATAAACCTTCAATAGCTTAGACAACGTTGGCGTGTCCTCCCTGAGCGGTAAAGGACGTAGCTAATTTATTCTCCCTGAACGGCAAAGAATAAACCTTCAATAGCGACTAGACAACGTTGGTATGTCCTCCCTGAGCGGCAAAGGACGTGGCTGATTCATTCTCCCTGAGCGGCAAAGAATAAACCTTCAATAGCTTAGACAACGCTGGCATGTCCTCCCTGAGCGGCGAAGGACGTAGCTGATTCATTCTCCCTGAGCGGCAAAGAATAAACCTCCAATAGCAACTGGACAACGTTGGTATGTCCTCCCTGAGCGGCAAAGGACGTGGCTGATTCATTCTCCCTGAACGGCAAAGAATAAACCTTCAATAGCTTAGACAACGCTGGCATGTCCTCCCTGAGCGGCGAAGGACGTAGCTGATTCATTCTCCCTGAGCGGCAAAGAATAAACCTCCAATAGCAACTGGACAACGTTGGTATGTCCTCCCTGAGAGGCAAAGGACGTGGCTGATTCATTCTCCCTAAGCGGCAAAGAATAAACCTTCAATAGCTTAGACAACGCTGGCATGTCCTCCTTGAGCGGCAAAGGACGTAGCTGATTCATTCTCCCTGAGCGGCAAAGAATAAACCTCCAATAGCAACTGGACAACGTTGGTATGTCCTCCCTGAGCGGCAAAGGACGCAGCTGATTCATTCTCCCTGAGCGGCAAAGAATAAACCTTCGATAGCTTAGACAACGTTGGCGTGTCCTCCCTGAGCGGTAAAGGACGTAGCTGATTCATTCTCCCTGAGCGGCAAAGAATAAACCTCCAATAGCAACTGGACAACGTTGGTATGTCCTCCCTGAGCGGCAAAGGACGTAGCTGATTCCTTCTCCTTGAGCGGTAAAGAATGGAACAACACTGACGGGAGATAAATTGAGTAGGCCCCCGGCTCTTCTGCTCGGATATCCTGTCAAGGAAAAATGTCATGATGATATGTGTTAGTATGAACCTAGCACATGTATGCCTACGATGATGCATGAGTGCGTATGCCTCATACGGATGTCACCACTTCGGTTGCTGTTCTCTTCTTGTTCTTTTGTTTTATCTTCCAAGCCGACGCTTGTCTCGTATTCAGGTCTTAGACATTGGCTCTTCTGGGCACCTCTTTTGCGGATTACAGTCCTTGATTTCTTCCTTTCCCAAAGTGCCTTTTTAGGTTTTCACTCGGGTTTTTTTCTTTTTCTTTTTTTTTTCTGAAGCGCCCTTTCGGGTTTTCACTCCATTTTTTCCTTTTTTTTACGAAGCGCCCTTTCGGGTTTCCACTCTATTTTCTCTTTTTCCCTTCTTCTTTTCTTTTCTTCTTTTTCTAGTCCGATCGGCTTTTATCTCATCAAATCCCGGCCGCGATCAGCTGTTTGAAATTTTCCTTCGTCCTTGTCACTCGCCCGGCCTTGGGCCAGATTAGCTGTTTCTTGTTGACCTGCGTTCAAAAGGTTAGACCAGAGAAATACCAAGAAATCTTTTGTTTCGTAAGTCTATTTTAAACTGCTCGAGTAATTCTTTGAAAAGAGATGAATGAAGACGCTGAATAGTATTTACTAATATATTTAGAATTCATGAGAAGTTCATATGTCATGCATGAAGGGTACAAATGATGCAATAGCCTAAGCATTTTCCTCGTGAATGATGTGGGAATCTATCAACCATCGGTAGACCCTTTGCTAGCATTATTCTGCCTATTTCTGGACTTTGGGAGGTTTTACTTGTACTCATCGGTGCTCTGTTGTAGCCATCGCTCTTCGATTCTCTACTCCCCCTTTAATCGAAAGACGCCCTTTTCGGGTTTTCGCCTTCCGACTCCTCCTTTTCTTTATTTCTTTGTTTTGTGAAGCGCCCTTTTGGGTTTTCACTCCACCTTTTTTTTTTGGCCTGGAGCGCCCTTTCGGGTTTTCACTCCTTGCTCTTTTTTTTTTTACTGAAGCGCCCTTTCGGGTTTTCACTCCATTTTTCTTTTCACGCGTAATACTTCTTGACTGAGTCTGAATTGACCGGATTGCCCAACTCCTTCCCATCCATTTCCATCAGAGTCAGTGCCCCTCCAGAGAAAGCTTTCTTTACCACATAAGGCCCTTCCCAGTTAGGCATCCACTTTCCCCGGGAATCTTTCTGAGTGGATAGGACCTTTCTTAATACCAGGTCTCCTGCCTGAAACTCTCTCGGGCGGACCTTCTTGTCATAGGCTCGCATCATTCTTTTCTGGTACATTTGACTATGGTAGATGGCCCTCAGTCGCTTCTCCTCAATTAGATTCAACTGATCCAACCGAGCCCGTACCCATTCTGCTTCTTCCAACTTCACCTCGTTCAGTATTCTGAGGGATGGGATTTCTACCTCCATAGGTAGCACTGCTTCTGTACCATAAACTAGGGAATATGGTGTTGCCCCAGTTGAGGTACGTATGGATGTCCGGTATGCGAATAGAGCAAATGGCAACTTCTCATGCCAATCCTTGAACGTATCTGTTGTCTTGGCTATGATCTTCTTGATGTTCTTGTTTGCAGCCTCTACTGCCCCATTCATCTTTGGGCGGTACACCGTGGAATTGTGGTGTTTTATTTTGAATTGCTCGCACACTTCATCCATCATCTTATTGTTCAGGTTCGAGCCATTATCGGTGATAATCCTTTCCGGCATCCCATACCGGCAAATGATTTCCTTTTTCAAAAATTTGCAAACCGTTTTCCTAGTAACGTTGGCGTAAGAAGTAGCTTCTACCCACTTTGTGAAGTAGTCGATGGCGACCAAGATGAAGCGGTGCCCAATAGAAGCCTTAGGGTGGATCTGGCCAATCACGTCCATTCCCCACATAGCGAAGGGCCATGGCGCATTCATGGTGTGCAGTGGCATGGGCGGTGCATGTATTTTGTCTGCATATACCTGACACTTGTGACATCTCTTGGCATAGTCAACACAGTCCCCCTCCATGGTTGTCCAAAAGTAACCATATCTCATGATCTTTCGGGCCATTGAGAAACCATTGGCGTGGGTCCCACATAAACCATCGTGGACTTCGGCCAGGATATTCTTGGCTTCACGAGCGTCCACGTACCTCATCAGTACTTGGTCCTTTCCCTTTTTGTACAGAATTTCCCCGTCCAAGACATAACTGGCCGCCATTCTCCTAATGGTCCTCTTGTCATTTTCACTTGCTTCCGCGGGGTATGTCTGACACTTGATGTATTGCAGAATGTCATAGTACCACGGGTTACCGTCGGCCTCTTCCTCTATGCTGTAACAGTGAGCGGGTATTTCTAGTGTTCGCATCTTGATTGATTCCATCTCAGCACCTGAGCTTGCCTTGAAGGTAGCTGCCAGAGTCGCTAAGGCGTCTGCCATCTGGTTATCTTCCCTGGGGTGATGAGTGAAACTGATCTTTTCAAAATTCTTGATCAGTCCCTGAACTAGGTCGTAATACTTAACCAACTTTGGGTCTCTAGTTTCCCATTCACCCTTTAGCTGATATATTACTAAGGAAGAGTCCCCGAATACATGGAGTTTCTTTATCCTTCTCTCGATGGCCGCACGCAACCCCATGACGCATGCCTCATATTCAGCTATGTTGTTGGTACAAAAGAAGTCCAGCCTACTGGTGAAAGGGTAATATACCTCTTCCGGGGAAATTAAGACTGCCCCGATTCCATGGCCTAAAGCGTTGGAGGCTCCATCAAAGTAAAGTCTCCATGAACCCTCTTTGTTGACATCATCTTCCCCCAAAGTTATACACATCAGATCTTCATCCGGGAAGTCAAAGTCTAATGGTTCATAATCATCTGAAGCTCGGCTTGCTAAGAAATCGGCTATAGCGCTCCCTTTTACTGCCTTCTGACTTACATACATGATATCAAATTCAGATAACAACATCTGCCACCGGGCTAACTTTCCTGTAAGCGCCGGCATCTCCATCAGAAATTTTAGGGGGTCCTGTTTGGATATCAACCACGTGGTGTGATACAACATGTACTGCCTGAGTCTCTTAGTTACCCATACCAAGGCACAACACAACTTCTGGATTTGCGGGTATCGAGCTTCGCACTCGGTAAATTTCTTGCTCAAGTAGTAAACCGCTCGCTCTTTCTTGCCTGTCTCATCGTGCTGCCCCAAGACACATCCCATCGAATTCTCAAAGACTGTCAAGTACAGGATCAAGGGCCTTTCTGGTACCGGGGGTACTAAGATTGGGGCATGAGTCAGGTACTTCTTGATCTTTTCTAGAGCCCCTTGGCATTCCTCGTCCCAAACCCCGGGGTCATTCTTCCGGAGTAGTTTGAAGACAGGATCACATTTGTTGGTTAATTGGGATATGAATCGGGATATGTAATTCAGCCTTCCTAAGAATCCCCGAACTTCCTTCTGCGTCTGAGGTGGTGGGAGATCTTGGATAGCTTTTACTTTATCTGGATCAATCTCGATTCCTCTCTTGCTAACCACGAAGCCTAAGAGCCTTCCGGAGGTGACGGCGAAAGTGCACTTTGCCGGGTTGAGTTTCAGCCGGTACTTTCTCAATCTTTGGAACAACTTTTTCAAGTTTTGAATGTGCCCCTCTTCGGTCTGGGATTTTGCTATCATGTCATCCACATAGACCTCGATTTCTTTGTTCATCATGTCGTTAAAGAGTGATACCATGGCTCTTTGATACGTTGCCCCGGCATTTTTCAGACCGAAGGGCATTACCTTATAGCAAAAGGTTCCCCACATCATCACAAATGTTGTTTTGGTCATGTCATCAGGATCCATCTTTATCTAGTTGTACCCTGAGAAACCGTCCATGAAGGAGAACCAAGAATGGCCAGCTGTGTTGTCTACCAATGTATCAATATGGGGTAGAGGGAAGTTGTCCTTCGGGCTTGCTCTGTTAAGGTCTCTATAGTCCACACACATGCGCACCTTCCCGTCTTTTTTCGGGACAGGCACTATGTTGGCTACCCATTCTGAGTACTCGACTACTTGTAAGAAACCCGTCTGATACTGTTTCTATACTTCATCCCGGATTTTCAGTAAGGTGTCGGTTCTCATCCTTCTCAATTTCTGTTGGACTGGCTTGCACTCTGGTCTGATCGGTAACTTGTGCACTACAATGCTTGTGTCTAGGTCTGGCATATCCTGGTAAGCCCACGCAAAGATGTCCCTGAATTCTGTCAACAGCTTTATCAATTCCATTCTCGTCGAGGGCGAGAGGGTTGTGCCAATTTTGACTTCCTTCCGCTCTTCACCTTCATTCCCCAAGTTCAGGATTTCTATTTCCTCCTGGCGAGGGACTATCTGCCTATTCTCACTCTCCATCAACTTGAGGAACTCTTCGGGGATTTCATATTCCTCCTCCTCTTCACCGATCTCGGCTAGATATAATGGTCGCTTGAAATCCACCTCGGGATTAGATTCAGCATCATTGACAAGGTTAATAATAGGGGTCCTGCAACATTTGTGGAAAGAATGCGTATTGGGGGCCGAATATACATATTATTTGCGAAGTAGGTATAATAATAAACATAGAATGTGTAATGAATGAAATGAATGAAATGTTTGCAATTTTTGGAAAAGCGTCTTTTTATTGAATTTTAAACGAGCAGAATTAACATAGATGCCCTTTACAAAAGATCCCTATTGCTCAAGGGCACAAGCAAATAGGGGTGGTTCTGAGTATTACTCTGGCTCAGACCTAAAGATTACAGGCACATCATGAGCAGTCCAATTGCCAAGAGTTTCTCCGGGGAGACAAGGGCGGATTCCAGTCACATCGGCCGAACTCCCATCATCTTGTGATATCACATTAATGACCATGTCCTTCAATGCCACGCTAAGCTTTTCTTCCTCACAAAGCTTAGCATCTTCCATGTTGGCCTCGTGCACCATCTGTTCGGGGTTGATGATCCCTCCTGACGTAAAAGTCTTCTTTATATCAGTATAGACGATGGGCTCCCATGGCATATCTTCCCCTCGTAGCCTAGCCATTCTTCGTTCGGCCTTCCTCCTCCATTCTAGTTTCTTTTGCTGAAAAGTGGGCTTATGTCCAAGCCCGAACCTATCTTGTTTGTTAATGACACCCCTGACACGTAGGCATCCTTGCAGATTTCTCCCTAGTCCTCTTCCCTTCTTTGCTCCCCATCCTAAAGTCTGCCACACCTGCATCTTGGTGCACTTAGACAGCTTTGGGCGTGGGATCTTGCTTCCTTCCGCTACAAATGTTGCATTTATAAATTCAAGGGCTCGAAAAGCACACTCAACTGCCTCCTCGCCAACCTGGATGTACAAGGCATCGGTAGTTACAGACGCTATAATATCTTGCTCCGCGGATACACTCACCAACTTTCCTTCAATGATGAACTTCAACTTCTGATGCAGAGAGGAAGGCACAGCCCCCGCTGAATGAATCCAAGGCCTCCCTAACAGACAATTGTAGGTCGGCTTGATGTCCATCACCACAAACTCCACTATATACTCGGTAGGTCCGATCAGCAACGGCACCTCAATCTTCCCCACAACCTCTCTTTGAGTTCCATCAAAAGCTCTGACTGAGTTTGAACAGGGTTTTATGTGTGAGCTGTCAATGGGCAGCCTTTGCAAGGTCACCATTGGCATTACATTCAAAGCTGAACCGTTGTCCACAAGGACCCCTGGCAGAACATATCCCTTGCAATGTACGGTTATGTTTAATGCCTTTGTTGATCCCATTCCTCCTTCCGGGATCTCATCGTCACTGAAGGTGATAAAATTATCTGCAGCGATGTGACCGACAATCCGGTCGAGCTTATCAACCGAAATGTTATCCGGGACAAACGTCTGGTTCAGTACCTTGAGGAGTGCATCACGGTGCTTCTCTGAGCTTAGCAACAGTTCCAATACTGAAATCCGGGCTTGCTGTTTCCTGAGCTGATCAACAACGCTGTACTCGCTATGTTTCAAAAATTTCAAAAACTCCTGAGCCTGAGTCTCTGTTACTGGCTCATTGATCTTAGGAGGAGGGTCCTCTCCAAACAACTTTTTGACTTCCGAGTCGGGTAGTTCTCCTTTTTCCTTCGAATCCGTCTCTTTGGGAGCATCCGGTGCGTAGCATCTCCCACTTCTTGTCAGATTCCCAACCTCATTCTCTACTTTCATTTTCGATTCCTTCTGATTGTCTCCTTCCTTCGTCTCATCCTTGCTAGACAGACCATCCCCTTTCATCGGATTTCTAGGCACTGAAACATGTGCGGTGTAGTTCCACGGAACCTTTCTCTCGTCCTTGAAGGGAAACGTCTTAGGGCGAGATATTCTTAATTTCGGGGCTAGCTTAGGGCTTTCTCCTTCAGACGAACTACCCTCCCTCACCTTGCGAGGTATAATGAAGGGCCGGTCCAAACCAAACTTGACTTTGGCGTCATCAGACGCGCATACCTCGAAGCTCCTCTTCTCTTCCTCCCCCTCGAAGAATTCAATTTCTTTGCGATCCATCAACCCCTGGACCACCTGTTTAAACTCGCCGCAACACTGAATATCATGCCCCTCTCGCTGGTGGTACTCACAGTAGGGTCCACACCCCTTCAAGACAATCTCCATTCCACGATCAATTAGTCGTGCCATACATAGCTGTTGAAATACCCACCGCAGTGGGGACTTAACTTCAGATACACTGAGCTTAGCCTTCCTGAAACACTGTTCCTCGATCGTATTGACTCCCCGACCTGCATGATTAGGCAAAGGGTTTGTGGTGGTGTTCGGCTCATCTAGCTGTAACACCCCCGTGTTGATTAGATGCTGCACAAACTTCTTAAAAGCGAGGCAATTCTCAATTGAATGCCCCGGGACACCACCATGATATATGCAATTAGCTTTCTCGTCATACCATGCCGGGAACGGTGGCTTGAAAGGGGTGACGTGGTATGGTCTGACCAATTCTGCCTCGTATAGGTGAGCATACAAATCAGCGTACGACATCGGGATCGGAGTGAAACTCAATTTCTCATTCTCTTTCTTAGGATGTCTGACCTCCTTTTTTCCCGAATTCTGCCCGCCACTTGGCGTAGTTTGAGGCGCCGAAAGAGTAAAACTTTTAGGGGTCGTATAGGTGTTAACAGCATTCACCTCACTTTCTTTCTTCTTATAATTCTTGCGGTGACTCTCCCCACTGTCTATCCTTCCGCTTTTAATGGCCACCTCAATCGACTCGCCGGTCTTTACCAAATCAGCAAAGCTTTGAGTGGTGCTACTTATCAATCGGTCGAACAGTGTCCCTTTCAAGGTGTTGATGAACATCGGGGTGATCTCATGTTCCGGGATAGCAGGCTGGATTTGGGCTGCCACTTCTCGCCACCTCTGGGCGTATTGGCGCAGACTCTCATTAGCCCTCTGTTCCATTCCCTCCAACATAATCCGATTCGGGGTCATATCTGTCACATGCTTGTACTGATCTATGAAGGCTCTGGAAAGATCCTTCCAATTCTTGATGTTTGCTCGGCTGAGCGAAGTGTACCACCTAATGGCAGAGCCAGTCAGGCTGTCTTGGAAGCAATGGATGAGCAGCTTCTCATCTTTGATAAATGCAGCCATCTTGCGACAGTACATTGTAATGTGTGCAGACGGGCAAGTGGTGCCATCATACCTATCAAAGTCCGGGACTTTGAATTTAGGTGGGAGCACTAGATCTGCTACCAAGCTCAAATCGCTAGCGCTATCCCCTCCTTCATCCCCTTGCTGGATGTTTTTTAGCCTCTCTTCGAATAGCCGAAACTTCTCCTCACACTTCTTCTCTAACTCAATTCTGACCCTTCCCACTTCTTCCATCAAACTAAGGTCCGGGACCTCGTTCTCCTGATCTACTTCTACGTCAGTGGGCTGGCTTGCTGTCGTTCCTCCGGGGCGACTGGCAGATGCCCCACCAAGATTGACAAATATTTTCTTTCCGGCCTTTGTCCCTTCCGGGTTGACCTTCGCGTGAGACGAATCACCCTCATGGTCTTCCACATGAGAACTGTCAGCAGAGATTCCCTCCTTCCCTTTCATCTTGGTTAACAGACTGGTCATCTGGGCGATGATGGATATCTGTGACTGTGCTATCTGATCACTGATGTTCCGGTTAACCCCATCCAAGCGGTTTTCCAACTCTTTCTGGCCTTGTTCCACCTTAGCTAACCTTTCCTCCATTATCCGATGCTGCGACCGGGTTCCGTATGAGTGTGGAATGGTTGGTAATTTTAATGCAGCAAAATGCAATGCTTATCTGAAATGGGAAACCCCTTAGTTAAGTCTGAGATGTTAGATGGTATGTGTGAATAAATATATAGTGCATGGATGTTAAAGTGAACATGCAAGTATGCAAAATGTATGAATATGGAGAGCAACACTGGGTTTGGCAAATATCCTCCTCAAACAGCTTATATTTACTGGAATATTGTTCGGTTACAATTTTTGGAAGCTTAAATACATTAAAGAAAACCTAAGATACTTCTATCAAAGCCTAGCTATCCTGAAGCTTCTTCTTCTCTCTTCTAGTCTCTTTCCTCCACGAACTGGTCCAGCTTAGCTCCCAAATCCATGATTTCCCTGAGGATCCACACAACCGTCTCTCCCGCTTTGTTGGAGTCATCCACCTTATCATGAAGCTCGGTGGCGTCTTCAGCTAGGAACTGTATCTTCTCGGCAATGTAGCGTACCCGTGCATCCCACTGAGCCAATTCTTGCTCTTGTCTCCAAATGGTGAAGGCGGCAAAATGTAACTGCTCCAAAGTAGGTGTAGGACGTACTTGAATTGCCCCTCTCATGCTTTCAATGCGGTCCTTTAGCTCTTGCACCTTGGTCTCTAACTCATCAATGCGATCTCTTAAGGTTTGATTTTCCGACTCACTGGCCTTGAGCTTACTGGTCGACCCCTTATGCTTGAAAAGGGACCTCTCCAAATTCTTCACCTTTTCCTTTAGAGTGCCATTCTCATTTACCTCCCTCTCGAGCTTCGAGGTGTATTCAGTGCGAAGACTTCTCATTTCCTGAGTTAAAGCGGCTACATGGTCTTTAAACTCATGGTACCCCCTTTTGTAGTTTTCTGCCCTTGCTCTCTCCTCTTTGAGTCGGAGTTCAGCTCCCTGGCTTGTTCCTCCTTCGTTAGCTCTTTTTCCTTTGTTCATCCTTTGTAGTTTCTGTATCTCCTCTTTCTCCATTCCTAGTTCCAGCTGCAATTCATCGTTCTTCTTTTGCAATGCTTTGAGACTCCCTTCGTATTGTACCTTCTCAAGTAAAAAATCAAACCTCTCTCTACTTGCCTTTTCCTCAAGTCGTACATACTTCTTCCGTTCTTCTTCTAGCTGTTCTCTCATCAGATCGGCTTCAGTGGGAAGCGATGCCAACCTTTCCCTCATGGCTTCCCTTTTATCTGGGTCCAACTGGGGGACATTATCATCGATGCGATTGAACCTCCACACTTCATATTCCGGGGTGACCATATAAGGAGCGCTCAAAATCCTCACTCGTCTAGCATTATTCCAAGCTGAGGATGCGGCATACACCTTTCCCTTATAGCCCTTTTCTTTCTGATAATCCACGTGGAAGGCATTCATTCCATCGGTTGCCGGCACAAACTGTTTTGATCCATATTGCCTTAGAACCATCAACGGTGCATAGGCAGTGTGTCCCCATAGTCCTAGCAGCGGTACCCACGAGTATGTCCCACATCTGTATCGAATGTTCCTAGCCGATAGCCACGGGGCTCTCCAAACCACATCTTCAATGTTCAAATTTTGAAGCAAATCGAGCCAAACTTCCGCTGTTCGCTTGGCAGGCCAATTCACTTTTTTAAGAAACTCTTCCAGAGCTGAGAACTTACTGTCGTAGACTGGTCTCGAGAAACTGGCATTCGTCCAAAAATGACTGTAGAACCAAACTGTGAGGAGTTGGGGACAACCCAAGAAACGGCCACCGCCGTGCTTCCGACAGAACCTCAAAGATTGGAAGGTCTCCGACAAAATAACCGGAGCCGGATTTCCTCCCTCAGCCAATTTATCGAACAAGTCCAACACTGCTGGGTGTATGAAGCCTAGAGCCTTAGGAAAAATGACTAGTCCGTAAATCGCTAAGGCGAATAAATTACGCTGCACTGTTCCAGCTGGGAGTACCGACGCTAAGGATAAGATCCCTTCGACCTTTAAGTATTCCTTATTGTTCCACATCCCGACTTGTTGCTCTACCCATGATGCCAAGGTACCGGAGAGTTTCTCAAGCTTTGCTCGGAACGACTTGTACTTACTGTTCTTCGAGTAGACTCGGTCATCTTTCACTTTTTTGCAATTGATGAGATCTTGATACTCCTCAATAGTGGGGGTTAGATCTATGCTTCCAATCGTGAAACAACTGTAGGCGGGGTTCCAGAATCCAACCAAAGCCTGTAGTAAAGCTTGATCAACCGGGACATATAACAGATAAGCTATGTCCCCAAATTCATTCTTGAAAGCTGTCCGGGTTTCAGAATCCCAATTGTTCCATACTTGCTTCAATGCGGTCACGTCATTGATTTCCGTATTCATGAAAGTTTGATTTGCCATCCCTGATATGAAACCGATGGTAATACTGTCACCCTCATGTTGTTGCTCGCCTTCTGACCAGACTTGAACTTCTGAATTCTTCTCATCCATGCTCCTCACAATTTCCGTCATAACTCTCGCTTTCAATTCAGACTATCCCCAAACCAATATGCTCTCTAAGGTATGATGATATGCAAAATAAGAGGAAAAGAGGAAAAAGGGGAGGGGGAGAAAAATGAAAGTGTTAGTCGCAAATTAATAAGCAAACAATGGGAACCAAATATTTACAAAAAAGAATCATAGGTACAAGAAAACAAAGCCTAGACACTCTAAACTCTAGGGTTATCCGCATGGCTCTAATGGGGTGGGCTTCTTAAATTCTCACTCATAAGTTCGGTTCTAACAAAGGGTACCCGAACCTATCTTATCACCTACTAAGGCAATAAGAACCCCAATTTTGGCCCATTACAGGCTTGCGAATTGGTTTCGGCTCGAGGGAAAGCACGACCTAATGACGTGGAGGGCTGCTCACGTGTCAAAAGGCGTGGATTCCGAAAGTGAATTACCGACCCGTGGAGGGATACTCACGTGGGTATGGGCGTTTCACTCTCACTTAAAAGGGTAGCTCGGGTATAGAGCTTGATGATCATGATGCAACACATGTCGGTGACTTCCTTAATAATTAAATGGAAAATTAATTCGAATACCACAAATTTTCAGAGCCCGTTCAACTTAAGTCGTATTTTCATGAAAGAACAAACTTATTAGCTTCACTTCGAATTTTAAATATTTTCTATCGATCAAATGGCAACAAGCGTTTTATTGGCTTAACTCTCATTTTTTTGTTTTGTAAAAAATAAAAATTCGTCCCCAGCGGAGTCGCCAAGCTGTGATAAGGTTTTTCTCCGAAACCGTTAAATGGGGCCTTATCACTATTTTCTTCCTGAAAAGGGGGTTTATTTAAAGAAAATGGGGGAAATTCGTTTTGGAAAACTTGTGAAAATTTGGAGTCGCCACCGGCCACTGAGGTAGGCCGGACACCATAAAACCAGAGATTCATTTTAAAACGGGTTCGGGAGTTGGTTACGCGTGGGGTAGGGTTAGCGTCCCCATCACGCCCGGAAATCGGTACCAAATTGCTCGTTGCCTTTTGATCGATAGTAATTATTTAAAAAATCGAAGTGAATTTAATAATTGTTCTCAAATGAAAATATGACTTAAATAATACGGGCTTTATCGAATAGTGACATTGGAATTAATTAATCATTTAATTAAAAAGGATGACGGTACACCGGACCATAGACTAAACCGACATCAAATAAGGCTGACTGCCGTGTTAGTTTAGGGTTCGGATCCCGTACGTCACCTTTATGCATGATGCGAACATATAAGAGATGATGCGTGTTATTTTCAATTTTTATGCTTTCGCTTACCTAGAGGCGGTGAAAATTAACCTAAGTATCCGATAGACATCCATTAAGCTAGGACTGTCGTTTTCGGATACCGAGGTTAATTAATACCCCTCTCGGGTTTGATTTTTAGATCCGATTGACATACTCACATGTTGGGCCGTATGATGAACAAATATATGTGCATGCATGCCATTCAAAATAACACATAGGAGAAAAGGCCAAATTAATTAATTAAACTAAATCTTAAGGCCCAAAGGCCCATTTTAAGGCATTCCTATTGCTTAAAGAACACAAAGCCCATTTTAAATGTACCGAATTAAAAGATTATCATGGTAACATATATTCGATTCGTTTTTTATTTACCCGAGACTAACATGAACCTAGTAATTCTAAGCATTTTAGATCACATGAGGAAACCTCAAAAAAAACATATATTCGATCTAACGGTGATTAAACATGTGGGACCCACTAAACTAAAAAAACGGACAAACATGCATATATATATATTCGATCCATTATGCCATTACTAACACATAACAAAAACATACAGTAGCATATACGAAAGGGCATTAAAACATTAAATTATATTGCATTCGAATGGTGACCAAAATGAAATAAATGTAAAAACAGAGGCTGAAATCAGAAAGAAAAAAACAAAGACTCTAAACTGTAAAGACCCTATTGAACGCGGGTAAGAAGGGGGAGGACCGAACACGTAAATAACCCCTAAAGAACTCGATCTGGGGACTAAAAGACGAACCGACTCAGACTACGGGGGACCTAGGATGTAATATGACCATGCGGCGACCCTTACTGTGCTAATACCCCGACGCGGAGGGACTGGACTCGCTATTTACCCAAAAACTAGACCTAAAAAGACCATATATATCACCTAAACTCACACCGAACACCCCTTTTTGCCTAACCTAAACTCTAGCCGCCTCTAAAAAACCTCATCTTTCTCTCGACCTCGGACGCCGGCCGGTGCTAGTCACCGTCCGGTGGACTCTACCCTCTCTGACCAGTGAACCAAACCTTAAAGAGACCCAAAAAAGATGACCTTTCACTCCCCGAAACCAGAACGCCTCACCCTTGTACTAAAAAAAACAACCTGAAAACCCTATTTTTACCCCCCGAAATGAAACGACGCGAAAGAGGAAGAAAAAGGGGTCTCTCCGTCTTGGCCGAGTCACCGCTCAAAGCCGTTAAGGCTGGGTTTATTCTCGACGAAGAGGAGGAGACGGACTCGGAAAAACCAGAAGGTAAAAGACTCCCCTTTTTTATTTATTTAGAACATGCAATAAGATGGATTGTTTACCTGAATGATTCTGGTTTTGATTGCTCTTCGTGCTTTTTCTTGGGAGTTTCACGAATCCCTTACAATAAAGCCGTCGATTCGGTTTTATAGCCGAAAAATCGAGGCTTTTTACATTTTAGTTAATAAGATGAAAAAGGCTCATTGGTTCGTATTGTGTTTTTGGCCGGATTCATGCAAGGCTCTGTCATTCTCTGCCATTCCGTTGCTAATTTCGTCCTTGCTTCTCTTTTCTTTTATTTTCGATTTTTTGTTTTCCTTTCTTTATTTGTTGCTGATTCTCTTTTCTTTGTTGCATATTGTACGATGGTCGACGTGGATGACGGATCGATCGTTGGAACGGCGGAGGAGATGTGGTGAGCGCTCGGATGAATCTGGAAGGGCGGGCGTGGGCTTCACGCGCGCGAGTGGGGATCTGAGGCGTCGCGCGTGGGCGCGTGTTGCATCTCGTGGCATCCGGGCCGTCAGATCGATATTGTGATCTGACGGCTCAGCTTCTTGGCGGCGCGGGATCATCAGCTGATGGGGATCTAGGGCTTCCGTGAGCAAACGACCTGGGCCGTCTGATGTCCCTTTGATCCAATGGCCTAGATTTGGGGGCGGCTGCAAAAAACATATGGAGACCGGTTAGGGTTTCCCTACCCGGGTTTGGACCCGTAACCATTTTGGGCCACCTGGATCTATAAACAACTGATTTGTATATTTTAGACTCTGGGCCTTGTACATTTATTGGGACTCTTTTATCAAAACAATTTGGGCTTTGTTCATTTATTTAGACTTATTTAAATAAAACACTTTGGGCTGCGTATTTATTTAGACTTATTTATTTATTTGGATTTATTCTACATTTACCAAATGCCCATATGCGTAATTCGGTACTTATCTCTTCTTTTTCGTTTGATTTGAATCGATGTAATACCGGCATTAAATATACCCCCTTTAGTAATAAATAAGCAAGTGAGTGAGATGATACCTAGTAATATTGGTATGAACGCTAATAAAATGGGTAGTATATAATATGCGGTAATTAGAGGGTTAACAGTCCAAAATAATATGTATAGATTCATTTTAGTAGATTAAAGCCCTAATATAAATAGACAAAGCCCAATATGGTTAAGTGAAGCCTGATATGGCTAAACAAAGCCCAACAGAGCTGAACCAAGCCCAACATAGCTGACCACAACCCAATGTTATTTAAGTATACTTAAGGGTTGAATAGCCCGGACAAAATTAGTGATTACAGCGTGTTGGAACTATAGCTCCCGAGACCATTTGAGGCGTGACTGTCTACACCCGGCTAGGGGCGGACCGGCTCCAGCTAGAAGGTTTGAGAATCAGAGAGGCCGTGGGCGCGGTCGTGGAAACTTTCAGCCGAGGAACGAGGGTCAGAGGAACTTAGCTCACGTAGTGGTAGTTCAGCCCCAGGGTGGAGGACCGGCCATGGTGTATGCACAGCAAGAGGCTAGGAATGACACAGATGTCATCGCAGGTAATTCTCGTTACAGTATTTGAGTTTGCTTTCTTTGATAGATTCGGGATCGACACATTCTTACATTTTGGGTGAGCACGCAAGGTCCTTAGGGTTACCATGTGAGTGGCTAGAGGTAGGTGTAAATGTTACTAGCTCTTTTGGTGATATAGTGGTAGTTAGGAAAATGTATAGGAGGTGTCCCTTGATGGTTCAGGGCCACGTGTTTCCGGTTGATATGATGAAGTTATCGTTCTATGGTTTTGACGTGATTTTGGGCATGGATTGGCTCGTAGAGCATAGAGCTAGGGTTGACTTTGAGACCAAGGGAGTCTCCTTGAAGCTTACAGATGATTTCAAGGTTGTGGTAGTTGGCGAGAACGCTAAGTTCAGAGGTTGTTGAATTCAGGTTGTCAGGCTTATTTGGCTTATGTGATGAATCCGAATATGAGTGACGTTAGACCGCAAGACATTAGGACAATATGTGATTATCCGAATGTTTTTCCGGAAGAGTTGTCGGGTTTGCCTCCATATAGAGCCGTTGAGTTTGCTATTGAGACGTATTTCGATTCCGTGCCCGTGTCTATTGCTCCGTATAGAATGGCACCGAAGGATTTGAAAGAGTTGAAGACATATCTTCAGGAGTTGTCAGATAGAGGGTTCATTGGGCCTAGTATTTCTCCGTGGGGTGCTCCGGTCCTGTTTGTGAAAAAGAATGACGGTAGTATGAGGATGTGTATAGATTATAGGCAGTTGAACAAGGTGACAGTTAAAAACAAGTACCCTTTGCCTAGGATAGATGACTTGCTTGATCAGTTGAGGGGTGCTTCAGTGTTTTTGAAGATTGATATGAGGTCCGGATTCTATCAGTTGAAAGTGAAAGATGTGGACATACCGAAGGTAGTGTTCCGTACACGTTATGGGCACTATGAGTTCTTGGTGATGCCTTTTGGGTTGACTAACACCCCAGCAGCTTTCATGGATATGATGAACCGTGTGTTTCATGAGTTTTTGGACAGGTTTGTGGTAGTGTTCATCGATGATATCCTAGTGTACTCTAGGACCGAAGAAGAACATGATGGGCATTTGTGGTTAGTGCTTCAAACTTTGCTAGAGAATCAGTTGTATGCCAAGTTAAGCAAGTGTGAGTTTTGGATTAGGGAGGTAGTCTTCCTAGGTCACGTGATCTCGGCTAATGGGATTAGTGTAGATCCCAAGAAGATAGAAGCTATAGTTAATTGGAAACAACCGAAGTCAGTGACAAAGATCCATAGTTTCTTAGGCTTGGCGGGATATTATCGAAGATTTGTCGAGGGATTTTCAAGGGTAGCGGCTTCGTTGACTAAGTTGCTTCAGAATAATGTCCCGTATGAGTGGTCAGATGCAAGACAACAAGCGTTTGAGAAGTTGAAGAAAGCTTTGACCGAAGCCCCTATTTTGATATAGCCTGAACTGGGAAGAGAGTTTGTGATTTACAGTGATGCATCGTACGTAGGTTTAGGTTGTGTGCTTATGCAAGAAGGTAAGGTGGTAGCATATGTGTCGAGACAGTTGAAAGTGCACGAGAAGAACTATCCCACCCATGATATAGAGTTAGCCGCAGTAGTGTTTGCGTTGATGATCTGGAGACACCACCTTTATGGTGAGAAGTGCACCGTATATACCGACCACAAGAGCTTGAAGTACTTGATGTCTCAGAAGGATTTGAACCTTAGACAGCGTAGGTGGTTAGAGCTTCTTAAAGACTATAACCTTACGATAGAATACCATCCGGGTAAGGCAAATGTAGTGGCTGATGCTTTGAGTAGAAAAGTGGCGGTTGAGTTATGAGCTATGTTTGCGAGATTGAGTGTGTCCAATGATGGTGGTTTGATAGCCGAACTTCAGGTTAAGCCTTCGTTAGTTCAGTTGATTCGAGAGAAGCAGTTGCAAGATGGGTCTTTGGCACTTCACGTGCAAGATATAGCCGAGGATAGGCCTACCGATTTTTGTTTTGGTGAGAACGGGATCCTGTGTTACAAGGATATGATAGTGGTTCTGGAAGATGCCGAGGTGAGACGTACGATCTTGAACGAAGCTCATAATAGTCCTTTTGCTATGCATCCAGGTAGTACGAAGATGTATCGTGGGTTAAAGGAAGAGTACTATTGGGTTGGGTTGAAGAAGGATGTGGCCGAGTTTGTGAGTAAGTGTATGGTTTGTCAGCGAGTCAAGGCTGAGCATCAGTTTCCTTCAGGTTTGTTGCAGTCGTTGAAGATTTCAAAATGGAAGTGAGAACGTATCACCATGGACTTTGTGTCAGTTTTACCGTTGACTCCTTCAAAGAAGAATTCAGTGTGGGTGATAGTCGATAGGTTTACTAAGTGTGCTCACTTCATACATGTTCATACCACCTACACCTTAGATAAGTTGGTCGATCTGTACATCTGTGAGATAGTAAGACTGCATGGGGTACCAAAATCGATTGTATCAGACCGAAATCCGAGGTTTACAGCTAGATTTTGGGAGTGCTTGCATCGTGCTTTGGGTACTTGGTTGAACTTCAGTACTTCGTATCATTCGCAGTCAGATGGTCATACCGAAAGAGCGATTCAGGTGTTGGAGGACATGTTGAGGTGTTGTATCATCGATTTTCAGGGGTCTTGGGAGAAACATCTACCGTTAGTAGAGTTTGCATACAACAATAGTTATCAGGCTAGTATTCAGATGGCACCGTATGAAGCTCTGTATGGTAGGAAGTGTAGGACACTGATTTGTCGGGCTGAAGCCGGACAGAAACTTGTACCGATGCCCGATTTTCTTAAGGGTACTACCGAGAAGGTGAATTTGATATGTGATCGTTTGAAGGCAGCTTCAGACCGACAGAAGTCGAATGCCGACTTAAAGAGGAAAGAGATAGAGTATGACGTGGGTGAAAAGTGTTTTTGAAAGTCTCACCTTGGAAGAAGGTGATGAGGTTTGGTAGGAAAGGAAAGTTGAGTCTGAGATTCATTGGAACTTATGAGGTAGTTGAGAGGATTGGTCCCGTTGCATATAGATTGAGACTCCCGACCGAGCTAGAGAAGATTCATGATGTGTTCCACGTCTCGATGCTCCGAAAGTATAGATCAAATCCATCTCACGTAATGTCAGTGGAAGAAATTGAGTTGAACCCCGACTTGTCCTATGACAAAGAACCGGTTGAGATTCTTGCTACGGATAAGAAAGTGTTGCGTGGAAGGTCTATCGAGTTAGTCAAGGTATTGTGGAGGCAGCGAGGTGTGGAGGAGGCTACGTGAGAGAGGAAGGAGGACATGGAAAGGCAATTTTCTTATCTCTTTCAGTCATGTAATTTTGAGGACGAAATTCCTTAAGTGGGGGAGAGTTGTAATGCGCCGGGTTTAGGGGCCGGATGTTACTCAAGTAAATTAGGTTTTAGTCGTGAGCTCAATTTAATTAAAATAGACTTTGGTTTTATTTTAAAAGGTTTTGAAATTTATTAATGGCATTTTGGTAATTTTGAAAATAAGGAAAAAGATGAGAAAAGGGGGTTTTATTTCAAAAGAGCTCATCTTCCTCCTTGGTGTTCTTTTCACGTCAAAACCACTCTAAAACCCCAAATATTATTCCATTCGATTCCTTCACCATTTCAAGTGTTTTCATCAAGGTAAGACCACTTTTGACTTGCCTTCTTTATTCCTAACACATTTATGGTTTTAGATTTTAGAAAAACACCATTGTAGAGAAATTTGAGTTTTCAAAGTTTTCAAAGAAAAGGGTGAAAAGTTAATGGTTTTTCGTTTTGCTTTTGATATGTAGAGTTAAGTTATGAGTTAATCTTGCCCTAAGGTACATTATATCTCAATTTGGTTGGTTTTTATTAAGAATCCCGAAATGGGTATTCATGGATATTTTTAAAGGGTCAAAACTTGTGTTTTGGTGTGGTTTTGTGAAAGGGAGTTGGGCTGGTGTTATAGTGATACTAGAAGGTTGGTTTGAAGGTGTTTAAAGGCGTTTTGGGTGTTGGAATCAAAGGTTTTCTGCTGGGTTGTTGGGGAGTACGAAAATAGGAATTTTGGGTATTGGCTTTGGGTTGAAATTGTGAGAATTTGGCTTGTAGTTGTATTTTGGGGTTGTGACAGTGTTTTGTGATGTTTTGACTGAGAAATGTATTGTTTTTTATTGGTTAGAATCAAGGGAAACCGTTGGAGAGGCTTCGGGCACTAATCCGGGGAACTTGGAGACTTGAGATCGGTGTTTCGGCTTCCGTTTGGGTGTCATCGGGGAGTGGAAATATTTTAGACTTGACTTGATTTTTGAAATGGGTTCTTGGGGGTTTGGGTGGAGCCTCAAGGGCTAACCTAAACCCAAGTGTTAGCTTACAAAACTCTACCTTGATTGTCAAGTGTTGGTGCATGAACAATTGTTGTGATGTTGTGTAAATTGTGGATTTCTTTTACTTCCGTTGATGTTGTTGTGTAGTCGTTGTTTGTGTCAAGCCTCACGTGATGGTTGTCGTAACTACGGTGATGTGTAGTCCCACCGGTAGTGACTAGTAGAAGAGTATGTTGATGTGTAGTCTCATCGGAAAACTACCAGTCGAAACGGTGATGTGTAGTCCCACCATGTTTTGGTTGTGCTTGTGCAAACCATATAATTGTGTTGTTGTGCCTCATTTCGTGCATTTAAATGGTTTACTTAACCTTTAAGAAATGTGTTTTGAAAACTGCATTGTTGATGAGTTTTTAGAGCTTCGCTCACTAAGCTATCAAGCTTACGCTCTACTTTTTCCAACATGCAGATCGTTAGAGTTTTGGAAGGCAAGTGGGCAAGGGAGGAGCTTTTTGGATTTCTCGAGTAGCTCAAGTATGATTTAAGTATTTGTAGTAATGCCTAGACAATGGGGGTATAGACTTGTATGGGGTTGGTGTTCAACTCCTTATTTTGACTTTATGATGTTCTAGTATGTTTGGATTGTTGATGCTATGTGTTTTTGTATGAGCGTTGTTAGACTCATATGTGCTTGTTTTTAATGTTGATGCCTTGGATGTGAATTTGTAAACCATGGTTATGATGTTGCTTATGTGTTGTCCAAAAGCATGTGAAACCTTGTTATGAAATGACTATGTGTGTGTTTATTGCCTTTGAATGGAATGGTGAAGTCATGTATGTTTTTATGCAAGTTTCCTACCTAAATGCCTATCTTGAGATGAATGCCATGTTTGCTCGGTTAAGTAGCTTTGCATGCTTAACCTTGGTTGCTAAATGATGTATGAGTGTTGGTATGTTGCTTGTCGAGTCGTAAAATGCATCTAGAGTTGAGTCTTGGTTCGTTTTGCAGCTAAATTGAGTCTTGAAGTGCAGTGCGTATCGGTACGCCCAAGGGCCGTATCGATATGATTTTACACTTTGGGGCTCAGTTTAAGCCTAGCGTACCGGTACACGGGGGTGTATCGATATGCCAAAAGCTCTCTGGAAATCTGAGAAATTAACGAGATTTTGGCGTATCAGTACGGGTCTTGGGTGTATCGGTACGATTTTTATCGTTTGACCGCGAGAAGTGAACCGTTGAGGGCGTATCGGTACGGTCAACCAGTGTACCGATACGGTCTCCCTAGGTTGACTTTGGGGAGCTGACCAATTCAAGGTGTATCGATACGGTCTCCTAGCGTATCGATACGACCTGTTGTAAAGGCTAAAATGGGATATTGAATTGCTTGTTTTGATTGCTTGTATCGTTTCGTTGTCTTTCCCCTGTCGTGTCTCACATAGGAAGTATTAAAGCCTTTAGACAATATAATGTTTAAAAGAAATTTTCTAGGGTTGCTAACCGAAATGGGAGCCTTAACGTGTTTCTCTTCGGTTTTTTCCGTGTAGCTTACTCGGACTGGTCAGTCGTCCATACCGGGACGAGGGGGTTACATATTAAATCAAAGTTTATTATATCTAATAATAATAATAATAATAATAATAATAATAATAATAATAATAATAATAATAATAATAATAATAATAATAATAATAATAATAATAATAATAATAATAATAATAATAATAATGTCTAAAATGAATTTATTTATTAAACTTAGGATCTAATTGAGCTAACTAAAATCTAGAAACCACCAATGTAAAATAATTCTGGAGGGAAATAAGTTTGGATAGGAAAAAGAAAAAGAAAAAGACAAAATTTTAAGCTAGAGATTTTAATTAAATTAATCTAAATTGAAACTCAATTAAATTAAGAAAAAGAAAAGCGAAAGACAATTGGTAAAAATAAAGAGAAAAAGATAAAATTTTGGAGGGAAATAAGCCACCAATTTTTTAAGCTAGATTGAAAAAAGAAAAGAAAAGACAATTGGTAGAAATAGAGAGGAAAAAGACAAAATTTTGGAGGAAAATAAGTCACAAATTATTTAAGCTAGAGATTAATTACTTTTTAGGTCGTGTTGCATTTAAAATGTTACATTTTAGTACTAATATTCAACTTTAAGTTTTAGTTTAATTTAATTTAGTTACAAGTATCCCCTACAGTTTAGACTTCGGATATAGAAATCCCCTCCCCGTAGTGATATTTAGTCTCTAAAAATTTACTTTTAGTCAAAATTAACTAATCTTTATAATTTAGTCTATTAATTTTATATAATGATATTTTTTTTCATTTTAATTTCTAAGATTTAATTTTTAGCCAAAATTGACCCCTATTTATTTATATGGTATAATTATGAAACTGGTCATTGGACTCTCAAATTTTTCCACTTCCAAATTGTCAATTTAGTCCACAATTTCAGTTTTATGCTATATTTTATGGTGAAATTATAAAATTGGTCACCAAGCTCTCAAATTTCTCTACTTTCAAATTGTCAAGATGGTCTCTAATTCCAGTTTTAGCTATATTCTATGGTAAGATTGTAAAAATTGTCTCTAATTTCAGTTTATGGTTTAGGCCTTAGAGTTAATGGTTTAGGGTTATTGATTTTAGATTAATTTCTATGGCATAAAGGTTAACGTTTAGGTTTTTAGGGCTTAGTGTTAATGATTTAGGGTTTATGGTTTTGTTTAAGGTTATTGGTTCATGAGATTAATTTCTATGGCTTAAGGTTTATTGTTTAGGATTTATGGCTTAAAATTAAATATTGGGAGATAAAATAGTACATTAAAATTCTAAATTTAAAAATTAGTAGGGACAAAAGTTTTATTTAATTAATATTTAAACGTAGAATGACATAAAATATTATTATACCATAACTTTGACAAAATCAACGATCTCTTCCATGATATAGCACAAAAAGATAATAAAACATACTTATTTTATTATTTGTTATATTGTTAAAAATAGATAATATTAAAAATAAATTATTCATTTATTTTACCTTAATTTTCGGGTTAAAATCGGGTCGATATTTTGTTCATCTTTCAATTCGGGTAGCATTCGGTTCGAGTCAAATCGGTTCGGGTCCATTTCGGTTCGATTTCAGTTCGGTTCGGTTTATTTCGAGTTTCGGGTCAACTTTAGATATCATGTTCAGATCAAAATCAGGTCTTAGTTTGAGTAATTCAGTTCGGGTTTCGAGTCTCGGGTCAAGCTTTCCAGATCTACGTATGAATATCAAAAGTGTATCTAATAGTATTGTGCTAAATCTAGAGGTTTAATATCGGACAATGGAGTTATGCTTATGCTTTCCTTCTTTTTACCTTCAATAATGGGCAGTAAAATTATGCTTAGTTCATGTGATTTGATAAAAATGGGAAAAGAAAATTATTTGTCAAATAATCATTTAAACTCTAGAGGTTTAACAAACCTAAGAAAAGACCAGAACTTTACAAAAAAAGCCTTCATCTTTAAATGTCATCCATGAAAACATTCCAAAAAGGAATGTCCCTTTCGGGGATTATGTTAAAATAGAGGAAAAACCAACGAAAAGAGTTTCATGCCAGGACCATTCTACTTAATCTGTCTGTCTTGACTTTTCTAACGCATTTGGGTGATTGTTTTCGTTTAAAGAGACCCAAATAATGGCAGTAGGAGGAAGAGGAGTTAATAGGAAAATATCAGCTGCTTCAGCGAGAGCTCATACTAGAAGAGCCAAGCAAAACTCTTCTTTCAAGCTTCCTTCAGGTGCGTTTTCTTACCTTTTACTGGATCTAATTTGGGTTATCTTATAATTGTAGGATTCAACGGTTTTCTCTTTTTTGGGTTACTTTACTTTTGTTCTTTGCATTGTAAGAAAGTTGAAATTTTTGGATCTGAGATTTTCAGTTCTTGCAGATTCTTACCATGACTCATGTAAGAATTGTGAATTTTATGGACTTCCCCCCTCTCTGTTTCTATTGAGATTGAATGAATATTATTCATTGCTCAAGCCTTGAACTTGGACGTTGACTTGATGTAAAACTGAGTTCATTTATGTTTTGGATGGATAGGAACGAGTTTGAGTTAAAATGGCAATGATGTTCTATAAGTGAAAAAGGAAGGGTTTCAGTTTTAAGGTGGCTGATTAATAACATTCAACTGTTTGAATTATGACTCGAAAACTGCAGGGATTTTCACAAAGATACTATTGGTCTTGTCTGCTGGGATTTTGGGATGGGCTTACCAGGCTATTCAGCCGCCTCTACCCAAGACATGTGGCTCTCCGGATGGTCCGCCTGTCACTGCATCGAGAATAAAGCTGAAGGATGGAAGGCATTTTGCCTACAAAGAGCACGGTGTTCCACGAGATGCAGCCAAGTATAAAATTGTCTATGTCCATGGCATTGATTCTTGCAGGCACGATGCTGTTGTTGCCAATACCTTGTCACCGGTACTTGGTTGTTCATTTTTCAATGTTTTGGATACTCATATGATTTTTGAGCTATGTTGAAGTAAGCTTCATTGGATTTGGTTCTTTGTCTGTACCAGGAAATTGTTGAAGCTCTTGGAGTATACATTGTTTCTTTCGACAGACCTGGTTATGGAGAGAGTGACCCTAATCCAAAAAGAACAGTTCAGAGCTTGCCTTTGGATATAGAAGAGCTTGCCGATCAATTGGGATTAGGATCCAAGTTTTATGTAATCGGATTTTCTATGGGGGGGCAGGTTATTTGGAGCTGCCTCAAGTACATCCCTCACAGGTATTGCTTTGGCTAGAGTCTAAACTACTTGAATGCAAGAGAGAAAGAAATTACATATAATGTCTGTACTACTGTTGGCATACTCCCACTCTACCTTTCGTATTTTTAACTTGAAGGATATTTGCAACTCCAATAGGTTAGCCGGGGCAGCGTTGTTAGCTCCGGTTGTTAACTACTGGTGGCCTGATTTACCTACAAACTTATCAACGGAAGCATATTCCCAACTATTTCCCCGAGACCAGTGGGCATATCGTGTGTCTCACTATGCTCCCTGGATTACGTACTGGTGGAACACTCAAAAATGGTTCCCAAGTTCTAGCGTTCTCGCTCACAGTACTGATATTTTGTCTAGCGAGGACAAAAAGCTCTTGCCAAAGATAATCTCTAGTAATAGGAACCACAGGGTATGTGTTTCTTTCTGCCTCAAAGTTGCTTGCACTTTATTTTTTCTTTATAATCTTTAGAGTTGGTTGTTGTCTGCTGCACTTTTTGTTGTTAAATCAGTTTGAAAATTTTGTTGGATTTTGACTCGTACTTGAGATGTGATTAGTTGTATTTGTGGATTGTTGTGGTTCAGTAATGGGAATATGTTGGCATTACAAAGATTTTGTTGTAGTAAATGGTTGGGTTGCCAGTGGCTATTTGAAGAAGCGAGCTGTGGTGGTAGTACTGGTTTGCAATAAAACAAGTAGTGAAAATTCTTGGATTGTTGTGGTTCAGTAATTGGAATATGTTACACTTTAATTTGCTGCAATATCAGTTGGTTCTCTTATTTTCTTGTTTTGTGCATATTCTTTTTTATTGATTTTTGAACTTCATCTTTGCTATTAGTGATGACTGCCATCATACTTTGTCTTGTCCTCCCCTCAGGCAATAGTAAGACAGCAAGGCGAATACGAGTCTCTGCATCGTGACCTGATAATTGGATTTGGAACTTGGGAATTCTCTCCCATGGATCTGGACAATCCCTTTCCAAATAACGAGGCCTCGGTGCACCTGTGGCATGGAGATGAGGATATGCTCGTGCCGGTTAGTCTGCAACGCTACATTGCTCAAAAACATCCATGGATTCAATACCATGAACTACCCGGTGCAGGACATATGTTTCCACACGCTCCTGGGATGTCGGATAACATAGTTAAGACACTTTTGGTTGGAGAGAAGTAGCCTACATTTGTATGTGGATTTGCCTATAATCCCAGTACCCCCTTTACAGGATATAACTCAAACTTCCCTATGGATTGAATCTGACAATTTTATTAGGGAAATGCGTAGGGGATGTTTAGTTCAAATTTTAAACAATTTAGTGATGGTTATAGCTTATGGTGATATCAAGCTTGCATGCCGATAGTACATGCATGTGTCGCTGACCGTAACTTCTGCAGTGGGACAAGTACCTTTTCGGGGCATGTACAGTAAATCTGTGCATGGATCAATGGGTTAAAAAACGTTAATCTAAAATACGAATTTGTATGAAAAGATATTACCTTGTAATTACCTTTGGATTATTAAAAAAATACAAATATTGTATTGAAATATTGGATCGAACAGAATATAAAGATAAAAATATCAAAACAAAATCGTATATAAATAATATTAAAATAGTTTACTCGTAAATAGAAAACTATTGAAAACGAGTTGAGGTCTATAGTTACACAATTTACTTAAAATGAATTTTTAATGGCCTGTTTCTCATGATACAACAATTAAATGATCAATTACAGTAGCACTGCTGCCAGTAGCGGAGTCAAGATTATAAATATAGTGGGGTCATAATGGAGTATGAGGTGTAGAGAATTCATATACCACTACAATAAGTATTGTTGACCTTATACCCTAACAAATTAAGTGAGATCAAATCTAATATTTCCTATGCTAACTTATATACCAGCTCCTTTAAAACTCCATACACCAACAAATTAAGTGGGATCAATTGCACCCCCTATTTATACATTAACTCCGCCCATGACTGCTGCAGATATCACGGGCTATACCCTTGCCTTCTCCTATCATTAAAAACCAAGTTGAACAAGAGAAAAAAAATTGAGTTGAACCTAGTAGGTTTACACGGTATTATATGGATTTCATATAGTGAATTATTAAATTTTTTTTACCTAACAGAACATTTAATATTTGAGAATCAATGAGCCTATAAAAAACGATTTTTAGAATTATTGCTTGAATCAAAGGAACTTTTTAATATTTATTCTTTTAATTCTGAAACAAAATTTAATTTTAAATATCCGCAAGTCCACAGAGAGCCAAACCGGTCCGGACGTTCACGTTACCCTGTCGTGCACAGTTGCACACTAACCAATAATTAATTACACGTTTTTTTTCTTTCAATAACATTTGAATCAATTTCATATTCAAAACTCAAAATATCTATTTTTCCAATACAACGTGCAAACTGCCACAAATACGACTGCCAAAATAAAATTACCGTTTTGGTTGGTTAATCTCAAATATTTTCATTGCATTACTAGCTTTGTCAATGACGGCTATGGATGATGGGGCGATATTTTAGAAATGCGGCAACTTTCGAACAAATAGAAAATACAATTAGTTTCGAACAAAGAGAAAATGCAACTAGTTTTGAAAAGTTGATACCAATAATCAATTATTATTGAAAATGTATATACCAAATTCACTAAAATGAGAATGTAAGAATACGTGATTATCAGATCTTTGAAAAAACAAATTCTTGTGTATAGTATAAAGAAGATTGAAGCTTTACAACAAAAGTTTTTCCCTTTACCTCGCTTAAATTGTACTCTTCCCCCTAAATGTTTGGTTAAATTCTATTTTTTGTCCAATACTACACATAAAATGTAGGTTGCTTTTCGATAATATAATTTAACCATTCTCTTTATTGTTAAATTTGAAATTATAATAGTAAATAAACTTGTTAAGTCAAATTCTGCTATTAATTCATGTGTTATCGGTAAGTTATAAATTCTTAAAAAAAACAAAATTCGTAAGTTACATATTTAGTTATTTTTTCTTATTTTATTTTTATTGTCATAGTTAATACGTGTGTTCAATCGACTGGTTCGGTTAACCAACTAAACTGAAGTAGCAAAAATTTATTGATAATTTTTTTCATTAATCGTTAATAGAACTGACTTTTGTTTGAAAATTTTTAACTGAACCGAATAAAGTTTGATTTTCGAATTAACTGAACTTTGTTACAAGTTTTTTGTATAAAATACACAAATTGACACTAAGTTATGCTAAAATTTTAAACCATCTTGACCCTTATTAAAACAAAACAAGCAAGCAAACCATATCTGACTGCATGTCTCGGTTCATGTCACTTTAAAACATTCTTTCGACTAAATGAAACAATTATTATACCACTTTCCCTTCTTTGCCACAATACCTCTACGATAATAATAGGGTCATTACCTTTACAAAACACATCCACATTTTTAAGTAGTTGTAAGAATTTTTTTATTCTCTTCCATAACTCTTATGGTAATTTTTATTGTGAGGACTTTTTTTAAAAGTTAATTAGATGATAGTATAGTTTTTTCACATGTCAGACACATTTTTTAAGTTTTAGTCATCTTCAAAATCATAGTACTACCGTTATTCATATAAAGCTTCTTCTTATCTTAAATTTTTTATTAATTAGTTTAAGTTTCAACATCATGCTTATAGAGAATAATTTTTTTTTTTATAATTTTATCTTTGCTTTTAAGCAAATACACATAGCACTAGCTTGTGCTATCGTCAATTAAGGTAATAAACTTATTCCTTCAAACAATAATTTACCATGTCAATTGTTATGCCAATATTTTATCATAACATTGACCTCAATTGAGGATAAAATTCGTCTGCCCCTTTTCGGTGCCCCTACATATGCTCCAACACTAAAAAAATACTACAAAATTAAATTTTAAGCCCTAACCCTAACCCTAAATTCTAAATCCTAAACCCTACACCATATACCCTAACAAATACACCATACCCTAAATTCCCTAAACCCTAACCACAACCCATAACCTAAAACCTAAAACCCTAAACCCTAAAGTTAATTTTAAGCAAAGAGGCATATGTAGGGGCACCGAAAAAGGGTAGAGGTAGACACCTGACCTTGTCTGCGTTTTATTTTTTTGAAGTCCTTTTTGACTTACACTACGTTTACCTCGAAAATATTTGTCTTATACACATTTGTCTAAGTAATATTTGTCATGACAATATTTGTCTTAGTAAAAACTGAAGGCGGTAACAACTTTTACTTTTTTTCTCTCAAATAATAAAAGGATTATCCTTCAGATATTTGGCCAAGTTTAACATGGTTAAATACAAAACATTTTCTAAAAATTTCTACAATGAATTTCACTAATATTTCATCGTGTCTTATAGCCACACACCAAAAATAGAAGATTATGAATATGTTAAACGTCTGGAGTTTAGTTAGAGACCAAAAACCAAAAATAAAAACATAATTTTTAACTTTTTTTAGATGACATGATTTTAATAAATTAAAAATTCAAAACAAAAGTTCACACATTCCAGTAGAAAGAGCAATAACGAATAGTGCACCAAGTAGGTAATTTATGAAAAGGGAGATGGTTCACTAGGCAGGCTTAAATACTAATTTTTTCAAAGAATCAATCCTAAACATGTATGTTCATATTGTCATTCAATCATCCGTTTATGGCTTTTTTTTGTCACATTCTTAAGGAAGTTTTTGAAATGGTTTCTAGCAGGGTTAGTTTTCAAATGACTAACGCCTGAACGGATTCACTTATGACCATTCATTTTGTGTCATTATAAAACTAAATATTTGGTAACTAAAAATTTCTTAGCACCAAAACTTTCTATTTTGTATTTATGGTCCAATGACCTTCATAGTTCTTTAGCCATTTTTAAGCATTGTACATTTCATAACGTGCAACAGATAAGAGTTTGAGAATGTGGTTACGTCATAAAGAAACATAGTTTATCCATATTTGATTTGAGGCCTCAGTCGAAATCAACAATCTAGATTCTGTTGAACAGAATCAGTAACAAAAGTTACTTAATAACAATTTATGTTAAAACACATTTGTCAAATTTGTTTGACAGAAGATCAAGTAAACCTGTTAAAACGACAATAATTAAATTTTCGAAAACAAATATATTTACAAGATCTCAATTTACAAACAAAACATGATTTCTAATAAATAAATGCAACGATTTGTTTCTTTTTATAAGATAGAATCATACTAGATTTTCAAGAAAATAAATTAAGTGATTTATTTTCTTTTCCAAAATAGAACATGTAGGATTTACAAGAAAATAAATTCAACGAACGGTTTATTTTCTTTTCCAAAATAAAATCATACAAGATTTCAAAGAAGATAAATTCAATGATTTATTTCATTTTTCAAAATAGAATCGTACAAGATTTCTAAGAGAATAAATTGAACGATTTATTTTTTTCTGAAATAGAATCATACAAGATTTGTAATAAAATAAATTCAATAATCTATTTTCCTTACAAAATTAGAATCAACGCATGATTTTAATAGAAAAAATAAATTTAGTGATTTATCTCCCTTTTTTCATGTTATATCTTCTATTAAACGACGATATTAGTAGAACTAAAAGTCGAAATAGAGAAATCAAGGCAACCTTGTTTTGTTTAACAAACAGAAATAAGAAAAAAGAAAAAATCATTTGATTTTAATTTCGTTGATTCTTATTTGGAAAGGAAGATCAAGTAAACCCGTTAAAACGATTAGAGTTAAATCTTAAAATGAATTATTTTTGAGATTTTAGTTTTCAAAGCAGATCGAAATTTCGTATAGGTATCTTGTTCATCTCTATAATTTTTCAAAGAAGATTGTTAGTAGAAAAACAATATTACACAATGTTTTCAAAATCACATGCAATAATAATTATCATTTTCAATAATTATTATTAATGCTAAAATTCTGACACATATATTTATAATCATGTAATATTTAATATTTCATACTAAAAGGCAAAAATTATAAGGTAATAATATTATCAAAATAATATCATAATTTAAAGGTTTAATAATACCATAATTTAAGGTGAAATTAACCCCCTCTTTAATGTTACATCGTCAGAAGTATGTGCCTTTACTATTAATGATAATATTCCATAAAAAGAATATTCATTAGTTATTATAGAAAATAACCACGAAAATGATGATGGAAATAAAAATTATGGCTTGGTACTGTAGGGAATAAAAGACTTTCAATCAACAATTAGAAGTCCAGAATAGTAAATAACTCTCTACGAGGAATGCTTATAGAGTTGCCATCATGAGATTTTGGATGCTCCGATGGTTCTTGCATTGGCTCAGATATGGTAATCTATTCGCTTTGGATTAAAATTTAAAATTTTCTTTAAATAGTTAGAAATAATTAAACCAAGAATGAAATAAGTAATAAAATATGAATATTATATTAAAATATTTGATCGCACAGACCATTATATAGATACAAAATATCTAAAACAAAATCAAATATAAATAATATTAAAATTATTTACTTGTAGTACATAGAAAACCACTAGAAATGAGTTGAGACCTATAGCTACATAGTTTTCTTAAGAAAGATTTTCGACCACTCTTTGATATTTAAGATTATCGGTCGTCTGACTGCTGCAGAGATTACGAATTATAAACTTTCTTCTCCTATCACAAAAAACTAGGTTGAAAAAGAGAGAAAATTCTGAGTTGTTTTTAAGTTCTGTTAAACCTAGTAGGTTTACAAGGTATTTATAAGGGGTTTCACACAGCGAACTATTGAAAATTTTTGACCTAATGAGCTATTTAATATTTGAGAATGAATTAGCCTTTAAAAAGAAATTTTTAAAATTATTGTTTGAATTAAAGGAACCTTATAATATTCATCCTTTTAATTCTAAAACAAAATTTAGAAAATATATGCTCTTATTTAAAGAAAATTATTTCAAATTTGAGTTAAAATATCTGCGAGCCCATAGAGGGCTAGACCGGACCGAAGATTCACATTACCCTCGTTTGCCACTAACCAATAATTGGTTACACATTTTCCCGCAACAACATTTGGATCAATTTCTAATTCAAAGCTCTAAAAATATTGATTTTTCTAATACAATGCGGACTGCGACACATACGACTGTCAAAATGAAATTTTTGTTTTGGTCAGTTAATATCAAATATTTTCATTGCATTACTAGCTCTGTAGCTTGTTTCGACCAAATAGAAAATGAAGCTAGTTTCGAACAAAAAGTAAGAATAAAGTTTTAAAAAGTTGATACCGATAATCAATTATTATTAAAAATGGATCAACCAAATCCACTAAAATGAGAATGTAAGAATACATGATTATCAAATCTTTGAAAAAACAAATTCTTGTGTAGAGTATAAAGAAGATTGAAGCTTTACTATAATGGTTTTCCCACTTTACCTAGCTTAGATTGTACTCTTCGCCCTAAATGTTTGGTTAAATTCTATTATTTTCCCTATACTATGCATAAATTGTATATTTTGTTCCGATATTATAATTTAACCATTTTCTTTATAGTTTAAATTTTAGACTTAACCAAAATAATAGTAAATAAACTTGTTAAGTCAAATCCTACTATTAGGTCATGTGAATAGTGATGCACTTTAGAGCAAGTATACTCGTCGAATCAAATAATAAAGTGATAAGTAGAGTGTCGAACCCACGAGGATTGGATCCAATAATCACGAAAATTTTAAACTTAAGAATGTGTTTGCAAGTAATGGTGGTTATTGGTTTACTTAATTCATTGTATAAGATTTTGGCCAAATGCTTGGCGAGGCGCTTGCAATTGGTTTTGTCTAAAATTGATTAGTGATGTGCAATCGGCATTTGTACGTGGCCGATAGATATTGGATGGTATAATGCTAGCGAATGAGACGATACACTCCTTACAGAAGAGGCACTTTAGCGAAAGGGGACTAATTCTGAAACTAGACTTTGCGAAAGCGTATGATTGCATTAAATGAGATTGTTTGGACCAAGTTATGGCTAGGATGGGATTCAGTTTTTTGTGGCAAAGTTGGATTTTGGAGTGTGTAAGCACTGAACAGTTATCTATTTTGGTGAACAGATCCCCGACTAGTGATTTTTCTATGCATCAGGGGTTACGACAGGGTGACCCGTTGCCCCCTTTGCTCTTTGTGATCGTGGCCGAGACGTTACATCAGTTTTTACGCAATGCGACAGAGTTGGAGGTGTTTAAAGGGGTGACGGTGGCGGATGGTTATTCTGTTTCTCATTTACAATTTGCAGATGATACGACCCTTTTCTTTTGCGTGGAGGTATGTTATGCTCGTAATTAAAAGTGACTCTTGATGTGCTTTGAATATGCTTCTGGTCTACAAATTAATTATGTCAAATCAAGCTTGTACGATGTAGGGGTGGATGGTGAATTAGTTACGGATATTGCGACTATTATGGGATGTAACTGTACAGACTTGCCAATTAAGTATTTGGGGTTATCTTTGGGTGTTAATCCGCATAGTTTGCATACATAGGATTCTCTAATTCAACGTTTCCGTAAGAGTTTGACAAGATGGAAATGAGACTCATTGTCCTTTGCAAGGAGATTGGTTCTAGTTAACTTCGTGTTGTCCGCTTTGCCACTATATTACATGAGGGTGTTTTTGGTACCGCGCAGTATCATTTCCAAGATTGATCGTATTCGGCGAAGATTTTTATGGGGGGGGGTCAGATGCAAAAATTAAAATGAGTTGAGTAAGTTGGTCCGTAACTTGTCGGCCGAAACAATATGGCGGTTTGGGGGTGGTGGATCTGCGCACTTGAAAATCTAGCTTTGTTGGCTAAATGGAGCTGGCGCTATGCGATGAATGAAGATTCTTTATGGCACAAGATTCTTGAAGAAAAGTATGGCAGCAATGTTCTTCGGTGGAGACCTCATGTTTTAGGAGTAAGGAAGATGTCCACTGTATGGCGACAAATTGTGGAAGTGAAATGTGATAATGTGGTGAGTTGTTTTATGGGGATTTCTCAATTTATCTGGAAATTGGGCGATGGTGAGAGGATTTTATTTTGGCAGGATAACTGGTGTCTTGATGAGCCTTTGAATGTTGTTTTTCCGAGGTTGTTTTGTATGGCTATTGATAAGAGGGCTTTTGTTAAGGATTACACGCGCAATGGCAATTTCGAGTGTAATGACCCAAGTTTGGGCCTAGATGTTTTAGAGTTCGAATCGGACCGGTCGAGAACGGTTCGAATCTTAAAGGGAGATTTAGGGAACACCTAGTTCGGGATGCTTTAAAAATATTGAAAAATACCTAAAAATCCTCATTTATTATATGAATGGTTATGGTAAAATCAATTTTACAAAAATAAGGTTTGGAAATACTACATTTCGGTGTAGTGACCAAATCGTAGTTTTTGCAAAAGTTAAGTAGTGACTGTTTTGTAAAGGATTGAAACTTTGACTCTTTAAGGAGCTAATTTTACCAAAATGTTTTTAAGCAGATTTCTCCTTATTTTTGGTGATTTTAATAATGTTTTATCTCAATTTCTTTTCAGCCAAAAACATTTCCTCCATCAATTAGCCTTTGATTTTCATTCCTTTTGATGAGATTTCAATCTTCTTTTGATTCCTAATCTTTTCCTCATCAAATCCTCTTGCTTTTACATTGGATTTTCAAGAAACTTGCCCAATTCAAGTAGAAATCAGCCATTAGAGGTAAGCTTCGTTCTTCTCCTCTAATGATCAGTTATTTACTAAAATTCCCAAGTTATCAATCCTTTGTTAATGATTTTTGAGTTGCTTTAATGTTAGAAACAAGAAATTGTCTTAAAACTCATGGTTTTTTGGAGAGATCTTGATGATTTTCGTAGTTGATGGTTAGGCTCTGTTTTGAGGTTGTTTTCTAATGTATTTTGGATGTTAATTGATGTTATAAATGAGGTTCTATCAAACAAATCCCGAATAGGCTTGGATCTTTAAGTTTTATATGCTAGAATGGTGGTTTTTGGGGTGGTTTTGGTGTTCTGTCATAGCTGGAGGTATAAGGATGAGTATGTGGTGGTTTTTGATGTTGATTGATGTTTAGAAATGATTAGAAGTGGTAGATCTTTGCTGGGCTTTGTTTTGGAAGAGTTTGGAGATTATTTCGGTTGTGTTTGGTTGCCGAAATGAGGTTTTTGAGTAGAGCAACGAGTTTAGGTGTGTGGCTGATGATTTCAATGCATGATGATGCATTAATCCTCTGCTCTTATGTGTTATAAACATGGGAGACATCTTTAGACGCCTTTGGTGTTGATCCAGGAGCTTAGATAGCGTTTCGGTGAGCAAGCAAAACGTAATCGGTGAGTGCGAACGGTTTTAGAAGTCCTTGAGGGACAAAGAAGCAAGGTTTGGGGATTTTGGAAAGGTTTTAAACACCTTCCTAAGTCCGGAAGTAAGTATTGGCTAGATTGCTCTCTTATATATGGTGGTTTCCCCTAAAATGCTTTTACATGCTCATGGTTTGAGATAGATAAATTCCTACTGTTTTTATGCATGACTTGTCGCATGAGATGATGCTTGAAATGATTTCATGAAATAACATGTTGCATTGTTGAGTTTTAAGCTTTTGTTATAAAGCATGGAAAATGTTATGGTTTTGAAATGAGATGAGAAAGATTTGAGAAATGTTGCATGAAAAACAGTAGGTGAAATAATGTTTTGACATAATATATTGGCATAGAAGATGAGATACTTACCGGATATAATTGATCGATCAATAGGATGAGAGTGCACAATAAACAAAAAATTCGTACGTGCTCTTTGGTTCAATCCAAAGGGAGACACCGATGATGGGCATTCCATCGGGTAGCACTTGGTGAAATACCCAAGCTTTGTGGCGATGAGAGATTCCACCAAGTGAGTACGGTGATGTGAGATTTCACCGAAAATTATGTTACTAGACAAGTGAGTACGGTGATGTGAGATTCCACCGGAAGCGTCTAGTGGTTAGAGAATGTTGTCCGCATATCCGAGTAGTAATGAGATGTGAAATGCCAATATAGTATATGAAAATTCTTTTGAATCACATGTACCTATTGATGAAATGATTTATGCTATGAGATATGCATATGAGATTTGTATATGAAATGCTTTGGTTTTTACAAGCATGTGTATGGCCTTGCCATGAGATTTGCATTAGTTTAAATGCATGAGATAGAATCGAGGTACATGTGTTTTCAATGAGAAGTTGCTTTGAAATGGTTTTCAAGAATGAGATAGAATGAGCATGTTGTGGAAAAAGGCTTTTGAGAAAGTGTTTTGATAAATGCATTATTGTGTTGGTTTTCTTTAGAGCATGCCTCACTAAGCAAGTGTGCTTACGCTCTCTTTTACCAATAATGCAGATAATTGAAGTGTTTTTGGGCAGCGAGAAGGTTAAGAACATCCAAGGAAGTGCAAAGCTCATGTATGGTGATGTTTTTATACACTTTAGTTTTGATATTTGGCAATGAGACTTCAAGGTTGTATTTGGGAGATGTGTTTTGAACCCCTTAAGTTTGTGGCATGTTTGCGATGGCTTTTATGGGTTGTAAATGGTCCTATTAGTTGGTTTGTGGTTTGAGAGCTCATATTTGGATTTGTGACTAGGAAGCATGCCTTTAGATTGAATGTTTTTGTGTTTGGTGCCATGCTCTAGCTAAAAGGTCTTAAATATGTTCATTAGTATCAAAATGAGTTGCTGGTATGATTTGATGCTCTTTGAAGCTTGTTTGAATGGTTTAAAAGGTGAAAACCATCAATTTTTGCTGTCACAGGGCAAAGTGTATCGAAACACCCTCAACTGTTTTGAAACGAGGGCCTGTAATGGCCATAGTGTTTCAGAACGGTTGAAGCTGTTTCGAAACAATTTGACTGCTGGCGAGGCATGTTTCGATACTGGTCTCGGAACACATCCGAGTACCGAAACGGTCAACACTGTTCCGATACGGGCGTTTCGGTACGAGGGATTGATGTTTCGAAACGGATGACCGTTGGTTGAAGTTTTGAATTGTTTTAAGTTTCCATGTTTTACGTTTTAGTCCTGAATGTTATGGATGCAATTGCTTGAGCTTGGAATGTCCTTTCAAGCTGAGATTTGACAAAGGAGCATGTAATATGATTAATTATATATTGATAAGCTTAAAATCTATTATGTCCTTATAATTTCAAAAATTACATTTTAGTCCCTAAACGTGTAATTTATGCAATTGAGTCCCTAAATAATTTCCGATCGCCGTGCCTTTCTCTTCCATGATTCTTGAGTGATCACATAGGCTTAATGTGCATCTAGGAAAGATTAGAAAGAAAAAAGGTCGTTAATCAAGGTTGACTTTCGGGTTGACTTTGGTTTTTCCCGTGTAATCTTCGTAGTTCAGGTCAAGCGTCTAGGCTGGGCCAAGGGGGTTACATTTGTTGGTATCAGAGCTAGGTTATCAAATAATTGGGGCTTGGTATGTGGTTATTGTATGTGGTTATGTATGATTGAGACTTTTCGGTGAAAGCATGGTGTATGAACATTGATGTATGTTTCAATTGAGATGAAATTTGGGATGCTATGCTAAATTTGGAGTGTAGTTGGGATCCTATTGCCATATCATTACTAATGAGAAGAAATGGTTTCAAAAATGAGCTTGAGTACTTGGATAACTTACCTTATTATGCCTAATTGTGTTTGTTGCATTTTTGTCTGTGCATTGTTTTTATTATGGGGCCACGTAGAGAGCTGAGAATCAATACTCGGTCTTTGGCTGAGAATGAAAACGTTTAGAATGCTGAGGATTTACCTCCTCCTCCCCTCGGTGGACCACCTGGTGGTGGTGGAGCTAGGGCTGGTGCTGCTGGAGTTGGGGCTGGGGTTGCTAGACCCGAGGGAGCTCATGGGCAAGCTGCTCCTGATATGTCCGTGCTGATACAGGCTATTGCTGGAGCTTTCCAGGCAGCAGTAGCTGGAGCTCATGGAGCTGCACCTCAGGATTGTGCTAATGTGAGATTGCCGTTGGAGCGTCTCCGCAGTCTAAGAGGGACTGAGTTTAGAGGTTTGACAATAGAAGGTTCTGATTCTTGGTTGGAGAGCACCAAGAGGATTCTTGGACAACTGAACTGCAATAATGTTCAGAAGCTGGGATGCATTATGTCACTACTGCATGGTGATGCAAACACGTGGTGGACGACCACTATTTCTGGAATGGAGGATGATGAAGTGACTTGGACATTCTTTTTGAATGCGTTCAAGCGAAAGTATTTGGGGGTTCACTACCTCGACGAGAAGAAGAGGGAGTTTATGTCTCTTGTGCAAGGGAGCATGTTTGTGGCTGAATATGAGATTCAGTTTGTTCGCCTTAGCCAATATGCACCTGAGCTAATTCCTAGCGAGAGGGAAAAGTGCGAACGGTTCCATTACGGGCTGGTGGCGGACGTGAAAACCTATATGCTTGAAGCTGATTACACTGATTTCGATGTCTTGGTCACTAGAGCCAAGGACATTGAATTGAATCTTGGCTTGGCGAGTCGAGCAGGAGGTTATAGCTCGGGGAAGCGAGCTGCAGAACGCGACTATGGTAGAGATCGCAACAAGAGGCATAAGGATAGGAAACTGCATTTTGATGCTAGGCGCGGGGGTGGTAACCCTGGTAGAGGTCAGCAAGGACCTAATGCTTTCTTGAGGACTCCTGAGTGTAACCGGTGTGGTAGGAGACACGCTGGTGAGTGTTGGGGTAACCTTGGGACATGTTGGAACTGTGGTAATCGGGGGCATATGAAGAAAGATTGTCCTCAGCCGTTGAGAGAGGGACATGCTCCGGTGAGAGCGGCTGAGCCACAGAGAGGTCGTAGGCACGACCATGGTAATCTTCAGCATGGAGATGAGGGTGGAAGGAATGTGGCGCATGTGGTGGCTGTCCAACTTGAGGGTGGCAGTCAGGCTAGAGTGTATGCCCATCGTGAGGGAAGGAATGACACGAACCTGATCGCAGGTACCTTTACTTTGCAATCCTTGTCATTACATTCTTTGATTGATTATTGTTCTACACACTCATACATATTGCGTGAACATGCTCAAATGCTTGGTTTGCCTGTTGAGTCTTTGGATGTTGGTATGCGTGTGACTAGTTCCTTTGGTGAGACGGTTGTAACAAGAAAGTTGTATAGGAGATGCCCCTTAAAGGTGCAAGATCATGTGTTTCTTGTTGATCTTATGGAATTTCCATTCTATGGTTTTGATGTAATCCTTGGCATGGATTGGCTTGTTGAGCATAGAGCCGTTTTGGATTTAGAAAGAAAGCGAGTTTCGTTGAAACTTGCAGATGATTATGAGGTGGTGGTGGTGGGAGAAAATGTGAAGTTTCTAGCTAATGTGGTATCTACGTTGGAAGCAAGCCGGATGTTGCGTCAAGGATGTGAGGCTTACTTAGCCTTTGTTATGAATCCTAGTTCAAAAGAGGTGCACGTTTAGGATATAAGGACCGTGTGTGAGTTCCCTGGAGTGTTTTTAGAGGAATTACTTGGTTTGCCGCCTAGTCGAGAGGTTGAGTTTGGAATTGAGTTGTATGAGAACACAACTCCGGTGTCCATTGCTCCCTATCGAATGGCACCCAAAAAGTTGAAGGAGTTGAAGACGCAAATTCAGGAGTTGCTTGACCGTGACTTTATTCGGCCTAGTGTGTCACCTTGAGGTGCACCGGTCTTGTTTATGAAAAAGAAAGATGGCACGATGAGAATGTGCATCGATTATCGTCAGCTGAATAAGTTGACCGTCAAGAACAATTATCCTTTGCCAAGGATTGATGATCTTTTTGATTAGTTTTGGGGAGCGGCTGTGTTCTCAAAGATTGATTTGAGGTCAGGGTACTATCAGTTAAAGGTGAAGGATGTGGATGTGCCGAAAATAGCCTTTAGAACGAGGTATGGGCATTATGAGTTCCTTGTGATGTCGTTTGGGTTGACGAATGCTCCTGCTGCTTTCATGGACATGATGAATAGGGTGTTCCATGAATTCTTGGACAAGTTCGTTGTGGTGTTCATCGACGATATCCTTGTGTACTCTCGTACTAAGGAGGAGCATGAAGGTCATTTGAGGATTGTTTTGTAAGCGCTGTTGGAAAATCAGCTTTATGCTAAGCTGAGCAAATGCGAGTTTTGGCTAAAGAAAGTTGTTTTCCTTGGTCATGTGGTTTCGGCCGGAGGGATTCGAGTTGATCCATGGAAGGTTGAGGCGGTGATGAATTGGAAGCCTCATAAGTCTGTTCATGAAGTCTGTAGTTTCCTTGGGTTGGCAGGATACTACAAGAGGTTTGTGGATGGATTTTCTAAGATTGCTGCCCCTTTGACGAAGTTGTTGCAAAAGGATGTGAAATATGAGTGGACGGAAGCGAGATAACATGCTTTTGAGAAGATAAAAGCAGCTTTGATGCAAGCTCCTATCTTGGTTCAACCTGAATCAGGAAAAGAGTTTGTGGTGTATAGTGACACATCCTATGCTGGTTTGGGGTGTGTGTTAATGCAAGAGGGTAAGGTGGTGGCTTATGCATTGCGACAATTGAAAGTGCATGAGCGCAATTATCCTACGCATTATATTGAGTTGGCTGCAGTGGTTTTTTCTCTAAATATCTGGAGACACTATCTTTATGGTGAGAAGTGTAATGTGTACACGGATCACAAGAGTTTGAAGTATCTGATGTCTCAGAAAGAGTTGAATCTTAGGCAACGGCGATGGGTGGAGTTGCTTAAGGATTACGATCTAACGATCGAGTATCATCCGGGGAAGGCCAATGTTGTGGCCGATGCTTTGAGCTGGAAAGTGGTAGTGGAGTTAAGAGCGATGTTTGCTAGCTTGAGCATATCGCGAGATGGTGGTCTTGTTGCTGAATTGCAAGTGAAACCATCTCTAATCCGGTTGATAAAGGATAAACAACTGTTGGATGATTCCTTGGTGCCACATGTTCAGGATATCGCTGAAGATAGGCCATCAGATTTCTGTTTTAATGATGACGGTGTTCTATGTTTTGGGAGTCGGATAGTGGTGCCGAATGATGTTGAGTTGAGGCGCACTATTCTGACCGAAGCTCATAGTAGTCCGTTTGCTATGCACCCTGGTAGTACAAAGATGTATCGTGATATGAAGGTTGAGTACTATTGGGTGGGTTTGAAGAAGGATGTCGCTGAGTATGTGAGCAAGTGTATGGTTTGTCAGCGGGTTAAGGCTGAGCATCAGTTTCCTTCAGGGTTGTTGCAGCCGTTAAGGATCCCTGAATGGAAGTGGGAGAGGATCACCATTGACTTTGTGTCTGGTTTGCCTCTATCGCCATCAAAGAAGAATTCTGTTTGGGTGATTGTGGATCGCCTTATGAAGTGTGCGCATTTCTTGCCTGTGCATACTACGTACACCTTTGATAAGCTTGCTGAGTTGTACATTGCTGAGATTGTACGTTTGCATTGCGTACCAAAATCTATAGTGTTAGATAGAGATCTGAGGTTCACCGCGAGGTTTTGGGAGTGTTTCCATCAAGCATTGGGTACGCGGCTGAATTTCAGTACTTCTTATCATCCACAGACGGATGGACAGTCGGAGCGTGTTATTCAAGTGCTTGAGGATATGTTGAGGTGCTGTGTTATTGAGTTTCAAGGTTCTTGGGAGAAGCACTTGCCTTTGGTAGAGTTTGCTTATAATAACAGTTACCAGGCAAGTATTCAAATGGCACCTTATGAAGCTTTGTACGGGAGGAAGTGCAGAACACCTCTTTGCTGGGCTGAAATGGGGCAAAGTTAGTTTCGATGTTGGCTCTGTTGAAAGGAACCACCGAGAAGGTGAAGCTTATCTGTGAGCGGTTGAAGGCAGCATCGGATCGGCAAAAGTCTTACGCGGATTTGAAGCGTAAGGAGATAGAATTTACGGTGGGTGACCGTGTGTTCTTGAAAGTTTCACCTTGGAAGAAGGTGATGAGATTTGGCCGGAAGGGCAAGTTGAGCCCAAGATACATTGGACCATACGAGGTGGTAGAACGTGTGGGTCCTGTTGCTTATAAGCTGAGGCTACCTCAAGAGTTAGAAAAGATACATAATGTGTTTCATATATTCATGCTTCGGAGGTATATATCAGATCCTTCGCATGTTATGCCTGTGGAGGAAGTTGAGTTGAATTCGTATTTGACATATGATGTGGAACCTGTTGAGATTTTGGATTCGGACAGTAAGGTTCTCCTGGGTAAGACCATTGAGCTGGTCAAGGTGTTTTGGAGACATCGTGGTGTGGAGGAAGCCACGTGGGAAAGAAAGGAAGACATGAAGAAGCATTTCCTTACCTTTTTCCTCTAGGTAAATTTCGAGGACGAAATTTCTTAAGAGGGGGAGAGTTGTAACGACCCAAATTTGGGCATAGATGTTTTAGAGTTCGAATCGGACCGATCGAGAACGATTCGAATCTTAAAGGGAGATTTAGGGAAAACCTAGTTCGGGATGCTTTAAAAATATGGAAAAATACCTAAAAATCCTCATTTATTATATGAAAGGTTATGGTGAAATGAATTTTACAAAATAAGGTTTGGAAATACTATATTTTGGTGTAGTGACCAAATCACAGTTTTTGCAAAAGTTAAGTAGTGACTGTTTTGTAAAGGATTGGAACTTTGAATCTTTAAGGAGCTAATTTTACCAAAATATTTTTAATCATATTTCTCCTTATTTTGGGTGATTTTAATAATGTTTTAATTAAGGGAAATAAAGATAATTAAAAGGAAAACTATCTTTGACTTTTCATAACTACCTTTCATCAATTTTCTCTCATTTCATTTTCTCTCAATTTCTTTTCAGCCAAACACATTTCCTCCATCAATTAGCCTTTGATTTTCATTCCTTTTGATGAGATTTCAATCTCCTTTAGATTCCTAATCTTTTCCTCATCAAATCCTCACATTGGATTTTCAAGAAAACTTGCCCAATTCAAGTATAAATCAACCATTAGAGGTAAGCTTCGTCCTTCTCCTCTAATGATTAGTTCTTTACTGAAATTCTCAAGTTATCATTCCTTTGTTAATGATTTTTGAGTTGCTTTAATGTTAGAAACAAGAAATTGTATCAAAACTCAAGGTTTTTGGAGAGATCTTGATGATTTTCGTAGTTGATGGTTAGGCTATGTTTTGAGGTTGTTTTCTAATGTATTTTGGATGTTAATTGATGTTATAAATGAGGTTTTATCAAACAAATCCCGAATAGACTTGGATTCCTAAGTTTTGTATGCTAGAATGGTGGTTTTTGGGGTGGTTTTGGTGTTCTGTCATAGCTGGAGGTATAAGGACGAGTATGTGGTGGTTTTTGATGTTGATTGATGTTTAGAAATGATTAGAAGTGGTAGATCTTGGCTGGGCTTTGTTTTGGAAGAGTTTGGAGATGATTTCGGTTGTGTTTGGTAGCTGAAATGAGGTTTTTGAGTAGAGCAGCGAGTTTAGGTGTGTGGCTGATGATTTCAATGCATGATGATGCATTAATCCTCTGCTCTTATGTGTTATAAACATGGGAGACATCTTCGGACGCCTTTGGTGTTGATCCGGGAGCTTAGATAGCGTTTCAGCGAGCAAGCGAAACGTAATCGGTGAGTGCGAACGGTTTTAGAAGTCCTTGAGGGACAAAGAAACAAGGTTTGGGGATTTAGGAAAGGTTTGAAACACCTTCCTAAGTTCGAAAGTAAGTATTGGCTAGATTGCTCTCTTATATGTGGTGGTTGCCCTAAAATGCTTTTACATGTTCATGGTTTGAGATAGATAAATTCCTACTGTTTTTTTGGATGACTTGTAGCGTGGGATGTTGCTTGAAATGATTTCATGAAATAACATGTTGCATTGTTGAGTTTTAAGCTTTTGTTATAAAGCATGGCAAATGTTATGGTTTTGAAATGAGATGAGAAAGATTTGAGAAATGTTGCATGAAAAACATTAGGTGAGATAATATTTTGACATTATATATTGGCATAGAAGATGAGATACTTACTTGATATAATTGATCGATCAATAGGATGAGAGTGCACTATAAACTAAAAATTCGTACGTGCTCTTTGGTTCAATCCAAAGGGAGAGACTGATGATGGGCATTCCATCGGGTAGGACTTGGTGAAATACCCAAGCTTTGTGGCGATGAGAGATTCCGCCATGTGAGTACGGTGATGTGAGATTCCACTGAGAATTATGTTACTAGACAAGTGCAAAGCTCATGTATGGTGATGTTTTTATACACTTTAGTTTTGATATTTGGCAATGGGACTTCAAGGTTGTATTTGGGAGATGTGTTTTGAACCCCCTAAGTTTGTGGCATATTTGCGATGGCTTTTATGGGTTGTAAATGGTCCTATTGGTTGGTTTGTGGTTTGAGAGCTCATATTTGGATTTGTGACTAGGAAGCATGCCTTTAGTTTGAATGTTTTTGTGTTTGATGTCATGCTCTAGCTTAAAGGTCTTAAATATGTTCCTTAGTATCAAAATAAGTTGCTGGTATGATTTGATGCTCTTTGAAGCTTGTTTGAATGGTTTAAAAGGTGAAAAACCAGCATTTTTTGCTGTCACTGGGCAAAGTGTATCGAAACACCCTCAACTGTTTCGAAACGGGGGCCTATAATGGCCATAGTGTTTCGGAACGGTTGAAGCTGTTTCGAAACAGTTTGACTACTGGTGAGACCTATTTCGATACCGGTCTCGGAACACACCCGATTACCGAAACGGTCAACACCATTTTGATACGGGCATTTCGGTACGAGGGATTGATGTTTCGAAACGGATGACCGTTGGTTGAAGTTTTTGAATTGTTTTAAGTTTCCATGTTTTACGTTTTAGTTTTGAATGTTGTGGATGCAATTGCTTGAGCTTGGAATGTCCTTTCAAGCTTAGATTTGACAAAAGAGTATGTAATACGACTAATTATATATTGATAAGCTTAAAATCTATTAAGTCCTTATAATTTAAAAAATTACATTTTAGTCCCTAAACGTGTAATTTATTGAATTGAGTCCCTAAATGATTTCTGATCGTTGTGCCTTTCTCTTCCATGATTCTTGAGTGATCACATAGGCTTAATGTGTATCTAGGAAAGATTAGAAAGAAAAAAAGGGTCGTTAATCAAGGTTGACTTTCGGGTTGACTTTGGTTTTCCCCGTGTATTCTTCGTAGTTCGGGTCAAGCGTCTAGGCCAGGATAAGGGGGTTACATCGAGTATGAAGAATGGTGTCATTTTTGGTCGATCCTTGCGTTCTTTTTAGGAAAATCAGTTGCATGAGTTAAAGGCATGTGTATGGAGTTTCCGCCTTAGTGATAATATTTTGGACAGTCTCGTCTGGAAGCCTTCATTTACGGGAGAGTTTTCAGTGGCAGGGTTATACAAAAATGATGCAATCTTTTGGCCTTGAGGTGGATACCAAATTGGTCGCGATTTGGAAATTGCCAATTCCCCCTAAAGTTCAACACTTCTTATGGTTTGCCATGCACGATAGGCTGCCGACAATGGCCATGTTGCGGGGACAAGGGATGGTTGTTGCGGCTGGCTCATCCGAGTGTTGTTGATGTCGCGAGGTGGAGGAAGCTTTGGACCACCTATTGTTTCGTTGCCCAGCTATGTGGGATATATGGTTATGTCTCTTCCGATGCTGGCGAGTGGTGGTGGTTCAGTCGCGGTCTTTAATGGGGTTCTTGGAGCAAAGTTTTCGCAGCTTCTTTGTGGGTATGGTGAGGGAATGGGTTGGCGAGTGTAGAGCGTTTGGGTGTTCTCTATTTATGAGCGCAAGTGCACACTACTGTCAAGTGATAGTATATAAGATATCGTCTCCCACAGGGATTGGACAGCTTGATTCGAGTTGTAAGTCCTGCACAAGAAAAGTAAATGCACAATTAAGTCGAATGTTTAAAAAGAAAAGAAAAATAAAAACACAAGTAATTAAAAAACAAGTGATCAGATTGATTGAGAGGGCAGGGTTATGTTGCTGGTTAGTGTGAAACTGTGTTGAATAGGTCAAGTTGTTTTGCGCTGCCAGACTCTGCTACCTCGGTGGTAGATGGCAGGTAGACTGCTGAGACCCTCTCGCTGCCTCGGTAGGGGAATGGAACTCTGTCTCGACGGAAAACTCGGTAGAATTACAAGGCTCGACATAATGCTTCGAAAGTGACTCTGCTTATGTCTAAGTCAGAGTTCTGTTGATGCCCATTGTAGATAATACCAGTCGCAGCGTGAAAAGACATCAATGTTGATTCGTGCTCTTTTAGCTGTCTTAAACCCTTAACCTATGTCTAGGCCGGATTGATTGCACCGTCTATAGATGAAATCATACTTACTCCTTTCGTGAGTTCGACTCTCTCGATACCGAACAAATGGATAGAATTCAACTAATCTTTCGCCTTAATTGAAAACTATGAAGAACATGGTATAAGTAAACCTTGTAATTTTATTTGCAAAAACAACTTAAAATCCTAAACAACTGTTCTCAAACCTAATTACAACATAACCCAAACCCAAGGAGAAATTTAGAACATGTCAGCGGCAAGAAAACCTAAACTATGCCTAAGGAAAACCTAAGTTATTTTGAACTAGAATTACAATGGGTATATATAGGCATTAGCTAGGTCTAGTCCTTCTTGAAGTTGAAGTTTTCAAAGTAGCTATTCACATTAAATGTGACTTTAAACTCTGACTTCTTTGAGTTGAATGTGGACTTTATCCTGCTGCTATAGACATCGGGAAATTGAGTGGACAACATCGATAGAATTAAGATTTTCTTCTCTACAAATCACACTCCAGTTCTCCAACTCCATAGTTTTCTGTCTTGGGTGGCAAGGTGGGCGACGACAGCTACTCGGTAGCAGCTGTCTCTGTCTGGAACTGCATCAGTACAACTCCTTGGTTCGCTGCCTCAACATCACGTCCTCAACTCCTCTTTCCCTCTGTTAGCCTCTAGTACCTAAAACCAAAAGTACACTAAAACAATACCTTTTCTTTACCAAACAAAGGATAATCTAGAAAAACACGACAAAGTAAAGAAATACTGTAAAGTGCAATGCATGGTCCTAATTGTGCCTAAAATGTACTTAAAAACAACAATGATATGAGATGGAATGTACATGAAATATAGAACTTGTGGACACTTTACACACCCCAAACTCGAACTATTGCTTGTCCTCAAGCAATGCAACCTAAACATACTTGCCCGTATATTAAGCAGAAATTAAAACCCGTTTTTCAACTTGATTTCATGCCCCAAGGCCGTGGCAACTATATTAGATTAGTGAAGGGAACTTAGCAAGAAAATAACTCAGAATTAATTTCTAATGCTAGTGTAGTGTGCAGGACTGCGTACAGGCTGAATATGCAGAATAACTAAAACAAAGATGTTGTTATGATATATAAGGTTGTTGCCGAGACAACACAGTTAAGCACAATATTTAATCATGGTAATGAGGGCTTCAACTTGTCACAACTACTCTTCTAGGTCTGAAATTAAGATATGAGAAAACTACAATACCCCGAACCCATGGAATAGAGTCATCCCGTGAAGACTTTCATTCACTCATGCTAATTTGTCCGTCACTTCAAAACTTTCAGATTCATGGACTTTGATAGAAGCGAAGTGTCCTCACACATGATTCTTCCTAGAGCCTGTTGCGGGCACCTCTAGGGTAAAACAACAACGTTCTTTGTTTTTACTTTGGATGCCGTGGCAGTACTATATTTTTTTGTTTCTGTTTTCTACCTCGACGGCTACCTGCAACCATTTTTAGAACTTTGCAAAGAATTCTAAAAACAAAACATGCAGTGTTCATTAGATATTCTAACAAATCCAACAAGTAGCAGTAGTGTTTGACAGTTTTGGCGATTAAAAAAATTCTAAGTCATTTTGCATGCTTTTCCCATATTAAGTTCAATTTATTATTTGTGCGAAAATAAGTGATCGGCTAACAATCACAAGCACAAGTTATATAACAAAATTTTCTGTTCCGATTAATAGTGAGGCAAGTACAATGCACCCTATATGCTACTAAGTATGCCTAGACAAAAGAATGCGAGAGCTACCCCCCCCCCCCCAAACTCGAGATGAGCATTGCCCTCAATGCACAAAATAAAATAGAAAATGATAACAGAAAAATAAATACAAGAAAAAGGGAAGAAGACTTAGGCTTAGTCAGATGGTGTAGAGGATTTCGAGGGGTCTTATGTAGGTTATGACAGCGGGCTTAGCATTGCTACCATTTTCTGTGCTTAACTATCTTGTTTCTTCAGGGGTTGGATCTGCATAATTAATTGTGAGACGGGAATAAATGGTAAAGAAAATGAAAAAGATAAATTCTAATCCTAAAAATCTATTCCTACTAAAGCGGTAAAGACATGGAAAGATAAAATTATGTCACATTGGGATGGGTGTTTCCCAATGTGAATACTTTCTGTTCCTTCGGGACAGAATCTCCTATACAGTGCTTTAATCGCTACCCGTTAACTTTGAATTATGCCTCCCCATTTACTGGTTTTATTGTCACGACAGCATGTGGGAAGGCTTGGACTACTTCGAATGGTCCTTACCATATGGATTTTAGCTTTACAGGGAACAACTTGAGGCGAGAATTGAACATCAGCACTTGCTGCCCGGGCAGGAACTGCCGCTGCTGAATCTTGCTGTCGTGCCATTTTTTTTACTTTTTCCTTGTACAACTTTGTGTTCTCGTATGCCTCCCGCCGAAATTCCTCCATTTCTGTCAGATTCAGTAGTCTCTTTTCGCCAGCCTGTTTCCAGTCCATGTTCACTGCCTTGTGTTCTATTTCGACAGAGAGGTGGCAGGCCTTTCCGTATACTAGACGATATGAGGACATTCCGAGTGGTGTTTTGTATGTTGTCCGGTATGCCCAAAGAGCATCGTCTAATTTCAACGACCAATCTTTCCTACTTGGGTTTACAACTTTCTCCAAGATGGTCTTAACTTCCCTGTTCGAAATCTCTGCCTGCCCATTTGTTTGTGGATGGTATGCCGTGGCAATCTTGTGTTTGACACCAATATTTTTGAGTGCCTTGGCAATGAGCTTGTTATCGAAATGGGTGCCCTCGTCACTAATGATTGCTTTTGGAACTCCGAACCTTGTGAATATGTTTTTTCGTAAGAATCTATGGACGATCTTTGCATCATTGTGGGGGGTGGCAATAGCTTCTACCCACTTGGAAACATAGTCCACTGCTAGAAGGATGTACATAGTACCACATGAAGATGGGAATGGTCCCATAAAATCTATTCCCCAAACATTGAATAGCTTAACCTCTAAGATTGGTTTGTAGGGGCATTTCGTTCCTTCTCGATATGTTTCCTGTTCTTTGGCAGCTGTCACATTGTTTGTAGAATGCTTGGGTGTCTTTATACAATGTTGGCCAAAAGAAACCTGATTGGAGTACTTTTACTGCCGTACGCTACCCTCCAAAATGGCCTCCATATGGTGCTGCGTGGCACTGCGATAGTATGACTTTCTGCTCATCCTTTGGGACACATCGTCTGATAACCTGGTCTACACAATTTTTAAACAAGAAAGGCTCGTCTAAAAAATAATGCTTAGCATCATGTTTGAATCGTTTCTTTCCTTGAAAGTTAAGTTCATAGGGTAAAACACCAGCTACTAAATAATTTACAACATCTGCGTACCATGGTGTGTTTGTCGTTGCTGCTGCTGCGGCCTCTTCGTGGGCGGCAAGTGAGATGTCTCGCTTAAAATCTATTTCGATTCTTTATTTTAATCTAGTTGTTGAGAAAATTGAAAAGGGTATTTCCTTGTTCTAGGATCTTTTATCTTTTCCTTGAATCATTGGGTTTAGACATTACTTTGGCGATATTTAATCATTTAAAAAAATGGCAGCAACATGCTCTTTTTTTCTATCTTTCAGCTTCCAGGGTAGCTATTAGAGTAGAGGCTAGTAGCAACTGTTCATCAGGGAATGCATACTGGATTTCATTGTTGGAAGTCTTTTCTTGTCTATTCTCAAGCCGAGAGAGATGGTCCACCACTTGATTTTCCGTGCCCTTCTTGTCTCGAATTTCTAGGTCAAACTCTTGTTGTAACCCCCTCGACCCGACCTAGCCGATAGACCGAACCGAACGGATCACACAGGGAATATTGAAGTAAACCGGGAAAGTTTACATCAATAAACGACCCTTTTTTCTTTTGTCTTGTGTAGATGCAATTTAGGTTCCTATGTGTACGTGCACAAGCAGCGAATACAAAATACCACAATCATTTTCTGATTAAAGTTGAACAAGATTTATGGACCATTTTGTAATTTTGATAAACTTTAAGGACTTTAACCAATTTAAAGTTACCAAAAACATTTACAACTAAAAAAAGACATTTACAACTCATTCGATTGCATGTGAGAAAATAGGGACCAAAATGCAAGAAAAAAGAACTCATGACAATTCAAATATAGACCTCAACGGTCAAGTGTTTCGGAACAAAGGACCCTGTATCAGAATGGTCGTTTCGAAACAAGGTTAACCGTTTCGATACGCGAGTGTGTTTCGAAACCCCAAGAGACACGTTTCGGTACGTTGGTTCACAGAGGCAAATTGTTCTGGAACGAGCCTCACTGTTCTGAAACACCATGGCCATTACAGGCCACCGTTCCAAAACAGGTAAGGGCGTTCCAAAATGCCTGGGCCTGCAACTTTCCAAAATGCTGGTTTAATTCAAGTTTTAACCTCCAGAACCATCCCGACACATGCCCCAACACACATACAACATGAATACATATCAATGACCACCAACACGAAGCGCAAGCTACATCATAGCATCATTCACACAAGCCATGGAACTAAAGGCATGCTTCCTAGTTGTTAAAAACACCAAAAGGCTAAAAACAAAATATAAGCACAAACCAAAACTCAATGGCCACTTACAAAATCATAAATGCATAATAAACTTGCTCAAAACAAGAAAATACCATATCAACATCATTTAAAGCATTAGACACCCCCATTGCGCTTATTAAACTAGTTCAAAAGCTCAACATACTTTTAGCAAAATTTCTTGGTGTGGTTCCTCAAAGACGCTGCCTCCAAAAGTCTAATTATCTGCATTGATGAAACAAAGAGAGCATAAGCATACAAGCTTAGTGAGGATTGCTCAAACCACAAACATCATCAATGCACAAAACCGTTTCCACTCTTTTCAAAACCATCATGCCTTTCTTAACAAACCATGCTCTTTAGCATCAAAATCATTGTTTTGAACATCATGCCACATTATCAAATCAAAATCAGCAATTAAACCATTGCTTCTCATTTACCAAGCCTTCCAAGCATAAACACCATTATGCTAAGCTTAAGCCAAAACATGCATTTCTCAAACCATGCATTAGCAACAATGTCCACATTATACAAATCTATTATATCTCTCAAACCATGCATTATGCTAAACTTAAACCAAAACATGCATTTCTCAAACCATGCATCTCAAGGCTCACACACGAGAGCGACCCTCCATCGTTGTGACACCCGTGGTGGAGTATTCAGTACAATCACAACCCCTCAACACCATTCATTGGTAAATGTATAACCCACTAACGAGAGACGGGACGTACACAAGGTTTGCATCCGGGAGCTACCTCAATCGTTGCAACCTTAAATTATCCTCGATCGTTAGGGTACTTAGATGGAGTATTTGGTACAATCACAACCCCTCAGCATCCAAGGCGACTTGTTTATAGTGCACTAAATCCTATAGCCGGCTAACTATATCCGATCTCATTTATAAAACACATTAACAAACATCACTTGCCAATATAATCCATATCTCATGCATACCTCACTGTTTTTACAAAGCATTCATGATAAGCCATAAACAAGCATTAGACCATGCTTAAAATCTCATGCATCAACACATGCATACAAGGATCACGTACCTAGTGCATCCTTAAACCACATGGCATCATCATACACATCTCATATACTCAAAACATGCTTTAAAACAATAAATACATGCATTTAAAATCAAGTGCAACCAATGGCTCAAAACTAGCACAACCGAGGGAGAAATTTCGATTTACTTACTTCCAAACTTAATAAAGCATTTCAAGCTCTTATTAAGCTCTAAAAACCTTTTCTAAAACGTTTCCACGCTGGAAAACCAAATTCTACTCACCGACTCGCGATACCACACTTGCCGACTCAACTAATGATCTTTCAAAGCCTCAAAAAACACTTCGTTTGCTTCTAGATCACTATCCCCTATTTTCAACACATCAAAATAGAGGCTCAATGCATTAGAATGCATCCAAAACTCCAGCACACAGAACAAAACCCGCAACCCTGCTCTAAAACAACAAAACACCCATCTGAAACAATGGAAAACTTAATCGATTGCTCACAAACCTCAGCCCAGCCATTACCCAACTCACCCAACACATTCTAAGCATTAATCAACATCCAAAACAACCTAAAACATACCTTATACATCCAGCAACTCAGATTCCACAAGAATACCTCAAAAACTCAACCAAAACACTTACAAAACTAAGGATCTCAAGGACTTCGGCATCTATATGATTAAGACTCCACCTCATCACCAAAAACCTCTCAAAACTCATCTAGAAACAATCTAAAACATCCAAATCAATCAAAGCCCGAAAATCACTTTTAAAACTATTTTTTCATCAAGATTTCAAGAGTTTAATACTCTAACATCAAAACCTTGTTGGATTATAATCCGAAATTGTGCGCGCATATGTAAAATGTATGTTGCTATTATAAAGTATGACACAAAATAAAGTGACCAATTAAGTTAAGTGTGTCATAGGTATTAAAATGTCATGAAAATAAAAGTGTAGGTACCATAAGATATATTTATAATTCAATGAGGGGCAGAGTTATAAATATTTAATAGTTGATTTAATAAATCAACTATATAAAGAGGTAGTTGTCCCAAGAAATAGGTTAACTTGTTTTTCTCTCCTTCCCCGTTAGAGAGTTTTACTTCAAGAGATAACCTATCTTCTTGGAAGATCAATACCAAAGTTTTAAGATTTCAACAAGATTCAAGGATATTAATTTATCAATTAACTCATGTATGCTTCTGCATTCAGATTATTTAGTTTATTGTTCTTGATGATTTGACATGATAGATCTTGGGTTAAATTTCATATTAATTTATGATTTGGTTCTAACAAGTGGTATCAGAGTCTTCTCATGTCGAATCATTAAGAATCTATTATGTATTTATTTTGGATGATTTGTTCTTAAATCTCTTTAAACCAAAAAACTAGGTTCAGCGATAAAATCTTTTGCTTTGATATATCTTTTGTGTGATGTAAACTACAAATTTATTTTTAGTTTTCATGCATGAATTAAGGTTTAATAATTCACATGTTTTGAATTTTTATGATTACCCTTACGTGCGATAACCTTTATTCAATAATCCCTATGCATCAGCAAAATGGTTTTTGAGTTTTGTTGCTGATTGTTTTATTAATCGGCAATTGACGTTTTGGTTTTTCAATATTATGGATTCTGACTTTTAGAATCAATGCAACAACATATGCAATTACTATTGAATATAGGTTTTAATGCTCGTTAATATAGGTGTCTAATCATGTTTTTTCTTTGGGCATTAATTCAGTAATATTAATATGTTTTTGGATTATGCCCTTTTTTGTATTGTTTTTTTCTTTAATAATTGCATATGGTAAATAAAGTTATGAGATATATATTTAATTTAAAATATATATTCAATTCGGTTTGATCAAAAATTTAGTTTTGACCATTAGCAATTTAAAAAATAAAGTTTGACTTGAGCTTTGTTGCGGTAAATTTAATGTTACGTAGAAACTTTATAATCATGTTAACTCTCAAAACTTTATATTCAGGTTATCTCTTAATTTTTTTGACATTATGCTTAATGATGTCATCAATGTTATCTACGGAATATACATTCGATATTGGAAAGCATGTCATTAATCTTATGAAATTTATATCCTATTCAGTTTGATCAAAAATTTTAATTTTAATCATTACGTTATTATGTATATTTTAAAGTTTTATGTGGTTATTATGTGAATTATTCATTTATATGGCATTTCTGATTTTGGCTTTTAGTTAATGATTGAATGTTTTGAATTCGACTTTGATTTTGCTAAATGTATGCTTAAGGTTTAAGACATTTCTTTTAAGGAACAATTAAAGATTTAGGTTTTTTCGAGTTCTGATAGCCTCATTCAGACAACCTTATTTTGGGTTATTTCGGAAACTTAAGTGTTATCAAAAATTTTAGTTTTGACTATTACAAAATCTTAAATTTGGATATCGGTATATTTATTGTATATATTTTAAAATAATTTAATTTAAACATTAAGTCACCAAAGTGACCTCTATTGTGGAAATTATTTTATTTTAAAATATAGAAAAATTTGTGCATGTAAGTCGGATTATGTTAGTATTAATCAGCCCAAAGGAAGGTTAATAATTGACATTATTACATGTGCAACTATGATAATAAACATGTGATAATTATTCAGTTTTATATGTGAGCAATAAATCGGCCCAAAGGAAGATTTCTGTTTGACATGTTCTTATTATCAACGTTTGATTATTATACCAAGATATCACTTGCAAGTTAATGTTTTGTCCAAAGATAAAATATTAATGGAGTGTCTGGTATCTTTATATGAGGTTTACCTTTATTCAGATTTATTATTATTTTGGTTATCTTTTAATTTGATTGAAATATAAAATTAAGACAAATCTTTTGAAATAAATAAATTCATATTTTGGCTTCAGGCATCTAATATTTTAATAGATTAGTTGAAACATAATGTCAACAAAGTGACCGCTTTTGTGTAGATTAGTTTATTTAAAATATTAAGATGATTATGGGTTTTTGTAATTCATGCGTTTATTAATTGGCCCAAAGGAAAGTTAATATTTGGCAGAATTACAACGACGACTGTGGCGATAAATGTGTGACAATTATAAGGTTTTTTATGTGAGCAATACGTTAGTCCAAAGATTAGCCTATTGTTTGACATAGTTTGTTGTCAATGTTTGATTGTTACAATAAGAGTACTGCTTATAATTAATATTACTGTCCAAAGACTTGATATTAATGTTGTGCTTGGTATCTTGAGGGGAACTAGCCATTTTTTTGAATTTATTTGTTTACTCATGAGTATTAATGTGAGATTGTTTTTATTTTATTTACTTATTTTTTGTTCTATATTTAGGTAAATTATCTTTGTTGTCACAATATCTGTTAAATACATTCTACACTCATGTTTAGTGAAACTAATTTCAAGGAATAGAAAAGACACTTACATATAGTATTTGGTTGTATGAACATAGACTTTTCACTAAGGAAAGAACATCTTGCACCTCTTATTGCGGTAAGCACCCATAAAAGGAATTTTGAGAGGTAAGATCATTCGAATCCTTTGAGTCTAATGATCATAAAACACTACATTTAAGATGCCTTTAGGAGCACAAATTTAAATAAATTACTCAAACTAAAGGTTTCCTTGATGAAATTAAAGAAATGTTTTACCCAAAACATTAAGGTTAAGATGACATCACTTATGCCTTCTTTGAGGTCTATGAAGTATAAAGGTCAAGGAAATATGAGGGAGTACATTATGAAAATGTTTAATATTGCTTCAAAATTTAAGACACATACGATCAAACTTTTTAACAATTGTCTGTTCTTATGTTTTTGGTACCGCTTCCTATACAATTTAATGCAATTCAAGTTACAATTGTAAAAGAGAAAAATAGACTCCATTTGGACTCGTTTCTCATTATGTTCAAGAGGAAGAAAAATTGAAGCATTATAAGTATAAAAGTATTAATTTAATTAGTGCTCATTTAGTTAGTGTCTCTAAGAATAAGGGCAATAAAAGAAAATATTAGAATAAAGTTGCTAAGAGTCCTAGTCAAAAGAAACAACAATAAGTTACAAAGTGTTGATCCTTTTGTATAAGTTAGGACATATGTGAAGTAATTAAACTTCAAAAGTGAGCAACTACTTCGATTATTTTGAGTGATCCATGTGCTGTAAATTTTATGATTCCACAATGAAGATTACTTTAAGGAGAGATTTATAACTTTTTTAGGATGTTGAGTTTGGGGGGAGAAATAAGGTTAGATGCATTGTTATTGAGGAATTGAATTAGAATTTAATTTATACTATCACTTTTGATGATGTTTAGATTTTCACACCTATCATTAATCTAGAAGTGAATCAAGTACCTCAGCAAAATAATGTTGAACAACTCCCATTCAAGATAAGGTAATTGTTTCAGAAGAACAAACCCAAAAACCTTAAAAAAACAAGTGTCATTAAAGAGGTCCACGAGAGGAAGATGAAATACTATTACAAATTATTATATTATATTTCTTCAAGAAAATAAGGTAACAATGGAATGATAGAAAATGTTCAATCATTTTTTATCAGGCCATAAAAATTCTAACTCTCAAAAGTGGATTGATGTCATTCAAGAATAATATAATTTTATGCAAGACAATAAAGTTAAGGAACTTGTCTCATTACCTAAAGGTGCCAACCAATTGCTTGTAAATGGATATTTAAAACCAATAGGGATGAAAATAGTAATGTGGATAAGTATAAAGCACATCTTGTATCTAAAGTATATACTCTAAAAGAAGACATTGATTTTGCAGAGATTTTCTCTCAAGTTTTATTGAAAGACTCTTTTAAGATAATTATTACACTTGTTGCATGTTTTAGTTTTAAACTACATTAGATAGATGTTAAGCTTGTTTTTTCAATGGCGACATTGAAGAAACTATTTATATGGTACAATCATAGAGTTGTGTCTTATGATACAATATCAATGATATGTAAATTAAAGAAATCTATCTATGAGCTTAATTAGGGCTCTCATTAATGAAATTATAAATTTCATGTTGATTATCTCATTCAGTTTTGAGATAAATTTGGTTGATAATTGTATGTACTACAAGTTCAGTGGAAATAAATTCAAGTGATACTCATATTGCTAAAGAAGACAAATTTAATCTTACTCAATGCCCTAAAAGTAACATTGAAATTTAGAAAGTATGTATGCATTCGGAAGTTGTGTACATTGTTGGAATGTTAGACAAATAGTTGAGGAGTCATATTATGGACCATTGGATAGCAGCCAATGGGGTTATTAGATATATTTAGAGAACAAAAATTACATGCTCACATGTCGGAGTTCTGGTAAGTTAGAGATCATAAGGTTTACAAACATCGATTCTAATAGAATATTGATGCAAAAGAATTTTGTCACATGGACTGCTAATTGTATATTGAATAGAAAGACCACTTTAGTTATTTTGTGACAACAAATATGCATTAATTTATTCTATAAACAATAGGAACACTTTAAACTTGAAGGTTATAAATATTACGTTCCTAGTTGTTAAAGAAAATTTAGAGTGTTTGTGTGTTTATAGAGCATGTTGGTACAAACTCCATAATTGCTCACATATTAAGAAACTATCACCCCAGGTCTTTCATGAGCACACTACTCATGTGGGTGTAATGTTATTTAAGGATATTCGATTTTAGTGGGAGTTTGTAATTTTGAAAAATGCTCATTTGGTTTAGACACAATTTCTGTTACTTTAGTTTAAAGTTATTTAAGATTATTTTCTACAGAAATAAAGTTCTTTTGGTTTATGTACACTCTGAATTCAGTAAAGTTGATCTCATTAAGGTTTAGGAGGACCAGTTGGAAATATACATGTATGGTTCACATTTCATGTAATTTTCCATGCTACACATCCATGATTGATCTATGTCATTTGACTATATTTGTATACGTGACCATTGATGGGTCCAGTCATGATTGATATGGTGAAGACCGCTTTGATCCTATGTGGATATAGTTGATGGACGAGATTGTTATAGAATACCTATTATATAATAGCAAAATTTTGAGCTCATAAGGTTGTACATTTATCAGGAAACATATGTTGCCCCAAGTGGGAGATTGTTGGATTAAAATCCGCAATTGTGCGCACATATGTAAAATGTATGTTGCTATTATAAAGTATGACACAAAATAAAGTGACCAATTAAGTTAAGTGTGCCATAGGCATTAAAATGTCATGGAAATAAAAGTGTAGATACCATAAGATATATTTATAATTAAATGAGGGGCAGAGTTATAAATATTTAATAGTTGATTTAATAAATCAACTATATAAAGAGGTGGTGGTCCCCAAGAAATAGGTTAACTTATTTTTCTCTCCTTCCCCGTTAGAGAGTTTTACTTCAAGAGATAACCTATCTTCTGGGAAGATCAATACCAAAGATTTGAGATTTCAACAAGATTCAAGGTTTTTAATTTATCAATTAACTCAGGTATGCTTCCGCATTCATATTATTTAGTTTATTGTTCTTGGTGATATTACATGATAGATCTTGGGTTAAATTTCATATTAATTTATGATTTGGTTCTAACAAACCTCAATCAAAATCATTATTAAAGAGTCAAATATCTTTGGAATTTCATTAAAGAACTTTGATTAGAGGGATAACACGAAAATTACATCCAATCCTTGCTTCTCCTTTAATTTGGCAAGTTTTGCTTGAAGAAACTTGAAGGATAATGGAAGAAATCAATGGAGAATGATAGGAAATCCAAAAAGAGGATTTGAGAGCAAAAGATTTTTTGGAAAATTGAGAGAAAAGAAGGGTGTTTGGCTGAAGCAAAAGTGAGAAATGAAAGCTCGTGAAAATTCTCATTAACCGTTTAACAATCTTTTTTAATTAATCAAATTAAAAAGCCTTTTAATTCTTAATAGCATTTAAAACACATGCCAAATTAGGGAAAAATCATAATTGCCAAGTAGCTCCCTAAAGATTCTAAGATTTTGGCTCTTCCTGAAAAACCATTTTTTAACTTTTAAATCTTTACATTTTGGTCACTACCCAAAATGTATACTTTCGAAAACCCGTTTTGCAAAATTGATTTTACCAACCTCTTAAACAAAATTTTAGAGGATTTTAGAATTTTTTATCCTATCCCGAAACCCCGATCTCCCTAAACCACCTTTTAACAGTTCGAACAACCGACACCGGTTCCACCGGTCCAACTCGACTCGCCTAAAACATCTAAGCCCAAAATCGGGGAGTTACAACTCTCCTCCACTTAGGAAATTTCATCCTCAAAATTTTACCTGAAGGAAAAAGGTGCGGAATTTGTCTCATCATGTCCGCCTTGCTTTCCCATGTTGCCTCCTCAACTCCTTGGTGTCGCCACAACACCTTAACAAGTTCAATCGTCTTGCCACGAAGAACTTTGCTACTTGAGTCCAAAATCCTCACTGGTTCCTCATCATAGGAAAAATCCAGATTTAACTCTATTTCCTCAACTGGCATCACACGCGAAGGATCCGATCTATATCTCTACAACATAGATACATGAAACACATCATGGATCTTTGATTGATTCTGGCTCTACGCATTCATATATCATGAGTGAGCATGCACATTTTCTTGATATTCCTATTGAGATATTAAATGTGGGAATGCAAGTAACTAGTTCCTTTGGTGAAACGATTGTTATAGGAAAGTTGTTTAGGAGATGTCATTTATTTGTTCAGGGTCATGTGTTTGTAGTTGGTTTAATGTAATTACCTTTCTATGGTTTTGATGTAATCCTTGGGATAGATTGGTTAACCGAGTATAGGGTTGTGGTTGATTTTGATACCAAGAGAGTTACCTTGAAACTTGTTGATGATTACCAGGTGGTAATCATGGGTGAGAATGTTAAATTCTTGTCCAAAGTTATTTTGGCTCTTGAGGTGAGTCGTTTGATGGAATTGGGTTACGAGGCTTTGTAACCCCCTCAACACGGCATAGGCGATAGACCGAACCGAACGAGTCACACGGGGAATACTGAAGTAAATCGGGAAGGTTTACCTCAATAAACAACTATATTTTTCCCTTTTTATCTTATCTAGATGCTCACTAGAGTCCTAAGTGTTTAACATCACAGCGGAACTTTCATAACTCGACCGGGCATCAAATACATTCAATTACGGCTTTTAGGAACCAATTTGTAATTTTACCGAATTAGAGGGACTTGTGCCATTTTTGTGTTACCATCCTTTAATAAGTCACATTACATGCTTTTTAGTCAAAACTCAGCTCAAAATAATCATCCATGCTCATTTAATTGCATCCACAACATTAAAGGACCAAAACACAAAGAATCAGAACTTCAGAATATCCCATCAACTAACATAACAACCATCGGTTTCGGTACGGGCTAGCCCTGTATCAGAACATGTGTATCAAAACAGGACCTCACGGCTCAGAACACGAGCCCGTATCGAGACACCCTTGAGGTGTTTCGAAACTATGGTTTATAGTACCAAACCGTACCGGAACAGACCTCCCCTATTTCGAAACCCTTAGGCTATTTCAGGCTCATTGTTTCGGTACAGGCTCGAGTGTACTGAAACACCTGGGCATGTAATGAAACTTTTTTGCTGGATTTTCACACTTAAATCCATCCTAAACCAATCCAACATGCTTCCAACATGCATACATCATATTTAAACATCAATCCTCAAACATTTATGGCATATTCAACATCAAGTCATAGCAAATTGCATCAATGGTAAACTATAGACATGAAACCTAGCAAATAAGCCACTCAAGAGTCAAAACTCAAACCAATGCACAAAACATCAAATATATGCCTTTTACAAGTATAAATCCATAAAGCAAACATGCTCAAAAAGGGTGTTCATACACATCATCCAAATAAACCATGGAACCCTCATTGCCCTTATTACTCTAGTCCATAACTGAAACATACATTCAAAGCGAAGTCTCCTAAGACCCCCTTGCAAGTTACTGCCTCCAAACACTCAATTATCTGCATTGATGGACAAAAGAGAGTGTAAGCATACAAGTTTAGTGAGGAGTGCTCAAAACTAAAACACCATCAATGCATAAAAACCATTTTCCATCATTTGAAAAACCATCATTGTAACCCCCCGGTTTTTGGGCCTAGGTGTTAACCGGGTTTGGTTAGGCGGTTCGATTCAAACCCGTTTAGCCGTCTAGTCTAGTTTCGAGAAATAATTAAATTGAAAGGTTTTGGGTTAGATAAAAATAAGTAAAAATTTCCTAAAATCATAGTTATACATATGATTAATTTTGGCAAACGTGATTTAAAGACAACAATTTTGGAAATTGGACATTTTGGTTTAGTGACCAAAATGTAAAAATGGTAAAGTTTGATTTAATGACAACAACGTAAATGGCTAATACTTTGAATCTTTAAGGAGTAATATTACCAAGGACTAATAGGAACTTTTCCTCCTATTTTCTCTATTGAATCACTTATTTTCTCTTTGGTTTTGTTTTCAAAAATGGAGGCAGAGCTCATCCTTAGAGGTAGGTTCATTCTTCTCCTTTAATGACATGTTCTTTACTGAAATTCTGAAGTAATTAGTCTTTTACATATTGTTTTTAATGGGTTTTTATATGTATTAATTGATGAAACTGTGTTTAATTGAGGTTTCTTGAAGATATTTGGTGGATCTTTGAAATTGATGTTAGTTGCTGGGTTAATGGCTGATTTTTAATGCGTTTTAATGGTTAATAAAGTTAACTTTATGGAGTTTGTTAAGTAATCCCAAAACTAGTTGGATTGCTAGATGTTAGTGGTAAAATCTTGACTTTTAGGGGCTGTTGTTGTGGTTTCTTGATAGCTGGAGGTTTATAGAGGTTGGGGAAGTGTTTTAGGTTGTAAATAGATGAGGATTGATGGTTGATTTTGCTGGGTAATGACTGTGAATGGTTTAGAGTGGTTTTGTCGGTGTTTTCAGCTTGTATCGGTTGTTAATTGCTAGGCGAATGTTGGATTTGAGTGGGGGTTTGTGTTGCTGGAGGTTTTGATGCAAGAGTGTGTATTAATCCTCTATTTTTCCTTGGTTAGAAGAAGGGCAAGACGTTTCTTGATCGTTAGAAGGCATATTTGAAGTTTAGAAGGCTTGGAATAGCTTCGGCAAGTGAGGCAAAGTTGTATCAGTGAGTGGATGTGGTTTGAACGTTTTTGTAAGCTTGGAAACAAGGTTTTGAGAGGTTAGTGTAAGCTTGAAACGCTTAGCTAATCTTAGAAGTAAGTATTGTAATCCCCTAGACCCGCCTATGCGTTAATACGAATCCTAGGAAGTCACATTAGGGTCACCGGAGCGACCAACGTTAAAATTTCAAATAAACAAATTACTAAATCATTTAAAATCATAAATCAAATTTTGAATTAAAATACAATTTCAGAAAACATTCAGACAATGAAACAAAATTGTGATAACATTTGTTAATACAAGTTTCATACTCGAATATAAATCAAAATGTGACATACATGCCCCCTAATTACATATATCATACTCCGCAAGCAAGTAGAAGGAGCTCCCATACTGACATTGATAGCTGCAACATGGTCGATCTTTTAACCTGTGATGGTAAAAACAACGTGAGCTTTGGAAAGCTCAGTAATACAGACTACCAAGAGAAACTAAAAACACAAGCATGTAAATGGCAAGCTTAACACTGTCATGATGAACTCGACAACGGTAAGCTCAAATTACGATTCGATATTTTAGTGAAGCATGATCTCAGGAGGTAACATAGTTGTTCTTTATTTGATCACCCGAGCCTTAAGAGGTGAGCCTAAAGCTGAAGATTCAGAAGGGATCCAAATTATAAAAGTTGAGTCAAGGAGTTTCAGGTGGTTCATTAAGTGTAGATTAGAAGTATGCTGAGTGTTTCAGACTTAGATACATTAATTTAGTAGGGTAGACTTCAGAAGAGGTTAGAAAGTTTTATTAATTTACTTAGCCACTCACCAACCGTATGCCAATATTAAGAATCCCAGAATAGTATCCAGAAAGACTTACCCTAGGCCCATCAAGCATAAGAGCTTATAGAAAGGCTTACCCTAGGCCCATTGGGCATAGGAGCTTAGGTCCAGAAGTGCTTACCAGCGCTGAGCCTACAGATCTTCATTCATGTCCCAAATACTATACCTTAGATGAATCTAGTCAATATTCAGAAATCAGTAATACCTGAAGATAGATATCATATCTATTTTTTATACCAGAAGACAAATGTCAGATTAATTTTGTTTTATTATTATTATTATTATTATTATTATTATTATTATTTTGTATTCAAGGTCATATATCAAATATATCTCCATATCATATTAGAGGACAGAAGCCAAGGATTGCTTTCTTTTTGAATTACAATGTCATACTTTTAATTTTAGACATATAGTCTTAGTTTAGAACAAATAGTATTTACGGACACATGGTACACACATTATGACCCAATTTATTTCTTAGAGACACTCGATAATTTTCAGAAAGAGAACACTTGACAATTTCAAGCTAACGTCAGAACGAGGTCCCATGAAAGGGGAATTCGATAACAATGACTCAAATCAGACATCAAAGTTGATGCATCAGAATCATTAAGATTTCAGATATTTCGAGGGTGAATCAATAGTTAAAGCCTACGAGGGTATTTTGGTAATTTTGACCTTCGAGGGTAATTTGGTAATTTGAACCAACAAGGTATAAACGATGATGTACATAATTTAGGAGTTCTAGTTGCTCATCAGGTTTATGAGTCCTTTTGAACTAATCGAAATCCATTAACACAGTGTTTAATATCTCACCAGATAGGCACACCTCAACAAATCATTTCTCAGAACTAACTATAGAGTATAACAAAAATAGTTCGCCTTCACCAATCGTCCACTGAACTTATTACCAAAAATCGAGCTTATATTCGAGCGGTATTTTCCAAGTATTCAAAAATGTGCGTTGTACCTGAACTCATTCCAAAACATTGAATGTGCGTTAGGAGAACAAATCTCTCTCGGTATTAACTATGTGCTTTCTCCAAACAAATTGCATATACATTCACATGGTATTCTTCCACTATCATCATAGTATCTGAATCGACCAACTGACGCTGGTCGTATTTTATCAATTTTGGAGCCATTACATTTGTTTGGCTTTATTGGGATTTATAATTCCATGTCTTAGAAGTATTCTCCGTCATTCTAGTATTCAAGGGTATTTCAGACATTACGAAACTCGAAAATATTTCGATTATTTAGAGTTTCTCAGTTCTTCTATCTATTCATTCGTTTCAGACCTCGAGGATATATCTCATATGTTGGCCGATTGGCAATTAATGCCCAAAGAAAATATTAATCTTTATGGTCATTCTGGCTCATTTCAGCCTTATCAGAATTCAATCCACTTTAGTCATTTCAATCAATTCAATCTTTTTCTCCCAATTGCTCAATTCATACATACAAATATTTTTCCGTAAATTTATCTTCGTCGAATTATTCAGAATTCTAGCAACTTAAGTACTTTACAAAATCAAGGGTTTAAGTCTTGTTACCATGACATTTTAGTAATCCGAGGTTTTCAAGTGTATCAAAAGTCTTACCGGATCAAGTATAGCTTCATGGGTTATTTTTATAGATAGGGGTATTTTTGTCATTCGTTAATCGAATTTTGGACATTTCTTTTTAATCAATAGGATAATCAGATTTAAAGATTAACCGACTCATTAATCGTGCACTGAACTCGGAAGTCCTTTCGCTTTTTCAAACCTCTTATTCGAATATTTGTCTTGGCCATTATTATTTTTATTTCATAAATAATCGACATAGGGAGAAATAATCATATGCTCAAACATGGTCGTGCAAACATTAACAGAATACCAACATGTTACAAAATCTTGCCGAAGGTAGTAATGTATTATCTTGAATGTAACCCCCTTAGCCCGGCCTAGACGCTTGACCTGAACTACGAAGATTACACGGGAAAAACCAAAGTCAACCCGAAAGTCAACCTTGATTAATGACCCTTTTTTTCTTTTTATCTTTTCTAGATGAACATTAAGCATATGTGATTACTCAAGAATCATAGGAGAGAAAGGCACAACGATCGGAAATCCTTTAGGGGTTCAATTGCAAGAATTACACTTTTAGGGACCAAAACGTAAATTTTAGAAACTATAAGGACATTGCAGATTTAAAGTTTACCAATATGCAATTAGTCATTTTACATGCACCTCTGTCAAATTTCAGCTTAAAAAGACATTCCAAGCTCAATCAATTACATGCACAACGTCTAGGACTAAAATGTAAAACATGAGAACTTGAAACAATTCAAAAACACAGCTCAACGGTCATCCGTTTCGAAACGCTGACCCTGGTATCGAAACGGTGTTGACCGTTTCGGTACTCGGGTGCGTTCCGAGACCAGTATCGAAACATGCCTCTCCAGTAGCCAAAGTGTTCCGAAACACCTCCATCTGTTCCGAAACATTATGGCCATTTCGGGCCCCTATTTCGAAATAGATAAGGGTGTTTTGATACACCATGCCCTGCAACAACATAATTTTCTAGTTTTTCACATCTTTTCACACTCAAACATATCCCAAATCATACCATAACTTACCAGCAACCCGATTAGACATAAAAGAACAATTTAAGAAGCTTAAGCTAAAACATGGCATCAAACACATGAACATTTAGTCTATAGGCATGCTTCCTAACCGCATGAACCAAATATGGACCTCAAACCTCAAACCAAACCATATAAGACCATTTACAAACTTCAAAAGCCATAACAAACTTGCTATAAACATAGGGAGTTCCAAAAACATCTCCCAAAAACAACCTTGATGCCCCATTGCCAAATATCAATACTAGAGTATGTAAAAACATCACCATACATGAGATTTTCACTTCCTTGGATGTTCTTAACCTTCTCGCTGCCCAAATCGTCTCAGTTATCTTCATTGTTGGTAAAATAGAGCGTAAGCACATTTGCTTAGTGGGGCAAGCTCTAAAGAAAACCAACACAACAATGCATTATTCAAAACACTTTCTCAAAAGCCATTTTCAACAACATGCTCATTCTATTTCATGATTGAAAACCATTTCAAAGAAAATCTCCATTTGAAAACACATGTACCCTTGTTCTATCTCATGCATTAAACCAATGCAAATCTCATGGCAAGGTCATACACATGATAAATGAAAACAAAGCATTTCATATCATACTCTCATATGCATTTCTCATAGCATGAAAACTTCTCTTCTTTTGGTACATGTGAATCAAATACATTTTCATATATTATATTGGCATTTCACATTTCATCTTTACTCGAATATGCAGATTAGCTTGACTCAAAGTCAAGTTCTACCCCGGTGGAATCTCTCATCACCGGACTCTCATGACGGTATCTCTCATCGCCACAAAGCTTGGGTATTTCACAAAGTCCTACCCCGATGGTATCTCTCATCATCAGATTCTCACTTTGGATAGGGATGGAAATACCCCCATTGCCTGACTCCAAAGAGCACGTACGAATTTTAGTTTATAATGCACTCTCATCATATTGATCGATCAATTATATCCTGTAAGTATCTCATCTTATATGTCAATATATTATGTCAAAACATCATATCACCTACTATTTTTAATGTAACATTTCTCAAATCTTTCTCATCTCATTTCAAAATCATAACACATGCTTTGCATTAAATCAAAATCTCAAAACTCTTCAAAGCAACATGCTATCTCAGGAAATCTCTTCAAAGCATCATCTCATGCTACTATTATGCATAAAACAGTAGGAATTTGTCTAACTCAAATCAAGATCATGTAAAAGAATTTTAGGGGCAACAACCACATATTTGAGAGCAAATCTAGCCATACTTACTTCCGGACTTAGGATGGTGTTTCAAACCAATCCTAAATCCCCAAACCTTGTTTCTTTGTCCCTCAAGGACTTCTAAAACGATTCGCACTTACTGATTACGTTTCGCTTGCTCGCCGAAATGATATCTAAGCTCTCGGCACTTCCGAATTAACACCAAAAGCGTCTGAAGATGTCTCCCCTGTTTATTACACAT